>JBBDGP010002445.1:1385833-2067500 GCA_037952835.1 Lithobates septentrionalis
TCATGCTCAGTTGCCTCATTCAGGACAGAAGCCTCATTGAGCCTTTGGCTCTGACCCAGTGAGGTGTGAATGGTTTGTCTGTCTAAATCCCCCAAAGAGCCAAATCCAGGTAATGCACAGTCTGTTCCCAATACTAACTGAGCATTTATGTGTTAGTGAGGAGCAGCACCAGGAGCTGTATCAGTTTACATGTGCTCTGCAAAGAGAAGACAAAATGATAAACTTTTCTGGGAAATGCTAAAGAATGGAAGTCTTGTTCACTAGGTAAGCGCTATGTACTGCCATGGTTTGATGGCACCATTAAGTGTTAGTTTAAAAGGGTAGACACAAATTAGCAGTGCCATGTACTGCAGACAGGCCTAGTTTACATGGGCTCCAGGAGAAGGCATTGGATGAGCAGTTTCCAAGCTTTACTAATGCTCACCAAATGGGGCCTATCCCGTTTCGGTCTTTGTAGAGATAGTAGATGTAAGATGCAACAAAGAAAGAAACAAAAGTTGAAAACAAGAATTATATTGAAAGAGAAGTATGGGGTATCAAAACAACCAGGAGTGTATCATGAAATAAGTGGGTCCGTGTGCAACATCAAAAGTGGGCCCTAGGCATGAACAAAAAAAAGTGGGCATGGTTTAAATTGCGCTAAATATTGGGTCCGGTTTAAAGGGGGTGTGGTCAGAGATGACTTGCATAATGTGGTAATGTTAAATAGTGAATGTACACTGCGAACTGTCCAGCGGTGGTGGTATGTGCAGGAGATGGTTGTGGAGTGTATGGTGGTGGGTAGTATGTGCAGGAGAGGAGTGCGGAGTGTACATCGGTGGATAGTATGTGCAGGAGAGGAGTGTGGAGTTTATGGGGCAGTGGGTAGTATGTGCAGAAGAGGAGTAGGGAGTGTATGAAGGTGTGTAGTATTTGCAGTAGACAAATTGCTGTGCAATTAATTTTGTTACAAATGAGTTTTCGGACGAAATTCTGCATATTCTCTCTTTACGAATGCATACGAAAACTAGTTTTCACACAGAACAAAAATCCGAAAGAATGAAAATCCGAAAGAACAAAAAACAATTCAACCTACAAGTTTAACAAAATTGATTACATTCTGATAGTTTTGTTTTTCGCATTTTCTATTATAATTAAATTATTATTTATTATTATAAACTATTAAATTATAGGTATTGGAATTTCCTTTCAAAATTTGGCTAAAGTAACGGTTAGTGAATGTAACAAATACGAATGCATCCGAATAAATGACGAATTATCTGAAGTAACGAATGTGGCATTTAAATGAATGGAATGTAAAGAATAGTTAGAAGGTGTAAAGGACAGTTAGAAGGTGTCAGTAGGGCAGTGGACGGTGTCAGTAGTTTTGTTTTTACTATTATACTATTATTTTTTTACAATTGTATTTTTCTAATGTAGTTTTTAAATCCTCTCTTTTTTCACACTGCTTTGGGGGGGGGGGGGGGGGGTGTCTCTGGACGGTGTCAGTAGGGCAGTGGACATGGTCAGTGTATGGTTTCAGTAATTTTTTGGTAATTCAAAAAAGGAAGGGACTGGTAAATAACATGTTTACCAGTCCCTTCCTCTGCTCTCCATCCTGACAGTATACTACAGGGGAAAATGTGGGGAGCCGGAGAAGGACACAGGGGGACAGTCGGGACGATCAGTGCGGGCAGTTACAGGCACCAATCTCCCTGTATACTTTTCAATTAAGCAGCTGAAAGCCGTGTGAACGAGAGGATGAGAAGTGGATACTGCCCGCACTGATCGTCCTGACTGTCAGCCAGGGACGGCTCATCTATAGGTGTAGGGTTGTTCAGAGCACAGTGCCCCCCCCCTCCCCGCTCAGGGCCCGTGTGCAGTGAACACTCTGCACCCATGGATGATGATATGCCAATGAAAAGAACCCTTATACTCACCTAGTTGGATGCAGCATTGATTCGATGCTGCATCTGTCCCCCTGCCACCTCTGCACTAAGAATTGAGTGATCAAAGATCACCAATCGCTCATTTCTCCCCTCAGCTGTGAGCAGGAAGCGGTGACTGTCAGTTACCAGTTCCCCTCCAGAGCTGAATAGAATGCTGGGCTGGGGTGGGGAGGAAGCAGCTGGCTCAGTCTCCCAGTGATGCAGCTGAGAGGCTGAGCCAGCTGCCGGTCCAGACAGGTGGGTGGATCCCGACTGTAAAGTGGGGATCTTTCCCAAACATGGGGAGCTGAGTGACGTCAGCCAATGAAAACTGCTCACAGGAATGCAGAAGGAACTGCACTCCTGTCATCTATAAGAGAAGTAGGGCCAAAAAAGCTTTACCAAATGGCAATTGCCCCAAAAAAATAAAAAATAAAAAATCTTGGTCCTAAGAAGTTGAATCATAGGATACCCCTGTTGTATATAGGATCTTAAAATGTCCCATGTTCTTGATCAGTGTCTGGATGATTTTGCATATATACAGATTCTTGAATACTGTGTTTCTGATCCTATTTTCACTTTTTATGCATTGTCTTGGGGTAATTCAGCTTTTTGCTTTGTGTTTGTTATTACTCTGCAATTTACAACCTTGTAGAAAGATTCAATAAAGGCTTAAAATGGAAAAAAATGGCAATTGCATAGAATACACAAACTACATATTATTCAGTTAAAGCCCAACTCCAGGCAACTAAAAAAGAAATACTCCTTGAGCTAGCCTCCATGAAAAAGTATTCAGAATTTCTGGCAGTGACTTCTCTATATCATCCAAACTTCAACACTTTCTCATACATTATCACACAGTGCCAAGGCCATTGTGTTGACAACTCGGGCATTTTCTAGTCGGGACCCTCTTTGTTCTTTATCCTCTACACTCTTTACATTCCTTTACTATTTCCTTTCCCTGTTTTTTTTCCCCATCTTCCCCTTGGAGGTACCAGCAACCTACCTATTGGGAACCTCTGTTCCCTTATAGATTAGAGGGGTACACTGGGGTGACAATGTCTGCCTTACTTAGGAGAGCCCATCCACATGGGTGACAAAAATGCTGCTTGCCCCAAATTATGTAACAAAAACAAAAAGCTCCCAAGGGCTTTTAGGCAGCAAGGAATACAAAACTAGTCAATTCAGTATATACATTTTTTTTTTATTGATACTAAATGACATGAAATTTCAAAAAGTACAGTTATATAAACGAGCTCTGGTGTATATACCCTCTATCGATCTTTTGTTACACAGTGGCTTGCCTTTAATACCCAGTCTCCTATGGGAACATCACTATCAAATAAATGAAATTATTGGACTATCCACACCTGAGAACCTATAATTGTATGCATATAGGGAAACAACAACTGTAAAATACATAGGAGCTGACACCCAGTCTCATTAAATCAAGATGCAAGTCTCATGTCCATTTTATTATATTTTTTGCAACCCCTATTGAAAAGACCTGCTTAGTGGGTGCATTTTGTGGGCACCACCCACCTCCCTTCCACTCAGTAGATGTGAATTCTCGTAGGCTCATCTTGGGCCCCCGATGTGTCTCCTTGCCGGACGACCATCTTGAAACTAACCTGCTTTAGTGTTTCGCATGCTTTGGTTACCTATAACCTCCTCATTTAAGATGTCCTTATCCCCCTGAGGAAGATTTGAACTAACACAATCGAAATGCGCTGGGTCTTTATGAGCAACTATTCAAAGTCAGAAAATTTCATATACACAATGTTGTTTGGTAATGCCATAAGGACATCCTTTGTAATATAGAGGGCATATACACCAAAACGCGTGTTTTTAGAACTGTACTTCTTTTTGAAATTTCATGTAATTTTCTATCAATAAAAATATTTTTTTATATACTGAATTGACTAATTTTGTATTCCTTGCTGCCTAAAAGCCCTTGGGAGCCTTTTGTTTTTGGTTATGTCTGTCTTACTTTACTTAGGCATGATTAGTTGGGTTGTTGGATCCACTGTGAGCACCTTTAAGTTCTGATGTACTGGAATTGCAATGTCAAATAATTTTTCCTCTGCGCTGATCTTCTGCTGATCTCTCCCTGAGTTGGCATATCTGTATTTGCTGGAAAATCGAATACAATCTATTCTTAATAAAGAAAAAAAAATACCCCTTGCAGTGGGGCTGCATCCACACTGCAAAGGTCAATTGCTCATTTAGAACTAGGGGAACCATAAAAGAGGATTTACTTATCCGATCCACTCGCAGCATCTGCTCCCCCACGCTCCATGGTCTAGGATCCTGATGTCATCAAGAGCAGGGTTCACTGCCCTGCATTGGGTGTCAAGATGAGGGACAAGCCACCATTGGATCATGGGGGAGCGTCCTCTGCTGGGGGGAGCAGAGAATCATGTAAGCAACTGTTTTTCCTCTCCACTCAAAACAAGCTATTAACCCTGGCAGTATGGGCACAGTCCCACTGCAAGGGATAACTTTTTAGTTACCTGGAGTTGGGCTTTAAGGATTACATCTACTGTAACTAAGTTCTTACAGAAGGGGAAAATTTTGTAGATAAAGAATATGAACAAAATTTCAGAACACGGTAGAAGTAGTTTTCATTAAATAGGACTATACACTCTAGCCAAGTGCTTGATCGCAATAGTAGAGCTTCCAGACAATTTATTATAATTGATATCTTGCCGTTTACCCCTAATTGGCGGGATAACTTGCATGCAATCCGAGAACAAAGCTCAATACTTACAATCACACTGCCAGCAGTGACACACCTCCACCCAGCTCCCAGTACATTGGTTCTATCAGAGCCTGCAGTAATTAAGGTATAGTGTGCAGCGCAGCATGAGGAAAATGACTCACAAACCCATCACACGGAGATTGTGCTGACCCCATAAAATAGAGGCCAGTGTTCATGAACAAGACTACTGTGCAATTTGGATCAAAGTTGTGTAGGCCCACACCAAATGTGCTGGCTCACCGAGATGCACGAGACGACACATTTATCTCATTAATGCTTGCGGTTACAGGCACGGTTCCACGACTCACAATAAATTCCACTTCAATTAATCGGACAATTCATCTTTCAATGTGCGTTGTAAATTATAAGTGCCATTCCTAAAAAACACAGCCTGGTGCAGAATGTGTAACTGCCACTGAGCCCAGTGTTTGAGATTCCATGCATACTGATAAGCGCTTGCTAAAAGAAGGGCTTCCGGTAAAGAAGTATTATTCCTTTCATAAGTCGAGACAGTATTTATGTGATGATTGAAGTAGAACATACAGACTACAGATAGGACTGTATTTATCTCTCGAGATAACTGGTCTTATCTATCAAAGAGAATGAAATGAGAACTGTCTGTGTTCTCCCGGTCATTAAATGAGTTCTCCCTTCTATTCCCCAATGCATTATCTATACAGGGTTTGAAGGTAATTGAATTCTATGGGGCAAAACATTTTATACCAAACTTTGATACATGGTGTAGAGCAGCCTTTCTCAACCTTTGTAAAATGGAGGAAGCCTTGGAAAAAATAAATAAATTACCAATTCTACGACTTGTGGTATATTAGTGTGATTGTCATGGGAAGAACATTCCTTATATGTGTGGTTATTAGAAAGAATTCCCCATTGCAGATAGTGAAGATCATTGTAAGCAGTTGGAACATATCTGAGAAGAAGAAGCTGCTCATTCCTCAAGGAACCCCTGGCAACCTCTAGAGGAACCCTGGTTGAGAAAGGATGCCATAGAGTTTCATTAAAAGAAATGAATTAAGACATTTCTGTTCGTATCCTCCAGTTGCCAAGTTCTGGATTTTAATAATCATCAAATAATTCATAAATCGAAAAACCACTTTAAAACAGAATGACTTACAATAAAAATGATTTATCTTTATATGGTGCACTTTAGGTTCACTAGCACTTGACACCCTCATACTTATGAAGCTTGGGTTAAGCTGGTCAGCCGTTTGACGTTGAGGTTTCCAGCACAGTATAGGTCTCCCTTGTTGAATCCTCCCATTACTTTTCTCAGCACACATTCCTATAAACTTCTGTTTTCACTTTGTACCCTAGTGTTACTTTTTACAATATTAACAGCTGACTTCAATAGAAGAGACCGAGTTTAATTTACTCACTTTGGCTCCGTGAGAATGTCAATGACACATTTTCTCTGAGGTCCCACAGTGGTCCAGTTTTTAGCCAGAGCAACCATTGCCCCAGCATCCAGAAGTCCATATCCATATGAATGGCTGACTACAATATACAGAACATGCATCATTAGTAAGATAACTTTATTCAAGTCTACTTAAACACTTATTGAGTGTGCATTGTTTTTATGGTTTGGCAGGATCTGGGTGCATGTGTACTTGCTTTTAGTATTACTTGAAATAATATGAAAAAAAAAAAAACAACACGCCAAACATGTAATATAATAACATAGTTGACTTTGGTCAGTAAGAAGTACTTTTAGAAGTGCCTATTCTTAAAGAATGCCAGGAGTCTATATTTTACATAGTTACATTGGTCCAGCTTGGACCAACGTAACTATGTATACCACCATACCTGTGGGATCCCTCTAGCAGCTGAAAATCACGAATAGGCACTGCTACTACAATGATCTCCACAAGCGTTGCTGCATTGTGAACACAGGAGGTCGACTGTTGGGCACAGTAAGGCACAGAGCATTCTCAGAGAATGCTCTGCATTTTCTCAATGAATGCAAAGCATTCTCTGATTGAACAAGGTGGAGAGCATGACGTCACCGACCAGCCCCTCCACCATGTCAATCAGAAATGGCATTAAATTTTCTCAATGAATGCAAAGCAATCTCTGAATGGTGCCCATGCCAAGTGGGAAACCTCCTGTGTTCACAATGCAGTAACTAAGCACATCCCCCAGAAGCAAGAAAAGATCATTATAATAGCGGTGTCTACTACAGTGATTTCCAGCTTCTAGAGCAAGGGTGCTCAACCTGTGGCCCTCCAGCTGTTGCAAAACTATGTCCCATCATGCTTCTGCCTTTGGGAGTCATGCTTGTACCTGTTAGCCTTGCAATGCATCATGGGACTTGTAGTTCTGCAACAGCTGGAGGGCCACAGGTTGAGCACCCATGATTTAGGAGGGATCTCCCAGTTATGGCATTTGCATAGTTACATTGGTCCAAGCTGGACCAATGTAACTTCCCAAAAATATCCATCCCTGGAATTATCGATGCACCAATACTAATATCGGTAACGATACCGAGTATTTTCAGGAATACGCATACTCGTGAAAATGCTCCTGATACCGAAACCGATACTTTGCAGTAACAATAGATATTACCACTCCAGACAAAACACTCCCTGGAGCACATGCCCCAACAAGACTCACAGGTGCAGGCTCTGCAATGGATCAATCAGCAAAAAAAAGATATAGCTAAGATTGAGCACCAACATACAGTGTGAAACGCGCCAGCTATTCAGCTCTGCCTTTGCACTATATGGATTGAATTTAGATTTTAATACATTTTTTTTTTAATAAAAGTGTTGTACCAGTGTGCGGCCGTCCAGCACTTCTTTTTTGCTGATCGATACTTTGCGATATCGCAAAAGGGGGGTAGTAATATTTTAACATTTTATTAATATAATAAATAAATGTGGCACTAACTCAAATAAAGTGCTAATAGACCAACAATCACATAATCAATTAAAGTCCAATCAGTGAAATGACAATCCTTTTTTTGGTTCGTTTTTCACTTTACATTTTATTAGTCTTAATTTCCCTTTTTAAGTGCAACTACCCATAAAAAAAATAAATCTGAAATTATGTTGTATTGGTCTCTTTTCAGCAAAATTGATTTGAATTGGTCTACCAGTTAAAGATGCACCGATACAGTTTTTTTATCGGCAAGTACGAGTACCGATACTTGGTGTCCGCAAGTAATTGATTGCAAGTATTGGTACTCGTCGATAAAAAAGAAACGGTATCGGTGCATCCTTACCTGAAATACTAGACCAATTCAAATCAATTTTGCTGAAAAGAGACCAGTACAACAAATTCAGATTTTTTTTATGGGTAGTTGCACTTAAAAGTGGAAATTAAGGCTAATAAAATTTAAAGTATTAAGCATCAATAGATTTAAAGACTTCTGTTCTCGGCCGCGACCGGAAGTGATGTCGCCCAGCTCCTACCGACGCATTGAGTCACTGATCAGGTGACTTTATCAAGGGCTTTTTAATTTTTTTTTTTGCACATGCACTTTTTTGCACTTATATGAATTTGGATTGTTATTTCACTGATTGGACTTTGATTATTGTTGGTCTATTAGCACTTTATTTGAGTTAGCGTCACATTTATTTATTATATTAATAAAATTTAAAAATATTACTTCCCCCCTCCTCATACCTATGCTGCATAATGTTATGAGTTCAGTGTAAAAATCCATTTTTTTTTATCATCATTGGTGTGGTTATGTGATCACTAAGCTGCAACTCCCCAGTGTCAGTGGGTGCTAAAAAAACTGGGGCTGAATTGCCAGAGCCATGACATCCCCCGCTGACTTTTACTGCCCCCTTGTTGTCGGCACTCCTACCCATCTGCTGAAGCAGCCTCTCGCTGACACAGGGGAGCCAGAGCTTTATTGATCATGTGATCACACCAAAGCTGATAAAATAAAAGGTCTTTACATTAAAACACTTATAGAAACAGTATGCAGCAAGGGGAGGGGGGAATCAAACATTTTTAACCGGACTTATATTACCGTATATACTCGAGTATAAGTCAAATTTTTCAGCACATTTTTTTGTGCTGAAAGTGCCCCCCTCGACTTATACTCGAGTCAAGCACTTTTCTGCAGCAAAAAATTTCATTTTCCAAACAGATTTTGAGGCCCCGTATCTCAGGGCCACTTGGTGCTAGGAACCCCAAATTTGGTGTGCAAACCCAGTGGAACTGGTACCATAACCTATTCAAAGCTGGGGTTCCTAGCACCAAGTGGCCCTGAAATACGGGGCCCCAAAACTGGTTCGGAAAATGTCATTCTCTGCTGCAGAAAAGTGCTTGACATTTTCTGAACTGATTTTTGGGGCCCTGTATCTCAGGGCCACTTAGTGCTAGAAACCCCATCTTTGGAAATTTTATGGTGCTAGGTCCACTGGGTTTGCACACCAAATTTGGGGTTCTTAGCACTAAGTGGCCCCGACATACGGGGCCCCAAATTCGGTCAACTGTGTCCATCTGCAGCAATGTAATTTCGGGACCCTTTGGGTTCAGAGACCCCAAATTTTGGCTGCAGCTAGGGGGCATCTAGGAACCCTTAACTACCGAGTTTGAAGTTCAGGGGACCTATGGCTGCAAATGGGCACAGTGAGGCATGCAAATGGGCACAGTGATGCTGCAAATGGGCATTGTTGACCCTCTTTTCCACTTACAGTAGCTGTGCATTTCTCACCCTCGTCTTATACTCGGGTGAATACGTTTTTCCCATTTGTGGTAAATTAGGGCCTCGACTTATACTCGGAACAACTTATACTCGAGTATATACGGTAGCCTTTTCTTCCACGTTGAGAATCAACAGATCTTTTTTGAATAAGGCTTAATATAATACAATCAAGAAATTCTGATCTAGATGTGTTCTGATTACCTTTCCGCCCAACTCCATTTGGGGCCCAATCATTTGTGTTAAGATGAGATGGGTTTGACGTTCGCACAACTAGATGCTGCATATCCCTCCAGGTAAGATTATTACTGAAATAAAAAGGAGAAAAAAAATGTGTTGCTCTCACAATGGAATCCCATTGTTTTTTTGTTTGTTTTTTTCTGAAAGTGTAGTATTCGGTTCAGACATGCACATCTATAACAATTCTGTATAATAGGAAAAAAAAAATACCCTCAACACAACCAGTCATGTTCATTGGTCAAATTCTTCCTTTCATAAATGTGTCTCAGGGAGGGAAGTGCAATGGAAAGTCAGTCTTGCCTTCCAATGAATATCACAGAAAGGGCTATTTCTCATTTTTACCACCCATCAATGGAGACAAAGTTTGAACAGCTTTGACCCAGTTGTTCAAAAATCTCAGGGCTCATACTACAATACTAACTTCAAGACAACCCCAGAAAATATCACAATACAAATAGTGTCCTGAAAAAATAGGATTTTTTATAACAGCTTACCTGTAAAATCCTTTTCTTTTGAGGTACATCATGGGACACAGAGCCTCAGTAATTAATGATGGATTATATAGGGTATCACTAGGCAATTGGACAGTGGTCACACCCTAAACAGGAAGTTCAACCCCCTATATAATCCCTCCCCCTGCAGGGATACCTCAGTTTTGTAGCAAAGCAATACAAGTGTATTAGAAGAGGGGCGGGACCTCTATGTCCTGTGATGTGCCTCAAAAGAGAAGGATTTTACAGGTAAGCTGTTATAAAAAATCCTATTTTCTTTCTCGTACATCACGGGACACAGAGCCTCAGTAATTACTGATGGGATGTCCCAGAGCAATGCTACCTGAGGGGAGGGGAACCACAACCAAGTAGGGTGTAATCAGAACTGAGGACCTTGTACCGCTGCCTGCAGCACACTACGCCCAAAGGCGATATCCTCATGCCTTCTCACATCCACCTGATAAAATCTGGTGAATGTATGAACTGAAGACCAGGTTGCAGCCTTGCAGATTTGAGCCATAGAGGCCCGGTGATGCACCGCCCAAGAAGCACCAATAGCCCTTGTGGAATGTGCCTTGATCTGAAACGGAGGAATTTTCTGTTTCAAACCATAAGCTTGAATAATCAACTGTCGAATCCATTTAGAAATGGTAGATCTTGACGCTGGCTGTCCTCTATTGGGACCTTCTGGCAGCACAAACAAAACATCCGTTTTGCACACTTGAGCAGTTGCTTCCAGATAAGCTTTGACTGCTCTTACTACATCCAAAAAATGTAGGGACCTTTCTTCTGAGAACAGGGATCAGGAAAAAAAAAGGAAGGCAGAACAATGTCTTGGTTTAGATGAAAATCTGAAACCGCCACAACTAGGATGAGGGCGCAATACCACTATCCTTGTGTACAATCAAATAAGGCTCTTTACAGGAAAGAGCTGCCAATTCTGATACTCTTCTAGCAGAAGAAATGGCTACCAGAAAAATTAACTTTCTTGACAACAAGACCAAGGGAATCTGACGTATTGGTTCAAAAGGCTGTTTCTGTAACACAGACAGAACCAAATTCAAGTCCCAGGGGTTTAGGGGCGCCTTAACCGGAAGATTAAGACGCGTCACCCCCTGCATAAAGTTTCGGACCAAAGAATGTGAAGCAAGTGGCTGTTGGAATAATACCGATAAGGCCGAGACCTGGCCCTTGATGGTACTCAAGGCCAGCTTCATCTCTAATCCCAATTGTAGAAAATCAAGAATTCTACCAATCACATCTTTTCTGGGATGCCAACCCCTGGATTCACACCAGGATACATAAGCTTTCCAGACTCTATGATAAATTACTCTGGAAGCTGGCTTCCTTGCATTGATCAAGGTAGATATCACAGGACCTGAAAGCCCACGGCTCTTCAGAACTTGAGTTTCAATAGCCAAACCGTTAAATTTAGCATCTGTAAGGCAGGAGGGAACACTGGACCTTGAGATAACAGGTCTGCACGTGACGGTAGGGTCCACGAGGAACCCACCGTCATCCTTACTATTTCTGCATACCAAGTCCTCCTGGGCCAAGCGGGGGCTACCAGAAGTACCGACTTTCCTGCCTGATCCTGCGAAGGAGTCGTGGCAGTAGCAGAATAGGCGGGAATGCATAAACCAGTGAGAACCGATGCTACGGAATCACCAACGCATCTGTCCCCCATGCAAGAGGATCCTTTGTCCTTGCCACAAATCTGTCTATCTTTTTGTTGAATCGGGATGCAAAGAGATCTACACCTGGAACCCCCCATCTTTGGCATATGGCCCAAAAGACATCGGGATGCAGAGACCATTCCCCTGGAAGTAACTGCTGGTGACTTAAATAGTCCGCCTGCCAGTTCTCTATCCCTGAAATGAAGACTGCCGATATGCATGGCACCTGCTTCTCTGCCCAGACTAAGATCTGGTTCACCTCTCTTTGAGCAGCTCGGCTCCTGGTGCCTCCCTGATGATTGATATAAGCCACTGCTGTGGCATTGTCGGACTGGATCCTGACTGGGCAACCCTGTAGCCTGAGAGTCCAGGCCTTTAGGGCTAGATATGCCGCACGGATCTCCAGAATGTTGATGGGTAGAGTCCTCTCGGTTTTGGACCATACCCCTTGGACCGCAGACTGTTCCAGAACTGCTCCCCAGCCCGAAAGACTGGCATCCGTTGTTACCACCGTCCAGGTGACCGGTAGAAAGGATTTCCCTTTCTGCAAGCTTTCGGGTATTAACCACCAATTGAGGCTCTGACGCACTGCATGAGACAGGTGCATCGGAAAATCTAATGCCTGAACCCTCTTGTTCCAGGCCGACAGGATACTGTGTTGCAACAGTCCTGAATGAAACTGAGCATAGGGAACTGCTTCGAACGAAGCTACCATCTTTCCCAGCAGCCTCATACAAAGGTGGACAGAAGAACCCTTCTTGGTCCTGACTACCGGAATCAGCTCCCTTAAGGCAGTGATCTTTGCCTGAGGTAAAAATACCTTCTTCCTGGCTTGTATCTATGATCAGACCCAAATACTCCAGTCTTCTTACTGGTTTTAGGAAAGATCTTACTAGGTTGAGGCTCCAACCTAGGTGTTCCAGATACTTGACTGTGGTCCTCAAGTTTCCGTTCAAACAGGCTACCGACCGGTCTATCAAGAGCAGGTAGTCTAGGTATGCTATGGCAGTTATACCTTGAGCCCTTAATCTGGCCCGAGGAGGAGCCAAGATTTTTGTAAACACTCGAGGTGCAGTGGCTAGTCCGAAAGGCAGAGCCACAAACTGGAAATGGTGCCCTTCTATCTCGAAGCGCAAGAACTTTTGATGAGCAGGAAAAATGGGCACCTGCAGATATGCATCTCTGATGTCCATCGATGCCAGAAATTCTCCTCCCTGCAGGATGGAGACTACTGTCCGAATTGATTCCCTGCGAAAGGACCGAATCCTTAGGAATCTATTCAGATCCCTTAGATCCAGAATGGGTCCAACACCCCCATCTGGCTTTTGGGACCATAAAAGGTTGGAATAGAAGCCCAATCCTTGGTCCTTCGTGGGAACCACCATAATGACCTCTTGCGACAAAAGCCGTTCTAACGCTAGAAGGAGCGACTGCTTTTTCTCTGGATCTCTGGGGACCTTTGATCTGAGGAAACGAGGAGAGGGAAATCTTGGAACTCCAGTTTGTAACCTAAGGTTACCCTGGAGATTACCCATCTGTCCTGGAAGTCCTCCTGCCAGAGCTTTGAGAACTGTAGCAGTCTTCCCCCCACTCGAGCGAGCAGGGGCGCCCCTTCATAAAGAGGCCTTAGTGTCTTGTCTAGTAGACTTCTTCCCCCAGGACTTCTTTTGTCCCTGGGGTTGACTCTTGTTTCTTGACCCAGACGGAGGAGGCTGTCGTGACTGCCTGGAGGCTGACGCCCCTGGCACTGGGGAAAGAGTCCGTTTGAAAGAGGGACGCTTACTCTTTTTCTTAACAGGTAAGAGAGTGCTTTTCCCCACTAGAGATCCTTTGGATATAATTATCCAAATCTTCTCCAAACAAACTAAGACATTGGCATAAAAACTGAGGTATCCCTGCAAGAGGAGGGATTATATAGGGGGTTGAACTTCCTGTTTAGGGTGTGACCAGTGTCCAATCACCTAGTGATACCCTATATAACCCATCAGTAATTACTGAGGCTCTGTGTCCCGTGATGTACGAGAAAGAAAGCAGTCATACCCCTTAAAATTTTGTCATGTTGCAAACAAAAACGTAAATGTATTTTAATGTATTTTATGTGATAGACCAACACAAAGTGGCACATATTTGTGAAGTGGAAGGAAAACGATAAAAAATTTTTACCAATAAATATTAGAAAAGTGTGGAATGTATTTAGTCAATACTTTGTAGAACCACCTTTCGCTGCAGTTGCAAGTCTTTTTGGGGAGGTCTCTACAAGCTTTGCACATCTAGAGAGTGACATTTTTGCCCATTCTTCTTTGCAAAATAGGTCAAGCTCTGTCAGATTGCATGGAGAGCGTCTGTGAACAGCAATTTTCCAGTCTTGCCACAGATTCTCATTTGGATTCAGGGATGGATTTAGTTACGGACTTTGACTGGGCGATTCTAACACACGAATATGCTTTGATCTAAACCATTCCATTGTAGCTCTGGATGTATGTTTAGGGTCCCTGTCCTGCTCGGAGGTGAACTTATACCCAAGTCTCAAGTCTTTTGCAGACTCTTGACAGGTTTTCTTCTAAGATTGCCCTGTATTTGGCTCCATCCATCTTCCTATCAACTCTGACCAGCTTCCCTGTCCCTGCTGAAAAAACATGACAAAATGTGGACATTTTTAGGGGCTTGAGTACTTTTTCAATGCACTGTATTTGGTAAAAAAATATTGTTACTGAGGCATTGTTCGGATACAGGAGAGAAAGCAGCCAAAGCACTTCACTGTTCAAGTAAAGCTTCCTGAAATGTGTGCAGTTTCCTCAAAAATTGCCTTGTATTTTGAGTTTATGAAGGCAAAATATGCTCTTTATCACCTGGGGATATAAAATATTTGCTTATACAGTACAGTATATGGTAAATAATTGTTTAAAATTTTGTAAGACCATTATATTCAAGAGCAGCCTTTCTCAACCTTTTTAACATGGAAGAACACTTAAAAACAGATTTCCAGTTTTGGGGAATCCCTACTAAATGATTGTAATCAGAACTCTTGACCTGTATACTTGTTTCAGGACATTGACCGAAGTACTGAAGCTGTTGCATCAGCTTGACAGCTAGGTAACTAGCAATTTTGAAAAGGAAAGTCTGAAAGAGATCAGTGCATATATTTTTTCTCAGTACTAGCTTCCTTATATCCACTATAGGCACCCGATGTGCTGAAGCCCTTGTAAATGGCTTCTGGAAAAGTCCCACATGCCCAGTAATCTCCTGTGACATTTCAATCTGCTGCATTGATTGCTATTTGGCCGTGCAGGTCACTCTAAAATGGCAAATAACAAAATCAAATCTGCTTGAAAGGCTAGTGAACATTGATATGTGTTGATGCAGGGACCATAGACCCAAATCCACACAATGTTTCTCCTAGTCTCATAGCCTGCTCGCTCCAGATAGGTGACATGGGAGATCATGGATGGATGGATTGAGTCTCTGTCGTGAAGATGCTCCCCACCCCCCTTTCCTGTATGGATGCAGAAAAGCCAATCCAACATTCACGATAGATCCCTTTAGTGAAGGAATTAGTGGTATAAGACAACTTATGCATTTGCACTGTAGATAAACTTCAAATGGCAAGTTTTCTTATTATGCCTAACCAGTAAAAAAGGATATATGATCTTTGTTGATAAGCACACTTCTCTTTTAAAGCATAACCAAACCTGATATACAGCCTAATCTATTTTCACTTTAACTCTTCTGTCTAATCTAATAAAGTTAAAGCTGGCCATAGTCTAGTTCATTTGCTGGCTACCTCCAGGGCCATGAGAATTTTGATAATTCTGTTATTGTATGCTCGCGAGGCTATACTCCTTAAATGACAGGTCCCTAATTTAGACTTCTGGAAGTCCGTTTGGTAATAAAATGGTGCCATTGTATAAATTCACATATGAATCTAGAAGATGCCCCCACAAATTCTCTAAAGGTATGGGACATCTGGACAGAGTCCAGGGATACAGGCATCTCAACGCCAATGCCCCCCACGATTAACGTTGATCTGCTTCCCAGTATTTGACATAGGTTATTTCATTGTACT
Organism: Lithobates septentrionalis; assembly: GCA_037952835.1. NCBI lineage: Eukaryota > Metazoa > Chordata > Amphibia > Anura > Ranidae > Lithobates > Lithobates septentrionalis. Next base: position 1,401,647 of record JBBDGP010002445.1, read on the forward strand.
GTGGGAACTTGTTTTCCTGAATCATACTTGCTTGGTGCCTACTAGAAGAATTGAGTATGGTCACTTTGACTTTGGTTGCCAACCTTTATGTTTTTTGTGCTTTGTTTTTCTGCGTTCTTAAGACTGGGTATGCCCAATAGGCTTTGTATGTATATCTTAACTTTTAAATTCAATAAAAAAAAAAAAACTTACAAAAAAAAAAAAGCTGGCCGTATAGATAGTTTGAAATTTGGCTGGATCGGCAAGGGAAGGCCATTTCGATACATGTATGGCCATCCCTGCTCAACAGAAGCCTACAGTGTGCTGATCAGTGTATTCAGACAGTGGAGAAGTCCCTGTAGTCAGAATATAATAGTACAGCAGGAAGGATTGGGTGGATGGAGGAATCGGTTTGTTTTTTTCGATCAACCCACTGGCTGATCTGAAAAAAAAATGACCCATCTATGTCCAGCCTTAATTTTAGCTATCAGATTTCATGCAGACCTTTCACCCTTCGTATTCAGATTTCATGCAGACCTTTCACCCTTCGTATTCAGATTTCATGCAGACCTTTCACCCTTCGTATTCAGATTTCATGCAGACCTTTCACCCTTCGTATTCAGATTTCATGCAGACCTTTCGCCCTTCGTATTCAGATTTCATGCAGACCTTTCGCCCTTCGTATTCAGATTTCATGCAGACCTTTCGCCCATCATATTCAGATTTCATGCAGACCTTTCACCCATCATATTCAGATTTCCTGCAGACATTTCACCCATCATATTCAGATTTCATGCAGACATTTCACCCATCATATTTAGATTTCATGCAGACCTTTCGCCCATCATATACAGATTTTATCCAGACTATTTACATTTGTATGCATTCACCATCAGCCTAGGTCACAATGTTTACCATAAATGTGTAAAACATAAAATACATACTTTGCTTCCAAAGCCAGCGCAATAATTCCAGCAGCCAATGGAGCAGATGCTGATGTTCCTGTGTGAGTGTCTGTACATTTCTGTCTTAGATCTGTTGTTACCTGATGGAAGAGGAAAACAGCCTGATCAGAACACACAGCCCTAATACTCCCAACAGGAAGCTGGCACATTACCAACAGCAGGCTAGACGCAGACTGTGACAAAAAGTCATGACAGCATTTTTACATTGACTTTTCAAGTCTGCTTTTGAGTTTATACATTTGCTGAAGAATTATTGCAAACAGATTGAATTATTTTGCTGCTCTTTAGCTACGATGCCATGGTGACCTACAGCAGTAAGCATATGATGTATGTCAATTATAGTGACACTTAAAAGACAAACTCGACAAAAAACTTCTATCTAAAAGGTCCTTTAAAATCCCTGCAGTAACACACACACATTCAGCGTGCAAAAAGAAGAATAAGTAGACCACGATTTCCTATTCTGCACATGAGGTAAACAAAAAATTTAAATCACAAAATACAAATTTTTTGTGCTTTTACTATTCGTGTCAGTGAGCCTCCTAAACAGGTGTATATGCACAAAGACATAGTGGGGTTGATTTACTAAAGGCAAATAGACTGTGCACTTTGTAAAAAGTAGTTGCGCTCTGCAAGGGTAGTTGCTCCAGAGCTTAGGAAATCAGATAAAGCTTCACTTTGCAAAGAATACCCAATCACACGCAAGAAAAATAAAAAATAAATGCTTTTTTGCTTGTACATGATTGGCTGATGGAAGTCAGCAGAGCTTCTGCTCATTTAATAAGCTCTGGAGCAACTGCACTTACAGAGTGCAACTGCATTTTGCAAAGTGCGCAGTCAATTTGCTTTTAGTAAATCAACCCCAGTATTTCCTATATTTGAAAATTGAACTAAGCAGCAGGAGGTGTGAACCAGTAATAGAGAAAATACATTGTAAATTGGATTTCTATTTGAAACATTTTCATTGAGCCAAAATGAGACCAGATTATAGCATCACACTCCTTTGAGAGATTTTCCACGATTAAAAAGGAATAGTTGGGGAATTGAGCCGCAAAAGTGTAATACCGTTGATGCTGCCTCATGAAAAGAAGTGGAAATTACGAAGGAAAATTTTACCAATGGAGTGTAGCGATATATCCTTCAAAGAACGGGTCACGGCACCAATGTTGTGATATAGTATAGTGGGTAGAGAATTAATTAGTCGTTATTATAATCTTCTGCAGCAACCCAATTCTTCCAGAGAGATGCACTTTATTGACTTCCAACACAGAACAAAGTCTTGCAACCGATGACAAAATCCAACAGAGTAAATATGACAACGCTAGTAAATATACTAGCCTTCAGAATGCCATGTTTCCTAGACCTGTGCCTTCATAATCACACACACAGTGAATAGACTGAACGCAAGGTTATATTCAGCTGCAGGTCATAAACTGCCCTAATTTGCATTCTTGCATATTAACATAGCCCAGAGTCACTATCTGTCCCCTTTGATATGTGGACTAAATCTTGTTTGTCCACTTCCCCTTTGATCAACAAGTCCCCTTTGATATTTGTAATTGAGTTGGCTCGGGCAACTCAATCATTGTCAACTGAAATCTGGCCTGGTCAATCTTGTACTGTATGTGTGTGTGTGTGTGTGTGTGTGTGTATATATATATATATATAAATAAAATAATAATATAAAATCCCACATAAATCTACCAACATATTACAACATGGAGTTGAGAGAGAAAGACAAAACTGGGCAGTAGAGTTGCTAAGTGGTTAGCATTTCTGCCTGGCAGCACCAGGGTCATTTGTTTGAATCCCAAGCATGGCTGCAATACCTGCCTGGAATTTGCATGTTCTCTCTGTGCTTGCATGGGTTTTCTCCGTGGGCGTAGGTTTCCTCCCACCCTCCAAGGACATGCTGGTAGGATAATTGGCCCTAGTATGTGTATGTATGAATGTTAGTAAGGGACCTCAGATTGTAAGCTCCTTGAGGGTATGGACCGATGTGAATGTACAATATATATGTAAAGTGCTGCGTAAATTGTCAGCGCTATTTTGAGCTTATGATGTGCTGGTGAGGCTCAATGTTCTAGATTCCTGATAAGTCGTGCCATCCGTTTTTTTCACGTCAACACTAAAGCTGCGGAGTTGGAAACCATTTGGGGTACGCTGTTCCTTTCCTCACATGGTTGTTGGAGTGCACATTACAAAACCCTTAAAGTAGGGGTCTCAAAATGGGCTAGCTCACTGACCATTAGACTGTTCGGGGCCAGGCTGTGGCCAGTAGGAATAAATGACTTGGTGTTGACCTTGTTGGGTCATCGCGGGTCATAGCTACAGCTCTCCAATCAGTAAATGTCAGGAAATGTTCCATCCGCTGGTAAGACCTGTTATTTGGCATGCAGTACTGAGGTCCACCAGCAGGTGTCTCCTGGCAGTTTGGAACTGTCAGGAGAGCTTTTCCCTGTTTATAATATATCATCTTTGGGCCGCAGTACTGGCGTCCACCAGCGGATGGATCCTGGCAATGTGGAGCAGACAGTACCTCCTACAATCAGGTGTCACTTGAGGCCAATCATAGGCCTATAAATACCCGGCAAGCATTCACATGTTTGCCTTGATTTCATCATTGCCTCCTGACCTGCTAGCTTTCTGATCCTGAACCCTGAGTCCTGATCCTGATCCTGTCCCTGTCTGGGACCCTATCCTGTCCCACCTGTTACCTTGGGTCCCTGCCTGCAGTCTGACCCATCCATCCTCTCCCTGTCCTGTGTTCCATACCCCATCTACTGACTTCCCTGTGTATGACCTTGGCCTGGCTTACGTTTACGTCTCTGGAACATCCCTGCTGATCTTCTGTGTATGACCCTGGCCTGGCTATTGTTTATGAACCTGGTATTTCCCATTTATTGCATTTATCTGTCTATTGTTATTTGTAGGTCTCTGTCTGTGGTTGGTTATTGCACTGTGTCATATTGGAGTTGGTTGTTATTTATTACTCACTTTCCTTAATAAATTAATATATATTTTCACTTATATACGTTTGGGTGTCCTCTGTCGCAGATCACACGGTTCTGGTCACACCCGCTCATGACAGTAAATCAAGGCCATCTCTGACCAGAAGTGACTGCGCAAAGGAACCATTGTAGTGCTATGAAAATGCAATCAAAAACTGTTGTTCTCCTTGCCTCACTGGTGTTGGAGGATAACAATTACTGTCGTCTGGTATTGAAAGAGTGGGCCAGGGATCAGCTCCTGGAGTGTATCCATCTGGCCCATTCTCTGGTTGATCAGGGTAGTTTGCTATTTGAAAATGTTCAGCCTCTGATCCAGCTGTGTGCAGAGCTAGCCTTGTCCAGTACTCCAGAGGGCAGGGATGATTTTTCTCCCCCCTTCAGTTTTGATCAGGTTGAGTCTCTGGTGTGGTTATTAGAGGATGACCCAGCCTTTTTCAAGGAACATTATGCCTCTTGTTCCCCGCAGGTGTTGTCTGATTGCATCCATTCAGTGCAATCTCTGGTTAGTCAGGCTGTGTGTGAAGCAATGTTTGTTCATCCTGTGCTACAGACATGGTCAGATCTCCTTAATTTAGCCAAGCCACAACAACCCAGCCCTGCCATTAATCACCTGCCTTCCCAAGAATCTATTCCCCCATCGCTCATGGCAACCTCAGCTACAGCCCAATATACCCTGCTTCCCACCAAGTATCAATGCCCTGTTTCTCCTTCCTGTACCTATCCTGCCTTTAACCCACCTGCCTCTTCTCTAATACCTGCAACTTTCCCACAAGAACTCCCTCTGGCTGCTGTTCCCCCTTCCTTGCCATATCCCAGCCCTTCCTTTCAGTATGCCTCACCTCCTGTCTACAGTCCTACAGCCACCTACAGATCTCCAGCAGTTAAGCCAAAAAAGAAACGGAAGTTCTTCCCTACTCATACAATCCTGCCAGTAACCCAACCTGCTCCCAATTTCCAGTCTGATGTTCCAGTTTTGCAGTCTGATGTTCCAGCTTTGCAGTCTGATGTTCCAGCTTTGCAGTCTGATGTTCCAGCTTTGCAGTCTGACGTTCCAGCCTTCCAGTCTAATGTTCCAGCTTTGCAGTCTGATGTTCCAGCTTTGCAGTCTGACATTCCAGCTTTGCAGTCTGACGTTCCAGCTTTGCAGTCTGATGTTCCAGCTTTGCAGTCTGATGTTCCAGCTTTGCAGTCTGATGTTCCAGCTTTGCAGTCTGATGTTCCAGCTTTGCAGTCTGATGTTCCAGCTTTGCAGTCTGATGTTCCAGCTTTGCAGTCTGATGTTCCAGCTTTGCAGTCTGACGTTCCAGCCTTCCAGTCTGACGTTCCAGCTTTGCAGTCTGACGTTCCAGCTTTGCAGTCTGATGTTCCAGCTTTGCAGTCTGATGTTCCAGCCTTCCAGTCTGATGTTCCAGCTTTGCAGTCTGGTGTTCCAGCTTTGCAGTCTGGTGTTCCAGCCTTCCAGTCTGACGTTCCAGCCTTCCAGTCTGACGTTCCAGCTTTCCAGTCTGACGTTCCAGCTTTCCAGTCTGACGTTCCAGCTTTCCAGTCTGACGTTCCAGCTTTCCAGTCTGACGTTCCAGCTTTCCAGTCTGACGTTCCAACCTTCCAGTCTGACGTTCCAACCTTCCAGTCTGACGTTCCAACCTTCCAGTCTGACGTTCCAACCTTCCAGTCTGACGTTCCAACCTTCCAGTCTGACGTTCCAACCATCCAGTCTGACGTTCCAACCTTCCAGTCTGACGTTCCAACCTTCCAGTCTGGTGTGCCCACCTTCCAGTCTGGTGTGCCCACCTTCCAGCCCAAAACCCCAGTGTCCATGTTCCAGTCTGACGCTCCAGTGACTATTGACCAGTCCGATGTACCTGCTGTTCTGCCTGATGTGCCCACTGTTCAGCCTGATGAGCCTGCTTTCCGGTTTGATGTGTCCATCCTCCAGCCTGATATCCTGGTATCTGTCTTCCAGCCTGATGTCGTGATGTTGGTATCCCAGCCTGAGGTTTCGGTGCCCGTGTCTCAGCCTGAAGTTTCGGTGCCCGTGTTTCAGCCTGGAGTTTCGGTGCCCGTGTCTCGGCCTGCTGAATCGGTGCCCGTTACCCAGTCTGTTGAATCGGTGCCCGTTACCCGGTCTGCTGAACTGGTGCCCGTTACCCAGTCTGCTAAACCGAAGACCATCACTTTGCCTGTCAAGCCAGTATCCGTTATCCGGCTTTCCGAACCGGTGCACGGTGTCCAGCTCGCTGAGTCAGGGCCTGTTACCCAGCCCAGTGGGCCGGGGTCCGTTACCCAGCTTGCTGAGCCGGTGCCTGTAATCCGGCCTGCCCTTACGGTGCTCGCTGTTCGGCCCAATGTTCCAGAGCCTGCTGCCCAGCCCGATGACCCGGAGCCTGCTGCCCAGCCCGATGACCCGGAGCCTGCTGCCCAGCCCGATGACCCGGAGCCTGCTGCCCAGCCCGATGACCCGGAGCCTGCTGCCCAGCCCGATGACCCGGAGCCCGCTGCCCAGCCCGATGACCCGGAGCCCGCTGCCCAGCTCGATGACCCGGAGCCCGCTGCCCAGCTCGATGACCCGGAGCCCGCTGCCCAGCTCGATGACCCGGAGCCCGCTGCCCAGCTCGATGACCCGGAGCCCGCTGCCCAGCTCGATGACCCGGAGCCCGCTGCCCAGCTCGATGACCCGGAGCCCGCTGCCCAGCTCGATGACCCGGAGCCCGCTGCCCAGCTCGATGACCCGGAGCCCGCTGCCCAGCTCGATGACCCGGAGCCCGCTGCCCAGCTCGATGACCCGGAGCCCGCTGCCCAGCTCGATGACCCGGAGCCCGCTGCCCAGCTCGATGACCCGGAGCCCGCTGCCCAGCTCGATGACCCGGAGCCCGCTGCCCAGCTCGATGACCCGGAGCCCGCTGCCCAGCTCGATGACCCGGAGCCCGCTGCCCAGCTCGATGACCCGGAGCTCAAGTTGTTCCCGTCTGCTGCCCAGCTCAAGTTGTTCCCGTCTGCTGCCCAGCTCAAGTTGTTCCCGTCTGCTGCCCAGCTCAAGTTGTTCCCGTCTGCTGCCCAGCTCAAGTTGTTCCCGTCTGCTGCCCAGCTCAAGTTGTTCCCGTCTGCTGCCCAGCTCAAGTTGTTCCCGTCTGCTGCCCAGCTCAAGTTGTTCCCGTCTGCTGCCCAGCTCAAGTTGTTCCCGTCTGCTGCCCAGCTCAAGTTGTTCCCGTCTGCTGCCCAGCTCAAGTTGTTCCCGTCTGCTGCCCAGCTCAAGTTGTTCCCGTCTGCTGCCCAGCTCAAGTTGTTCCCGTCTGCTGCCCAGCTCAAGTTGTTCCCGTCTGCTGCCCAGCTCAAGTTGTTCCCGTCTGCTGCCCAGCTCAAGTTGTTCCCGTCTGCTGCCCAGCTCAAGTTGTTCCCGTCTGCTGCCCAGCTCAAGTTGTTCCCGTCTGCTGCCCAGCTCAAGTTGTTCCCGTCTGCTGCCCAGCTCAAGTTGTTCCCGTCTGCTGCCCAGCTCAAGTTGTTCCCGTCTGCTGCCCAGCTCAAGTTGTTCCCGTCTGCTGCCCAGCTCAAGTTGTTCCCGTCTGCTGCCCAGCTCAAGTTGTTCCCGTCCGCTGCCCAGCCTGGAGTGTTCCTGTCCGCCGCCCAGCCTGATGTGCCCACTGCCCAGCTGGACACCATGGACTTTCCCCAGCAACGGCTAGTTGGAGCGTCCGGAGGTCGCTCCTTTGAGGGGGGGTACTGTCAGGAAATGTTCCATCCGCTGGTAAGACCTGTTATTTGGCATGCAGTACTGAGGTCCACCAGCAGGTGTCTCCTGGCAGTTTGGAACTGTCAGGAGAGCTTTTCCCTGTTTATAATATATCATCTTTGGGCCGCAGTACTGGCGTCCACCAGCGGATGGATCCTGGCAATGTGGAGCAGACAGTACCTCCTACAATCAGGTGTCACTTGAGGCCAATCATAGGCCTATAAATACCCGGCAAGCATTCACATGTTTGCCTTGATTTCATCATTGCCTCCTGACCTGCTAGCTTTCTGATCCTGAACCCTGAGTCCTGATCCTGATCCTGTCCCTGTCTGGGACCCTATCCTGTCCCACCTGTTACCTTGGGTCCCTGCCTGCAGTCTGACCCATCCATCCTCTCCCTGTCCTGTGTTCCATACCCCATCTACTGACTTCCCTGTGTATGACCTTGGCCTGGCTTACGTTTACGTCTCTGGAACATCCCTGCTGATCTTCTGTGTATGACCCTGGCCTGGCTATTGTTTATGAACCTGGTATTTCCCATTTATTGCATTTATCTGTCTATTGTTATTTGTAGGTCTCTGTCTGTGGTTGGTTATTGCACTGTGTCATATTGGAGTTGGTTGTTATTTATTACTCACTTTCCTTAATAAATTAATATATATTTTCACTTATATACGTTTGGGTGTCCTCTGTCGCAGATCACACGGTTCTGGTCACACCCGCTCATGACAGTAAACCTCATTCGCCCTTCTGACTGGAAAGCCAAAGCTCGGACTTAGGCTGGCTATACACGGAGCAAATTTATTTTCTGCAACCACTGGGGGGGGGCTAGTTTGAAGCCATCCCCGCCGGGGGAAGACAGTGAGTATCGCTAGCGGTTATAGCAGCTGCTAGCAATAATCACAAGAGAATCTGGCAGGCTGGTTGTACCCAAGTTAAATCGATCAACTTGGTACATTCAGCCTGCCTATTGTTGGTTTGAATCTTGGTTGGTTTCTGTTGAACCGGCTGAGATTCAAACCATGTATGGCTGGCCTTAGGGTGGTGTGCTAGACCTCTGCAAAGAGATATCCACTTTAACAAAGAAAGCAAGGGTCCTTCTCTGTTGCATGCTGGCAGGGGGACAGGCTTTTCTAGTCAGGCTCTGGTTGCCTGAAAAAGAAAACAAACTGTAAATCTTGTTTTGATGCACCTGGAATTAATTCAGCCGCTTTAAACTGAAAAGTATATTTGGGCTTTAATTGTGTTCACATAAGATATAAAGTGTACAGCTCAGAAGATTAGCAGCAGGGGACCACATAGTAGATTTATCACCAACGCACTCTGCTAGTTCAAATGCATATTGTAAGTTGAAAACATATTCACCTGAACCATTAATTTGGACCAGGTGTCAGCACTGTGGTATAAAACTGACGCAACAATATCAAATGCATCTTATATGCTGCATCTTATGAAATACAGCATGTAAAACATCTGCCTGTTTCATTAGAGTAATGAGTATACTTTAAAGAACAGAAAAAAATATTTATGATAAAATTCCCACCTGACTATAGACATTGGACCTTAAAGCGGAGTTCCACCCAAAAATGGAACTTCCACTTTTCCGGTTCTTCCCCCCCCCCCCCCTCCGCTGTCACATTTGGCACCTTTCAGGGGGGAGCAGATACCTGTCTAATACAGGTATTTTGCTCCCACTACCGGGCATAGATACCAGAGCCACCTGCGGGTATCTACGCCACTTCCTGTCCCCCCCCCCCCCCGCTGTATTCTGGGAGACACAAGGGACCCAGAAAACAGCAGGAACCAGTGGGATAGCGCAGTGCAAATCGCACATGCGCAGTAGGAACCAGGAAGTGAAGCCGCAAAGCTTCACTTCTTGATTCCCTTACCAAAGATGGCGGCGGGAGCACCCGACAGCTGAAGGACAGATCGGCTTCAGGTGCCCACATCGCGGGCGCCCTGGACAGGTAAGTGTCCATATTTTACAAGTCAGCAGCTGCAGTATTTGTAGCTGCTGACTTAAAAAAAAAAAAAAAAAAAAAACAGTGGAAATCCGCTTTAAAGCAAGTGTTCTAAAAATAAAAGAGAAATATGGAGGCTGTCATAGACTTCTCCTTCTGAAATGCTAGTTGTCTGGCCCTCAAGTTGATTCAAAAGGCCTACATTCTGAATCCCCAACCCAGAACCACAGAGTCTTGTGAAAAATTAAGTACACCCATGGAAATGATTGACTTTCAACATATTTGTTCTTTATTCAACCAGTGCCCAGAAATACAGGTAATATACATTAGGAAGACAAGAAAAATCTGCATTTTCAAGTATTTTATTACACAAATATTAACAGATTTTCTTGTGTACTGTGGATAAAGTTCACCCTTGGCTTCAAATGCTGATGTACAACTGCCCACCAACAGGAGGAGAACTTCCGCTTGGATTGCCTAGGCAATGGGAAATGGAGTGGGTACCTGTCAAAACTAGGTATCCACCCCCCCCCCCCTCAAAAAAAATATCATCCAAATGTGATAGAGGAGAGTGGGAGGTGGAAAACAAGAGTGAAACTTCCGCTTTAGTGTGAAGTTCTGCTTTAAGTGGCTCTGCTTATTCCATCATTCCTCTGCTATCTGTCCGAGTGACTTCTGACAGTCTATGCTGAAACCACAGAACCTCAGAAGATGGCCCTGCCCGCTCCAGCACACAGCGGGTTACAGCCTCAGCTGTGCATGTTTCCCTATGAGAATGTGTAGAAGGGGGTGTGTCCTTTCCCTCCACTCAAGTCTCAGATTACACTCAGCTCCCTTCCTTTTGCTGTGCATTGTATGACATCAGACCCCTGTCTTCTGGAGCTCAGAAATAGCCTTTTATTTGTGAATTTTGAAATGGCTGTGGAGGAGAGAGACATGTAAAATGTACACTATATTGTCAAAAGTATTGAGACACATGCCTTTACACACAGATGAACTTTAATGGCATCCTGGTCTTAGTCCGTAGGGTTCAATATTGGGTTAGCTCACCCTTTGCAGCTATAACATCTTCAACTCTTCTGGGAAGGCTGTCCAAAAAGGTTTAGGAGTGTGTCTATGGGAATGTTTGACCATTCTTCCAGAAGCGCATTGTGAGGTCAGGCACTAATGTTGGATGAGAAGGCCTGCCTCGCAGTCTCCCCTCTAATTGATCCCAAAGGTGTTCTATCAGGTTGAGGTCAGGACTCTGTGCAGGCCAATCAAGTTCCTCCACCCCAAACTCGCTCATCCATGTCTTTATGGACCTTTCTTTGTGCACTGGTCCAAACCATTTGGTGGAGGGAGGATTATGGTGTGGGGTTGTTTCTCAGGGGTTGGGCATGGCCCCTTAGTTCTAGTGAAGGGAATTCTTAAGGCGTCAGCCTACCAAAACATTTTGGATAATTTCATGCTCCCAACTTTGTGGGAACATTTTGGGGATGGCCCCTTCCTGCTCCAACATGACTGTGCACCAGTGTATAAAAAAGGTCCATAAAGACACAGATGAGCGAGTTTAGGGTGGAGGAACAAGTTCTGACCTCAACCCGATAGAACACCTTTGGGGTGAATTAGATCGGAGACTGCGAGCCAGGTCTTCTTGTACAACATCAGTGCCTGACCTCACAAATGCGCTTCTGGAAGAATGGTCAAACATTCCCATAGACACACTCCTAAACCTTGTGGACAGCCTTCCCAGAAGAGTTGAAGCTGTTATAGCTGCAAAGGGTGGGCCAACTCAATATTGAACCCTACGGACTAAGACTGGGATGCCATTAAAGTTCATGTGCATGTAAAGGCAGGCGTCCCAATACTGTTGACAATATAGTGTATGTAGGAGGATTTGCTTCACCTCCGTGGATCACCTAAGACTGGTCATTTGCCTGGGTATATGTAAGGATTTACAACCATTTTAAAAAGTCCATCTACCAAAAAAATCTAAAAATTGCCATTTTAAAAGTTAATATAAAAATACACGCATGAAAACTATTCATCGTACACATCAGTACTAATTTCACTTACTGCTCTGGAAATCTGTTATCAAGTTAGAGCAAATGATTAAAAAAAAAACAAAAAAAACGTGAAGAGGCTACACTGACCATCTATATCTTTATTCAAAAACTACTGGATTGGGGCCATAGTAAACAAATACACTTTGTTCAGGCTGTATGTTGAAACATTATGAATGCATTGTGAACCGCAAGGCAAACAGAAAAGAACACGCTTGGAACACGGGCATCCAACTGGCAGATAGAGGATGGAAGCAGTCCAGTCTAATGCTGCCGATTCAAACTAACGTGACAAATGAGGTAGGGGAGAGTTTAAAGGGAAAGCAATAGTGGAAACACACAGCAGGTTAAGCCTTGTTAAGCACGGTAATCTTTATTTGATAAAGTCGTTTGAAAATACGTATACTACAGCAATCAAGCTTTATTGCATTTAGCCAACTGAGAGCCATATTTTTCTTTGTTGATTCAATGGTTACTAAATAAAGAGCCCAACGTATAAAGGGTTACATCAGGATCACATGTGCTACAATAGGATTAGTAACAAAAACGTACCCCTCCTTCAAAACTAAAAACATAATGAACCAATATTACTTTGCATGCAACTAATTGCCCATAGAACAAAATCTTTGCATCATATTAGTATGCAGTCAACAGATGTTGCTTGTAATAAAAAGCAGATGAATTATAAACAAATGTGCGGCAATCTAGAGCTACAGGTTATGAAATATATTCAAATAACGGAGCTCATGCAGCATAATTACAGCCCAGGTGGTCACATTCTAATCACTGCTTTTGTTTGCCAAGGAAGATTACCAAAAGCCTTTGTAGTTTATCTAAATTATATCTACACAGATCTTAAAGAAGAATTCCAGGTAGGGATATTTTTACATATGCATATACCATACCTGTGGGATGATGGAAGAGTGTGACGTCTGTCATAGGAGCCGGGTCCCCGGAGGCGGGACTTTTTGTACGTCACTCAGCAGCGCTGGCGGGAGATCGCTCCCTGTTGCCGTGGCTCGGGGCTAATAATGCATTTAGGGATTTTGAGACCCAGAGCTTTTTGGGGGCACACTCAGGGCTCCAGTCCCCGTCGGCCCCCCTCCCGATGCCACTGGTGGGATCCCTCTAGAACACAGGTGTCAAACACAAGGCCTTTGGGCCGAATACAGCCCTCCAGGCCATTTCATGTGGCCCTCGCACCTCTCCTGCAGCTGCAGGAGAGCTCCAGCCCTCCTCTGGTCCTCCTCCAGACCCCTATTTTCTGCTGTCAAGCAATGCATCCAGCTTCTTCCCAGCAGCAGCATAAGGAAAGTGGGTGCACTGTGATGTTAGGAAGAGTAGGGAACTCAACCTCTGATGGTGGGGTGGCTCTTGACATCTAATGTAAGGGGAGGGAATGTGCTGGACATCTAATCTTACAGATACAACCGGCCCTTTTGAGGACAATCATAATGCTGATGCAGCCCACAATGAAACCAAGTTTGACACCCCTGCTCTAGAAGCTGGAAATCACTGTTGTAGACATCACTACTCCAATGACCCCCATGAGCTTCCAGGTCCCGTGCTTAGTGGCTGCCCAGAATGCTTGGGAAAAAACGCAAAGCATCCTCTGAATGGTACCCAGGTCAAGCAACTGACCTCCTGTGTTCACAATGCAGCAGGGTAGCCACTCAGCACAAAGCTAGTGGAGATCACTGGAGTAGTGATGTCTACTACAGTGATTTCCATCTTCTAGAGGGATCCCACAGGTAAGGTAAATGCATATGTAAAAATATCCATACCTAGAATTCTTCTTTAAGATATGGGTGGATACCCACAGGTATGGTATATGCATAGTGACCTTGGAAAGCTTACAGTGTCTATCAAAAGCTAGAAATATGAGTAACTCCCCACTAGTGCTCAGAGCATAGGAGCAAGCGTCCAACATCACCAATCCAGGAGTGCCTGCATAACGAAGGCAAGACGCTGCTCAACCGACCCAGTGCTTGTTAAGGTGTATAGCCTCAGCCAACACTGCTCCAGCAGCCAAACCCCCCTGATGCATTTCACCCCACCCCATCGGGGCTTAGTTAGAGCTCCTCCATGACCAAGCCCTAGAGCAGGGGTCTCAAAGTACCGGCCCGCGGGCCATTTGCGGCCCGCGGACCGGTTAAAAATGGCCCGCAGGCAGGGCTGATAAAGGACTAGAGGTCGACCGATATTTGGCCATTAGGTCGATATATAGCACTGGCCGCTGCTCTTCCTTCCTTCTCCACACTCAGCGCTTGATGCTTGTGTGAAACTGACACGTAACAGGAGGAGAGAGACAGAGGGATCTGTCAGATTTGAGGTTGATGTCGGGGGTGGGCGGGACCCGGCCGGGGAGGGCGGGACCCGGCCAATATCAAACACCAGCCAATGGGATCTGGGCGGGCAGCTACGTGTATGTGGCCCGCCCCTTTTCTTAAGCAGCCCAATCATTGGCTGGTGTTTGACAGCTGCTGGCCCCGCCCACCTCGGCCGGGTCCCGCCCACCCCGACATCAACCTCAATTCTGACAGATCCCTCTGTCTCTCTCCTCTGTGCTACGTGTCAGCTTCACACAAGCATCAAGCGCTGAGTGTGGACAGCTCCTTGTCAGTTTCACACACTGTTACACTCCGCTCAGTGTGAAACCTGCCAGTGGCACCTGCCTGTGCCAATCAGTGCCATCTGTCAGTGCCATCTGTCAGTGCCAACCAGTCTGCCATTGCCACCTGCCACCTCCAACCAGTACCACCTGCCAGTGCCACCTGCCACCGCCAATCAGTGCCACCGCCAACCAGTGCCTGCCAGTGCCACCGCCAACCAGTGCCCCTGCCAATCAAAGCCACCTGCCAGTGCCACCTTCCGCCACCTGCAAGTGCCACGCCAATCAGTGCCACCTGCCAGTGCCAACCAGTGCTTGCCAGTGCCACCTGCCACCACCTGCCAGTGCCACGCCAATCAGTGCCACCTGCCAGTGCCACGCCAATCAGTGCCACCTGCCAGTGCCACGCCAATCAGTGCCACCTGTCAGTGCCAATAGTGCCACCTGCCAGTTCCAAACCAGTGCCACCTGCCAGTTTCAAACCAGTGCCACTTGCCAATGCCTGCCAGTGCCACCTTCCAGTGCCAACCAGTGCCACTGCCAATAAGTGCCACCTGCCAGTGCCATTGCCAATCAGTGCCACCTGCCAGTGCCATCTGTCAGTGCCAATCAGTGCACCCTCCAAACAGTGCAACGTGCCACCTGCCAGTGCCACCTGCCAGTGACAGACAGTGCCACCTGCCAGTGCCACCTGTACTGAGGACATCAAGTGTTTGGTAGAGTGACAGGAGCAAACAGGGAGGAGTGGAGTGGGTGAGGTTTTTTTTTTTTCAAATCGGCCTAAAATATCGGCCATCGGCTTTACCTCTCCATCTCTTCTGTCCTCTCCGCTGCACGCTGCTGCAGCCCAGAGAGAGAACAGAGCTGAGAATGGAGCGGAGGAAGGATCCGCTCATCGATCCGCCCACCTAGGCATTGATGATCGACCAGAGCCCCAAACCAGGGTCCTGCTGCCACCTCAGGGCGGGAGATTGTGTTCTCTGGGTCCCCTGTCACTAGGCCTGTATGGAAGCCAGGAGGAGAGGATTTGGGAGGCAGATGATCCTGACTGCCAGGAGAGGTGAGTGAGCCATCACACTGAGGCAAAGTCCTTAGTGGGGTGACTGGGGTAGAAATTTGTGCAGTGTGGGGGGTATTTTATGCAGTGTGGAGGGTGATTGTGCAGTGTGGGGGGTAATTGTGTAGTGTGGGGGTATTTTATGGAGTGTGGGGGGTATTTTATGGAGTGTGGGGGGTATTTTATGGAGTGTGGGGCTATTTGTGCAGTGTGTGGCTATTTGTGCAGTGTGGGAGGGGTAATGCTGGGTAGTTAATAATGCGTTTGCTGACACCAATGCTGGGTTAATAATGCGCTTACGGACACCAGTACTGGGTATAATGCGTTTGCTGACACCAGTGCTGGGTATAGTATAGTATATTATTGCTGGTATAGTTCATTGCTTTTGAAGTTTTAAAAGTTTGCATGCGGCCCCCATGGGATATGAAAACTTGTCATGTGGCCCTCAGGCAATTTGAGTTTGAGACCCCTGCCCTAGAGGGTGGGGCAAAACACCTCAGATTGTGTGTGGCTGCTGGAGCAGTGGTGGGTTGAGTGGCGTCCTGCGCTTGTTATGGTAATTGGAAGTCTTCTTTAAATGTATGTACCAAATATTCTACATGCCAGGAAGTCAGGTGAAATATGCCAGAAGGGGGAATCTAACTTTTCCTTGCTCTATATAAAAGATTATAGCTTGCATCCCAATATTAAATCACAAATGCAATGTTATTCTGTAAAGTGGCAATACAAGGGAAGCGATCCTTCTTAGGAGTTTAGCGGTGAAAGGAAAGAGTGTACAGAGACAATACTTACAATCTGTCTTTCATTCTGATTCCCACTGCTGTACGTGGTAGCCAGTGTGGAGGAACAGGCCTCGCTGTACCATGGTACATTGCCATACTGGGTAGTGCTGCTGATGGACAGTGTGTAGATGCTGTTTGTATATCCGTCACAGTTGCAGCTGTCACGTTCTCTTCCGCCATTCCCAGAGGCCCAAACATATATAGAGCCAAGACCATAACGACCCTGTCCAAGCAACAAAACACAAACTGATGACATAAGCAACGTATTTATGAGTTTACTCTCAGACGGCTGTTTAAAGGGCATGTGCAGATGGGCATTGTTGACAAACACTGGCGTTTGCATTTCAATGAATGCTGCTAAAATGCATGCTGTGTTTTCCTTGCATGCAGTACAATCACATCTCAGTAGGAACTGATGTATCTAAAGAAACCCAAAACGAAACAGTTCAAATAGCTTAAAATGGTCATCCATGCTGCAGCAGAAGAGAATCTGCAGGAAAAACAAAGCCCGACTGCACAAGCCTAAGCAAGAGGGATAGATCTTCCATCCAAAACATTGAAGGTATCTGTGTGCGCCTTTTTTCTTGACGTTTTCATTGAGCATACCCCTCACTCCATTTTCATATCCAATCTACTCTTTTTACTGCCAACCTTTTAAGAGGACAACCAATTGTTTTCTTAAAGGCCAACCTAACAAACTGGACTATCATCAGTCTGTTTCTTGCAGCTCTGAAACTACAATATTTCTACTTATCAGTTTCTGTTCCCTCCTGTTTATAGTGGAGATGCCACTGTCCCAATAAAACACTTATTTGTGCACCCTACAATATGGGAATCCACCAGGGGAAGCAGAACACACGCTTTGTAGTAGCTGAATGGAACTGGGAATTCTGATTAAATGTTGATGCCTTACCAGTTAAAGATTAACCCCATTTTTGTTAAGAAAAAAAAAAAAAAAAAAGAAACACTCTGGGTGATCAATGTATATGGCGGGGATTTTAACAAACTTTGTCGCAGATTTCCACCTTTTGTTTCTTTAAAGTTTTCTCTATTTCATTATGTTGTTTGGATAAGATTTTGAATGAAAGGCCTGGTTCATTAGAATTACTTGGTGCACGCTCAGTGTTCTAACGGGACAAGCTGCAGTGTATGCATCCCCTCAGAATTATTTAACCCTTAGGAAGTATGCTCACCAAAACTGACATTCCTTATGCCGGGGCTGCCTAACATTTGACTTGTAACTTCCTCAGAAAACCATTGAGCCAATCACACAAGCAGGAAATTTAATTTTTTGGAGATGTTCTGTATACCAGCTGGGTACAGAACAACTCCAGGTTTCCATATTGCATTTGAAGTTTACAGAAAATTACAGCAACTGCAGATTGGAAAGGAAAGGTCATTTTTAGGAACATTCAATTACACAATGACTTTGGTAACAACTGTTTAAAGAGGAGTTCCACCCAGGGGGGCCATAAAAAAAAAAAAATTAAAAGTCAGCAGCTACAAATACTGCAGCTGCTGACTTTTAATTGGACACTTACCTGTCCTGGAGTCCAGCGATGCGGGGGATCGAAGCCCCGCTCGTCTCCCCCTTCGTTCAGCGGCGCCGGCATTGCAACTGTGGGCGCCGGGCTGTGGCTTCACAGCCTGGCACCCACTGCGCATGCGCGAGCGGCGCCGCTCGCCGTGATTGGCCGCTCAGTCACCTGGGACCTGTAATGGGTCCCAGATGATTGACAGGAGGGAGGGAGCGGAGCCCTTCCTGTGCCGAGGAGGAAGTGATGTCACCAGCCCAGGCTAAGGAACAGGCAGACTACGAGGGACCCCCTAGCAACAGGCATTTAGAGGTAAGTGAAAAAAAAAAATATCCAAATGTTTTTTTGTTTTTTGTTTTTAGGATTTTTTATGTATGTTTGTTTTTTTGGGTGGAACCCCACTTTAGGCTATATTTCTTTTGCTATATTTTTTTTCCAAAAGTGAAATTGCCCTTTAAGCAAAATTGTAATACAATAATTGCCAACAACCATGCAAGACTAAAATAATCAGCTTTGTCTGAAGTTGGTCCTAAACTAATTCATGGCCTGTACTGGGACATGAGATACCAGATTTCACAAGTGGCTCCACCTGTTGGAAATCTATTGATGACTTACCAGTCCAGAAAAATGAATATATCAATAAGGATATGGATAAGGATATGGATTTCAAAAAGCCCATTAAATGTGGAGTCTCACTGTTTTTTGGAAGGTTCAGTGAAACGGTAAAAATATATTGTGCTTCTTTAAAACTTTTAAAATGCCTTGGAAGAGAAAACCTGTCAAGCAACTCTGCAGCTTTACAGGTAAAAAAAACAATCTGTAACTATAGAAGAACAATATATTCCCTGTTTGGCCTGATATTTTCAGAGCGGAAAAGTAATTGCCATTTTATGATGTGAAAAGAGTAATTAAAATGTTTTATTGACAAGCTATGATAGAGGAAGATTACATCCTGGCACCGTTGTGCTGAATGTCTCCAGCTACAGAAACAATGCCTGGAAAATGAAGCACCTGCAAGTTCTATTTACACAGTATTGGAAGGGAAGAGATCACATGAATCTGATCACCCGGCTGTTTTAGAACGTTAAACTATTGCAAAAGAATGGGAAAACCCTAGATGTGTCATCAATGCAAAGCTTACAAAATTGACCAAAAAAGTTAAAGTCTACCTGAGTGACCCCTCTGACAAAAGCCTCTTCTGCTAGATGGGCAGGACCATCCACGGTCTTGCCATCATCCTCTGGTCCCCAGCTGGCACTGTAGATATGGATGTGGTTAGGATTGAGACCCAGTGATCTTGCTTCAACGGCATCAGTCACTTCACCATCTAGCATTCGAACACCTGCCCAAAAAAAAGAATTAAAGTTTTTATTCAGTGGTAACATAGGATGAGAAAGGAAATATACAAAATGAAAGATGAAGTTTCACATGCAAAATTAACTGAGATAGAAACACCCCTGCTGGCTAAGATAGAAACACCCCTGTGTGAAAAAAGGTTACCGGAAAAACACAAAATAACCGATATCTGAACTGGACACTGAAGTTCAAAGAGCAGCTGAAGACAATCCTGGCAAACAGATCTTGGGGAAAAGACATTCAGCCAGGTTAGAACACAAATCAGTGATCATTACTATCTCCCCCTAGGAAAACTGGCGTCATGACCATTTGCAGCATGTGTGCTTGACTCACTCCTCCCAGTGCCTAAACATGAACATTTGGGTAGCCCGAGTGTTCCATTTAGGACTGAAGCTGTGCCAGAACCAGTTTCATGATTCACAGAATACAACTGCAGGCCAGATTGAAATGCAAAACCCAATCCCCCCCCCCCCCAATATTTTATGAAGGTCCTTCAGCTGGCATCTGCACATCCTAGACTTAAAATACACCGTAATCAGCCATAACTTTATGACCACCTAATACTCAGAAGGTCCCTCTTTTTCCCCACACAAACAGCCATGGCCCATCAAGGCATGGATGCCACTAGACCTCTGATGGTATGCTGGCACCAAGCCATCAGTAGCCAATCTTCCAAGACCTGTAAGTTGCAAGGTGGATCAGACCACAGATGCTGAAAGAGGCCACTGCCATCAGAGAATACCGTTTCCATGAAGGGGTGTACTTGGTCAACAACAATGTTTAGGCAGTTGGTACATGTCAAGTAACATCCACAAATGGCAGGACCCAAAGTTTTCCAACAGAACATTGCCCAAAGCATCACACTGCCAAATCCCTTCTTCCTATAGTGCATCCTGGTGACATCTCTTCCCCAGGTAAGCGACATACACACACCCGACCATCCATATGATGCAAAATAAATAAAATAAATATGTAATTCATCAGACCAGGCCACCCTCTTCCATAGCTGTGTGCTCCAGTTTTAATGCTCATGTGCCCATTGTAGGCGCTTTTGGCTATGGACACAGGTCAGCATGGGCACCCTGACCATTCTGCATTTATGCAGCCCCATACACAGCAAACTGCAATGCCCATTTGTTTTGCTTTCAAGAAATCAATTTCAAGGACAACATATTTACTTGCGGTCTAATATATCCCACCAAATTTCAGATGCCATTGTACTGAGAAAATGTTATTCTTCTAATCTGTCAGTGGTCATAAAATTATGACTGATTGGTGTTTATCTAAAGCCAACCCCCCCCCCCCACTATTGCAGAAAAAGTGGGAATGGTTAAACCTCAGTGTCCTATTGGGAAGATCACCCTTTACTTCCTGTTTTTCAGACACCACAACAAGAGGGAAACTCTCTAAAATCCTCAGATAGTTGTAATCAGAAAATTGCCCCCAATTGACGATTCCCTCTTGATTACGGTTTTGGTGACAAATAAAAATCTGCAATTTTTTTCTCACTTTCAATCTCGGTGGCATTTAGCGATGAGCTCAGTCATTTTTGAATGCTCTTTGAAATCCATCTTGTTGAGCCCACCAAGAAGTGGCTACCTGTACTAGGTTGATAATCTGCAGTGGGGGACACTGCACGTCCCACAGTTGTAAGTTTACATGTACAAATGCAGCCGAAGGGTGGGGAATGCCTTAGCTGCAGATGATTGGGCGTTTACAGGTGATTGCTTCCTGGTGGGCTCAGGCCTAGGTTTCGAAGAGCATGCAAATATTATGGAGCTCATCGCTAACATCAATGTTACCGGGACACTATAGAGTGAATCGCCCTAGTGGAGGACACAAAAAAACGAATATCCTGGTAGAGGTTCTATTCCTTCCCTGCTCTATCCTCTATAAAACAACAATGAAAAAATGGTTACAAATAGATAACCTGTTAAAGTTATTCACCAGTCACCCCGTATGGTTTCAACAGTTTATTTGTCTAGGTCAGGGGTAGGCAACCCCCGGCACTAGTGCCGCAAGTGGCACTCAAAGCCTCCTTTGCCGACACTCGACTCCCTCCCCATCAGCAGAGCAGGGAAGTGTCAGTGAGACACTAATGCATTCCAATTTCAGAATTTCCTGCGCTGCACCTGCACTGAGGGGGATGCAGTGTGCCCCCACACATTGTAAAAGATGGGAGATTGTTTGGTTCTCTAACTTTGCTCTAGTTGCGATTGTCAGCTTTTGTGATGGGGAAGAGATTGGGTGCAGTTCTGCCAGGCTGTTTCCAGGAGGAGGACTGTCATTGGCCACTGCTAAAGCCAATCAGTCTTGCTAGCCCAGTCCACCATCTGGAGGAAGATGACTCGCTTGGTTGCCACTACCAATCTCAGAAAGAAGAGATTTCGCTGTGATTGAGAAAACTACAATCAGGTGACAGTTTGTGGAATTACTGTTGAGCTTCTAGGTACTTTGTTGAAATTATTCCTGAACCTTTGCATCACTTACTACTGAACCCCGGCACTCTGTGTCCCTTTAAGCCACAGCCAGTATTCAGCGCAATGAAAATCACACCCAACTTTTGCTACGGCGCAGAGGCCCACTGTTTGCAGAAAATACCCCTGACCTTAGCTCATCATTGCGCATCCATTTCAGATGCTTGTATGTGACATCACATACAAGCACATGGGCTGGATACGAGAAGTGGATAAGCAGGATGAGTGTGAGAGGACAGGTAGATGTATCTCATTTCTGCTTCCTTTCACCACTCTGCATATCATGCATATAATAGATATGAAGAGGGTACAGCAGTGAGGAAAATGAGCAGAAGGGGTTCAGAGGTGGGACAGAAGAGCAGGAGGCACAGCGGTGGGGCAGATGTGCAGGGAGGTACAGTGGTGGAAGAGATGAGAAGGGGCTTCAGCAGTGGGACAGAAGAGCAGAGGGGTTCAGTGTTGGGGCAGATGAACAGGGGGGTTCAGTGATGGGACAGAAAAGCAGGGGGGTAGAGCAGTGGGGCAGATGTGAAATGAGGTGGATTGGTGGGACAGATGAGCAGGGAGAATAGAGATGGGGCAGAAGAGCAGGCGGTACAGAGGTGAGACAGATGTGCAGGAGGTACATTGGTGGGGCAGATGAGAAAGCGGGGTTACAGTGGTGGGGCAGATGAGCAGATGGGTTTAGTGTTAGGACAGATGAGAAGGTGATTCAGCAGTGAGACAGAAGAGCATGGGGATACGTCGGTGGAGCAAATGTGCAGGGAGGTACAATGGTGGGGCAGATGTGTAGGAGGTACAGTAGTGGGAGGGATGAGAAAGGGGTTCAGCGGTGGGACAGAAAAGCAGGGTGGTACAGTGATGGGGCAGAAGACCAGGGGGTTCAGTGTTGGGCCAGATGAGAAGGGGGTTACCATGGTGGGAAAGATGAGCAGGGGGGTCAGTGTTGGGGCAGATGAGAAGGGGGTTACCGTGGTGGGAAAGCTGAGCAGGGGGGGGGTTCAGTGTTGGGGCAGATGAGAAGGGGGTCAGCGGTGGGACAGAAGAGCAGGGGGGGTACATCGGTGGGGCAGATGTAAAAGGAGGTGCAGAGATATTTATAGGCTGCTTTTGCTGACCAGTTACCTGTCTCTCTTGGATCTAAAAAAGCTGGCAAATCAGAAAAGGGTATATTCAGAACGTCTGATCTGCATATTTATTCCAGGTCCATTAAAAAAAAAAATACTTAAGCCATTGAGTGACTTGCTGGCAATTAGCATTCTCCAAGGGAGAGGTCAGCAGCAGCCACCATACTCCTATACTACAGGTTTCCTTTAATCTCAGAAAAAGCCAATGTTCTACAGATGGGAAAAACCACATTTCCTACTGATCAAAAAAAAATAACATAAAAATAAAGATCACATTTGAAACGCTATAAGGATTCAACTTTTATTGATCCAATATATACCAAGCTTTAATTGGCTGCTCTGTAGGACTATAATTTGCACATTAGTTTTCTTTGAATGGTCATGCTGAATTTCCCCGTGTTTAGCCAAAATTATACAATGACCAGTTTGCCAACAGGCCAAAGAGGGCTGAATTAAAGAGACATTAGACACTTTAAAAAAATAAAATAAATAATATACCGTATATACTCGAGTATAAGTCGTTCCGAGTATAAGTCGAGGCCCTAATTTACCACAAAAAAATTGGGAAAAACGTATTGACCCGAGTATAAGACGAGGGTGAGAAATGCACAGCTACTGTAAGTGGAAAAGAGGGTCAACAATGCCCATTTGCAGCATCACTGTGCCCATTTGCATGCCTCACTGTGCCCATTTGCAGCCATAGGTCCCCTGAACTTCAAACTCAGTAGTTAAGGGTTCCTAGATGCCCCCTAGCTGCAGCCAAAATTTGGGGTCTCTGAACCCAAAGGGTCCCGAAATGACATTGCTGCAGATGGACACAGTTGACCGAATTTGGGGCCCCGTATCTCGGGGCCACTTAGTGGTAAGAACCCCAAATTTGGTGTGCAAACCCAGTGGAACTAGCACCATACAATTTCCAAAGCTGGTGTTTCTAGCTCCAACTGGCCCCAAGATACAGGTCCCCAAATATCAGTTCAGAAAATGTCAAGCACTTTTCTGCAGCAGAGAATGACATTTTCCGAACCGGTTTTGGGGCCCCGTATCTCAGGGCCACTTAGTGGTAGGAACCCCAGCTTTGGATATGTTATGGTACCAGTTCCACTGGGTTTGCATACCAAATTTGGGGTTCCTAGCACTAAGTGGCCCTGAGATACGGGGCCCCAAAGTCGGTTCGGAAAATGACATTTTTTGCTGCAGAAAAGTGCTTGACTCAAGTATAAGTCGAGGGGGGCACTTTCAGCACAAAAAAATGTGCTGAAAAATTCGACTTATACTCGAGTATATACGGTATATGCAATATGTTTAAATCTAAGTAGAATTTACCTTCTCTCTTTCTTTTTTTCCATCTCTAAAATGCAAGCTTTTTTTTCTATAATTTTTAGACTTCCTGTTCTATGGTGGCTAGGTTAGTTCTGTGTGGATTTGGCCAGTAAAGGTCTATCACAACACACTATGGGCCCCCTTTCTCCTTTCTCTTTGTGTCTGGTTGCTTGCAAGGAAGAAGTGCAGCAATTAACTCTTGAGCTGCCTGTTGTGTGGAGGATTGGGCCCATTGGAAGACATACCTTTTTGTAAACTTCAGAAGCTCTGTTGGACTGCTGGTAATTTAAGGGGTTGTTTGATAAAGGTGAGCAGATTTAATGTACTTGGGTAAGGAGCAGTGGCGGCCTGTACATTAGGGGCGCAGGGGCGCTGCCCCCCTATTCCATGCGTCTGGTCTCTAATATACATGCAGGGTGCCAGACACATGGATTCCAATGGCTTTTTTTTTTTTTTTTTAAGCACATGATTAGAGCCAGAGACTCTAATTGGCTTAAAAAAGTATACCAAAGATACGCTGCGCTAAGGTGAAAATGTAAATCTGGAGATCATTAATGCATATGAGGTATACTGAAAATACCGCATAAGCGGCTTATCCAGCCACAGCAAGGCACAAAGGATATATATATATCTATATATAGATATATATATAAAAAAAATTTTTAAAGTGATTTCAAGGTGCAATGTGTAAATAATATACTAGATGTATACCATTAGAATAAGAGTAGCGATGATTAAACTACTAACTGCATATATAAAATAATTGAAAAATTATTTATATAATCTGAAATTTACCATGTAAAAAATATATATAAATATTATGACAGTGATAAGTGCAAAAAATACAACAAAGTGCCAAGTGCCACACAATGAGTGTGAATATCAAATCCAAGATGTGATATTTGGTTATTAAAGTCCAATTTTTATGAAAGAAATGCACATAAAGTCCATAAAAACAGTTCATAAAAAATCCAATGTGTGTGCATTAATCTTAGTACTTAGTGCTCAGAATTCCATGCTCAAGTGCCATCCAGTGACCCCCCGGGGACAGCCGCTCACCTCAGAGCGTGCGACTCAGCTGTGAGACTGAGTCTAAACACGCTTATGAGCCATCCCACGGCTCAGTGATGGAATCCAGATACACAGTTTTCAGCAGCAGCTCCACAGTTAGGAATAAAGGAAAATGATGAAGACACGTGACCCTGTGTCAAACACGCGTAGGGGAGGGGCCAGGATGGAGCACGGAGCCTTTCACTCCACTGAGATGCGATGCACAGCTTATCCCTCCTGACAGGCAAACTTTGAGGCAAACTTTGAGGCAAACTTTGGAGACTGTTATCAGATTGGTGCACTCACACACCTTGCAAATGTGAGTACCCTAATGTGGGGAGCTTTTATTCCAAAAAACATTTATAAACAATATCACACTATCCAGTTTTTCTTTTCCTTTATTCCTAACTGTGGATGGCACTTGAGCATGGAATTCTGAGCACTAAAAACTAAGATTAATGCACGCACGTTGGATTTTTTATGAACTGTTTTTATGGACTTTATGTGCATTTCTTTCATAAAAATTGGACTTTAATAACCATGTATCACATCTTGGACTCATTGTGTGGCACTTGGCACTTTGTTGTATTTTTTGCACTTATCACTGTGATATTATTTATATATATTTTTTACACGATAAATTTCAGATTATATAAATAATTTCTCATTTATTATATATACAGTTAGTAGTTTAATCATCGCTACTCTTATTCTAATGGTATACATCTAGTACATTTTTTACACATTGCACCTTATAATCACTTTTAAATTTTTTTTTTTTTTTTTTTAATATATCCTTTGTGCCTTGCTGTGGCTGGATAAGCCGCTTATGCAGTATTTTCAGTATACCTCATATGCATTAATGATCTCCAGATTGACATTTTCACCTTAGCACAGCGTATCTTTTGTATACATTGTATTGCACGGCATATGAAACGTGTTCTGCGCGGGCAGCTAGGTGATTTCCACATTTGAGGCAATATACCATTGTGGCTCGCAATATCCCTTTTTATCTGGCTTAAAAAAAGGGTGGGCTCGGGGTGCAGAGCACGGTGTCCTGAGCCCACCCAGTTGTGTGACAATAGCAAATTAATATTCGCTATTGTCTTCCTGATTTTCCTTCTGGCCAATCAGGAAGCGCATCCTGAGACCCGATTGGCCCAGGGAAGAATTGGCCGCCAGGCTGAGGGAAGCCGCCGTGAAGCCCAAGACGCAGATGGGGTAAGTGCTGAGCCAACCAACCGGCGGGTGGGGGGTGGTGGTGGGATGTCACACTTGTCTCTCTCCCCCCCCCCCCCCCAAAAAAAATATACAGCACCAGCCACCACTGGTGTGCAGTAAACACACTGGATTATTGCAGGGCGTGAAGAGCACTTTGATGAACACCTTATTTGTTGTACGATGCCCAGTTTTTTTGTGAGTGCAATCATTTTATTTAGAAATATTTTTATATGACAACAGTGAGCACTAGGATTTTTCCTTCTCTTGATCTATTGTCATTTTGGGAACAAAAAACGGTGAATGAGAATCCTTTTAGGGTTGAATGTTGCAGTCAATGATTGGTGGAACCCCCATTACCGCATATGTGTTAGAAATATTGCTGAAGATAGAATCTGAAGACATTTAATTTAATAGTGCGTGTGTTTTGGGACAATTATATGAAGTTATCACCAAGTTTTTATGTATTTTTAGGTTTTGGCAAGTTTAAGGTAGAGGTATTTATTTTAAATGAGTTATTAATGGTTTTACTTTTTGCTTATACTTTTAGTGTGTGTGTGTGTGTGTGTGTGTGTGTGTGTGTGTTGGACTTACTAAAGGCAAATAGGATGTGCACTGTGCAGTTGCACTCATTTTCCCCACAGCTTAGTGAGTGTGGTGAAGTTTCACTTTGTAAAGAATGCCCAATGAGGTGCACGGAAAATTAAAAAAAAACCTGCATTTTTGCATGCACATGGATGATGGAAATTAACAGAGCTTTACCACATTCACTAAATTCTGGGGAAAATTGGTGCAATTGCACTTGGAAATTGCACAGTGTATTTGCCTTTAATAAATCTACACCAATGGGTGTCATTTACTTAAACTGGAGAAGACGTAATCTGAAGCAATTGTGCATGGCAACCAGTTTAAATCTTTACCTTGTACAGTTAGGCAACCAATCAGCTTTAATTACTACCTTGTTTGGTTAGGCTTTGCAATAGAAGAGGATTGGTTGTCATGCACAACTGCTACAGGTTCTGTTTGCTCCAGTCTTAGTAAATTCCCTTCACAGAGTGGAGAATGTGACCATAAAAAAAAAAACGACACAGACTGCTCTGAAAACAACGGTAAGAGACTGTTGCTCTTTTCTATAAAGTAATTTCTACATAAATTGCCCCCTAAATTATATTCTGAGCGACATGCTTACCACCAATCTTGGCATTATAAGCTATTCCAACACCGCAAATCCCATTATTTGCAACTGCTGCCACCTCACCCGCACACCGCGTGCCATGCCTAAAAAAAAAAAAAAAAAAAAAAAAAAAGTTTAAATCACACAAATCATACTAAAATTAAGTTTTCACATACTGGATTTTAAAGCAAAGCAAAACAGTTAACTGTGGATACTTCCTAACATCTCTCGAGCTCCATCTCCTAATAACAATTCACAGTTATTCTGTAGGTAAAGAAAGAAAAAAAAATCTATGTGGCTGCCAACATCAATGAGAAGGGTAATTATATACTGAGGTGTTTGTTTAAAAACCTCACATTTTAGCAGAGACTGAAGCCTTTGTGTGTTCCTGGAAATGCATTTTTATTAAAACATACTTATCTATTTGCAGATGTGTGTTAGCATTGATTCACTCCGCTTGCACTCAGGCCCAATCCAATCACAGACAGGCAAGATGTCAGGTACTGCTACTGTATCACACCAAGCTGTGACCAGGACAGAGTCTCCGCAGAGTTGAATGAAGAGCTGTATTGTGCACACAGGACATAAATCTCATGTGTCTGCCCCATTTTGTACCATGGACAGGATCCACAGCTCCGAAAGACAAACACTAAAAGTACATGAGCTTGGCAAAGGTCTATTGGCTTTCCAAGAGCCTGTCCATTTCATTAACCCCTTTTCAGGTTCTGCTCAACTTCTCCAAGGCAGTAGTACACAGATCTAAAATTGGAATCATTGTATATTCACAAACTTGTTACTACAATTTTTAATCTGTAATTTGTGGCCATCGAAGAGTGCAACAGACTATAGGCGTGATGAAAACAAATGGAAAGCACATCACTAATCACTATCAAATCGATATTCTTATATACAGAATATTGGGAATGAGGTTGCTCCAGGCAACAAGAACAGTTGTTCTTTTAGACACTTTTGATCATCAGGTTTTGTATGCAGGTCCGGCCCTACCATGGGTCCCGGTGGGTCCAATGGTCCCAGGCGGCAGTTTGAGAGCAGCGGCAAATTGACGCCCACATTTTTTTCCCAGCATTTTTGTGTGCAGGGGCACCGCTATCAGTGCACATCAGTCAGAGGCGCTGTGCAGCTCACTGTCACCCCCCCAGCACTGTCACCCCCCCTTTCCCCTGGCACTGTCACCGACACCCTCACCCAGCACTGCCAGCCCCCCCCTCCCAGCACTGTCACTGACACTGTGACCCCCCCTCCCTCCCAGCACTGTCACCCCCCCCTCCTAGCACTGCCACCCTCGTCTCCCAGCACCGTCACCCCCCCCAGCATTGTCGCTGGGGGGGGCAGCGTTTCAACCTTGGACCCAGGCAGCACAATGTCTTGGGCCAGCCCTGTTTGTATGTTAGACGTCAACTGGAATCTTTGATAAGGTAGATACATAAGGTAGATACAAATTTATTGGGAGAGTATTGCTAGCCACTCAACCTGAGCAAAGGATAAAAAGACAAATCGACATCTATTAAAGCAGCTGGTCAGTTGCAAATAAAGGCTCATCAATCCAGTCCAGTCTATATCCTTTGCTCATGTAAGAGTTATTTAAATTTACAATAAAAGCGGTTTTACAGTACCTCACTATTGTAAGTCTGTTCTTGCATACATGTCCATGTGGATTCTGATCTGAGGAGATCACCTAGGGTTCTATTATATTTGGATTATCAGCTACCGGGATTGAAGCACTAGAGCGCTATCTGACCTTCCAATAACAGGGGGTCAAAGTGGATTGTGGGATGCTCTGCTTTTGGGATTAGCACCAAGTGTCCTGTCATGGTTTATTTGCATGGTGGTGAATGGAGAGATATATTATTTATATTTTGGGCACTTGATTTATATGGAATTTTAATGCATGGTGTTGGAAGAAGAAAAATGCTGACCATGACCCCAAGAACACCAACCCTACAGTCAAGCACAGAGGTGGAAACATTATGCTTTGGGGCTGTTTCTCTGCTAAAGGTACAGGCAGACTTTGCTGCATTCGGGGGCCAATGGACCAGGCCATGTATTGTAAAATCTTGCATGAGAACCTTCTTCCCTCAGCCAGAACACTGAAGACGGGTCCGTAGGTGGGTGTTCCAGCATGACAATGACCCAAAACATACCGCCAAGGCAACAAAGGTGTGGCTCAAGAAGAAGCCCATTAAGGTCATGGAGTTGCCTATCCATTCTCCAGAACTTAATCCTACAGAAAATGTATTGGGGGAGCTGAAACTTCAAGTTGCCAAAAAGACAGCTCTAAGTTTAAGTAAGAGGCCTTAAGGATTTAGAGAAGATCTGTAAAGAAGAGTGGCCCAATATCCCTCCTGAGATGTGTGCAAACCTGGTAACCAAGTACAAGAAACGTCTGACCTCTGTGCTTGCGAACAAGGGTTTCTCCACCAAGTACTAAGTCATGTTTTGCTTGGGGATCAAATACTTCTTTTACTCACTGAACTGACACTCAATTTATAACATTTGTATCGTGTGTTTTCTTCTGGATTTTTGGTTTATATTCTGTCTCTATCATTTAAAATGCACCTATGATAAAAATTATAGACCTTAATGTCTTTGTTTTTTATATATATATATATATTTAAAGAATATATATACAGATATAAAGAATATATATACAGATATAAAGAATATATATACAGATATAAAGAATATATATACAGATAGAAGTCTTGTGGCATGTCCTGTTTTAGTATTGCATGCATTTAAGTTGTTTGGAAGGTAGTTATTTATTTGTGTATTGCTTTTAGGCACGATACAATTTTGGATTTTTTTTTAATCATTCTTGATGCATAACCTAAACTTGAAAGGTGCTCACAAATTCCAATTATTATCAAAACTCTCCATTCAATGAAATGGGCACAACAAATATGATAATAAAATAGTATATATTACTATTTTTATAGGCTATACAGTATATGAATTATTGGGCATTCAATACAATGGGTATGATAATCATGCGATTATATTTAAATATCAAAACTAAAAAACAGGAACAATCACTATTTTTTTATTGGTGGGTTTATCTGCCTTCTGCTCAAAGAGTTTACAAAGTTCATCTGCAGTCTTTAAACAGACCAACTCCCAGTTATGAGAAGTTTCTAAAACATGAGAACAAATTTACAGTTAATCCAGCTATACAGTGGAGAATGGGGTTAGGCCCAATTTACACTAGTGTAGCACAACATTAGGAATTTTGTGGTTTTTCTTGAGCATGTTGTCGTGCTTTGTGAGCGTGACGGTCCATTCATTTAAATGGGCTACCCTACACTCAACAAACATGGCAAAGTAGTCAACTCTCCTTTTTAAGCTTTGGCCGTTCACGCTTCTAGCACTTGCTCAAGAACATGCTTCTTGCTTGGCATTTTTGGGGTGCCATTAACAATGGCACCAGAAGTGTCACAAGCTTTTTTCTGCATATCATCTATAGGCGCCAATTGCATGATTTTCGAAGAGTTGTCACACTACACCAGTGTGAAAGGGGCCTTAATTAGTAGTTTGTGACTGACCAGGACCTGCACTGATTGGCTCCTGACCAACAATGAAACAGATGCTGTCCATCACAAGCTCTAGATACTGTATATAGCTGGAAACCCACACCCCAAAACAAGAGATGTCTTTGATGTTTGTCCACTCAAAGACGTGTCCATTTCTACAATTTGATTCTACAGTAGGTAGACTTGAAATTGTTACAAAAAAAAAAAAAAAGTTTTTTTTTTTTTTTTAAACAAACCTAGCTTTAAAAACAAACAAAAGAAAAAAGCACATCAAACAGTAGATTTAGGTTACCAGAGTTCACATTCTACATAATGAAAATGATGTTAAACCTTGAAAAGAGAAGGCCAGCTTTCAGTCTCCCAACTTTAAAGATGGAAAATATGGCATACCAGCTGTGGTTACAACCTTCACCTTGACACGATTGCGGCAGCTCTCCAATCAGGAGAATTATAGCACGTTAGTTTGAGCTGGACAGGCCAGATAAAAATATGACAGCTAAATAGATTTTACAGTAAAGCACATAATTTTAACCCCGGTGTCAAAATCTTACAAGTCCATTTTCATGGCAGGCAGGTACTCGGTGGCACCGATTGCCATTTTCGAATCCAGCAAGCTGTAAAATATGCTGCAAACCAGTAATTTCACAATGACAGGAGCAGTCAGCATTTTTAAACCGGAACATAAAGTCAAGTGTTGTGAAAAGTATATCCTTTGGGGCAACAATCATAACAAGAATCCTGCATACCGGCATAAAACTGCACAATGCTAGGCTCTTCTCTCCTGTGTATCATTTGTAGCTGCAAACTTCCTGCATGGTAATAGTCGTGCAAGTTTTATAAGCAGAAACAGCTTGAGAATTTCCTATAAATCACCCTTAAAGCAGCTTATTTTCTGGACCGTGTCAGAATGGGGGAGGGAAAAAAATGACTGATAGGATGTCCAACGCTGTGCTAGAAAGAAGCATGCCATAAAATAGACTGCAAAATCACTGTCATAGTTGATAACATTAAAAACTATTCCAGCTACATTCTTGCTGACATATGCCATCGGTCTGATTTCCTAGGACAGTCTTAAATTTAGGAGATTTTAGGAGACCTACCCTTGGAAACTTTTTCTTTTTACTTACAAAAATATCAACGTCAAACTCTCAGTAAATGTCCAAATACAAAGTTGAAATAATATAGGTATGCATTTTTAGGTTTTGTAGTTTTGGTAAGCCAGTTTTTTGATTTACATACCTCTTGTATAATGTGGAGTCAGGTTGGTCACACACTTCTAAGTTTTAGTAAGCCCCTGTTCACACTTGAGTGAGAGCATAGTTCGGGGATTATTTTGCATGTTTGTATGCAGAACTTGTAGAACTATCATGTTACACATGCATTGTTTGCCTTTAAATAATTTTGTTCCCTCCTCACTCTTTAGCTAGGAGATGCTCTGTATAGCTAGTGTCTTTAGTTTCTGTTGTGAGCACATGTAAATGCTGGAGCTAGACATACTATGATTTTTTTTTACCTATCTGATGTTCATGTGAAGATCTGCACAAGTTTTCGATTAAAGCTTTCTACGATCTGCAGGATGTCACTTGGATCGAGTTACTGCCTACACTGCTGAGACTGTAGGTTACAGCTATCTTGCCACAACTGGCCTCAAACATAATTGGGAGTGCCTAAAAAAACTTGCATGTACTTTGAGCTTAACGCAACAGAAGACACAATGCTCAGGTGTAAAACAGGCCCATTGAGAATAATGGGACTTATTTTGAGAGCGGTCATGCTTTGGGAGTCCTGAAACAAAATGCTCAGGTGTGAATGAGGGCTTAGTACAGAGCCAGCTTGGGGGGTTTCTATGCTACCTCTTGGCCTCCTGTCTGGTCATTTAATATTGTGGTTTTTTGACTCCATAGATGTGCATTTTTCAGAAGTTCCCATTAAAGTCTTCAGAGCCAAAAACGTGTGCTTAACAAGCTTTGAGCTTAACAAGACAGAAGACATAATGTTTAGGTGTGAATAATACGATTTTCATCTTGAGTACTGTCATGCTTCGGGAGTGATGAAACAAAACTCTTAGGTGTGAATGGGGGTTTAATGAACAGTCAGAATGGTGGCTTTCAATGTTACCTCTTGGTCTCTTACCACCGCATGCTTTTTGGCCCCCTAGACATGCTCTGGTGTGAATGTGGGCTCAATCTGAGTACGGCTTTGTGGCTTCCTATGTAGCCTCGCAGCCTATTGCCTGATCATTGATCATCATCATCATCATCTCTGACCAATGAGCAGGGAGTTGACCCAGAAAGCTACATCATCCTGACTAACCAAGCTGTGCATACCACATGAGCCGTTTCTATTGCCAAACTGCTACTACTACCTACAAAAATTACTGTGAAGCAGGATACTAGCCTCCCTGTGTTTCTGGGGCCCTGGCAGTACCCTTGCGGAAAGGCGCAGCATGCTGCGGCAGCAGTAAACACCCAGACTCCAGATGCAATAACAGAACTGTATTGTAGATAAAGTCCAAACATACTTACCTGGTGTGGAGACAACCCAACCGGGTGCACTCACAGGATATTGCAAAGAACAGGGTAACAGCAGGTCCCGGATGCTCCGACAGTCTGTCTCGAGGAATAGACTGTAGCCTGGCCAGTCTGAACAAAACGGGGAGTCTTCCAGGAAGGACATAGTGTCCCAGCTCTTTCTCTACTTGTCTGGAACCTCACCCTACCACTAATACTGTCCCTGTTAGACAGGTGATCTGTCCCTACACCACCCACACACAAAATGTGTGCCAGGACCTTAGCTAGGCTGTGTCTGACCCAAGAGTGCCACCAGAGTCACATGCAATGACAGCATCCAATTGGATAGCTCCCCAGTGTCCCAGGAAACCATAGAAAAACCATGTTCCTCTTGACTTCCCCTCCAACTGCAATGCCACTTCGGTCGCGTGCCACCTGCAGTGGAGAAAGTGGACTGCACCTGCCTACACCCTGGTCCACTGTAAGTATAGCTGAATAGAAATTATGCAGTTTTTTTTTTTTAATGCCCATGTGGTCAGTACAGAACACCAGGGACAATTACAAGCACATATCCTCCAAACCAGAAGTTAGGGACTGCTAACAGCCACCAATAATACATGCCAACAATAATTGAAAGTACACCTCTAATGAAAATGTTATCAAATCAACAAAACAGGTAAATCTGGGGCAGTTGGCAGCCACTCCTTTGTCTGTACTATATACAGAAAATAGGTAGAAAAAACAAAAACTCCCATATGGTTTACATCCACATCTTCGAACCTTTAAAACCTAAACTTCAGCACACAGCTCATTAAACAGATAGACAGCGAAAGTGATCGGAGATGCACTCAGCCAGGTGTTTCACACCTTCCAACCCTGCCTCCATTATCCTCAGTTCAAGTCAATTAGTGCTTAAGTATGCAAGCTGGAGTTGTGCTGCAAATGAGATTCATGTTGATCAGGGATGAAGTACAGCCATTAAGAAGATATAAAAGAATGCATTTGGAGGCCATCTTTTAAACCCATCCCAGCGTTTTATGACTGAAGTGATGTAAGATCACAGCAAGAAAGACAGCTGCTTCTACCATGTGAAAAATAGAAATCAGTCACAATACTTGTAGTTGTTTGTTTGTAGTTCTATCAAAAAAAAAAAAAACACTAACTCACTCTGTGCTTAAAAGGGTAACTCCACTTCCGTGGGGAAGAATAAATGAAAAAAAAAAGAAAAATAATGCAGCATATACAGCTGCTACACAAACCATATTGTAAAGGAATGTTAATAAAAATTACTTTTCCTTTTTAATACATCACCGCTGTATTTTTCTGTACAATTCAATGGAATATGGCAACCTGGAGGCCTACTGTATACAGATGGTGTATGTAACTTCCCAAGAAACAAACATTTCATTTTTAGTGAGATACTCCCAAAGGGATAATCACTTCTAAAGGGATGCAGACCCTGCAACGTTCCTAACTAAGACACTACAAGTGTATTAGCTGATCGATAACAAAAAAAAAAAAAAAATCACTCCCATTCAGATTCACTTTGCACAAAAACAGCTTTTTCTTTTCAGAGCAGAATCAAGTAGGAATCAGCAAAGTTTGTAAAAACCCTTGCAATGTACTTTGATTACCAAGAGAGGATTGTTTTTTGTTTTTTTTACAACAAAAGTGGAGCAACTCTTTAAATCAGAACTTCACCCAAGAGGGGAAGTTACGCGCTTCATCCCCTTATCTGCTACATTTAGATTATTTATATACAGGTACCTGCTCCCACTTCCTCTCAGATTGCCTAGGTGATCCAAGCAGAAGTTCTCCTCCTCCACCCCACACCCCCCTCGAAGTCACCTGGCAGCCGGCTGTGAAGCCACAAGCAGGAAGAGCTGGTGGGCCTCTTGATGTCAGAATACAAGAGGATCTCAGAGGAACAAAGCTGGATCCTCTGGGGGAGTATCAGAAATGTGCCACCCAAACCACTTGGTAAGGCGGGGGGGGGGGGGGGGGGGCGGCCAAACATCCGCTTTAAGATGCTAGCACCTGGGACCCAAAGGCCAATGAAGAATTGGTCCAGGTAAGGACGGCACTCTATCCTTGGACAGGTCAATGTCTGTTTATTAAATCTCACCAGCTACAGTTTTTTTAGCTGCTGAATTTAAAATGCTGGCACATCTAATGGAAGATCCTCTTTAAAGGGATTGTAAAGGCAGAAGGTTTTTTTTATCTTAATGCATTCTATGCATTAAGATAAAAGGGCTTCTATGTGTGCAGCAGCCCCCCTAAGCCCATGTCTATCAAGTGATGTCTAGAAGTCCCTTGGCTGTCCAGGACTCTCCCTCCTGATTGTCTGAGGCACAGCAGCAGTGCCATTGGCTCTTGCTGCTGTCAATCAAAGTCAGTTAGCCAATCAGAAGAGAGAGAGGGCAGGGTCGAATTGCAGCTCTGAGTCTAAATGGACACACGGAGCTGCAGCTTGGCTCGGATGCCCCCATTGCAAGCTACTTGCTGTGGGGGCACTCGACAGGAGAGCGGGGCTAGGAGCAGCGAAGAGGGACCCGAGAAGAGGAGGAACTGGGCTGCCCTGTGAAAATCCACTGCATAGAGCAGGTAAATATAACATGCTTGTTATTAAAAAAAAACAAAAAAAAAAAACGAGAATTTACAATCACTTTAAGTATTATAACTTACAAATATAAAAAAAATAAAATAAAAATGACAATGTATACATAAGCTGTTAAATCTAATCTTCCAATCCCCAGTGAAATAAATAATGTAAGCATATAAACATACTACTGATGCAACGCTTCACTAGTGTAAACCAATTCTGAACATGTTTCGTCATGACAAAACATGATGAAATACATTGGGGCGGAGTCTAACAAGTCAAGAAGTGGTTGTGATTGCAGATGCAGAGGGGTGAGCTGACACTCAGCAGGGAACAAGAAAATTAGCCACAACAGTGGTGAGCTGCAAAGAGGAGAGCGAATTCCTGCTATGATACACTAATGTTGCATAGTGTTTATGTGAGTGTAGTCTATTGTTATTTATTAAAAACAGTGAGGCTTTTCTTATGCTACGTGTGATTCTTTTATTCTTTTGGGTGACAAATGTAATATGCTGATGTAAGCCGATACAAGGAGCCTACTATAGAGGATTCTATTTAGCAGGAATTGAATTGAGCTAGACTAGGAGAGTCCTAGCTTGCATAAAAATGCGGTCTGGAAAGAGGCAAATGAGAGGGTGGAGGTGCTCATGCGTGTTGGCTGAAGAAAAAAAATAAGGTTTTAAAATGTTACTAAACCCACAGTAAAATCCGTGTCTGTATATGCAGAATAGCATGCTTGCTATACTCACTGTGGAAACCAAGGGGTTAATCCTCTGCATTGTGTAAAAAGTCTGATTGTGTATGCACAGATCCTCCCCCTCCCTACTGTCCCCCATGGACAAGTCTGGATAAGGCACAGTGAGTGGAGTCAGGCTGCACATGCTCCGTTTGGTCTGTATTGCTGGAGAGAACATTTCCTTTACATGTCATTGGCACAGTCAGCCAATCAGCACTGGCCGGAAAGAGGGTCAGGGGTCAGGCACCATCACTATCCACGACAGAAGAGAGTGAACTCCTCCTACAAGAACCTTCAGCGTTCGGCCGGACAATGATGTAGGTCACGTGACTGCTGTATTCCAATCGTCAAAAAAGATATACAGCGGATTTATTTTAAATAAACATATATGGGTTAAGTGTGCTGCAGGGGTGCAGATGGATCCTTTATACATTCAAGGGTTTACTAACACTTTAATGTGAAAGAGGGGTGATGGTAAATATTGGAAGTTTTTCACCATGTTGAAGAAGATTGACACTTTTGTTGCAATTTGGGACTCTGATACCATTTTTGCTACACTGTAGTGTTTGTTATACATTTTATAAGCAATTGGTAATCGACATTAACGGAGAAGTATGGCTAAAGCTTTTTTGGCCATACTTCTCCTATGG
Organism: Lithobates septentrionalis; assembly: GCA_037952835.1. NCBI lineage: Eukaryota > Metazoa > Chordata > Amphibia > Anura > Ranidae > Lithobates > Lithobates septentrionalis. Next base: position 1,439,088 of record JBBDGP010002445.1, read on the forward strand.
ACCATAAGACTGCAGTTGGTTCTGCACTCCTGTGATCCGTTTTCAGCCGAAAAGCTAAAGCCTACTGTCGGGCGACGTCACAGAGCTAGTCCACACTCTCAATAGATCCCGACTATATGGTTGGTATCCACCCAAAAGCCTTGACTGGCACCTGGCTCAGCCTCTCAGTGATCTGCTGGGAGCCTGAACCAGCCCCTCTCGCCCCTTCCACAGTCCAGCGCTCCACTGAGCGCAGGAGGGGAGAGCAGACAGCCGCTTGCTGACAGTCCCAGTTATTTGCTCAGAGCGGAGGGGAGACCCAAACAATCATCGGATTGATGCTGCAACCGCCTAGGTGAGTATAAAGGTTTATTTATTTATTTTTAAATCCTTAACTTCTCTTTTAAAGGGGTTGTAAACACTCACCGTTTTTCACCCTAATGCATTCTATGCATTAAGGTGAAAAACCTTTACTGCAGAAGTGCCCCCGAGCCCCCCTTATACTTACCTGGGCCTCGAAATTCGCATGATGGGAAGGAGCACACCAGTGGCTGGTGTCTCGTTTCCTGATTGGATAGATTGAAGGCAGCGCAGCCATTGCCTCCCACTGCTGTCAATCAAATCCAATGACCAGGGCCCCGGGGCCAAGTCCGGCATTCGTGTCTATGGACGCAAATGCTGGACTCGGAGCGCGCCCGCAAGGTAACCCCTGGGGAGAGCACTACTCCTAGGGGGTTATCTGATGTGGGGAGGAGCCGCGAGAGCAGCCAGGAGACCCCAGAAGAGGATGTTCTGGGCCACTCTGTGCAAAACGAGCTGCACAGTGAAGGCAAGTATGATTGTTATTTAAAAAACAAAAACAAAAAAAAAAAAGAACGATCCTTTACAATCACGTTAAGCACTGCATCAGTAGTATATTTATATACTTGTAGAACTTGTAGTTTGGTCAGTGAGTGATCTCTGAAACAAATCAATGGTGGAGACACAACAGCCACAAAATAAAGCAATAGAATAGTTTATGTCTTAGAAAAAAGACTCACCAAGGGAGCACCAGGAGTAAAAAACAAAAGACTACAAAATTGATACGTCACAATATCCCTGTCTAGCCACTAAGGTTAAATGGGATCAGAAAATTTCATTATATGTAAGAAAAAACTTTTCTTTCAATGTGTGTTGGAATGCTAGAATACTATAAGGCAATGGTTGCTAGATTGCTGCACAGCTGTGCATTAAAGCGCTTTTTTATTTTTTATTTACATGTTAACACTTATAAGAGATTTTGATGTCTGGGTTTACATATAGTTTAATGAACATGACAATAAAAGTAAGGCCTCTTTCACACGGATGATCCGTTCTGGTCCGCCTGTCAGTTTTTTTAGGCGGACCTGAATGGACGCTCCATAGACATCTATGGAGCGTCGGATGTCAGCGGTGACATGTCCACCGACATCCAACCCGCTCCGATCAGAAAAAGTGTGACGGAGGAAAAACCTACTTTTCCATCCGTCTGCGAAACGGATCGGGTGACAACGGACTCTACGGTCCGTCTTCATCCGATCCCCCATTAGGGGAGAGCGGCGCTCTGACAGGTCCATCCCTGCACAGTGTGCAGAGATGGACCTGTCATCTGCCTGCACAGCGGGGATCGACGGAGCGATCCCCCGCTGAGCAGAGCGGGCTCCGTACACGGACACGTCCGTGTGAAGGAGCCCTAAGGGTTTGTTTATACTGGTGTTGCTCGTGGAAGAGTGATTCACGGTGGATCATTTTTTTAAAAAGTGTTGCAGGTGCAGCTGATGGGCATTCAGGAGGCGCTACTGCCACCTCCTGAATGTCTTTTTTTTTTCTTGTTTTTTTGACAAGTCAAATGGCCTTTTTTAATGGGAATACTAGACAACTGCAAGCCTGGCGTTTGGCAGCCACATGCATCAGAAAGATTCACCTGCAGTAAATTTTTGGTGAAAGTCACATTCACATGCTTAATGAATATTCCCCTTCAGCTGGCCATACACAGCTTGAATTCTGGCCATCTCCTGCTGGATTGTCTGAAAATTCAATGGCTCTCCTATACAGGGCTTTTTTTTTCAGCAGGAACGCGGGGGAACACAGGGGAACGCGGGGGAATGCAGTTCCGGCACCTCCAGCAATAAATGTATGTAATGGCAATGATTGCTGGGATATGCTGGAGGGTCTATTGATGCTGGCTGCTGGGAGATCTATTTTTGTGTGGAGGTCTATTGTTGCTAGTGGGGGGGTCTTATGTTTATGGGGGGGGGTCAATTGTTTCTGGGAGGGATCTACTGTTGAGGGAGAGTTCTACTTTTGTTGGCTCCTAGAGGGTCTATCGATGCAGTCTGCGGGGACATCTATTGTTGCTGGGGTGGTATTTTTTTGTGGGGGGTCATCTATTGTTGTGTGGGGGATCTATTTTTGCTGGGGTGAGGTCTATCATTGCTGGGGGGGGATGGTCTACTGTTGCTGGGATGGGTCTATTATTGCTCACTGCATGGGATCTATTTTACTGTCTTTCATGTTATCATTAACAAATTCCATGCAAATGACATAGTAGCAAAATTATACTGGGTTCTGTATTCTCTAAAAGGGGCCGTACTGGGAGGTTGGTAGGAGGTGGAACCAAAACACGGTGCTTAGAGGCAGGTAGGGAGCAGAAACAAAGGGTGGTGTTTGGAGTTCCTGCACCTATTCTCTGAGAAAAAAAAGCCCTGCTCCTATCAGATGCAGTCACTGTTTGGGGATTCAGACAGCCCCTGCACCTATGCATTTATGGCTAGCCTTGGTGTAACATTCCACTTGAAGGTAAAATAGTATATTTAGAGAGGTCTGTACATCACACTAAAAAAAGAGGGGCAATAGCACAAAGTTTGACTATGTAGCGCTGGTAGATTTTTAATCTACCGCTGATAGGTAAATCTTGTGGGTTACTTGTTAGAGGAAGTTAGATTTGCCTCTGTTCCAGCTTGGCTGAGTTGCGTGTAGTTCCACACTGTGCCGGTGGGTGTCGTTGTCACCATGGGCTGATGTTGGAAAGGCAACGTGTCGAAGCGTATGAGTGCTCCTCTGTCCCGGAGACGACTCGGTGGAGGTGGTCCTCCGAGTTGCATTCTGGGAGAGGGTATTGATGGGACAAACGCCATGTTTAGGGGTTCGTTTTTAGCCACCTGCTGGCCCTCCTGGTCGACAGGTATGCGTTAAGAGTACCACCTCGTGGTCCTCCGTTCCGGAGGCCCACGTCGCTGCGGAGTGTGGGTGGGCCCAGAAGCCTGTCTGGGGCCTACCACAGCAGCAGAGGAATGGTCCTGAGCTGTCTATCCTGAGTGAAGAAGCTGGACAACCGAGGAGATCCCAGGGGAGGACCCGTCATGGAAGGATCATGCAGAGTGTTGGTCTGGAGAGGGGCCTGGTGACTCGGTTGGAGGATGTATCCTGAAGTAATCTTACTGCATAGTACTGCCGGGTTGGCTTAAAGGTTCAAGCACTGTGTCTGACATTTATCGCAAACCAATACATCCTGTGGCAGAGGATCATACGGGTTTTTTTTCCAAACAAGTCTGTGGCAGAGACTTTTGTTTGTGCTGCGTACTGGCTGCTAGGCAAGTGAGAGAGGCCTATCCAGGCGGGCAAAGATTGAATCCTATAAGGGGAGTGTATTCAACTACAAGTGTTCAATTCCAAAGAATGTTCTAAAGAATACTAAGGAAAGGTATTTGAGCTTCCCTGCAACTTTCCTTCTGCCTCTTTCCTGCTACTTCCTTTATTACTTATTCATTAAAGCATTGGAAAATATACTCAAGTGTTTGGTGCTTATATCGTCTAGAGGTAAACTCAACGGGACCCTAGACCCGGTGAAACAAAGGTATCGAGAGTGAAGATAACAGCCCGCTTTAAACCAGCAGCTCCACCGAGAGTTAGTGCTACAACTATATAAAGTATAGGGGGTTGATTTACTAATACTGGAGAATGCAAAAACTGGTGCAGTTTGTGCATAGAAACCAATCCGCTTCAAATTTTTACATTTTTTTGTCAAAGCTTAATTGAACAAGCTGAAGTTAGAAGCTGGTTGGTTTCTATAAACAGCTCCACCAGATTTCGTACTCTCCAGTTTTAGTAAATGAAAGTGTCATTTTTATTGGTATGCATAGCCTTTGTTTATGTATGGCTTCTTGTATCTAAACCTTGCCTGGAATGCTAACTAATAATTCTTATTAAATATAAGACTTATTTTAAAAACCTTTAACACAATCAACACAAAAATATAATTTTACACAATTCAGCACAAATGAACCTTCTATTTAGAAACCTGCTTTTACATTGTGCATCCAGTGCAAAAATCAAGATAACTGGAAATGCAGCCATTTTTGTAACGGCACACAATACCATTTTTAATCATTTTCTCCAGTTCGAGTGCTTCCTGACCAGAGGCCTTTACAGGAAGTGAAGCGTGCAAGGAACATTGCTTCCCTGGCCTAATGAACTCACCATCCAATTTTATATCTATGCCTGCTCTCGAGACTTCTATTACATAGCTCAGATTGCTGCAAACTGATCATTGAAGGAAAAAAAAACAAAAAAACTTTAAAATGCTTTTTACAATGTCTGATTATCCAATAATTACAGTCAGGTCCATAAATATTGGGACATCGACACAATCCTAATCTTTTTGGCTCTATACACCACCACAATGGATTTGAAATTAAACAAGATGTGCTTTAACTACAGACGTTCAGCTTGAATTTGAGGGTATTTACATCCAAATCAGGTGAATGGTGTAGGAATTACAACAGTTTGTATATGTGCCTCCCACTTTTTAAGGGACCAAAAGTAATCGGACAGATTAATAATCATCCATCAAAACTTTCACTTTTTAATACTTGGTTGCAAATCCTTTGCAGACAATTACAGCCTGAAGTCTGGAATGCATAGACATCACCAGACGTTGGGTTTCATCCCTGGTGATACTCTGCCAGGCCTCTACTGCAACTGTCTTCAGTTCCTGCTTGTTCTTGGGGCATTTCCCTTCAGTTTTGTCTTCAGCAAGTGAAATGCATGCTCAATCGGATTCAGGTCAGGTGATTGACTTGGCCATTGCATAACATTCCACTTCTTTCCCTTAAAAAACTCTTTGGTTGCTTTTACAGTATGCTTCGGGTCATTGTCCATCTGCACTGTGAAGCGCCGTCCAATGAGTTCTGAAGCATTCTGCTGAATATGAGCAGATAATATTGCCCGAAACACTTCAGAATTCATCCTGCTGCTTTTGTCAACAGTCACATCATCAATAAATACAAGAGAACCAGTTCCATTGGTAGCCATGCATGCCCACGCCATGACACTACCACCACCATGCTTCACTGATGAGGTGGTATGCTTTGGATCATGAGCAGTTCCTTCCCTTCTCCATACTCATCTCCTCCCATCACTCTGGTACAAGTTGATCTTGGTCTCATCTGTCCATAGGATGCTGTTCCAGAACTGTGAAGGCTTTTTTAGATGGTTTACATCTTGTGGTGAACCCTCTGTATTCACTCTGGTGAAGTCTTCTCTTGATTGTTGACTTTGACACACATACACCTACCTCCTGGAGAGTGTTCTTGATCTGGCCAACTCAGAGGCGTAACTATAACCTTCAGGGCCCCAGTGCAAGAAACCATGAAGGGCCCCTGACCCGCACTATGATGGGGGAGGGGGGGGGGGGTATTGTGAAAGAATGAGGGGCAGTATGACGGGGTATTTTGACAGGAGGGGGCAGTGTGACCAAAGAAGGGTATCTGGAAAGTGTGACCAGAGGGGGGGAGTGTGATAAGAGGGGGCACTGTGAAAGAAGGGGGGCAGTGTGACAAGAAGGGGCAGTACGATGGGGGCAGTATGACAGGGGGATATTGTGACAAGAGGGGGGCAGTGTGACAGGAAAAGGATACCTGGGAAGTATTACAAGAGGGGGGCAGTGTAATGAGGAAGCACTGTGAAAGGAGGGGGACTGTTTAACAAGAGGGGGGTAGTGTGACAGGAGGGGGGTAAATATGACAGAAGGGGGCAGTGTGACGAGGGGGCAGAATGATGGAGGGGCAGTGTTACAGGAATGTATTGTGCCAAGGGGGCAGTGTGACAGGGGACAGTGAGACAGGTGGGGGCAGTATGATGGGGAAATAGTATGACGTGGGCAGTGTGATAAAAGAGGGGCTATGTGGCAGGTGGGTGGCCAGTGTGAGAGGGGACAGGTGGGGGCCAGTGTGAAAGGGGACAGGTGGGGGCCAGTGTGAGAGGGGACAGGTGGGGGGACAGTGTGTGGGGGGGCAGTGTGAGAGGGGACAGTGTGTGGGGGGGCAGTGTGAGAGGGGACAGTGTGTGGGGGGGCAGTGTGAGAGGGGACAGTGTGTGGGGGGGGCAGTGTGAGAGGGGACAGTGTGTGGAGGGGACAGTGTGGGGGGGACAGTGTGAGAGGGGACAGTGTGTGGGGGGGACAGTGTGAGAGGGGGACAGTGTGAGAGGGGGACAGTGTAAGAGGGGGACAGTGTGAGAGGGGGACAGTGTGAGAGGGGACAGTGTGTGAGAGGGGACAGTGTGTGGGGGGGGCCAGTGTGTGGGGGGACAGTGTGGGGGGGGGGGCAGTGTGTGGGGGGGCAGTGTGAGAGGGGACAGTGTGTGGGGGGCAGTGTGTGGGGGGACAGTGTGTGGGGGGGGACAGTGTGTGGGGGGGGACAGTGTGAGAGGGGACAGTGTGGGGGGGGCAGTGTGAGAGGGGACAGTGTGTGGGGGGACAGTGTGTGGGGGGACAGTGTGAGGGGGGACAGTGTGAGAGGGGACAGTGTGAGAGGGGACAGTGTGAGAGGGGACAGTGTGTGGGGGGACAGTGTGTGGGGGGACAGTGTGAGAGGGGACAGTGTGAGAGGGGACAGTGTGAGAGGGGACAGTGTGAGAGGGGACAGTGTGAGAGGGGACAGTGTGTGGGGGGGACAGTGTGTGGGGGGGACAGTGTGAGAGGGGGACAGTGTAAGAGGGGGACAGTGTGAGAGGGGGACAGTGTGAGAGGGGGACAGTGTGAGAGGGGACAGTGTGTGGGGGGGACAGTGTGAGAGGGGACAGTGTGTGGGGGGGACAGTGTGAGAGGAGACAGTGTGTGGGGGGGGGCAGTGTGTGGGGGGACAGTGTGAGAGGGGACAGTGTGTGGGGGGGACAGTGTGAGAGGGGACAGTGTGGGGGGGGGGCAGTGTGAGAGGGGACAGTGTGAGAGGGGACAGTGTGTGGGGGGACAGTGTGAGGGGGGACAGTGTGTGGGGGGACAGTGTGAGAGGGGACAGTGTGAGAGGGGACAGTGTGGGGGGGGGACAGTGTGTGGGGGGACAGTGTGTGGGGGGACAGTGTGAGAGGGGACAGTGTGTGGGGGGACAGTGTGAGAGGGGACAGTGTGAGAGGGGACAGTGTGAGAGGGGACAGTGTGAGAGGGGACAGTGTGAGAGGGGACAGTGTGAGAGGGGGACAGTGTGAGAGGGGACAGTGTGTGGGGGGACAGTGTGAGAGGGGACAGTGTGTGGGGGGGGACAGTGTGAGAGGGGACAGTGTGTGGGGGGGACAGTGTGAGAGGGGGACAGTGTGAGAGGGGGACAGTGTGAGAGGGGGGACAGTGTGAGAGGGGACAGTGTGAGAGGGGGACAGTGTGAGAGGGGACAGTGTGTGGGGGGACAGTGTGAGAGGGGACAGTGTGAGAGGGGACAGTGTGAGAGGGGACAGTGTGAGAGGGGACAGTGTGTGGGGGACAGTGTGTGGGGGGACAGTGTGTGGGGGGACAGTGTGTGGGGGGACAGTGTGTGAGGGGACAGTGTGAGAGGGGACAGTGTGAGAGGGGACAGTGTGTGGGGGGACAGTGTGTGGGGGGACAGTGTGTGGGGGGACAGTGTGTGGGGGGACAGTGTGAGAGGGGACAGTGTGTGGGGGGACAGTGTGTGGGGGGACAGTGTGTGGGGGGACAGTGTGTGGGGGGACAGTGTGAGAGGGGACAGTGTGAGAGGGGACAGTGTGAGAGGGGACAGTGTGAGAGGGGACAGTGTGTGGGGGGACAGTGTGTGGGGGGACAGTGTGAGAGGGGACAGTGTGTGGGGGGGTGGGGGGACAGTGTGAGAGGGGACAGTGAGAGGGGACAGTGTGAGAGGGGACAGTGTGAGAGGGGACAGTGTGAGAGGGGACAGTGTGTGGGGGACAGTGTGTGGGGGGACAGTGTGTGGGGGGACAGTGTGTGGGGGGACAGTGTGTGGGGGGACAGTGTGAGAGGGGACAGTGTGAGAGGGGACAGTGTGAGAGGGGACAGTGTGTGGGGGGACAGTGTGTGGGGGGACAGTGTGTGGGGGGACAGTGTGAGAGGGGACAGTGTGAGAGGGGACAGTGTGTGGGGGGAGAGGTGGGTGGCCAGTATTGTGCTTTACTTACATGAGAAGCAGCATGCTTCCTTGTCATGTCTGCACTCTGCACGATGTCCCTCCAGGCAGCACAGTTCACTTCCCGAATATCATTGTATCCAATGGAGAGGGGAGGGGCCTCTGACCTGAGCGTGTATTAGCAAGACTCAGAGTGTACAAGCAGAGGGACAAACTTGTGCACTCAATCTGGTGTCTGCTCGGGTCAGAGGCCCCTCCCCTCTCCATTGTACTCACTGGTATTCGGGAAGTGAACTGTGTGCTGCCTGGAGGGACATCCCGCAGAGCGCAGACATCACATAGCTGCCGATCGCCCCCTTACGCCCCCCTCTCCTGTATAGTTAGATGCCAGCCAGGGGAGGTGCGGCGTCTTGGGGCCCCCCCACACTGGCAGAATTCCAGGGCCCAGTCGCAAGTGCGACTGTTGCGACCCTGAAAATTCCGCCACTGGGCCAACTGTTGTGAAGGGTGTTTTCTTCACCAGGGAAAGAATTCTTCGGTCATCCACTACAGTTGTTTTCCGTGGTCTTCCGGGTCTTTTGGTGTTACTGAGCTCACTGGTGCATTCTTTCTATTTAAGGATGGTCCAAACAGTTGATTTGGCCACACCTAATGTTTTTGCTAGCTCTCTGATGGGTTTGTTTTTTCAGTCTAATGATGGCTTGCTTCACTGATAGTGACAGCTCTTTGGATCTCATATTGAGAGTTGACAGCAACAGATTCCAAATGCATATAGCACACTTGAAATGAACTCTGGACCTTTTATCTGCTCCTTGTAAATGGGATAATGAGGGAATAACACACACCTGGCCATGGAACAGCTGAGCAGCCAATTGTCCCATTACTTTTGGTCCCTTAAAAAGTGGGAGGCACATAAGCAAACTGTTGTAATTCTCACACCGTTCACCTGATTTGGATGTAAATACCCTCAAATTAAATCTGAAAGTTTGCAGTTAAAGCACATCTTATTAGTTTCATTTCAAATCCATTGTGGTGGTGTAGAGAGCCAAAAAGATTAGAATTGTGTCGATGTCCCAATATTTATGGACCTGACTGTATATCAGAAAAATGACACATGTTTAGATAAAAGCTTTTGATTACCAATGTTGTCAGGTATTTTCCTATCTTCAGGTAACTTCATACCTAGGCCACCCCCCCTCTGAAGTTTCACACTTCGGACATGGGAGCTGGTGCAGCTATGGGCTGTGGGGTCTCCAGAGAAGAACTGCCGTACTTGAGCACATTGTAGGGCAAAAGTAGTGGTAAGAGGGATCCTGAATAAATACTGTTCACTGCACTGAAGGTGTGACAAAACACGGATCAAACATGAATTCGAAACACAAAAGTGTCTATACAAGGCTTCTTTTGTCAGGTAATAAGTGCAGGTACTACTGGTCGGTAAGTTTGTACCAAAAATTGAAAACAACCCATAATGCACTACTTAATCTTTGCCCTGAGCTAAATCATAATCATCCAGAAGAAATAGAAAACCTAACCTACTCATAAAACGTTGGGCTAACCACCATGGTCAGTGTTGGAGCTATTGGGGGAGAACTGATAATTCATGCAAGACAGGGGCGGACAATTCATTTTCCCAATGGGCCCCATGAGAAACTGGGACTGCTGTGGAGGGTAAAACCGATAGGCTGAACCTAATTCTGCTCAATTAAATATCCCAGTTATATGGCTGCACATAACTAGACATGATATCCCCCTTAAAACAAATTTGAAATACAAATTCATAAGGGGAACCCACCTTATGTAATATGGTAGCTAGCACCCTCCTTGGGAATATTAATTTTACGGGTTATACATGCCCCAAGCATGTGACATCACTTCCACAGCATGTTAAGGACCAATAATGGGGGGACTAGGCTCTGTCCCTTACCTGGGGGGTGGGGAGCGAGACCTGGCCACACCTCCCCATATGCGCTCACCCACATCATATCTTTGTTGCCCACCTCCCATGGTCTGCCCCAGTCTTTTGTGGGGTGGCAGCACCCCTCCTACACAGCAAAGCCACTCAGAAAGGGCAGAAATGCAACCACTGCTATCTTGGCAACTGCAAGACCAACTAGGGTGGAAGGAGAGCTTGAAGCATAGCTTCTGTTGTCTTGTTGCCTGGCTGGCCTGGATCCAGACTTCTTTCCCAGAGCCATGAAGCAATGTCACACCCTGTGGGGGGGGGGTGGCAGATGTTTGGCTGCCGCCATCTCTTGTAGACACCCCTTCTCTCACATAAAAAAGCAGTTGCCATCTAAATATAAACCAATATAGCTTTATTGCATGCATAGCATACACGTATATAAATTTGATTTCTAATTTTCAATGGACCTCATGCAGGCTGTACAGAGGCAGCCAAAGAGACATATGCGGCCCGAGGGGCTGTAAAATACCCAGGTCTGATGTAGGGGATACTATACTCTGGATTGCCATGGTGGGCTACATATCCCTCACCCCACCCGACCTCCTAGTTAGTCTATAAGACTACATTTTTCTGCATCAGGAAAAGTCTACTTGCTGCTACCCCAACCTCAGGAACCCATAAACAAAAAATGTAATATATTGCAGCTTACCAGTCCTTTGATGTGGTGGCTTTTTTCACCCGGTTTCACACACAGCACTTTATAGAGAAGCAGCGTTGTCAGCTTAGGTTATTCTTAAGGTTTGGACTACAAACACTTACTTCCCTTGTAGGTTACAAGAGAGTATAGAAAGGTGCCAGCATAATTTCAGCCATCAGTTCAGTGCACGGGAAACCAGATCAACAGGCATTATCTGTACTTGTAAAAAATGTTCTTCATCTACGAACACAGAACTAATGTAGCCACTGCATTCAACGACTGGTAAGATGCAATATATTATATGCTTATTCTTGGTTTTAGATATACTTTTAGAATTGCCAGCAGTTTCCAAAAAGGAACAGGTTGTTTTAGGGACAATTTACACCAGCGTGTGTCACACAGACATTTCATAAAGTTCCATCGGCCAGTGCGTGGTGTAAGGTGGTAAATCGCTTTGCAGTGCGCTGTGCTGAAAAAAGTACTGCATGGAAAAAAAAAAAGAAAATGCAAATGCAGCCACTACATCTATGGATTGATATGCTGCAATATTTAAAATGTTTGTTCTTCAGTTAGATACGCTTGAATTATTAGAAGCAGTGTACCAAATTGACATCCAGCATCAATTTTAGGCTAATGAAAACGAATCCATTAGTAAAGTAATACATGTAATTTCACCTTTTAGCTTGTCCAAATTTTGTTAAAATTGGAGTAAACCTTTACACACATCATCAATTAGTAAAGCTTAATTTTGCTACAATTACACACAGAGCTCTAGCTGATAAAAAAAAAAAATAAATAAATAATAATAAAAAAAAAAAAAAACAGACGCCAGCTATGTTTAAAGCAGATATAAAAAGTAAACAGATATATTGACAGACAATTGAGAACTGCAAATAATGCACTAGCAGCAAAACCTATCTTTAGCTTTGTGTTATCCCTGTATGGGCAGGATGGGAATAAAGGTGGAATGAGGTTAACTGGCATTGGGAGAAAAACAATCCCCAAACATCATTAACAGACTGGCAGAGCACAAACACCAACTGCCTGTGAAGAAACGATTAATTTATACCAACTTAAAGCCATTACAAAAAAAAAACAAAAGTGAGAGACGACCACCTACCAAAAAAAGTATGGAGCAGTAACAGTATGGCGGAGACGGAAAAGAAAAACTGTCAGCAAAGTAACACTTACATTTGGGAAGTAACTGGACTTGGGAAGCTTACCTCCCTAAAATTCAAATTATATGTAATCCTTAAAAATTATCTTTTATTTGCTTCTTTTTCATCTGTAAAATACACCATGTTTTTTGTGCAATAACTGCAAAAAATAGGCAATGACCTTGCCAGAAATTCAGAGCTGTCCTGTGTCCGGTCTACATTTTCTGCGTTATCTCAAGGAGCTCGATTGGCCCTTCCAGTTCTTATCTTGAGACCACAGATCAATAAGCGCCTATGTTGTGAAGAGTAGAAAGGACACACGACTCCGAAATTTAGCAAAAGACAAACGTGTGTTGTCATCTCATGGCGGGATTTGTGGTATATATACACACAGTTCGCTCACGGTCAACATGCAGGCTGAAAAATCTAAAAGATTCTTCTATCCACACAAAACACCATGGATGGGGGGTATCTTCCCTACCAGCCAGGCACCCATCTGATAGATTGCAGTAACTGGTGAGCTGACAATTTTCCACCTGGCTCCTTCAGTTTCTCATTCAAAGTTTGTTGAACCGGCGCACAGAAGGTGGCCTGTGGCTCAAATTTCGGCCAATTTAGCAGTAATTGGCTGAAATTTGAGCCATGCCTTTACGAGCAGAGGTGCATTTCTGACAGATCAACAGGTAATTTTTATACTTAGAGCATTTTAATAGCTAAAACATTTGAAAATGAGCATGCATTGCACAGATTTACTGAATAGGTTTGTCCCTCTACCACCAAAGAGGATCTGATTTGGGAGAATTTACCAAATCCCCAGAAAAGAATTGGGTTCCAATATATTTGAAATAAAACTGATCTAATTTACTGCATTGATCGTTAAATGCGAGGATGTATTGTTCAGGTGAAGTGAGTCCACAACATCCAGGAACTATATTTCAGTGCTTGACGGCCATCTTTTATTAAAAAATGAATATAAACTTTAACCTAAACATTTGCCCCTGCAGGGGATTCCACTATCAGCTCAAACATGAAAATAAATGATAATCAGCTTCCTGGCTCTCTTGCAGCCCACTGCTCAGGCCTCAGACTCAGCCCTTTCGGCTCGCTCTTGCAGCACCACTGCTAAGGTCTCAGACGCAAATCTTTGGGTTGGTCCCTCAGACCAGCTCACAGTACCCACGGTGCTCATGTACAACTCATGCACTTGTCTTATGCATCCTCTGAATATAACTTGCAGCTCTCTGCTGCATGGGGCCCACTCCTTGTGCTGGACAGATGTGCTCCTGTCTCCCGGGTGGAGTACACCTGTCTCCTGGATGGAGATTTGAGCTATGGCAAAGTCCTTTACTATAAGGGCTGTGCTACCCTGCAAACACACCCTACTTGTCTCTGGTAAGCCCCGGACAAAGGATCAGAGGCTTTGCCCTTCCCAAGACTCTTTGATCCTCCAAACTCAGAACCACAGAACCCAATCCGGGAATACCTAAACCCAGGGAAAGCTGTGAAACCAACTTTCCATGCTCAGCAGAGACAATCTGGAGCCCCTGACTCTGCATTTGTGAGAACCCGGTGTCATTTTTACATGATGGCAGGGCCTCGCACTATCTATATATATTATATATATATAAAAATATGCACAAACATTATATATATATATATATATATATATAAATAATTCTATATATATTGTATTTGATTAGCAAGGAGCACTCAAGCGGACCTTAAATAGTCTTTAGGGACACATCCATAACACCCAAGGAACACATCCACAACTGTCAATCATTCTTCATAAACAATATCCAGTTACAGATGTGATAAAATCAGAAGGTCATTTTTATGGATTGTACACAACTCTTTATAACCAGCAGTATCATTTCTGAGTAGCTCCCCACCGTGTAGCAAAAGTATATACTGTATAGTAAGCCTTTCAATCTTCTAGCAATAAAGGTTTTTTTTTTTGGCAAACTCACATAAATATTTTAAGACTCAAGTAAATAAAGAGTTTCCACAGGCCAACTAAGTATTTTAAATTGCATCCCTGAAGTTAAGCTTTAAACACTTTATTCCCAGCCGACCTTTAGAAAGGCCCTATCAATTATGGAAAACACAAAGGCAGGTCTTTCAGATTGAAGCCAAAATCTTTAATTGGTTAAATTGAAAAAAAAAAAATTAGCCTAAAGCAAATGTGCTTTAAAAATAAGCAAAACCAGAATTGATTATTAGTCATTAACCTAGAAAAGCATAAAGAGAGAGAGCTGAATCATGTAATGCTAAGCCTGTGTACTTTCTTTATAACAATGTACAACTATGCAAAAAAAATGTTAGCGGAGTTCAAGGTAGGGGGTCTGCATCGGATAAGCTTGCCATGACCCTGCAGAGCAGCCGTTCTCAACCTGAGTTCAGTGAAACCCCTAGGGTTCCTTTGGAGGTTGCTAGGGGTCCCTTGACCTCCCATTTGATGGCGCCTACACAGTTCTGGGGCAAATGCCACTTGGAATTACACCAATTATCTTTTTGGCTGTCTGTAAGGAGGGGCATCTCTTACCACCACTGTGACATTTTTTTCCCACTGCCCATAATTGACAGGGGATCCCTTACATCTAAAAAATTATTTGAATGGTTCCTTTGGAGTAAAAAGTTTGAGAAAGGTTGCTGTAGAGAGTACCCACATCATACCAGTAGCAAAGAAATACCCACAATATACTTAGAAATGAACCTTCTGTAGACTTGTTATGTAAAGCACTGATAGCACAGGAAAAGAAAATCCTATGTTCTGCACCCAAAGGGTAATTGTTCTACAAAGCAGCTGGATTGCAAACTCTGTATAAGAATTCCAGGACTGTTAAAAGCCAAGGCTATACTGTATGCCCAGAATAGATGAAGTATGCAATCCAACTACTTTCAGGTTCTCTAAATTTGCATAAAGTTCACAAGATATTAAAGTGGTGTTCCGGCCGAAATTATACTTTTTAAATAAAAATATCCCTATAATACACAGACTTAATGTATTATAGTAAAGTTAGTCTGTAAACTAAGGTCTGTTTTGTTAGTTTATAGCAGTAGTTTGTTATTTTATAAACTTACAGCAGGCCGTGGCCATCTTAAGTGTGGGCATCTGAAGCCAGACTGTATTTCTTCCTGGATCTCATCCTTGCAGATCGCGCACATGCTCAGTGCAGCACAAGCAGTGTAATAGGTTTCAGGTCAGGTTTCCATAGCAACGGCAGTTTCAGAGGAAGTTGCCGCCCCTTCCCAGAATGCATTGCAAACAGGAAATGATGCGATGGGCCGCGGCCAGGGAGGAGGAAGTGAAAAATGAATACAGCAGATATACAGTAGGTGCTGAGAAAAAAAAATTAAAAATATCCAATTTGTTTACAGTGCACAGTTTAGTGAGGGATACTGAAGAGTTGTAAAAGTGGGTGGAACTCCACTTTAACTTTGAGCCTACCGAGCCTCAGAAAAGATTTCCAATAATTCAATACACTAGGTCCCTGGTTTTCACCTGCAGAGTAAAAAGTACTTCCACCACATGTTCAGTTTTCAGGAATCCCCTTGGATGAAACAGCTAGGGCATTTGCTGAGCCAGCAATACTGATTCCATTTCATGTAGAATATGGAAGAAAACAAAAGAATGAGCTGTTTGGGGTACTTGGGGATTAGACTTAATGCGGAACTAAACGCTCTCAATCAACATTAACTATTTTAATCCTTATGCTGCTAGCCTTAGTAAATAGATAGGAATGTATATTCTAGTTACTTGTTTTACACTTTTTTTTTTTTTTTACATTTCTTCAGTTGCTTCCTGGTTTGCGGCCTAGGCCAAAATGACATCATACATAATTTTCATGAACATTTTCTTTTCACCTAGAGGAGAGCTTTCTCAGCTAAGCACACCCTCCTCCCTGCATGCCTGAGCAGAGGGAGGATGGATTCTAGGGAGAAAAATACTACATGAATCATCTTCCCTTTCTTAAGATAGCTGTAGCTAGAAATGCTATGGGGGAGTTTTTCAAAGTGATTAATCACTGCTCAGATAGAGTTAAGTTCCACTTTAAGAAACACTAATACACGTATAGCAGAAGCCACTAAATATATTGTTCTTTGAAGCACCGTTCAAGAATTCTGCGACTGCTGAAAGGTCCTCCAGTAGGAGATTCAGTAAGATTTCAGTTTACAGCAGTCACATAAGTAAAATCGTTTCTGACTGGCCATTAAAAGCATCTGGAATGTCATCCTAGTTCTTTGTCCATCTGTGTTATACAAGCTAGATAATTAAATCAATAATACTAGCATTTGGCGGTCTGCAGTCATCAAGTAGGGTACAGGTCATTAGGCCTCATGCACATCGGTTTATCAGTTTCTCCTGACAATGCGTTTAGGCACAATTATATGGAGTTTGGCATTTATTTATTTCATTGGCCAGAATACGGTAGTAATTTATTCTGGCCATTGAAATGAATAGAAACGTTTAGGCATGATTGGCATTTTTTATGCCCAAAAGCTCCTCTCCTGAAAGTCATACTTCTGCGTTTCAGGAGAGGAACTTTAACTTCCTTTAAACACTGCTGCTCCTAAACTCCTCTAAAAGCCTATATGTGCATGGAAACATAGGCTTGTATTGAGGGAGCTCAGGGGCGCAGGCAAAAAAACACCCAAAACCCCAAAAAACATCAGTTTAGAAGCATCAGTGTGCATGAACCCTAACACTTTACAAATATAAAAACACATGTGCATAATATTAATATGTTGTGTTATAGGACAATAAAGAAGTTGTAAAGGCAGGTGGTTTTTAATCTTCATGCATTCTCTGCAAAAAGGTAAAAAGCTTTCTGTGCACAGCAGCCCCCCTCATACTTCCCTGAGCCCGATCTCTATCCAGCGATGTCCACGACTGCCTCGGCCGTCCAAAACTCCCCTCCTCATTGGCTGAGACATAGCAGTGGCGCCATTGACTCCCACTGCTGTCCATTAAAGTCAGTTAGCCAATGAGGAGAGAGAGAGGGCGGGCCCAAACCGCAGCTGAGCTTGGGTGCCCCCATAGCAAACTTTTTGCTGTGCGGGGGGACTCAAACAGAGGGAGGGGCCAGGAGAGCCGAAGAGGGACCCGAGAAGAGGAGGATCTGGGCTGCTCTGTGCAAAATCACTACACAGGGCAGGTAAGTATAATGCGTTTGTTATTTTTATTGAACAAAAAAAAAAAACAAAAAAAAACTTTACAATCACTTTAATGAAAAACACTTATCTCAGAAGTAAAAGAAGAATGTTCTACATGTACCAAAAAATGTCATTAACATGGACTTCACATTGAGTCTCTATTTAGGTGTTGAGTACTTGTTAGAGCGGAACTAAACTGTATCTGAGCACCACAAACTGAAAACGCTATTTAATTCATTTGTAATATTTACAGCAAGCTCGCCCATCTATCCATGTCTATATGCTTTATTTTGTTTATAAATTTATTTGAACCCTCCCTCCCTACCCCAGCATTTCAAGCCACAAGCATCTTGAGTAAGGGCAGATTTGTGTAGCATTTACTTCCTGGGATCCATCTGCCTTTAGCTCAGACATGCAGGCACGTGCTTTGCTAAGAAACCCCCTCCTCTTGGTGAAAGGTAAAAAAAAATTGCCCATGAAGACTCCTGGGTGGGGTGGGGGGGGGGGGGGGGAATGTATGTCATCAATTGATCTAGGCCAGAAACCCGGAAGCAACTGAAGAAACGGGGGGGGGGGGGGGATAAAAGGGTTAAAACAAGTAAATATAATATACCTTCCTATCCATTTAGGAATGCTAGCAGCATAAGGATTAAAAATAGTTAATGCCAATTAAAAGAATGTATTCTGCTTTACAAAGCTATTGTTAGAAACACTGCAGGGGGGCATATGTAGTGTATGAGCTACATGCAGACAATAGAAA
The DNA here is from genome assembly GCA_037952835.1 of Lithobates septentrionalis. Lineage (NCBI taxonomy): Eukaryota > Metazoa > Chordata > Amphibia > Anura > Ranidae > Lithobates > Lithobates septentrionalis. The sequence continues at coordinate 1,457,131 of JBBDGP010002445.1, forward strand.
AAAAATCATATTCCAATCTATATTCTCATTAATTGGCTATTTTAAGGGCTCGTTGTAAAGGTCTTCACAATATGCACACATTTATTGTAGTTTGCATTCTATAAGTTATGAGATACAACTGTATGCTGAAAGGGCTCAACCTCCCATCTGCCCAGTGAAAGCTCAAGTCTCGCCATATACATTGCATAACAACTCTTTGCTGTTTGTGCTTTTAATTCTAGTTCTGCCAATAATAGGTCACCTTTACTCTGTTTTACTGCCTTTTTAATTACTAGTGATGATAAAGGTTATGTTTAACGACTTGGATTAAAAAAAAGACTTCTTAGAACTGTGGATATAACATTATTCGGCATATGCGATTCACACACCATGATGGTCTTTAGGGAATTTACATTTCTTTATGACTCTTGGTCTTTTCTTATTTTTTTATTACAGCATTCCCAGCACAAAACTATTCAACAGACCTGGTGCCTATAATCTGTACTTAAACAGCGATAAAAATGGAATGGTCATGAAAAGTAGACATGTACTGTATCTTAGAGCTGTTTTTCCTTAAGAATAATATACGGGCATGCTGAAGTACTTCCCCAGTGTCTCAAAAAGGTAAAAATAGAAATGAATCAAAAAATAATTACAGAACAATGCAGAATTCTGTCTGAATGCTCTGTAATAAAACATGAATACAGTATGAGAGAAACCAGTAAGAGGAATAATGACTGCATATGTGCACAGGGACTGCATGCAGTAATACCAATGTAATGTGTGCTGGTAACAGCTGGAAACTTTAGAAATAAAAGTGGTAATAAACCCAAAAATATATATATATTGCAGTTTACAAATCTTTAAATGTGGTGGCTGAATTCGTTTTCTTTTTTGCTTTTTTTATTTGCTGTAACCTGGGGATCCAGCCAGTAACACACTTTCTTACTTGGGGTGTCTCCATTCTGGATGGAGGAGCAACAGACACCCTTGGACAGCGGCATTGTCAGTCTGGGGGGAGGGTAGTCTTAAGCCCCGTACACAGGGGTCGAATGTGGGAAGACATCAGCCAGTTCAATAAAATCTGTCTGACATTTGACCCGTGTGTATGTCAGCCGGTCCATCAGAAGCGTGCCGTTTGGCTGGCTTCTAGAGAAAACGAATTGGATAGTCAAAGAGATACCGATGGGAGGGGATTGTACCAATATCTAAACAGAAATAATAGTAATCTAAACACTCTACCCACCCAGGGACAAGGGGTCCATTGCCTATAGCCCAGGTAATTGAATAATAGTAATGAGGCTATTAAGGCAAGTTCCTCTGAATCAAACCAGTGGTATAAACAAAATTCCGGGAACGGGAAGAAAGCAGGAAAGAGGCCCAAAGGGCTGGGAAAGGATTCTTCAAAGAGGAACACCCACAAATATAATAAACAGAATTCTTTATTTAGAATTTCATTTTAAATTTATGGTGGAGGTATTGTGATATCTCATATTTATTGGGGGTGTAATTTTTTGTTTTTTCTAAATAAAGAATTCTGTTTATTATATTTATGGGTGTTCCTCTTTGAAGAATCCTTTCCCAGCCCTTGGGGCCTCTCTTCCTGCTTTCTTCCTGTTCCCGGAATTTTGTTTATACGTTTGGCTGGCTTCTGTCGGACGAGCATGCTGGAAAACCAGCAGCCGACCGACTCCCGCTGGACTGAACAAAAAAAAAAAAACCTACTATTAGAGAGTGTACTAGGCTTAGGATATACTAGTAGATTTAGAGGACTAACAAATTAAAGACAAACTCTAGCTAACACTCTTTAAGCAGGTACAGCAACAGCTTGTTTTCCCTTTTGAAATGAAGGTTTTATATAAATGAATAAAAGCTGGTCATTGTGAGCCATAATGATTTTACATAAGAATTAAAGCCTTTTTAACCATTATTGGAATGCATTTTTACACATTATTGCACCTAAAAGAATTGAGCTCTGTTATTTCAAAGCCATGGTTTTCAATTTTTAGGGACTCGTTAATGACTGGAATAGTACCACTGGATTGGCACAAGGCGAATGCGGTGTTTATATTTAAAAAGGAATCAAAGTCTTTACCAAGCAACTATAAGACCTGTTAGTTTATCTTCTATAGTCGGGAAGATACTGGAGGAGTTTAATAAAAGACCACATAGATGGGTTCTTACTGAAAAAAAAAATTTTAAGCAACTGACAAGCATGCATTTATGAAAGACAGACGTTTTTTTAGACAAATCTGATATATTTTTATGAAGAGGTAAGTAAAACCTTGGACAGAGGGGTGGCTGTGGATGTGGCATACTTGGATTTTGCAAAAGTGATTGACAGAGTTCCCCACACACGGCTAATGTGTAAGATAAAGTCTACACTCCACAGGCTTGGAAAGATCAGTTTGTAAATGAATAGAAAACTAATAGACCGTATTCAGAGAGTAGTGGTTAATGATTCTTACTCTGAATGGTCTAGGGTTATCAGTGGTGTACCCCAAGGTTCAGTGTTGAGACCCTTACTTTTTAATATCTTTATAAATTATATTGGGTCTGGGATTAAAAGCACCATTTCAGTCTTTGAAAAGGACACCAAGCTATGCAGTGGAATAACGTCCTTACAGGATGTCTCCAACTTACAAGCCGACCTCAATGCAATGTTTAATTGGGCAACTGTGTGGCAAATGACGTTTAATGTTGATAAATGTAAAGTTATGCACTTAGGGGCTAAGAATATGCATGTATCATACATATTAGGGGGAGTATAAGTGGGGGGATAAATAGTGGAGAAGGCTCTGGGTGTTTTGGTAGATCATAAGCTTAATAATAGCATGCAATGCCAAGCTGCAGTTTCCAAAGCGAGCAAAGCCCTTTCTTGTATTAAGGGAGGCATGGACTGCAGAGAGAGATATCATTTTGCCCCTGTACAAATCATTAGGAAGACCTCATCTTAAGTTTTGGGGTTCAGTTCATAAAAAGGATACCAGGAAACTGGAGAAAGTGCAGAGAAGAGAAACCAAACCGATAAGAGGCATAGAGGAGCTCAGCTATGAGGAAAGATTAGAGGAACGGAATTTATTCTCTCTTGAGAAGAGGAGATTAAGGGGGGATATGTTCAACACGAATAAATACATAAATGGTCCATATAGCGAACTTGTGTTGAGTTATTCACTTTAAGGTCACCACAGAGGAAAAGAGATTTAATCTCCAAATTCAAAAAGGTATCTTCACAGTAAGAGCTGTGAAAATGTGAAATAGACTCCCTCCAGAGCTGATTTTGGCCATATCAGTAGATTGCTTTAAAATAGGACTGGATCCTTTCCTAGATGATTACAGAACATAACTGGGTACTAACATTTACTAGTAAAGTGGATTCAGGGAATACCTGATTGCCTCTTGGGTGATCAGGAAGGAAATTTTTCCCCTGCTGGAGCAAATTGGATCATGCTTTGCTGGGGTTTTTCGCCTTCCTCTGGATCAACTGTGGGGGTATAGATTTGTGTATATGGAATTGTATTTTTTTTTCCACTTGGTTAAACTAGATGGACTTGTGTCTTTTTTCAACCTCACTATGTAACCTAGGTCAATATACTACCATGTATTTTATTAGTTTAGACTAAAGCGAACCATACACCAATATACACTATACAGCATGAATGGACAGGTCTGTGGTGTCGGCTATTGTACTCTGACAGCTGAGGCAGTCAGGTGTCAGAATACCCAAACAGTAGCTGCATCTGACTAGATACAGTCATTGTTCAGCCAACAATTCTCCATGTGGCTCCTTTGATTTATCGATTAAAAGATATTGGGAGGGGGGAAGGGTTGCAACACGGCCACCAACTAAGCACATTTTGACTAGTTCATTAGGAATCAACTGAAATTTGCTGTGGGCATGACTAGCTTAGGAACAAAAGCCTTTTTCCTTTTTAACTAGAATGGCATGCAGTTTTATATGTGAATGCACATTTTAAACAAGTATTGCTGTATTCATTCATGATGCACAATAGGTGAATGGAAACTAGGAATAGCGATTGTTTATACTGTATAGAATAGATATGGTTTATGTGTTAACCATTTAATTCCATGGACCTGCTTAAAAGTGGTAATGCAGAAAAAAAAATGCAGAAGGCAGAAATTTTTTAAAAATAAAATAACTTTTACAAAAACACTTTGGGATGGATTCGCTAAAACTGTAGAGTGTAAAATCTAGTACAGCTGTGCATGGTAGCCAATCAGCTTCTAACTACAGCTTGTTCAATTAAGCTTTAACAAAAAAAAAAAACTGGAAGCTGGATTAGTTTCTCTGCAGAGCTGCACCAGATTTTGCACTCAACAGTTTTAAGTAAATCAACACCTTTGTTTCTCCAAGGCAAAGTATATACATTTAACTGTAGAAAAATGGTCAGGCATGAACAGACTCAACAATCTAATGACATTCAGTGAGCAGAGAAAGGAGAGTATTTTTCTGCAGGAAAATAGTAGAGCTGTGTGTAAAAGCAGCAATAAAACTTTATAACACTCATATATATTTGCCTTTTCTTTGTGTATTTGAGATAGGTTGTAAGAAAAAAAAGTTAGGGAAAATATTTGAAGTCTTTCACCATGCAGTTACAGCACATAACACATTCATGGACGGCCATATATTCCCATGAATATAAATTCCCATGAATATAAATTAAACATCTTCTATCCATAAATAGTGCCTGTGTCCTCTGCGGTGACCTTAAACTAAACAATGTGCTAGTAAATTCTCTATACGTGCTATTAATATGTGATTGTTATATATCCCCTTCATGCCAGTAATTAAAGTAAAATTTTATTCCAGGTATGGATATTTCTGCCTAGTTACACAACTCCAGCTTGGGCCAATGTAAGTATGCATGTGTCATACAGTGAGGGGAGAAAAGTATTTTGTACGTTTGCCCACTGACAAAAATGATCAGTCTATAATTTTAATGGTAGGTTTATTTTAAAAGTGAGAGAAAGAAAAACAATAATAATATCCAGAAAAACGCATTTCAAAAAAGTTATCAATTGATTTTCATTTTAAATGAGTGAAATAAGTATTTGATCCCCTATCAATTAGAAAGATTTCTGGCTCCCAGGTATCTTCTATACAGGCAATGAGCTGAGATTAGGAGCACTCCCTTAAAGGGAGTGCTCCTAATCTCAGCTTGTTATCTGTATAAAAGACACCTGTCCACAGAAGCAATCATTCAGATTCCTATCTCTCCACCATGGCCCAGGCTAAAGAGTTGTCCAAGGATGTCACGGACAAGATTGTAGACCTACACAAGGCTGGAATAGTTTACAAGACCATTGCCAAGCAGCTTGGGGAGAGGGTGACAACAGTTGGTGCAATTATTCACAAATGGAAGAAACACAAAATAACTGTCAATCTCCCTCGGTCTGGGGCTCCATATGCAAGATCTCCCCTCGTGGAGTTTCAATGATCATGAGGACGGTGGGGAATCAGCCCAGAACTACACAGGAGAATCTTGTCAATGATCTCAAGGCAGATGGGACCATAGTCACCAAGAAAACAATTGGTAACACACTACGCCGTGAAGGACTGAAATCCCTCAGCGTCTGCAAGGTCCCCCTGCTCAAGAAAGCACATGTACAGGCCCATTTGAAGTTTGCTAATGAACATCTGAATGATTTAGAGAACTGGGTGGAAGTGTTGTGGTCAGATGAGACCAAAATCAAGCTCTTTGGCATCAACTCAACTTGCCTTGTTTGGAGGAGGAATGCTGCCTATGACCCCAAGAACACCATCCACACCATCAAACAAGGAGGTGGAAACATTATGCTTTGGGGGTGTTTTTCTGCTAAGGGGACAGGACAATGACGGGGGCCATGCACTGTCAAATCTTGGGTGAGAACCTCCTTCCCTCAGCCAGGGCATTGAAAATGGGTCATGGATGGTTATTCCAACATGACAATGACCCAAAACACATGGCCAAGGCAACAAAGGAGTGGCTCAAGAAGAAGCACATTAAAGTCCTGGAGTGGCCTAGCCAGTCTCCAGACCTTAATCACATAGAAAATATGTGACAGGAAGCTGAAGGTTCGAGTTACCAAACATCAGCCTCAAAACTTTAATGACTTGGAGAGGATCTGCAAAGAGGAGTGTGCAAACCGGGTGGCCTACGTCTGACCTCTGATTGCCAACAGGGGGTTTTGTCACCAAGTACTTAGTCATGTTTTGCAAAGGAGTCAAATACGTATTTCACTCATTAAAATGCAAATCAATTTATCACTTTTTTTGAAATGCGTTTTTCTGGAATTTTTTGTTGTTATTCTGTCTCTCACTGTTAAAATAAACCTACCATAAAAATTATAGACTGATCATTTCCTTGTCAGTGGGCAAATGTAGAAAATCAGCAGGGGATCAAATACTTTTTTCCCCTCACTGTACTTGGCTGAACCCCATGGACGCTGCAATTCACTGTAGTAAACACCACTATTACAGTGATCATCGCTAGCTTTCAAGTCCTAAGTCAAGCCGCTGCCCTTCTGCTTACCAAATACAGGTGGCTGTTAGAATTGCCCAAGCACCATTCACAGGACATTTTCTTAATGAATACAAAGCATTTTCTGATTGGACGGAGTGGAAATCTTGCTATCACTACTGAGCCTCTCCACCTTGTCCATTTAGAGAAAGCTTTGTGTCTTCAGCACTGGCAATTGGTTCCCGTATTCAGCCAAGCAACACATTTCCCACTTGCATCTGTACACATGAAATCAGTCCCTGGGCTTGTTTTTTTTTTGTTGTTTTTATTACAGATAACAATTTGGATGGGGTAGAGGGGTCATGGGATGCCCAACTTGACTGATACAACAGATGGGGACAATTTCCTGAACTTTTCTCCTTCCTGGACACAATCAGTCTTTAAGGATCAATGGCAAAAGACCCTTGTGGACTAGGAGCTCTTAGTCCCCTTTAGAAAATAGCACAAAATGTTACAAAACTGCATGCAGAAGTATCTCCTCTCCTCTGCCTGCAGGTACTACCAGCCCATCTGGCTGCACCGAGGATTTTCCAGGACAAGTGATAAAAGGGTTAAGCACAGCGCTGTCCTTTCGAAAGCTTGCTAACATGTGTCAGTCTCTCCCCTTGTGAATCCCTGAGTGTGCCGGTTTACTCCCTCTGTCCTCCTTGCTCCCCGCTGCTCTTGGGTAAGAGTCCTCCTGAAACCGGATGCTGAAAGGATTCTTCCCTGCCAGTTTGAGACCAGCCTGGAGGCAAAGCCCCCCCCCCCCCTAGACCTAGGGCACACCTTCTAGGCCACCGACAGCCTCCTTAGCACTCCATTTTCCACCCATCCCCCCTGCTGGCATGGCTCCACCATATTTAGGGGCTGACCTAGTCACCCTGCCAGGAGATTCTGCCTGGGGATTGGCCAAGTTCCCTCACATATGCAGATCAGGACCTCCTGGCCTCTGCCCACTAACTTCCAGAAGCTTCTACAAGCTTCTGGATCCAGTGGGAGGTACTAGAGACCTGCATCTGTGAAGCCATCCAGCCTGACCTGCAGTTACTTGACCCAATTTCAGACTCACAGAACTTACCATGAGTCAAACTTAAATGTACCTACAATAACACTAGTAGCACAATAGAGGGTGCTACATGCCCATAGAGAAAATGCAATATATACTCTGAATGGCACCCGTACCAAGCGAGTGGCCTCCCATGTTGGAGCAATGTTTGCAGGTGCTGTAACCTAACACAATGGGAATATAAATACTATTGCTATATTTTGGACAAATGTGAATGATTTAGTGGGAATTGTAGCTGCTCCCATTGTTTTAGAGCTCTGGTCAAACACTGAACCAAGCTGTCAATAAAAGTCAACAATAGCTTCACCTTTTGACATATTTGACCTATGGCATGCATGGAACTATAGTTGCATCTAGAGTTTGTTATAAAATGCTTCTCTCATAGCAACTAATATAAAAAGTAAGGTAAAGTGATACACCCATGTGGGAATAGCTACTCATATTTTCTAAATCAAAAGCCGACAGCATAAGCTGAGAGAGGACACCATAACAACAAGACCAAAGAAGGAACTTCACCTGGGGATGACACTAAATCTACAAAACAAAACTGACCAGTTTCCTGCAATCACTTGATTAGAGCCTGGAATCCTGTTTGTTACGGAAATCGCTCTATAAAATTTTTTAGTGTATCCCTATCACATACAAACCATTGTCAATTTGTATTTGCTAGGAAGCTTAGGTAGCGTGTGCTTGTGTGTTATATGCATATTTGTAATATTCTGTATTGTTTTTCAACAATTATAAGTAGTTTATATGTACATTCTTGTTCAGTAAAAGCATATTAAATATACACTACAGGGGTTTCTGCTTACTTGCTTTACCTCAAAGTAATCTAAAAGGGTCAAAGGAAAACATGGGCCTCAAACTGAACCTTATTTTGAAGATGAGCTCACCTTAAAGTGGAGTTCCATCAGAAAAAAAATAAAAAATGAAAAGTCAGCAACTACAAATACTTTTAAAATAAGGACACTTACCTGTCCAGGGCTCCCGCAATGTCCTCACCCGAAGCCGACCCCTCCCTCGGCTCCGGATGGAGGCGCCGGCATCTTCTGTAAGGGAATCAGAAATTCCCTACTGTGCATGCGCGAGTCGCGCTGTGTGTTCTGAATGGTCCCTGCTGTCTTCTGGGACCTGTGCATCTCCCAGAAGACAGCGGGGGGGGGGGGGCGGAAATGGCATAGTTCACTGCAGATTCTGCGGCGCTCTTTCGCCGGAAGTAGGAGCAAATACCTGTATTAGACAGGCATCTGCTCCCCCCTCCCCCCTGGAGGGGGGGGAGGGACCAGATCAACGGAAGTTCCATTTCTGGTTGGAACTCCGCTTTAACACCTGAAATAGGAGCAGAACTGTGCCTTGCTCCCAACACGAGTCTGTTCATCTTAATACAAAAAAGCATAAGATAGCCACAGGCCATCAATTTAAAAACAGATTTAATAAAAGAGATTACCTAAAAACTTTAAATTAATGTAAACTTTGAGACATGTTTTCAGAATTGCATATCCACTGTCAAAAAGAAGCTCACCTGTTATCATTCAATTGAGTGTATCGGGGCTGAGGATCTGGATCTTGGTCATTGACATCGTAACTGGCATCAGGATCCTAAATAAACACAATTGTAAGAGAACGAGAAAAAGAAAATCGCCCACAATAGAAACCTCGTCAGTTAAAGTGACAGGCAAATACATCACTCTCCCTTATCTCCACTAAACCAGATCATTTGTTTTTCTTTCTGCAGATGGGTGTAAAAAGAATCAAGATATCCAACTGCATTCAGTTTTTCATCAACCTAATGGCTCTTTCCTAATAAATTTCAAGTGCACTGCAGCAAGCGCCTTTCTCGAGTGGACCGTGGCAATGCAGATCAATAATCAGTTCTCTTCTCTTCTTCTCCCCTTTTCTTACCAAGTAGATGAATGTCTAACCATGCATTATTGAGCTGTTCATTAAACACACATGCCGAGAAAATAAATTACAATGAAAAGTCTTGCAAATGTCCATTTACTATTGTAGGTCAAAGAAACAGTAAAACCAATTTCACAGCAAGCGTCGCTGTGGAAAAGCCTACGTGGCATAGACGCATCTGCTTCTGTGACCCATATTAAATAGACAGTCAGCAAGTAAAAGGAGTGAAAACCCAGAATATTTAATGTATCCAAAGCTGCTTTTTCTTGGAAAGAGACTTTTTAGCTCAAAATAGCCAAATCTGTCACACCGCTTGCATTTATATGATGATTAAGCAATAGGTGGAGCAGATTACTAGCCGATTGGCTTGTACCAGATCTTCTCTAGCAATAACTGGTGTGTGTATGGGCCGTTGTAGACTTTTCTACCAAACTGAGATATAATTAGGCAGAATGGAAGATGTGCATCTTTCAATGGCCAGATTGGCATATGTGTGTCTCTTAAAGCACGTCCGGACCCAAAAACAAAAATGTAATATATTGTAGTTTATCAGCCCGTGACTGATGTGGCTGAATTAGTGTTCTTTCCAAGGTTCTTTCCCTTTTATTTTGCTACTCCTTCAAAATACCAGGGTGGCTACACTCATTTCTCCTCTATATCTAAGGAGGGTGTCATAGTTGTCACACAGGCTGATGTTTGAACATATCTGCTTTTGTTCATCCACATTACATGGACGGGGGACTGGATTATTAGGTTGCACAGAACAGATAGCCTGTTTGCTTTCAGCTCAGTTAAAAGAAGTATGGGTTTTCGTTTTCTCCCTACTTACCTAGGTGTATGCAGCATGGGACCAATGCTGTATTTGTCCCCCAGTGTCTCTGCACTGAGAACCGAGCGATCGAACATCAGAGATGGCTCAGGTCTCTCTGCTCCCCCACGCTAATTGGAGCGCTGAGCTGTGGAGGGGCGTGGAGGGTCGGGGAGTGGCCGTCTCTGCCTCTCCACGAGCTGTCAGTCCAGGCACCTGGCGGATCTAGACTCCCAGAGTCGGGAAGATGCGGTGCCTGGATCGATATTGGTGAGGTCAGCAGAGAGCGGTCTTTAGTCCGCTCTCTACTAAAAACGGATCACAGCAGTGCAAAACGAATTGCACTCCTGTGAGCCATAGGAGAAGCCCAGCCAAAACGAGGTCAGGCTGGTCTTCTCTTTTAATCTGACACGTGGCAGAGCTACTGCATTTCTAAGATCAACAGGTATTTTTTGTACTTGGTAAAAATGTTCTTAGATGTAGCTGCATTTGTCATCTTTGTTCAGGCTAAGGACTAGTAAGCTTACATTTTTGTGAGATTGTCACTTTCCCGAATTCTTCATATCTGCCAGGTTTGTCTGTCTCTATGGGTGACCAAATCTACAGTTAAAGCCTGAACGTGTTAAAATTTCAACAGACCATAAAAATAGGAAAAAAATTCAGCCGAGTCAGCAGACAGAAAGCTTGTATAAACAAACTACTGTATTTTCAGCTATCTCGTGAATGCTTCCACATGGGATAACTATTCATAGCTCAGTAGATGTGTCTTCATGTGGTGATTCTACTAACCCAATGGAATGTCATCATCTGACAGATAAAGACTCATTTGTTGACTGTTCTTAAAAGAAAGATACCAACACAAATTCATATACAGGGGGCTGAGGTTCTTATCTGACCAGTCATGGATGGAAATCCAACTATTGGATCCCTGGACAGGTTTCTGCTGCTATTTATATATGGTTTACTAGATTAAGAGACATGGCCATATGCAGAGTGTACATGTGTCCATTAGTACAAGAGTCACGTTCTTTCCCATGAGCAGAAAATCTGATATTTCAGTTCTGAGTCTAGCACTGAAGGAAAGGATTTGTTAGCCTAATTGGCCATTATTGATTTCAGATATGTATGATATAAGTGATAATGTATATGAAATATAGAATTGCCATTTTTGTATTAAATGGTTCTGTATATGACTAAACAAGATTGAATTTTAAAATTCTGAAGCTGCATACATACAAATCAAACAGATTCATCAATTGCACATTTTTCTAAACTCCTATCTACTCTTGCAATTAAAGAAGAATTTTAATAAGCACTTTTAGTATCTAAATTAACTAGCTAAAAGTACTACTTGGGGGATTTTTTGTTCACAAAAACAGTCATACATGTTAAAGAATTACAAAAACTAGTAGCCATTCCTTTCTCCTCTCTTCTGCCTCGCATAACCTTCAATGATGGTGGCCAACACATGAAAGGCATGGCTTAAAATGACCTAAAGGGTCAGTTCAACCCAAGCTGATATGCAGTTATGAGTAGCTGCTATGAAGTAAAACCACTTGAACATTTCTAGTATGTTTTTCAGAATCTAGTGGTGACATATCTAGGCCTGCACACCTGCCAGGTTCATTATAAGGGGCTCCCCCTCCATTTTTGTATCTGTATTTATTATGGGGAATACAGCAGAATATATGCAGGAATATGCATATTTTGGAAAGAACAGCAAAAACTCTAAGGTTGGGAATTATGTCAGGGATATCTTGTTCTTAGATATACAGTGCATCCGGAAAGCTCAGACTTGAACCCGATTGAACATCTCTGGAGAGATCTGAAAATGGCTGTGCACCGAAGCTCGCCATCCAACCTGATGGAACTTAAGAGGTCCTGCAAAGAAGAATTGGATAAACTGCCCAAAAATAGGTGTGCCAAGCTTGTAGCATCATGCTCAAAAAAGGCTTGAGGCTGGTGCCAAAGGTGCTTCAACAAAGTATTGAGCAAAGGTTGTGATTTGTTTTCATTTTTTATTTTTGATAGATTTGCAAAAATTTCAAAGAAACTTCTTTCACGTGGTCATTATGGGCTATTGTTTGTAGAATTTTGAGGAAAATAATGAATTGAATCCATTTTGGAATAAGGCTGTAAGGCCTGGTTCACACCTATGCAGGTTGCAATTTGCATATTCCAGGTGCATTTTGCGTTATTGAATACACGTTTTTGATCCATTGAAGTCTGTGGAACCAAAAACCAGAAAAAAAGTCCCTGGCCCTTTCCATAAAATGCATAGGTTTGAACGTGACCCATAGGAAACCATGTTAAATGGACTGTGGTGTGTATCTGCAAAATTGAAAATGCACTAAAAATGCATAGGTGTGAACCAGGCCTTACATAACAAAATGTGGAAAAAGGGAAGTGCTGTGAATACTTTCCAGATGCACTGTATGAAGCCAAGGGCTGACTCGCCCAGCAGGCAACTTTCATTACTTTAATATCACTCGACTGAACTAATTCAAATCAACTAAAGCAGAATACACAAAACAAAATCCAGTCATTCACCCAACTACAGAAAGCGAGGACCATTTTTTTTCTCTTGGTCACATTCAAAAACCCGAACACTTCTGCAATTTGAAATTTGAAGTTTAAAATTAGATTAGAGTTTCTTTAAACTTGTTACTTAGTCACATAGCAGGCACAAAGAAAACATGACTTTGCCCATTTCATGTCCTGTCTTGCTGGTTCCCAGGCTATAAAACACTCCATCCACTCACATAATTTCCTTCTAAATCAGGGTGGTTCTTCTCAATGCCATCATCCAGGATTGAAACCACGATCCCTCGGCCTGTGTAGCCCTGCTCCCAGGCTTCTCTGACATGTAAGTCATGCCGGCTTGCATCAAACTGTAAAGCAAAGTACAAGCTATTAGCTGCTGTTCCACAGAAATCTCATTGTTCCTACATAGAAGGATCCAGTTGCATTTAGGAACAACCTCACCTTTCTGAAAAATGTGAAACTAAGGCAAGATAGTGAAGACAAATATAATAATTCATAACCCATTTTGTTCTATTAGTCCATATTCGAAACCCTCCTGAACCATATACTGAGTCAATGAGTTACCGAGTTAATGGCAGGTTGCAATGGTGTCAATTTTTGCAAACTGTCGCAGCATTAACTGATATACACTAGTTTTTGTCCATAGTGCTGCAAATATAAACACCATAATGAGGGCCTATCAAGGTGTGTACTGGTGCCCGTAGGATTAGACTGTCTCGGACTGATTAAAAAATGTATATTTAATGACCAAGGGCATCTTAAAGTGATCTTGTACCAAGCTCATGCAGGGCAAAGTAACAGATTCATGGTAATGCTAGGCTCAGTCACCGCCAGTATACACTCCCCTTTCCCTCTGATCCAATCCGAAGGAGCAAGGAGAAATACCTGTTTCGTTATATGGTGGAGAATGTAATTCGCTCTACCTCACATGTGACAGCACTGGCAATTGCCAACTAACCACTCCGGCATCATTGCCATCACATGGGTGTAGTAGAGGGCCCTCAGATTCTGACTGGGATAAGCGTTGAGCCATGGATTTTTCTTGTTCCTGGCAGTGAACAGAAGTGGTAAAGGAGTAAAGGAAAGGTACTTTTTAGTTACTGCTGAGACCAGATTTCAATAAACCTGTTGCTTTCCATACCTGGGAAGTGCAAAGGTTCATGGTAAGACCTGCAAAGGGGTGTTCTGATCCAGTGGACTGCCATTTATCACTATAAGATGGCTAGGTTTCCCCATGAAGCGATCACCAGACAGTAAAGCCCTTGCTTTTTTTGACTGTCTCTGCTACCTTTTAAAAGGGTTTAAAGGGATAGTATATTGGATTTGGGTCATTTATCTGATTTAATTGCAGATGCCTCCTTTTATTACTCAGTGAAATTGCTGGGGTAGATGTCAGCATGGCCACCTACATTTTAAATTTCAGCGAATTCCTGTGAAATTTGAGCCACATATGGCCAACTTTGGACCTGTTTCTCACAGGGTCATTTTTAAAACCTCTAACAGCGGTTCAAATGGGTGTTGTCACTTGCTGGCTGTAAAATGCAATCAATATGAAAGATTTCATATTTACTATATTAAAAAAGATAAAAAAAAAAAACCAAACATATATTTTATTACAGAACACACTAAAGAAATATATAACACTACACACACATCATTCCCTAATTGTCCAACTGATGAAATCATCAGAGAATTATACAATCCTCATACACACCATTACCTTCAGGTGCCTGCACAATACAGCATTATACGTATATACACCTCTATAGAAGCCATCAATACAAGAGTTACAATAGAAAAAGAAATACCAAGCAGATTCCATTTTCATACTTCACATTATAAAATTTGCAAAAAAGCTGTACAATAATCACGGAGGACAAGGAGCTCTTTGTAACCAATCTGCCAAATATTCAATTCTATACTAGACATTGTGCAACTTTTGTAAAGCCTTACCTTCAAAACGATAAAGGTAGGTTGAGTTTCCAAGAAATCAAAAACATACAAGAAAATATGCCAGTTCTCTATATTCACAAGGAATATCTATATAAAATATAAGACGTTTGATAGTAATACATATGACAGTACGAGAAAAGAAGGCACTGCACTGCTTTGGGCTCAAATTGAAGCCATTCCTGGAATATTGAGAGTGACAGCCAGGAAATAGGTTGTGGGAATGTCTGTCTTGTACGTTGAATTAACCAGAGTACTTATACAAAGGATGACTAACAAAAATTTTTAGGAATGCGAACGTCTTTATAAAAATCAAACAAGTGTTTTATGCATTTGCTAAAACCTACGGAATACTGCCATTGTACATTTAAGTTCCATTCTCAAGAATGAATAGATTTGGGGGTACATTTTACCACTGAAGTGGTTATCAGTAACAGCCTTCATATATCCCAAACTCATCACAGGGACAAACTGTATTTTAATCCCATTACTGCTGGAGGGAGTTATCGTGCACATTACGTTAATAGTATTTTTAATATGAATGTGTGTCCTGGTAGGAGCAAAAATAGCTGAGCAAGCAAGCCTATACAACATCCATACCCCAATTTATGAAGCGTGAACCTGAACAATGCGCTCTGAACTAAGTCTTCTTGTCCCCTTGAGCTGGGAATTTTAGACAATGGAAATTTATTAGATTTTATAACCATTCTGAGATGATTAAAAAGTTAGTAGGACATCATTCAAGGTCAACACTATCTAGGACTTTGCAGGAAAAAACAAGAAAATCTAGCTGCCCATATTCTGGCGGAATATCTGTCATTTCCTGACAAACCAGCTGAAATTTGCTTTGTGGGCAACCCTGTCAGCATACTACCACTCAACATTCTTTGACTACAAAAATCAAAAAATTGCCAGACAGAACCCCAACCATGTAAGCAAAAAAAAAAATACCCTTATCCGAGCATGCAGCTTTGCAAGCCAGAACAGGACAGAGAAGGCAAGGGGGTGTGGATGAGCTTGTGGGGATTTTTTCCCTCCTCAACCATGCCAGTCAACATGCCCTCAACAAGAATCTAGTCTCCATGTTGATGAGAACAAGGGCCTCTTTCCCACAACCTGGGCCTAGTGATTGGACGGTCTTCCAATGGGGGGGGGGGGGGGTTGTATATGTTTCCCAAGGCAGTGCCCAGACCCCCCCCTCCATGCCGTTTGTTTGTCAATCCCTTGCTTATTAGCCCATTAGGATTGTTTTGGGTTTATTCTTGACATTTAGCTATTGCAAACAATGCAATTTCATTACTTTTTTCCCCAGTAAAAGTGAAAGACCTGGGTTAAGTGGGTGAAATTTTAAAGAAAATTAGAGGTTAAAAAGCTCCTTAACCACCGTAATACCAGCATGTCTCTCTATTTCCAAAACAAAGTGGCAAAAAAAGATTATCTTTGGTGTCGACTTTCCAAAAAAAGGGGCAATTTTGGGGGCATTTGTAATGTCCTGGCATTTTTTTTTTTGAACAGCAAGGGAAACTTTTTTCCCAAAATGTTTTTTTTTGTAATGATGTAAAAAAGACTATAGTGTTTATTAAATGCCACAAAAAGAAAGCTCTATCCAGAAGTCAATTGTAATTGTTAGTCAAAATATCAGAGCACTTTAAACTGAATGGCTTAGAGATGGCTAGATACAAAAGGAAAGCCAACACTGGTCATCATCCTGAAACCACATACTATAGTGAAGTACAGTACTGGTGGTAGCATAAAGTTGTTGGGATGCTCTCCATCAGTACAGATTAGGATTGAGGACAAGATGGACGGATGGAATGTCTAGTAAAAATCGGTTTAATTTGGCATTTCAAAAACTTTACTAGAGTGGTTTAAAACAAGGCCGTTTAATATTTGAGAATAGTCAATCCAAAGCCCAAACCTCATTCTAGAGTCTGTTGTAATTTGAAAACTGCCGTTTACCCACAGTCTCCATCCAAATTGAGAGCTACAGCTAGAGCAATTTTCCTAAAAAGAATGCACAATTGCAGGATCCTGATGTGAAGTTTGTAGAGACTTGCCCCCAAAGTCTTGCAGCTTTAATTGCAACCAAAAGGTGCAGAGCTACAGAAATTCCCCTGACTTCTAATTTTGCTAACAAATGTTTCACTAGACAGGGTAAATCACCACTGACAGCTTTTCATTTCTACCTGGACCCCCGTTGCAAATGTTGGGACTCAACCCAAAACTAAAATAGAAAGTTTTGGCTGGACATGCATTAAGCACATTGCAAGAACCCAATCAAAGACATTTTAACTCTAGTGTGTAATACTAACAATGTTGAGAAGTCCATGGGTGTTGCAGACATGCAGAGCACTTTTGGAACGTCTGAAATTTTCCTGGAGAGCCTCATTGACAAAACAGAAAGATTTGTGGTTGTGGATGGCTATCTTGCATGGATTGTTTGCTTGGGTTCTGGGTATTATACTACATGTTGTATTCCAGAGGATTATTGAATGCTCAACGTTTGAGGACATCCCGAAAATTGCAATATTAAAATATACACATGGGGCCTTGTATCATATAATATACCATATGCATCCTGAAGAAGCCAATTTTTTTAAAATGTGTTAGATCAGGCCATGTGAAAAATGTCACTTCAAAGCAGGATATATACAGTGGGCCAAAAAAGTATTTAGTCAGCCACCAATTGTGCAAGTTCTCCCAATTAAAAAGATGAGAGGCCTGTAATTGTCATCATAGGTATACCTCAACTATGAGAGACAAAATGTGGAAACAAATCCAGACAATCACATTGTCTGATTTTTGAAAGAATTTATTTGCAAATTATGGTGGAAAATAAGTATTTGGTCTCCTACAAACAAGCAAGATTTCTGGCTCTCACAGACCTGTATCTTCTTCTTTAAGAGGCTCCTCTGTCCTCCACTCATTACCTGTATTAATGGCACCTGTTTGAACTTGTTATCAGTATAAAAGACACCTGTCCACAACCTCAAACAGTCACACTCCAAACTCCACTATGGTGAAGACCAAAGAGCTGTCGAAGGACACCAGAAACAAAATTGTAGACCTGCACCAGGCTGGGGAGACTGAATCTGCAATAGGCAAACAGCTTGGTATGAAGAAATCAACTGTGGGAGCAATAATTAGAAAATGGAAGACATACAAGAACACTGATAATCTCCCTCGATCTGGGGCTCCACACAAGATCTCACCCCATGGGGTCAAAATGATCACAAGAACGGTGAGCAAAAATCCCAGAACCACACGGGGACCTAGTGAATGACCTGCAGAGAGCTGGGACCAACATAACAAAGGCTACCATCAGTAACACACTACGCCGCCAGGGACTCAGATCCTGCAGTTCCAGACGTGTCCCCCTGCTTAAGCCAGTACATGTCCGGGCCCGTCTGAGGTTTGCTAGAGAGCATTTGGATGATCCAGAAGAGGATTGGGAGAATGTCATATGGTCAGATGAAACCAAAGTAGAACTGTTTGGTAGAAACACAACTCGTGTTTGGAGGAGAGAGAATGCTGAGTTGCAACCAAAGAACACCATACCTACTGTGAAGCATGGGGGTGGCAACATCATGCTTTGGGGCTGTTCCTCTGCAAAGGGAACAGGACGACTGATCCGTGTACATGAAAGAATGAATGGGGCCATGTATCGTGAGATTTTGAATGCAAACCTCCTCCCATCAGCAAGGGCATTGAAGATGTAATGTGGCTGGGTCTTTCAGCATGACAATGATCTCAAACACACCGCCCGGGCAATGAAGGAGTGGCTTCGTAAGAAGCATTTCAAGGTCCTGGAGTGGCCTAACCAGTCTCCAGATCTCAACCCCATAGAAAACCTTTGGAGGGAGTTGAAAGTCCGTGTTGCCCAGCGACAGCCCCAAAACATCACTGCTCTAGAGAAGATCTGCATGGAGGAATGGGCCAACATACCAGCAACAATGTGTGACAACCTTGTGAAGACTTACAGAAAACGTTTGACCTCTGTCATTGCCAACAAAGGATATATAACAAAGTATTGAGATGAACTTTTAATATTGACCAAATACTTATTTTCCACCATAATTTGCAAATAAATTCTTTCAAAAATCAGACAGTGTGATTGTCTGGATTTGTTTCCACATTTTGACTCTCATAGTTGAGGTATACCTATGATGACAATTACAGGCCTCTCTCATCTTTTTAAGTGGGAGAACTTGCACAATTGGTGGCTGACTAAATATTTTTTTGCCCCACTGTACATCTAGATATACCGTATATATCTATATATAGATATATGTTTTTGCAGTTCTGGCTAAACTGCATGGCGGGAGAAGGGATCATTCTAATTCTCTATCAGAAAAATGCAGAGAAACATGGGCTGCTCTGAGTGGTGCTACAGGACAAAATGTAAAATGTAAGCATAGTATTAGGTGACAGCTTATGCAGTCAGCTATTTGCTACCACTGCTTGCTTAGTACTTTTACCCCCTTGAGTTTGGAGTAAGAGAACATAGTGGTTGAGACATTTACCTGTGTATTTAATCCCTTTTTTCTTTTGTGCTCTATTTCTATGACCCAAGAACATTTACAGAATGTAGTAGAACAAGCCCAGTAAAGAAAAAAAAAAAAAAACAGGAGCCAAACAGCCAGTGGCTGAATAAATAAAACGCTGACACCTAGAAGTGCTGGAACATACCTTCAAACATCTAAATGAGCACCTTGGGAGTTTAAGACCAGGGGCACTCTAGTATGCAAACTCAAACACTTCCTTGTGAAGTTATAACCCACTCCATCTGCACTCTCTTATTATAGTGGTGATCTAACTGCAATATTTACCCAACTAAAAAGAAATACAAGTTGAGAAAATAGTTTTTCTGTAATGAAAATACTGTACATACACCAATCAGCCATAACATTATGACACCTGAAAGTGGGTGGGATAAATTAGGCAGCAAGCAAACATGTTGTCCCTGAAGTTGATGTGTTGAAAGCAGAAAAAAAATGGACAAGTGTAAGGATTTGAGTGACTTTGACAAGGGCCAAATTATAATGACTAAATGACTGGGTTAGAGCAAAGCCAAAACTGCAGCTCTTGTGGGATGTTCCAGTATGCAGTGGTCAGAACCTACCAAAAGTGGTCCAGGAAGGAAAACAAGTGCAAGTGGAGAACAAAGATTGGCCCAAGTAGTCTAATCCAATAAAAGAGTTACTGTAGCTCAGGTTGCTGAAAAAGGTAATGCTGGTTCTGATAAAAAGGTGTCAGAACACACAGAGCATTGGCTGTGTATGGGGCTGGGTAGCCGCAGACCGGTCAGGGTGCCCATTGTTGACCTGTGTCCACAGGCAAAAGCACCTACAATGGGCACAGGAGCATCAGAACTGGACCACAGAGCAATGAAATAAGGTGGTCTGGTCTGATTAATTATGCTTTCTTGTACATCATGCGGATGATTGGACACCACTTACCTAGAAAAGAGATATAGAAACCACAGCATACCTTCAGAGGTTTAGTTGGGTACATGCCTCGATAGGTCCGGGCTGCTTTGGTAGCAAAAGGGGGACTTACTCAATATTAGATGGATGATCATAATGTTATGACTAATCGGTATATATACACAAACACTTTATTGGGACACCTGCCTTTACACGCACATGAACTAGAACGACATCCCAGTCTTAGTCCTTAGGGTTCAATATTGAGTTGGCCCACCCTTTGCAGATATAACAGCTTCAATTCTTCTGGGAAGGCTGTCCACAAGGTTTAGGAGTTTGTCTATGGGAATGTTTGACCATTCTTCCACAGTGGCGGCTGGTGCTCAAAATTTTGGGGGAAGCGGCACAAACACTCCCCCCCACGAAGAGACGAGGGGTGGTAATCACTCCGCCACCCCCCCCCGGGGGACAAATGGTGGCAAAGCCCGCCACAGGAGCCAAACGGCGCAGATCAACAGCCAATCACAGGGGGAGGGGGAAGACCCTCGAAAATGAACTGTGAATGCTGCCTTACCTTATGGAGTAGGGGAAAGGAAAAGCTGGTGCCGCTCCAGCGAGCACACAGTGGGACATTCTCCTCCCGGCCTTACAGGAAGTGTGCCCTGAGATACGATTGGCCAGGGAGTCCTAAGACTCCCTGGCCAATAGGGGCTTCCTGATTGGCCGGGAGGAGGACCAATGTGTTAATAGGGAATATTAATTCGCTAACGTCATACAACTAGGTAAGCCCGGAGCCCAGCGCTCTGCGCCCCAAGCCCACCCTTTTTTAAAGCCTTTTAGAGCCTCTGGCGCTAATCACGTGCTTAAACCCCCCCATTTGAATCCATGGTCCAGCGCCCTGTATGTAGATTAAGGGGCCGGATGCATTAGATGGGGGGGGGCAGCGCCCGTTATGGAGCGATCGCCACTGTTCTTCCAAAAGCGCATTTGTGAGGTCAGGCACTGATGTTGAATAAGAAGGCCTGGCTCGCAGTCTCAGCTCCAATTCATCCCAAAGATGTTCTATCGGGTTGAGGTCAGGACTCTGCGCAGGCCAGTCAAGTTCCTCCACCCCAAACTCGTTCATCCACACTATATTGCCAAAAGTAGGGAGACATTCCCATGCAGCCCTGTGCTTGGGCATGTGGTCGTATGTGAACCTTCCCTTGGCAGATTCAGTCTGAATGATTTGATAGCATCACCTGTATGACACTCAATAAATGGGTGTCCAAAATGTCTTGGTATGCTGATGCCTTATAAGTTTTCTTCACTGGAACTAAGGGGCCAAGTCCCACCACTGAAAAACAACCCCACACCATAATCCCCCCTCCACTAAATGATTTGGATCAGTGCAAATAGCAAGGTCCATAAAGACATGGATGAGCAAGTTTGGGGTGGAGGAACTTGACTGGGCTGCAGAGAGTCAGATAGAACACCTTTGGGATGATTTAGAGTGGAGACTGCGAGCCAGGCCTTCTCGGCCACATGAGTGCCTGACCTCACAAAAGCACTTCTGGAAGAATGGTCAAACATGTCCATAGACACACTCCTAAGTCTTGTGGACAGACTTCCCAGAGGAGTTGAAGCTGGTATAGCTGCAAGTGGTGGGCCAACTCAATATTGAACCCTACAAACTAAGCCAGGGATGCCATTAAAGTTCATGTGCGTGTAAAGGCAGGTGTCCCAATACTTTTGGTAATATAGTGTGTGTGTGTGTGTGTGTGTGTGTGTGTGTGTGTGTGTATATATATATATATATATATATATACACACACATACACTCAGATTGTCACAAGACAGGACCAGAGGGTGGCAGTGCCCATACGTAACTGCAACCCAAGTCTGATATCATCACTAGCAAAAAGTCATTAAAAGTACGCCCAACATCTGTTATTATAACAGATTTCCATCTCTTTAATCTAACTTGAAACTCCAAATGGAATAAAGAAACTACTAATGTCCACCAGAGGACATTCACTCACGGCAATAAGTCATTTTTGTCCCCCTCTCGCATACCTCTTTGCTTGTGTCTTTGCAGTTCCTTTAACCTAATTTAACCCGACTTCTCTGCAAGCCAGATGTTTTCTGTTCTCCCAGGAACGCTTACAATGTTGGCATAGTAATCACCAAGGATAAGGCACAGAGCACATTTTCATTTTAATGGGAAAAACTTTAAAAAATGTGCATTCAATGGCTTTGCTGTCTCCCAACGGATAAGCATATTTTCTCATAAGCATTTTCTGGCAGAGCAAGTGCAAAGTCAGTGGTTCATAGACTTTTCACCAATCGCATGATGCCCACTAGTCATGAAATTCAACCTCTGAGCTATATTTATGTCCTTTTGTTAGACGGCATAGGTCAAGGCACTCAATTCAACCAGGTCGCAGTCTCCGATAATAGTGGGAAATTATCACTCATAAAACGTAAGGGACCCGTAATCCTTTATAAGTTATGTACATAATACACCCACACACAAGCAACTGTGGGGGCAGCTATAGACAATTGATGTTCTGGCTCTTGAAACCGAAGACTGTGGCAACATTTTATAGCTTTCTCTCTTAGCCTGTAGAGGTTTACATTATATATGCAAATGGATAGATGTATCTGCGACAATTCAATTCAGTGGTGTGCTTAATGGAGAAAAACACAATGTACCTTTAAACTATTGCATAAAAATGAAAATCGCTTAAATTATCTGTCTCCATGACAAAGGAAAGTCAGCTTACATAATAAGTTATCCTTGCAGATACCAAGTTTTTATAAAACGTCTTCGTTATTACTAAACCTCCATAATAAAATAATGGATTATAGAACTATGTTTAAACAGTAAGTTCTAAAGTCTGCAATCACAATATTATATAAATTCTTCTTTGTTAACAGAAGAGAGTTATCATGCAAAGTGGATGGCTTGTGACAGGGGGTTTAAACTATGGTCTCCGGGCCTTCACTCTACTAATGGGAAAATGGTCAACTGCAGCCCACCCACCATGGAACAGTTTGCAGGGAGACATTCCCATGCAGCCCGGTGCTTGGCTATGTGGCCATATGCGAACTTTCACTTGGCAGATTCAGTGTGAACGATTTGATAGCATCACTTGATTGACACTCAACAAATGGGTGTTTGTGAGCAAAAAAGCTGGGTGGATGAGGGATAGCAAGTAAGCACATACACTATATTACATATAAAGTATTGGGACACTTGCCTATACACGCACATGAACTTAAAAATGGTATCCCAGTCTTAGTCCGTAGGGTTCAATATGGAGCTGGCCCACCCGTTGCAGCTATAACAGCTTCAACTCTTCTGGGAAGACTGTCCACAAGGTTTAGGAGTGAGTCTATGGGAATGTTTGACCATTCTTCCAGAAGCACATTTGTGAGGTCAGGCACTCATTTTGGACGAGAAGGCCTGGCTCGCAGTCCCTGCTCTAAGTCAATCCAAAGGTGTTCCATCGGGCTGAGGTCAGGACTCAGGCCAGTCAAGTTCCTCCACCCCAAACTTGCTCATCCAGGTCTTTATGGACCTTGCTTTGTGCACTGGTGTGCAGTCATGTTGGAACTGTTCCCACAAAGTTGGGAGCATAAAAATTGTCCTGTAAATGTCTTGGTATCCTGACGCCTTAATAGTTCCCTTCACTGGAACTAAGGTACCAAGTCCAATCCCTGAAAAACAATCCCACACCATAATCCCCCCTCCACCAAATGATTTGGACCAGTGCACAAAGCAAGGTCCATAAAAGACATGGATGAGCGGGTTTGCGGTAGAGGAACTTGACTGGCCCACACCGAGACCTGACTTCAACCCAATAGAACACCTTTGGGATGATTTAGAGCGGAGACTGTGAGCCAGGTCTTCTCATCAGTGCCTGATCTCACAAATACACTTCTGGAAGAATGGTCAAACATTCCCATAGACGCACTCCTAAACCTTGTGGACAGCCTTCCTTGAAGAGTTGAAGCCGTTATAGCTCCAAGTGGTGGGCCAACTCAATATTGAACCCTACGGACTAAGACTGGAATGCCATTAACGTTCATGTAAAGACCGGTGTCCCAATACTTTTGGCAATATAGTGTAGGTGGACCTGGGGCAAATCCACATTGAGGCCCTGTATAGTTTTGCCACATTATACTGTTCAGAATGGTAACCGTGTAATTTTCCAAGAAAGTCTGTTAACCTCCTGCTGACCATTCACCCCTGGACACAGCACAAAATTGGTAGCAGATTTCAGCCAATGATTTCAGCTGAAACCTGCTGATCAGCTATGTCCAATCACACACAGAGTTCTGTATGTACAAATACACAGAATTCTGTACAGTGAACAGCAATCTGTTGGTTTCTTCACCCTGAAAAGCAGGGAGAAAAACTAGCCAGATTAATAAGTAAAAGCAACACACACTTCACTTGTCGGGCACACAGTTAACCCCTTGATTGCCCCTAGATGGTAACCCCTTCACAGCCAGTGTCATTAGTACAATGTCAGTGTATAGTATTACCACTGATCACTGTATTGGTGTCACTAGCAACGTCAGTCAGTGTCAGTTAGGGCCAGATTGATCGCTACTCGATCACGGTCCCACTACAAGTCGCTGATCCCCACTGTTACAGTATAGCATCTATAGCTGCGTAAAAATTCCAGTATATGCCATAGTTTGTAGATGCTATAACTCAAACCAATATACACTTATTGGGATTTTTTTTATTTTTTTTTTAACCAAAGACATGTAGTGGATAACATTTTGGCATTTTTATTGGATATGTTTTATAACAGAAAGTAGAAAATAGTGTTTTTTTTCAATATTTTCAATCTTTTCTCATTTATTTAATTAAAAAAAAAAAACACAGTGGGGATCAAGTACCACCAAAAAGCTCTATTTGTGTAAAAAAAAAAAAAATGATATAAATTTCCTCTGCATACAGAGTTGCATGACCGCTCAATTGTCAGTTAAGGTAGCGCGGTGTTGAACAGCAAAAAAAATGCCCTGGTCAGGAAAGGTGTAAAACGTTCCAAGGTCAAAAGAAAGCAAGACCATGTTAAATATTACAGGAAGAACAACAAAAGATTAAGATATCAAGCTGCATACCAGATACCACTGCGATGAAAATTTGGGATCTGTAGGATCTGTAAAAATATCTCTCTTTCTTCTCTTCTTTACCACCTGTTGTTCTGCCCAGTGTACCTATAAAAAGAAGGAACGTTAAACCACAAAAAAAAATCAAATCAAATAATAAAAACTAAAAAAAAAACTAAAAATCTAAACAGGCATTTCAGGGAAAGCTTTCAAGTTTATATTACGTATATAGAATATACTGCATATTCTAGAGATGGACAATATAAAGATATCTTCTAAACCCAGCAGAATCATTTAGGGTCAAGAAACATCCTCGTCCGTTGTCAACAGTTCAAGCCATGATCATAATTTAAGCTCCAACATTATATTTTATAGCCACATGTGTACCATGAATGGTGCATTCCAGGTTTCAACATTATCAAATGTATTTAAACTTAAATTAGAACTTCAATTAAAAGCAGTAGGAAAGGGCTAGTTACTGTCAACTTTGTATTGCTGCCTGTCTTGTCCTAACGATGGTGGCCATTGGGACTTGGAGATATAGGGAATAGGGGAACGGACTGCTTTAGAAACTTATCTTTTGTTTTGAGTGGGAAAGGTTAAAATCCCTCTGAGTTTTTTTTTTTTTTCTTTTATGGTTTTATTATTGGCTTTATCCCTGGTGATAAAGCTGTTGATCATATCTATAGACTCCCAAAGCACAAGGAAAGATAATTAAAAGCAAATAGAGAGCAGAAAAAAAATTCTATTTCTTCCTAAATTAAACCATTTCCCCTCCCGCATATACTGCAATTTTATCTTAGGATCCACAATTTTATAAGATTTGGCAAGTAAATATTCCGCTTGTGATGCTGCCTGCCAGTCAAATACGGTGTTAAAGAGAAACCAAAAAATGCAATGGTCCTTTATAGCATTTCATCGCTCATATTCCAGCAGGGGGTCATTCTGCTGTGCATTAGGGATATGCCTTCATGAACTTAGGAATTACAGGATTCAAAATTTCCCTAGACAAGTCCCCATTAATACCCTCATTATTAGGCAAGCTGGTTATTTGTCTCACAGGCTCTTAATCAGTAGCATTCCTGTGCGTTCTTCTAACAGGGGTTCAGGGGGTACCTACAATTGTTAAAATAACTTCATCACAAAACATTAAGACATCTGGCAAATAATAAAGCACATGTAAAAACCTAGATGTAGCACTAAATACTAAACACTTAAAGTGGGGTTCCACCCAAAAAAAAAAAAAAAAAAAAAAACTACATGAAAAATCCTAAAAAAAAATAAAATAAAAAAAATATACAAATTTTTTTTGTAACTTACCTCTAAATGCCTGTTGCTAGGGGGTCCCTCGTAGTCTGCCTCTTCCAGTGCCTGGGCTGGTGACATCACTTCCCCCTCGGCACAGGAAGGGCTCAGCTCTGCTCCCTCCCTCCTGTCAATCATCTGGGACCCATTACAGGTCCCAGGTGACTGAGCGGCCAATCACGACGCGCGGCGCCACTCGCACATGTGCAGTGGGTGCCAGGCTGTGAAGCCACAGCCCGGCGCCCACAGTTGCAATGCCGGCGCCGCTGAACGGAGGGGGAGACTAGCGGGGCTTCGATCCCCCGCATCGCTGGACCCAGGGACAGGTAAGTGTCCAATTAAAAGTCAGCAGCTGCAGTATTTGTAGCTGCTGACTTTTAATTTTTTTTTTTTTTTTTGACTGGACCTCCTCTTTAAGAGATGTATGAATCCAGTGTACAAAAAAAAGCAAAATTAGGAAGCAATTATAAGTGTACACATGACAAAGGTATTTGAGATAAAAGGATTTATGCTAGGGAGTTCATGGTAAACACAGACTTCTAGAAAGATATACTCTTGGCGCATGTACCTTCTGTGGCCCCCATGTTCCACGCCCTCTCCATCCAGCGTTAACGCTTCGGAACTGTAAAATTTCATTAAGCGCTGGAGGCTGTATAGTATATTACTTGCAACGGTGAATGCTCATTGGTCAATGCTGGCCACAAGACCGCACTGACCAGAATCTCTTCTTCCGTGATGCGCTCTTGCAAGGAAGAAGCCTCAAAAGTATTCTCATTGATTAATGTGGTCAAGAGGCCAGCACTAACCAATGCAAGCTCACCATTGCTTCGTATTATGCTGTTACAGAGCCTCCAGCATTGTGTAAAGAGGTTTTAAAGTGGTGGACCAGTATACTAGCTGGAAACGGCATTGGAAAATGGGGATCACATTACTACATGCATCGAGGACCAGAGTGGGGAGGATGTTGCGACTTAGTTCACCTTTTAATTTTTGGCAAAACCGAACTAGTTCTTCAACTCTAGCCACATTTTTTTTATCTTGCTTTTTATATAATAGAAGGAATTTAAGTATTTAAAATCAGCCATTTGTTTATAGTACAGTTTCCGGTTTCTTCAGCGTGTGTTTCTTGCACATAAATACATCTATTTGCACATAAGAAATCTTAACCATCAAGCCTTTGGAATACATTTGTCCCTATACAGCCTTTATTTCAAGTATATACCGACATCAGTTGATATCATTGCAGGTTATGTACCTATATAAAATTCCAAAAGCAGCCAGTTGAATTTTATGTTTTTTTTTTTTTTTTTTGTCCTTATCCAATATCTAGCAGTTTATTACTATTTTGAATCAGCAGCTGGACAGGAGGTTTAAATGATTACGTGATTGGCTTTAAAATAGTTATGGAGCTACAATAATCAACCCAAAACTTAATATTTTCTTTTACTTTCAATGTTAATGGTAAACAGGACAAAGAGAAGGCGAGTCTCCCTAAGGTGGGCACAGACAGCAAAAAAAACGGAAAAAAAAACTGACAGACATTCTAATCCATCTCCATTATATCCAAAACTAAAAAAAAAAGTTTTGCCTTTAGTAATATTTTAAGGAAGCCAGTTCGAAGAAAATAAGTTTCGTATTGAGATTTAGAAACGAATAAATCCTTAAGCTGGCCATACACCAATAGAAACCCATGGCATCAATTTGATTATCATGTTCAACAGTAGTGACAAGGAAAATCAAAGAAGAATGTAAAATGTTTCTCAAATGATCAAAATTCAAACTGTAAATGTGGTTTTAGCCCAGGAAATTTTGCAAATATTGTGCTATACATGTGCATCCGGAAATCAAACGTAGAATTCAAAACCTCAGCATGGCAAACTAAATGTATCAGGGTGTTCATATTTATTTTATTTATTTATTTCAGGTACTTATATAGCGCCGTCAATTTACGCAGCGCTTTACATATACATTTTACATTCACATCAGTCCCTGCCCTCAAGGAGCTTACAATCTAAGGTCCCCAACACACATTCATACATACTAGGGACAATTTAGACAGGATCCAATTAACCTACCAGCATGTCTTTTGAGTGTGGGAGGTGTGCCCGTAGGTGTACCCGGAGGAAACCCACGCAGGCACAGGGAGAACATGCAAACTCCAGGCAGATGGTGTCGTAGTTGGGATTCAAACTTTGCTGCTAGGTTAAAGTGCTATCCACTACACCACTGTGCTGCCCAATCATATGAAATATTTTTGCATTTCCACATGAAAGTTTAAAGAAATGCCACTGGTTTATGGCCAACTAGTCCATGGTAACTATGGAGGGGAGTTCTTCAGCCTTTTCGTTTACTACTTCCACACCATGGACTAAAGCGAACCATAAACCAGTGTAATTTCTTTGCACTTTCATGCGTAAATGCAAAAATATTTCATATGAACACCCTGAAAAAAAATTTAGTTTGCAATGCTGATTGTTTGTCAGAATTCTATGATGGAGGACAGGACTGCGTCTTAACAGAGTTAGCCTCCCACATGCCTATACCTGTATGGAATTTGTATGTTCCTACTGGCAGGAACTTGCCAAGATTCGAACCAATAATGGGCAGGCTGAATGTACAAAGTTGATCGATCAACTTGGGTACAACCAGCCTATCAGATTCATTTGCGATTGTCGCAAGCAGCTGCTAGCTATAATCACTGTCTTCTCCTGATGGGGACGGCTTTCTCCGTCCTCTTGCCGGGAAAATACAATGACCCAGCAGGAGGGAATCCTGCATCAACACTGTGTTGATGGGGGGAATTAGGCTCATTTCTCTCCTGCAACCCGTGGTTGCAGGAAAGATATTTGCTCCGTGTATGGCCAGCCTTACTTACAGATGAAATTACATGCAAGCTTAGCTGCGAGAGCCAGCAACCTACCATTGCTTTCAATGGGGCTGCCTCCCACAGCTAAATCGCCAGGAACCCTCGCTGGGGTTCTCACATGTAAATGCTGTCAGGCCCATTCACAGATGTGAATACCAATATGGTACCACGTGGTACCATATTCAAAAAAAGGGCAGATATATATTCCTGGGAACTATAGGTCTGTCAGTCTAAAGTTGGTATTTTGTAAACTATTTGAGGGGATAAGGGACCATTACCAAGAATTTGCTGATGAAAACAGTATAATTAGCCATAATCAGCACAGGTTTATGAAAGATCACTCTTGCCAAACCAACCTATTAACATTCTATGAGGAAGTGTGCTGCCATCTACACAAAGGTAGGCCGGTGGATGTGGTGTATCTGGATTTTACAAAAAGCATTTGATACAGTCTCCCACAAATGCTTAATCTACAAGCTGAGATCTGTAGGCATGGACCATAAGCATATATGCCAACAGTCTCGGATTTCCCAAGACAATCCAGAAAATCCGACTGTTGTCCCGAGAAGTGTTCATCCCGGACAGAATCACGATTTGTTTCCTCTATCACGCACAATCAGGGAGATCCCTACCTCCTCCAAGCCCTGGGAGGTCAGGTGCTGCCTGGCTGTTTGCAGATTGGTCAGTAAAGTGAGCAGGCGTGGCCACCAGAGGGCGATGAGTCCGTCTGTGTGCTGTGGAACCATACTCTCTGGTCACGGTTTCTGTCTGGAGCTGAATCAGTGCTGCATTCACCGTAAGAAGCAGAGCCTGAAGCCGGGAAATTCAAAGAGGAGAGCCGCAAGCATGGCGAGTACACTGATCTGTCTGCCAATCCCCTACTCACCTTTCCTCTGCTCAGTGTCCCCTGCCCAACAACCTGTGCAGGTCTGGTGCCAGCAGGGGGGGAAGAGAGAGCCAGGAGGAAGAGGGAGAGAGACAGGTATCCCCTGGAGTTGTAAAACAGGAGGGCACCATCTGATGTAAGATCTGTGAAGATGAAAGCAGTAGAAGCTGCACAGTGCTCATGTTCTTATGCCCAAACAGTAACTGAATGCGCCTCTCTCTCTCCCTCTCTTTCCCTATATATTATCAGAGACTCTCCACTATGTAAGGCATCACAGATTATATAACCACACCCCTTTAAGCCACACCCACTATTTAGCATACTTGAACCACACCCATCTTTTTGCAGAATTTCTCAATCTTCGGCTGGGCCACGCCCACAAATGAATGCCCCGCCCCTAATTATAATCATACTCCGCCTACGTCGAAAAAAGTGTCCCTCTAAATTTTTTCAGAATGTTGGCAACGATGCAAAAGGTTTGTTCTTGGAAAAAAAAAAAACTGGCTACGGGGGGTGTGTCCAAAGGGTTGTGATAAATAACGTATACTCTGAATGGTCTAGAGTGGTTAGTGGGGTACCCCAAGGCACTGTCCTGGGACCAATTCTGTTTAATTTATTTAAAAATGATATAGAGGGTGGGATAAACCGCTTGTTCTCAGTGTTTGTTGACAACACAAAGATATGTAGGGCAATAACCCAGCAGGATATAAAAACTTTACAAGATGACCTGAATAAATTTATGGGGTGGCTACTGCATGGCAAATTAAGTCTAACATTGAAAAATGTAACTCAATGCACTTGGGGGGTAAAAATATAAACATAAGTTACTAATTAGAGGGAGAACCCCTAGGGGCTTCCAGAATGGAGAACGATCTAGGGGTAGAAGACAGAGCAATAGCATGCAGTGTCAAGCTGCGGCTACCAAAGCCAGCAGAATATTAGCATGCATAAAAAGGGAATTTACTCCAGGAGATAAAACAATTATTCTGCCACTTTATAAAATTCTGGTTCAGCCGCATCTGGAGTATTCCGTCAAGTTCTGGTCACTAATCCTCAGGAAGGATATGCTGGAGCTGGAGAGTGTCCAGAGAAGGGCAATGAAATTAATATGGGGACTGGAGGACCTTAATTATGAGGAATGACTACAAGCGCTAAATTTATTCTCCTTGGAGAAGAGAAGCTTGAGAGGAGATATGATAGCGATATAAAAATATCTCAACGGTGATCCCAGAACAAGTATGAAACCTTTCAGTCCCAGGGGGTGCAAGAGGACACATGGCCACACAATGAGACTGGAAGAGAAGCGGTTTAACCTTAACCTACGTAGGGGGTTTTTCACTGTCAGGGCGGTAAGGATGTGGAACGCTCTTCCACAATCGGTGGTGTCGGCAAGCAGTATGGATAGTTTTAAAAGACTCTTGGAGGTGCATCTCAGCGAAAACAATTTACGGGGATATGGGAAATGATTTTTCTACACACTCACACCTACACAGGTTGTACTGGATGGACTGTTGTCTTTATTCAACCTTACCAACTATGTAACTATGAATATGGCCATAAGAAGCAAACCATCACTGAAATATTCACTTTTAATTTTTGTCTATTTTCCCCTATAAACTTTGGACACTAAAGCCTCGAACACACGATCAGATTTTTGTCCAAAGGGCGCGTGCCAGGATCTTGTCTTGCATACTAACGGCACACAATTGTCGGCCAACAAACAAAAACGTAGTGACGTACTACGAGGAGTTTCAGCTCTTGGGCGCCACCCTTTGGGCCCCTTCTGCTAATGTCGCATTTGGTGAGCATTGATTCTGAGCATGCGTGTTTGTACTTTGGACTTGTGTGACGGACTTGTGTACGCACGATACGAAAATCTGACAACAGACCGTTGTCCACCGAAAATTTACTAGCCTGCCATCCAACATTTGTTGGCCGAAAGTTGGACAACAATCGTCTGATGGAGCGTACCAACGGTCGGATTTTAGGCCAACAGTCTGTCATCACACAATTCACTGCCAAAAATCTGATCTTGTGTACGAGGCTTAAAAGTGATCAGACGTGTCATATACGTTTTGCGTTTAAACGAACAATACATTTCAGATGTCTAATCAAACAACTGAAAGCTTAGAGTAAAAAAAATAGGTTTGCATGGCATTAAATATTTTGTAGTCTATAAATTGCTGTGGAATATATTGGTGATATATAATGGAATATAATTAAACAAGAAAATCAGAGAGAGCGATAACCAAAAAAAAAAAAAAATTGTAATAAACCAAAGCAGACAGATAATCTCCAAGGCAATTTATCCATTCATTGCTGTCATGGTTGGGACAAGGTGGAGGAAAGAACACAATCCATATCAGGAGATAAAATGCACTGTTCTGTGCAAGGGCTGCAGATAAACTACTGCCATTTATAGAGTCATTTGAATGAAAGAAACTGCAATGAAGAAGAGAAATGGAGGCACTAACTGCACCAGCTCAACTATGCCTGTCTGCCTGCTTACTAAATCTCGGCGCGGTGAAGTCACATAACCTTGAAGAGGTTTCAGTAAATGTGACCGGTGTTGGGTGGTGGCAGGCCCGATAAACTGCAAACACAAAAAACACCGAAAAGTGACATCGGTGGGACCCGATGCAGCAGGTTGTAGAAAAAAAAAATAAAAAACTGCTCGGTCTAACTAAATTATCACTACATCTCGCGCTCACCTCCCTGGAACCGCTCAAAGCACGGTCGCTGAATGCTTCCAAATGATCATTTGTGCTCCGTTAAAGCAAAACCCCTGACAATCTACAATTACCATACCGCTGGAGACACAGGCAGACCGCAAAATCAAATACACAAGAAAAAGAATGCAGCGTTATTGTGAACTGTAACTGTAAAGGCAGTTATAAGAGGTACTTATTCATTGCCATGGAAACAAGGAGTAAAAGTCTGTTATTCTGTGGGAAGCTCTTTACACATCCACAGTGTGGTAACTATACTGTATACATTCAGAATCTAGTCAACAACCATAAAACTAGCGACGGTCAGGTTACACCAGACTCTCTTAACCTTTTAAGCACAGAGGAACCCATGAAATAGCAGGAGTTCTCTGGGACCATGAAAGTTAACAATTATTATACCTAAAGCTCACAGTACAACTAGTATAAATAGTAAGCTGACATATGAGAATAAAAGAAAAAGAAATGGGCATACTTGTCTTGTATACTTTCTATGGCAGTCATTGTTAAACTCCTTCCTTATAATAATTAGCGATAGGTGTCCATTATATTGGTGGTAAGTGGAGAAGGAGATGGATTGTTATTGGGAGAAGGGCCCATTATACTGGTTGTCAAGGTATGCTCCTTACATTGTTAGTGTCAGAAACCATGAAAACAGACCGAGACAGAAGTACAGTTAAACCACACTTGTTTAATAATTAAAGTAAAAGAACAAACATAGTCAAAACATAGCCAAAGTTCAGTAACTGAAACAGATAGTCAGCCAAGCCAGAAGTCAGGGATCAATGTAGTGGAACAGCAAGCAGGATCTGCAGCCAGAAGGGATGTCAGCAAAGCCAGTCTTTAAACAGGAATGTAGGAGATGTTTCTTGTGATGTTGACCAAGGTGAAAGCAGAGCTCCTCTGGATTAGACGGCTTAAGTAGGCAGGACTGACGAGCAGGATATAATCAACAGCTGAGTAACTGTGGAGAGAGATGGGAGCTGGCAATTAGCCGACAGCTGAGTGGCCAGCTCAGAGAAGGAAGGGCTGAGCCCAGCCCGGACAGTAAGTGTGAAGAATGCTTCTTACATTGGTGATCAATGAGATATTATACCCTTTACATTGGTGGTCAATGTCAAGAATTCTCCTTATATATGTTGTCAGCCAGAAGAACTCTCCTTACATTTGGCTGTCAGTGGGAAGAATACTTCTTACATTAGTGGTCAGCAGAAAGAATGCTCCTGATATCTGTCTGTCAGTGGGAAGAATAGTCTTTACATTGGGGGTCAGTGGGAAGAATGCTTTTTACAAGGTGGTATCAAAATGTTTTATGGCTAGCTTTGCAACACACCAACAGATGGCAGCACAAGGCTGCATTGCAGT
Organism: Lithobates septentrionalis; assembly: GCA_037952835.1. Taxonomy (NCBI): domain Eukaryota; kingdom Metazoa; phylum Chordata; class Amphibia; order Anura; family Ranidae; genus Lithobates; species Lithobates septentrionalis. Next base: position 1,491,566 of record JBBDGP010002445.1, read on the forward strand.
GTCACAGGGAGCACCAATCATTATGCACAAGTTGCTGAATTATTTCAACATTTTCTGTTATGTCCCGTACACACGGTCGGACTTTGACTGGACTGGTCTGACGGACGCCGACGGACCAAATCCGGCAGACAGACAATCCGATCGTGTGTGGGCTTCACCGGACCTTCAGCTGACTTTTCCAGTCGCAAATCTGATGGACTTTAGATTTGGAACATGCTTCAAATCTTTACGTCGTAACTCAGCCGGACCCAGAAATCCGCTCGTCTGTATGCTAGTCCGACGGACAAAAACGGACGCTAGGGCAGCTATTGGCTACTGGCTATTAACTTCCTTATTTTAGTCCGGTGTACGTCATCACGTACGAATCCGTGGGACTTTGGTGTGATCGTGTGTAGGCAAGTCCGCTCGTTAGAAAGTCAGTCGAAAGTCTGTCGGACAGGCTGTCGGACTTTTGTAGCTGAAAAGTCCGACCGTGTGTACGCGGCATTAGTTGAAGACCTTCCTGATCTCTCATCTTCTTCCAGTGATGTTTTTCCGCTCTTGAAGTGCACGTGTGTCTCAAAACACCTCGAACGACTCACTGCAGCATCTCTGTTGTCATGATTGACATCATTGCAGACAATGATTTAACAGCACGTAACCAATGTGGTATGTGGTCAGAATAGCACCAGTTGGACAGCTCTGATGTACACAGGATGATGTCTTTTGGCACACTGACTTATGAAAGTCCATGCTCCCTGTGACTACACGTGCAGCTTTGTGCTGCTATCTGTTGGCGTGTTACAAAACTAATCTCAAAAGTTTTTGATACCACCTTGTAGATAGGTGATCAGTGGTTAGAGTGCTCCTAACATTGGTGGTCAATGGGAATAGTGCTTATTACATTAGTAGTTAATGGGAAGAGTGCTTCTTACACTGGTGTTCAGTGGGAAGAGTGCACCTTACACCGGTCGTCAGCGGGAAGAATGCTCCTTGCATTGTTGGTCAGCATCAAAAATGCTCCTAGTATATGTGGTCAGTAGGAAGAATACGCCTTACATTAGTGGTCAGTGCAAAGAGTGCTCCTTGCATTGGTGGTCAGTATGAAAAATGTTCCTTACACTGGTGGTCAACATCAAGAATGCTCCTTATTTTTGTGATCAGCAGAAAAAAATACTCCTTACATTAGTGGTCAGTGGGAAAAATGCTCACCTTACAGATAACTAAAAAAGAGCATGTGTCAGCATCATCTTATCTGCCTTTACATGCAGGGTCTCATGGCGTCCCACCTACGTTTAACCCAAACGCACATATTGTTCATGAGCAGACATTGGTCCTAGACCTCACCATCACATCCTCCTGGCCACTGTACACATTAACCTCTTAACACCTCACACATAGGCCCTTGTTTTGCATGTGGTCCAGACAGAAGCTCCAGAAGTCCAACTGACACAATGGGGCCCAGGCCACCTGACATATGATATATGAGGGTGTTTCCTCTCGCCGCCAGACTAGGGGCTCCTTTTCTCTTAGTACCACCCACTCCAGACCCAACCATAAGCAGGTTTGTACCAGTAGAGTTAATACTCCTCACTCCAGGCCTTGGCTGTACTGCGCACATCACTAGCAGAATATTACTCAGAGGCTCTTTACTGTTCAGCATTGCAAACAAAAAGTCCAAATTCTGAGTTACACAAGTTCCTTATAATGATAAATAAACCCTCTCCAAACTATATATTATTGTCCCACTAGAGCAAGGAAGGGGTGGTACTCATACCCTATGTGCATATTCGATCTCTCCATCCAGGTCTCTCTCTAAATCTCCCTTCTGCCTCTCTGCCAAAGGGAAGAGCACACAGGACTCCCTCTGATGGCGCCAGTCTCTCCAAAGGAGCCCCAAAACTGAGACCCCTCCCACCTTATAAAGAGGTGCCCCACTTCATCGCTCCACCCTTAAAAGGGGAAAACTTCTGTCTACATGCAGGCCAATTTTTTTGTTTCAGTTGTTTAAAGCTGAACTCTGTAAAAAAGAATACTTCTTGCAGTAGGGTTCCCTCTGCACTGCGAGGGTGAAATGCTTGCTTATACCTAGGGCATCAGTAAAAAGGACTGTACTTATCACTCACTCCCACGGGCTCTCTTCATACTTTGTGACTCCCTTTCCATGCTCTTCTCTAAGGTGCTCTGGAGATTTGAGGCACTCTGATGTTGTCAACTACAATTCAGGGCTTGTAGCCCTGCATTGTATGTTAGGACGCCAAGGGCCCACTCATAAGCCAAAGTATCTGGGAGAAGGGTTGAGCTCTGGCAGTCTGGGGAGCAAGAGATAAGGGAAGGAAAGTCTTTTTACTGGTACCCTAGGCATAAAGTATTTCAAGTTATATTAAAGTCTTGTATTTTATGGTTTAAAAATAACAAGCATGTTATACTTACCTGCTCTATGCAGTGGTTTTGCACAGAAGAGCCCTGATACTCCTCTTTTGGGGTCACTCACCGGCACTCATGGCCACGCTTCTGACTTTAGAACCACTTTAACCTGTGCGGTACAGGAAGGATTTTTCTTTTCCCTTTGAGTTCATTTTGAGGGCTGGTTGACACCTTAATTTCACAGGAACGGGTGCAGAGTTCCCGTGCGGAGCGATTTTTTCAGCCAATTCATTTGAATGGGTTGCAAATTGTACTGCAATGCAGAAAAAGTAGTGCCTGCACTACTTTTAAAATTGTGCCGCACCAAATCGCATGGTACTATGGTACCATAAGACTTTATACCCGCAAACGCACTGCATTTGTGATCTGGGTTTGGGGTGCCATCAACATTACATTGGCACCCACAACAGATTGCAAGGGCAGTGCATTTGAGCATGGTACAGGAAACAAGCACAAAATACACCTTTCTCACACTGTGTTCTGGTATGAACCAACCTTCAATGATTTGATTTGATTGCATATTGTGCATAATAAAGAAAATTAAGCATCCATAACAGAAAATGGTAACAAGTGTGAATTAAAAAACCAAAGAAAAAATATCACACAGAAAAAGACTGCAGCTATGTTTACAATGAAGCCTGTGTTACCAATTTACAATTACGAAATACCACATCGAGGAAGGGTGAAATAACAGATCGTTAATAAATCCCAGCATGTTACAGTCTCTTGATCCAGCAGCTTCCAAAAGGATGATGATGATCTTGGCTCAGCAGATGTCCCAGGGGAAATTTAACCAGGTTGCAGAAACAAAAACAAAAAAATCAAGCAGCCAGGTAATATCTGCTCATCGAAGCAGTGAACAGATAATAAACAAGTTCACTCATATCTACACAAAATAAGAAAAACTGGAAAAAGAGGTCTAAAGCTGAACTCCAGGCAAAACGCTATATATATATATATATATATATATATATATATATATATATATATATATATATATATATATATATATATATATATAAAATCAAATTTAGTTGCCAGGGGATTGTTGCCTTGGCCAATAGTTAGGAGATCAAATGATTCCTCTCTAAATCTGGAATTGTTGCACCCTCTCTCTTCTGTCACTGGGTTGCACTATGCGAATGACATTAGATAAGACAGGGGCTTTGCAAGCTCAGACATGAATGGATGGGGTGTCGCAGACAATGGGCAGGGATGTTCTTTGGTCCCTTGGCCTGCTGGAAGAGCCTATTTATTTGGGTGGCGTTAGGTGATCGGGGTTCTGTGCCACCCAGACGGCTGTCTGGGTGCATGTGTGATGTGCTGGCTCGGGCTGCTAGGCCAGAAGCCCGAGGCCTATCCCAGGGACATTTAGTTGCTAGGCTGCCTGAGGGCCTTTCCAGGAGCGGGAGAGCAGCGTAGGGTTGGGACTGCTGGCTTGTAGTCCAACCAGAAGTAGTGGTTCTGCCGGATGGGAACTAGCTGTGGTCGGAGGTAGAAGGGGAAGCTGTTGCCACTAAGGGACCAACCACCTTGTTACCGGAGACCACTGTGAGTAAGCTGAAGCCAGGACAAGAGCAGTCTTCTCACCAACTGGGGACTGTGAAGAAGTGGGAAAAATTCAGTGAGTGCCAAGCCAGGGACCCAGTGGGACAGCAGAGGTGACGCTTGCAGAGTATCAGTGGGTGCCAAGCCAGGGACCTAGCAGGTCAGCAAGGATGACGCTTGAAGAGTATCTGAGTGCCAAGCCAGGGACCCAGCAGGGAAGCCGGGGATGACGCTTGAGGAAGATACTGAGTGCTAATTGTGGAACAGCGCAGGGGATCCAGTGGCTATTGGATCGGAAGTCTAGTGAAAGACTGGGAGTTCATTGAGTAAAGACCGACAGTGAGTAACCGGAGAACTGTTTGTGTTGCCAATAGTTGAATACAACTACCGTTAGTAACTGTTACAAGATTGCTGCCATAGGAGACAGCGATCCTACCTATACAGAAGTGGTGTCCAGCTGGAAGCCTTTACCTGTATTGCGGTCTTCCTATAAAAGTCTCTGAGTCTGCCAATTATCATTGCATCCAATTAAGGGTGTCCTGGCCCTAACCCTCCATCCCACAGTTCTGTTCAAGAGACAATAAATCTTTGTATTCAAAAGTGTCTGGCACCCACCCTTTCATCTTGCAGTACACCCACCATGCCTTGTAACCCACTCTACACAGAAGAATGTCAGCTGTTCCTGACCCTGGAGGTCACCATTAGGCCTCTAGGGTCTCAGACCTTGACACACACACACACACACACACACAGTTTTACCTCCTAGGTCCTGGACCTCTCTGTAGACTTAAACCTGAACTCCAGGATAAGCAAATATTGCTGAAATACAAGAGTCATGTGTATCCTGTTTTGTGTATTTTATTCAGATCTGTGCGAGTGTGCAGTAATCCAGTGCAAAGCTTTGGAGGAATTTCCTGTAATAAAAAGACTGGTCATTGCTGCTCTCTCTCTCCTTGTGTAGGGTGAGGTCTCCGCCCCCTTCTGCAGTCTTCTGCAGACAGCCTGTAGTAGGTGGAGCCTTTTGAGTCCCAGCCACACCTCTGCTCTCTGCATAGGCTCTGTGAAACACAGTGATCTCACTGCTACTCCAACAACTGGGCTTGCAAAGGCACGTGCTGCAAAAATGTATATCCTTTGTGACTATTAAAGATGATATTTAAAAAAAGTTTTTTGTGCCCAGAGTTAAACTTTACCTGCAGTTCGGAAATGCTGCTTATATATATATATATATATATATATATATATAAAACACAATTTGTTTAATTTATGTATCCAAATAAAAAGTCTTATATTTGAATACTACTATAGGTACCTGTGTCTGACCTAATATTAGCTACCTGTAATATCCAAGTGGCAGCACCAAACTAGGAAGAGGATCAGGACATTGAGCCAATCAGGATGTTCTTGTTTACTTATTCATACAAAGGCTGAAAGGAATCCTGCACCAAGCAGCATTTCTGAACTGCAGTTAAAGTTTAACTCTGTGCACAAAAAAAAACTTTTATTTAAATATCTTCTTTAATAGTCTCAAAGGATATACATTTTTGCAGTATAATATATTATATATACACACACACACATTTTATATATATATATATATATATATATATATATATATATATATATATATATATATATATATATATATATATATATATATATATATATATATATATACACACACACACACACACACACACGCGCCTTAGTCCCCCTTTTAAAAAAGGCATATTTTTTTTTTTTCCGGTTTCTTTTTGCCCCAAATATTTTACGTTAATCTGGTTTCAGTTTATTTTTCAATATTGTTATAGATAAGAAAACTGCTTCCGCAGCTCCTGCCTCTGGAGCAGTTCTCTTTATTCCAACCAATGTCAAAGTAATTTTAGAAGCTCAACATTACATTGTATTTATGACTTACGGAGTTTTAGTTTTAACAGTATGCTCCACCTGTGAGTGGAACCTCAATAGTAATATTTGCAGTGAAAATAAAACAATAATAAAAACAAAAAGAAAACTCCAGTGCCTATGTGCAAGAGTTACATCACTAGTGGCTGAAAGAAAAAAGATGGACCCGTCAGCGCTGGTGGAGACCAAACTAGTGGGCAAGCCTTCTATAATGTGCCAGTATGTGCATATTCAAACTCAACCCAAATTAAAAGATGGGAGGATCAGAATTCCAAGCTCAGGGTTCTACTGTTTTGCACAACACTGTCCACAAAAAGGCTACATTCACAGCTCAAGTGTTTTTTTTTAATGCAAGTTAGATGCATTCTACATGCATTAAAAATAATATCTTTATGGGGTATTTTGATGGAAACTGTACCAAGCCAATAAAATGTAAAAGCAGCCTTACAATGACAAAGAAATTGAGAGCAGAAAGAAAAGTCATAATTTGGGCTGCTGCTACTTTACTATCCAATCACATGTAAGGGTGAGTCTTCGGCTTGGCTGTCCAATCACAAGCTGAATCACAAGTGAGTCTTATGCCGCGTACACACGGTCGTACTTTTCGTCTACAAAAGTCCAACGGACGCTGACGGACTAAAGCTGGCTGGTAATCCGATCGTGTGTGGGCTTCTCCGGACTTTCAACGTACTTTTTTAGCCTCAAATCCGACGTACTTTAGATTTGAAACATGCTTTAAAACTTTACTTCGTAACTACGACGGACCCCGAAATCCGCTCGTCTGTGTGCTAGTCCGACGGACAAAAAGCCACGCTAGGGCACCTATTGGCTACTGGCTATGAACTTCCTTATTTTAGTCCGGTGTACGTCATCACGTACGAATCCGACCGACTTTTGTGTGGTCGTGTGTAGGCAAGTCCGTTCGTTAGAAAGTAGGCCGCAAGTCCGCCGCAAGTCCACCGAAAGTCTGCCGGAAGTCTGTCGGACAGGCTGTCTGACTTTTGTAGACGAAAAGTACGACCGTGTGTACGCGGCATTAGGCTTGGCTATATTGATCAACTGTGTAACATTCAGCATGGATGACCGAGGGAATACAAGACCTGGCTTAGTTATCTGGAAGGGGTGCTTAGATCCAACAACTGAACAAACAAAACTATAAAGCCTTTGACAGGAAAGCATCTTACATATGTATTTTAACTGTTGCGGTTTACCTAGAGCTCAGCTAGAAGTAACATGCTTCTCATATTCTGTATTGTGCCCCTGGCTTTGGCAGATTTGGTCTACCAAAAACATTCAGCCGATGGCTGGATCGTTCCTATGACCAAATGACAGACCGAAAAAAAAAAAGGCATTGAAACCGTCACCTTAATATGCACAGTTATGGATGTTAATAGTTCCAGGACCCCTGTAATATTCTGTTCCAAAATTTTAATTTCACATATTTATTAAATTTTCATGTAGAACAAATAATGAGGTACAACTACATATCAGCCTGCTCGGCAACAAAGTATAACTGCAACAAAGTGTCAATTGTAACAGATCATATACGATTCAAAATGCTAATATTCAATTCCAAAACATGGATCAGAGGTAACTTTTATAATGAAGAGGAGCACTAACAGTATTCAGGTGGAGATCTTTTCCCAGAGGCTCAATTCCAGAGTGGGATAGTAAATTACCGCTTATTTAGTGGGTGAAGTACCCCAACCCCCGCCCCGGAAGGCAGCCGCACATCACCCTCGTGGGATCACACCGAGTGTGCGGTTCCCCCCTGTGTCCTGAAGGTCAGGGCCCCCACCCCCCCATACCCTAACAGTATATAGGGCCCGCTCTGGGGGATTGTTGCTCCTTTTAAAGCGTAAACTATAAAATTCTATACGAGTGGAAAATAGGAGAGAAGTAGGAGAGGGAGGCATCATAATGCCTCCGAGAGAGCAGAAGAGAGAAAGGATAGAGAAGAAAGAAAGGAGAAGATGCAGTCAAGGAGGAGCTAAGAGTCTGGTGTAATACCTGGCATAGGGAAATGCCAGAATAGGTTGCCCAAGGTTTCCAGATGGCTTCAAACTTAGGTATTTTGTCTAGAAGCTTCACTACTATGTGTTCTTGTGACATGATACAGGATATTTTCCTCTTTGCTGCCAGAAATGAGATAGGGATTTTTTTCCAGGCCCCCGCTAGTGTAATCTTGGCACCGAAAAGGATAAAGTAGACCAAGGTTTGCATATGCTTGTGTAGTGCGTCTACCCTACGGTTCAGCAGAGCAATAGTGGGATCTTGAGGTATCGCCACTCCAGAAATCTTCCTTAGGAGATGGAATACCTTGTTCCATTAAGATCTAACTCGAGAACATGACCAGACATGGAACATGGATACCACCAGGCTGCAGTTTCTAAAGCATAGGGGAGAAGCATCTTTGAACATTATTGCAAGTCTAGCAGGAACATAGTACCCTCTGTTGAGGAGTTTAACATTGAGGATACCTTTGTACGTTCATTGTAGAGCCTGAAACTCGGTATTGCTGTCCCAAGACATCTCCATGTCGTGCTCTCACGCCCGGACATATGAAGGCTTGTCATCCCCGTTTGCCAGCAAGGCGTATATAATCGTGATGCCCCCCTCTGATCCGTAAGGCTAGCACACCATTGTTCATAGAGAGTAGACTTTGGGGGTACAGTTTTATCTGGCCAGATCGAGGTTAGGAAGTGCCTAATTTGGGTGAGCCTGAACCTTTTGCAGGCATCTCCAGTTGCCTCTTGCAGTAGCTCAGGGAGAGCGAGCCTGTAGAATTGAGAAAGTGTCCTATGGGGAATAAGCCTTTGTTCAGCCACCAACGAAAGGCCTGTATGTTCAAGTCGGGGGGGGGGGGGGGGGGAGGCAGGATTATTGAATAAATGAGCCAATGGGTGCATAGTGGAGGTCACCTTGTGATGTTTGTGTATGGTGTCGCATAGGGCTATTGAGTGAGAAAGAGTGGGCGATAGGATGGGGGCCGTGCTTTCGGGTTACACCACAGCAGATAGTTGTGTGTTGGAGGACTGCTACCCTTTCTATAGCTATCCAGTCAGGTTTGGATCCTCTGGAGTATACCGCCGATATTTGTGCCAACTGTGCTGCCAGATAATACCAAATTTTAAAAGGAGACTGAGACCCCCTTGCATTTTCAGTCGGAAAAGTGTGTCTTTGGGGCATCTGTGACCTTTCCCCCCCCCCTCATATAAAGCTTGTGATTCGGGATTGGACTTCAAGGAGGACTTTTTTGTTGATGGATATATCGGGAGTGATCTAATTAGGTAGAGTAAACGTGGTAATAATGTCATTTTGACCACAGTTATTCTGCCCAGCCAGGATATGCCCATCTTGACCATGCCTTCAGGTCCTCCCCTCACTTTCGGAATATGGGAGGGTAATTGGCTCTGTACAGTTTGCTTATATTCTGGGTTAGCTTAATCCCCAAGTACGGTAAGGAGTCAGATGCCCAGGTGAATTGGAAATGCTGTTTCAATTGCTCTCCTGATTGGGGTGGGACAGACACATTTAGGGCAACAGATTTGGCAACATCAACTTTAAGGTCTGAAATGTTGCCAAATTCTTGAAGCAGTTTGTAAATATTTGGTGTAGAAGTTAATGGAGACGTGACGAATAGAAGCAAATCATCTGCGAACAAGGCACATTTGTGTCCCTGGGCGCCACAGAGGGGCGGGATGAGATCTGATTGCTATAGCTAGGGTCTCCATAGCAATGGCGAATATTAAGGGGGAGAGGGGACACCCTTGACTTGTCCCTTTTCTAATCGCTGGAGAATCTGAGTATTTGCCTATCAGGCGAACCTAAACACTGGGGATTGAATAGCGCGAGGCAACTATACCTCTGAAGTTGGGGCCGAATCCCTATCTTTCCAGGATCTCGAAAAGGTAGGGCCATGATACTGAATAAAAAGCCTTCTGCAGGTCTATAGAGTGCAAAAATCCCTTTTGCGGGGAGCCCCTCATCCTAATGGGAGTGAAGTATGGAGATTATCTCTATGACTCTCCTATGACTCTCCTGATTTGGTCCAGGCCTGTCTTCCGGGGATGAAGCCTACCTGGTTCTTATGGATGCAACTTGGGATAAAGCTAGCCATCCTAGAGGCCAGGATTTTGGTCATGATTTTGAGGTCGTCATTGATAAGGGATATCGAACGATAGTTGCTAACCTCAGTTGTGCATTTCCCTGGTTTGGGGATTGCCGAAATGCATGCAGTGTTTAGGTCTTTATCTATTGGGGTTCCATCCCTTAGTGAATTAAAAAACCGAGCCATATAGGGGGCTAAAGAGGGGGCAATTTTTTTTATAGTAGCAGACTGAAAATCCGTCTGGGCTTGGGTAGGTGCCAATTTTGAGGGATTGGATCGTCTCCAGAACCTCTGCAGTGGATATGGGGTCATCTAGCAGGTCTCTGTGAGTCTTAGATATTATGGGGACAGGGAGATCTTTAAGGAAAGAGTCAATCGCCGCAGATGGAGGAGGAGGGTTCCCTTTATAGAGTCGCGAGTAAAATCGGTGAAACGATTCCATAATCCAAATCGGGTTATGGGTCAGGTCGCCTGATGGGGTGCAAATTTTGGGGAAGGCTAGGGTTCAGGGATTGGGGTTAAGCTTGACTGCTAGTTTGGAGCCAGGTTTGTCTTTTTGGAAGTAGAGTTTTGCTCCCGTCCATCACAGAGGTTTCTCAGCTTTGATTGTTAAAGCTAGGTTAAGGTTAATTCGGGCTGTGTCCAAGCGGGACACGGTGTTGTGTGTGGGATTTCGTTTGTGGGTTTTGCTCAGTGAAAGGAAGTCCTCTGTGTGTTTGGACACTATCTGTAGGAGTTTCCCTCTAATCAGATTTGTGGGCTGCCCATAGGGTTTCGGGTTTAACTGTCATCGTCGTTCTCATTGAAATAGTCTTTCAATGTCTTTTCCAGTATCGTGCACTGTACCGGATCACACAGTAAGGCTTCATTAAGTCGCCATTTAAAAGGAGCGGATGTCCCGAAAGGGCACTGGGTTCCAAGTACCACAATAGAGTGGTCTGAGAGGGAGGTGTCACTAATTTTGGCAAACAGGGCTTAGGGGATTGAGTGCGATTGCATAAATATGTGGTCAATCCTGGCATAGGTGTTGTGTGGTGCAGAAAAATGTGTATAATCTTTTGAATGTGGGTTGAGTTCCCTCCAGATATCCTTCAAACCTGCGGAATGTAGTAGCTGGGCGATGTTTGGACTTTGTCTGAATGGGCGCTTGGATCTAGGCTTCCCGGTCACCGTTTTGTCTAGGGAAAGGTCAAATGCTATATTCGAATCTCCTCCCACGAAAACTGTGCCCTGACAGTGTTTCTGTAGTGTGTGTGTGTGTTAGGGAGTCAAAATATTTTTCCTGCCCTTTGTTAGGTGTATAGGAGAGGAAAGTGTAGGTCTCTCCATCAATGGTGCCTGTCACTAGCACATAGACCCTGCTGAGTCCTCAAGAACCTTGGATGGTGAGAAATTTAGATGTTTTAAGAAGTAGATAGCTGCCCCTTTAGTTTTGGATATCTGCATTGGCGAGAAAGAATTGGGGGTCCCGTTGGTGTAGAAAGGTGGGCTGGTAGGAAATGGGGAAGTGGGTTTCTAGTAAGAGTAGTATGTCCGATTTCATAGAGTGGTACAGTTGGAGCAGTTTCCGCCTTTTGATCAGCGAGTTTAGCCCTTGTGTATTATGTGAGATTATGCGCAAGGTCGAGTTGGCAGAGGTCGTGCTAGACATGGATCAGAGTTTGGTGCATCTCGGAATCGTACTGTACCTTACTCCATGTAGATGGATCGGTCGGCAGCCCTGGGTGCAGGCGATAGGTGCTGCTGTCCAGGCTGGGGAGCCAAGGACATGTGATCCTCCAGGACTCCTACATCCTCTTACATATGAGCCAAGTCTCGTTCCCTGTAAAGATAATTAGGTCAGAGACCGGGTAAGTAGCCCCCCAGCCGGCCCAAAGCCCCCCCACCAGGGGCACCTCCGGAACCTTGGTACCCCCTGTGAGAGTCCCAGCCCACTAAATGGCCACCACCCCATACCCCGACCAAATTCGGTAATAGGATCAACAGGCTTAGTGAACTATAAAAATACTGTATAGTGAGATATAATAGAACATTTCTAGGGTCTCCCCCCTGAGAGGGGTAGCTAGGTAGTATTATAACTTCAGGGATATGCAAGCTTCGTAACCAGATCATTTTTGAAGACGGGGCCCCAGGCCCACGGCCCTAGATCGCTACTGTAACTGAAGTGCAACAAGGGTGTGACCCTTCTTCCTTACCACCCCTCAGATTGTTCCCAAAGGGCCGACCCCTCCGTAACGGAAGATGGGTGTAGTTCAATGTGGATGGGGTCAGCAACAACGGGGGGACGAAATAGGGTGTTCAGATCACGTTGATTGAAGCTTCATCTGTCCAACTGTCCTCAGGGTGGGAGAGAGTGCTTGGATCTTTTGGAGTTGTGCTTTTGCCACGCCGGTTTGAGAGGACTTGCAGGGGGCAGACATTTCGCTGAGGGTGTTGCGCCTTTGCCGGTTGATGAGGGTTGCGGGTCTTGTGATAGTAAATCCAGGTGTAGTAGAATACGCTCTCCTTCGGCAAACGATGAAAAGCCATAACTTTTGTTGCGAAATGAGAAGTTCAGGTGGAGTGGAAATGACCATCTGTAGGTAATTTCGTTTTGTGTCAAGACTTGAAGGGGTTTCAATGCTCTCCGTTTCTGTACAGTGTAGGGTGGGAGGTCCGCAAAAATTTGGATAGGTTGACCCTGGAACATCAGGTTTTCCGCTGCACGCGACCTTTTCTTTACCTCTTCTTTCACTGTGTAAAAATGTGGTTTCACAATGATGTCCCTAGGGAGGCCGCCTGAACGTGGAGGTTGCAGGGCTCTATGTGCCCTGTCTAATTTCAGGCGGTGGTCTGCGATGTCAGGGATTAAATCCTTGATAAGCGTCTGGATTGCCGGCTGAACCTCTTTTACCATTTCAGGAAGTCCCTGTACCCTAAAATTGTAACGCCTGGACCTAAAATAGATAAATAAATTTATTGAGAAAGCCCAATCAGAGGGCGATACGCGTGTAGAGGGGAGGAGCCAAGCCCGTGAGGTCACGCAGCCACAGTGGTGAGTCGGACTATACAGAGCTGGTTTTAACTGAACATCTTGTGCTTTTTAATTGGGGCATTTTAATAAATGTTGCAAACGGAGAGCACCATGTATCCTCTATGGTTGCATGAATGTGGAACAATATCCTATCAGGAATACTAAGTAATAACGCTGGTGTGGAGGAAGGAGAAAAGCAGTGGGGTAGTATATATGAGAGATCTTTCTTGCGATCCCTCCGGGATGCTACTGATTGGAAAGTGGATACAGAGCAGCTGGTCGGATGTGGAAGAGATGAGACCATAGCTGAAAGAAAGGAATTGTTTTGAGTCTTACTCATGTATGAGGTGAGCAGGTATAACAGCTGGTGAAGGTGTGCACAATCTGCTGAAGACATGATTTGCACAGTGGTGGATGATATATGAGTTGAGAAATCACAATAATTCAACGCAGAAACGTTTCAGCATATGAACTTTAATTGTAGACATCATTATATATATTGATTTATTTGAATATAATTTGATATCACTGGATATTTCACATGATAGATTAATAGCTGCACTTCTATTTTTCATTTTATTCTAATAAAATGATGATGAAGACTTCCCTAGGAAAAAGAAACCCATTCTTATGCTAAAGTCAATGACAAAAAGAATGCTCCATTCTAGACAATCTTCGTAGCACGCATTCTCCATAGTCCTCCTTTGAGAACAAGTGATGCCCACTCAGACAGCCTCTTCCAGACTTACTCAGACTTGTGATGATCACAGAAGCCTTTCATTGCTGTGCTCAGCAAAATAGACTGTGATAAACGTCCAAAATTAAAGCCACATTTGAAAGGCCATTAAGTTTTCATCAGGCGCACAATGACTCAAGAGTATGTGAGGTTATCAGACAAAAGTACATTTGTTATTAAGAAGTCATCTGCTTTACAGCGTCTCAGTGAGAGATGACACACCACCTCTTTACTACTCTTATAAAGCATGCACTTAACACCCACAGGCCCCCCCGACACCAGAAACATGGACTTTATTTCAAAACACATAAAAATTTTAAAGCGGACCTAAACTCAGATCATTACTTTAACTCCCTCATGTTGTAAATAGTCCACTAAAGCTTAGTACATACATAGCTCTTGCTCTATGCGCTGCTTGGCTACAAATTATGGAACAAAAAAAAAAAAAGTCACAAGTGCAGCGCTAAAAAGCTAATAAAAAGTCCCAATATAAATTGATGAAGCAACTCTATATAAACAGTCCATTGGGTGCAAGTCCACACAAAGATAGTGCGGGGAAGGATCCGTCACCAAAAAAAGAAAAAGGTTCACACTGACTATTACCCCAACAAATGGACTACTTAATTAAAAGCAGTCAACAAAGCTATAAAAATCATCCACTTGGATATCACCAAATACATGGAGAGATACGTTGTATGAACACCAGTGGGATCCTCCTTGGACAGACTCTCTCTCAGGACATCATTGAAATAGGCATAGAAAACTTCATTGCGCAGTATTACTGACAAGTACATTTATTAAGAGCCCAGCAACAGCCAGAATACTCAAACATCATGGTAAAAAGCACATGTAAATTCAGTATAAACTATCAAAGTTTCCAACCAGTATATTGGCCGACTCTCAAGCTTGGCAACGTCACGTGACACAAAATGATGAAAGTAACCGTGGCTTGGGGCTGTGTGAACAACTTAATTACATCCTGGAAGCGTTTTTTTTTTTTTTTTTGTTTTTTTTTTAGGCACAGCCAACAACTGTCAGGTTCTGGTAACCATATGGTCATTGGCTACGGCTGAAGATACTACCTGGCTCATGGGAATGGCCAAGTGCACCACACAATCTCCCCTGCTTAGCACAGGATCCAGCAGCTACTGGAAATCACTGTAGTAGTGATGCCTCCACAGCAATTTCCAGCTTCCACGTGGTTCAACCAGCTAGATCAATGCAACTATGCAAAAATAGTCATACTTTGAATTTATCTTTTTTTTTTATTTTAAATCAAGAGAACTGTATAGAAAAAAAATCCAGAGCAACAATGTCTTTACAATATCAAGATGGTATCAATAATAACTTCTATCATTTTTTGGCCATAAAATACAACCCTTTTATTTTACAGATCACAAGTGTCAAAGGTATAGTACACTTATTAATGAGACTGAGAAAATGGAGTACTGTCTGTGATCCTTTTTTTATTTGCACTAACACATCCTTTTTCATGGATATATGGATATCCTTTTTCATATATATATTTTACACACACACACAGTATTTGATCCCCTGCTGATTTTGTACGCTTGCCCACTAACAAAGAAATGATCAGGGGGCGTGGCCTGACCTGGCATGAAGATGGCTGCCTAATCCAGTAGCTCCTGCTATCCGACGACTTACAATCTGCCTCACGGTGATCCAAGCAACCCTTGCTCGACCAAAACATGGGGACAGCCTCCCGGAACGCTTCCACATCCCGATCACGCTCTCCCAGAGAACAATCGGGTTCATCAGGCCCCAATACTATCCCTGAAATGTTCCGGTCTGGACGGGGCAATATGGCGGCTCCCCGCCACAATACCTCAGAGGCCACAATCTCCTCACAAATGGATCACATACCCCGCAGCCAACCGTATAGCCAGACGACAGATAACACATCTGAAGAACGATCCTTACCTCAACTGAATATACAAGACCTACGGATGATTGCCGCAGACATTAAAGATACTCTCTCGGCAGCAATCTCGGAACTGCGCATCGACATACGCGCCCTTTCAGATAGAGTACAGGCGGCGGAACAAATGGCGGAACGCCAAGACCTGCAGCTACGCAAGACAACAAGGCATGTTGATACACATACACTGCAAATGAGAGAAATGCAGAGGCACCTTGAGGATCTCGACAACCGCGGCAGACGCCACAATTTGCGGGTCAGAGGAGTGCCCGAATCGATTGATGGCGAACAGATCACCCACTCTACCATCAGCCTGTTCAACGGCCTTTTACGCAGACCACTGCAGACACCTATTGAACTAGAGAGGATCCATAGAGCATTGAGGCCAAAGGGGAAAGACACCGATCCCCCACGGGACATCATCTGCTGTCTGACGGACTTTAAACTTAAGGAAGAGATACTTAAACAGGCCAGAGGCGTTTCACAGATTGTACATGAAGGGAAAATTGTTCAAATTTATCAAGATCTATCAAGCATAACCCTTCAACATCGCCGTGATTTGAAGCCTCTGCTGGACACTCTACGCGCAAACAGCATCATATACAAATGGAAGTTCCCTTTCTGCCTGGCTGCCACCTCACACGGCCGAACAGCATACCTTAAAGTGCCTGAAGATCTCCCCTCCTTCTGTGATACTCTACACATACCGAGAGTGGAGGTGCCCAACTGGTATGCAGATTTTCGACGCTCCGCACTCCGCAGAGATCCCCCGCCTGCAGAACCTATGGAGGCCTCCGACACAGACCAACGGAGAAGAAGATCCCCCTCTGCCACCCCGCCGCACGGTACACACCATACTAACCGACGCAACCAAAGCCCCCACTCTCCCACCTACAGGAGAGCCAGGAGGGGACGTTGATACCCTTCTCTGTTGGTTGTAGACATCTGGGCCCCAGTACCTGCTCCTATGATTAGTGACTCGCGGCATTTACTGACCCAGACACAGCTCTTCTCAACGCCATTTTTATTGCAGTTATACTTAGACTCTCCGGTTTACACTTTCTTTTTTATTTTTTACTACCACCGCGTACCAGACGCACTGCCTTCAAAAGGGATCCATTTCAGGTATCTATACCTGGAATTCCAACCTCCATGCTCCTAAAATGATGCCACATAGCCTCCCCATTCTAACCACAGAGGCCTGAAACGAACCATGCATACTACAACTACCAGAATGCGTAGCGCTGGCCACCCGGAAACCATGAGTGACCTCCCTAGCAACACACCAGCTTCCGGCACCGCACACTCTCGTCATCATCGACGCGACGGACACAGAAGATAGATGACTGCTCGTCCTCTCCATGAAACAGGAACTACTACTCACCGGACGACTCCGGCGCCTTAACCTGGCTTGTCCCGGGACGAGCATGCGACCACCTCTCAACTCCGGACTCCTGCTATCTCGAATTGACGAGCCGCGACCTACATCCTCACAGCTCGACATCATCCTACGGCTCGATAGTGGCGTTATGCGCATGCATACTACACGCCCTCCTGCGCAGGACCCAGAACACTTCCCTCATCTCAGGCACACAGTCATACCACATCGCGCTTGGATCTATACCACCGACACTCACTCCAGGTGGGTAGTGGACCCCTTCCTTATACCACCGTCTATTTCTGCAACCAGCTTCGCCCGAAATCCGAGTCTGCATGCACCTCGGGGACGTTTGGGGATCTTGATTTCCCGCACCATGCAGGTACTTTACTCTACACCCCATTGCCCCCCCTATATGACTCCACCGAACACCCTGCAAAATATTGTAACACCGATCCATACGCCTCCGGTACGCCACTCTCTTTGTGTCTTACATTTACCTGCAATGTTGTTGTTTTAGAAATTCGTTGCTTTATATTTTGTTTCTGAGTAAGTTCATACCTCAGTATTTGCTACACGGTTTAGGTAGTTTTAATATCAAGCCTACATCACTACTAGATATGTGACAACGAATACAATGAGCCGGATCTGATAGACCCCTACCTCAATATGCACCCTGGCAGGTTCTCCTTTTTGGCTACACCCTCTGACTCGATACCCGCATTCCCTTGAGATCATAGAGGACGGCCCTGTAATGCATGACTATCTATATAGGATGCCGATCTTGAACACAGAATTGCAGTCCCCTATAATTAAGGTTATATTTATAATTATAATTATATCGGTGTAACTCCCATTTTAACGGTCATGGTCCTTATAATTACTTGTCAGGTTACAATACATACATACATACAGACGCCTATCTCTTGTAAACCCCTGCCTTGTTCTTACCGTACCAACCTACAAGATCAACAATCTCTACACCGAGCACCTAACCTATTTCACACACCACTAAGCTCAATTGTCTAAGGTCATAGGATGGCAGGCTACAACCGACTCCGTACCTAACTACCCCGATAACTCACTTGTGCCAGGCCTTTGCCAACCCCCACACAGTCGCAGTGAGGTTCAACAATCCGGACTCATCGGATTGGGAATCCTCGGTGCTCTAAACCAGACCGAATATAGTCGAATAAAGAGACGGTAGATTGTGTTGACACTTCTACCGCCCCACCGGTCTCTCCCCTGTGTTGTGTTCAACACGACTCAAGCTTCTGCTGCTACTTTGAATACCGCGCCTTCCCAACACTCTGTCCCTGCGATTACTCCCCCCCCCCTTTTTACCCCGACGGAGGTCATGGACCCCAGTGACCCCACCACAGTGCTGTCCCCTCCTTACTCTCCACTCACATTGCGCTCTATGAATATCCGAGGCCTAAATACACCTGAAAAGCGGTCTCTTCTTCTCACCCACTTACAAAAATCCAACACCCACATCGCGCTCATACAAGAAACACACTTTAGATCTGATGCCATCCCTAAGCTGCAGAACAAACACTTTCCCACTGTTTACCACGCGACCAATGATGAAGCCAAATCTAAAGGAGTCTGCATCCTTATTTCAAAAAAGTGCCCTTTTCTAGTTACTGATGTACACCGAGACCCTGCGGGGAGATTCCTCTTCCTCAAGGGTTCTATACATAACAAGACTTTCCCCATTGCCAACCTGTACGCTCCAAACTCAAGACAAGTACCGTTCTTCCGCAATGCACTACAGCTCCTCACGACTTTTAGCACTGGTTGCCTTATAATAGGAGGCGACTTTAATGTCCCGCTCGATCCCTCCTTGGATACATCCAACGGTACATCTTCCTCTACTTATCGGGCTTTACGCGCAATAAAAACTCAATTCAGGGAATTGCTACTACACGATGCCTGGCGCACACTCCATCCCACATGTAAAGACTTCACCTTTTTCTCCCCACCACACTCCAAATATTCCAGAATAGATTACTTCTTTATCTCCCAAAACGAACTCTCAATACTTCATAAGTCCTCAATTGACCCGATGATACTTGCAGATCATAACCCGGTTTCCATGACCCTACACATTCCTAACAAAACGACCTGTGTCCACATATGGCGTCTGGACAACTCCCTACTCACAGACACCGAAATCTCACAAAAGGTTTCCGAACACCTTCGTAACTATTTCTCGGACAACTGTCAGGGCGACTCTGCTCCTGACATAGTGTGGGCCGCTCACAAATGTGTTATTAGAGGCACGTTCTTATCACAGGCCTCACGTAGAAACAAACTTCAAAAAGCAAGAATTGAGGAACTAACTACACGCATTTCTGTCCTAGAACGGAAACACAAGGCATCTCTAGCCCTAGAAGCACTGACTGAACTGACTCAACTACGCACCGAACTCTTAGAAGAATTACACAAAACCGTCAAACGGAAATATATGCTCTCACAAAAATACTTTTATGAATTTGGCAACAAATCCGGGAAGATATTGGCTAGAGCAATACAGGCAAAAAAGGCGGCCCACACTATACACTCCCTTGTAGACCCCTCGGGTAAAACTCTGGTAAAATCTGAAGACATAGCGGAGCAATTTGTGAAATATTACACAGACCTTTACAATATACGCACACCCCAATCGTCCCCCACCCTGACTGACAGGAAAGAGGCAATACACAACTTCCTTTCTCAATACGCACCCTCACCCATCTGGAACGAAGACTCAATGTCGTTAGACGTTCCCTTAACGACAGAAGAGATCACCTTAGCACTAAAACAGATGAAACCAGGCAAAAGCCCCGGACCGGATGGGCTGACGGTCGGTTACTACAAATCCTTTCCCGATCTACTATTACCTCACTTTGTCCAAGCTTTTAATAATCTATGCCCTGCCACCACGGCCTCCAAAGATATATTGGAAGCCCATATCTCCCTTATCCCCAAACAAGGGAAAGATGACAAATTGGTCTCTAATTACCGCCCTATCTCTCTACTTAATGTAGATGTTAAACTGTACGCCAAAGCAATAGCCAATCGCCTCCTACCCTTGATCCCATCTTTAATCTCCACAGACCAAGTTGGTTTTGTCCCTGGTAGGGAAGCTAAAGACAATACTACCAAAGCCCTAAACATACACCATTGGTTGACCTCCACTAATACCAAAGGCTTCTTCCTATCCTTGGACGCGGAGAGGGCGTTTGACAGGTTGGCATGGGACTTCATGGAAACCACCCTACAAACTATAGGCCTCCCGCCGAGACTTGTCAAGATGATTCTACTTCTCTACTCTTCCCCCACAGCCAAAGTCCGAGTGAACGGTGGACTGTCGAACGCCTTCTCCGTGTCCAATGGTACCAGACAGGGTTGCCCCTTATCCCCCTTGATATTCATACTAACAATGGAACCCATGCTACGCAGACTTAGGGAAAACTCAGACATCAAAGGCATTCAAATTAACCAAACACAATACAAAGTAGCCGCCTACGCGGATGATGTCCTACTGTTCCTCACAGAACCGACCGTTGCCATCCCGAACCTGCTACAAGACTTTGCTCTTTTTAAGTTCTTATCGAATTTACAAATCAACTTCTCCAAATCCAGGGCACTTAATGTCTCACTTTCCCAAGAAACAGTCGCGCAATGAAAACATAATTTTCCTTTCGGATGGGAAACACAAGCCATAAAGTACCTTGGCATTAACATACCCACCAAACTCTCAGAACTGTTCAAACTAAACTTTTTACCAATCCTACAAACCATCGAAGATGATCTTCAAAAATGGCAGACTGGACCATTTTCATGGTTTGGACGAATAGCTGTTTTGAAAATGAACGTTCTACCTAGGCTACTTTATCTTCTTCAAACCATCCCTATAATGCTCCCACACTCCTTCTTTGCCAAGTACAAAAGAATTTGCAGAAAGTTCATCTGGCTATCCAAACAGCCTCGATTGAACTGGCACAGACTGGCAACTCACAAACTACAAGGAGGTTTGCAGGTCCCAGACATACAAACTTATTACCGGGTCTGCCATTTAGTCAGAATTGTAGACTGGCACATACACGGCAAGGAAAAAGAGTGGGTAAATATAGAAAATGCCTTTACCGAAATCCCGTTACATCTCCTCCCCTGGATCAACCCAAAAATAATCCAGAAAATAACCACTCTGAATCCCCTAATCAATTCCACCCTATTAAACTTTGCACAATCGTGCAAAATCCTTAAGATCCAACCCATATCGGGACCACTAACACCTATTGAAGACAACCCGGAGTTTGCGCCGGGTATCTCTTTACTCCTTCCAGCCAGAGATCCCTACAGACCAAGGCTCCTAGCCCGGCAACTTTTCCATCAAGGAACTATACTATCGCACACAGCTCTGACAAGCAAATTTTCAGAATATCACATCCCCTTCTACAAGTATCTGCAGATCCGCCATTATCTACAGAATCTCCGACACAAAGACAACATACACAGGGAACTCACACCCCTCGAACTTTTATGCTCCCACACTGAACCTCAAAAGACACCTCATTTCGACCATTCACGCACTTTTCTCCTCACATCACCACATTGACACAGATACACTGGTAAAACAATGGGAAAATGACCTGCACACAACCCTAACCGCCGACGACTGGAAAAATGCGCTCTCCCACATACACAAAGGTTCCAGCAACGTAGCAACACAGGAGTGCAGATTAAAAATCTACTCAAGATGGTACAAGACTCCCGACAAAATCAACAAATTTTTACCCACTGTATCCCCTAATTGCTGGAGATGTAACGCTGCCAAAGGTTCCCTTATCCACATCTGGTGGGAATGCCCTCTCATTCAATCATACTGGGCTGCTGTTCACAGTTTAATCACTCAGATCACCACTTACACACCAGACTATAATCCGGCGCAATACTTGCTCCACCACACGTCGATTCCCCAACGTATATACAAGAAGTCACTTACTCTCCATCTCATTAACGCAGCAAACCTATGCATCCCCGTGCACTGGAGAAGCACGTCCCCTCCCTCGATCTCAGAGTGGATCCAGAGAGTGGACAGGATAGCTGACATAGAAAATCTCATACATCAAACCTCCGATTCTCCATCCAAATATAAAGATACATGGACATGTTGGACCCATTTTAAACAAACGCACATAACACACACGCAGACCATCCTCCAATCCAATACCGCTGGAGCCGACACTGGCCGGTTAGCTCATCCCCACGCGAACCATTAAATACACATGTTATCCTATCCCTCCGTCTTCCTGTTCCCCCATCCCCTCTTTCATGTCTTATATAAAGCCCTGCCAATTGACTACCGCCCTACATGAGGCAAATTACCGACATGCCCTACTTATAGGCAAATTGATATACCCACTCTGGGCACAGTTAGCACCCTATTGGGGTGCCCAGGGTTCTGGGTAACTCTACTACCGTCGGTCACGACCATACACATTACGAATACCCTATATCACACTTAACCCCACTCAGGATCCGCTCACTGTATTTGTTCAGACAATTTCATGTAAAACAGAGGATATGTTCTTGTTGTTTTCCTTTTACTTTGTAACATGGAATGTACTCATTAACACATTAATATCATAGGCCTCTGAAATTCTGGCTGAATTTATCCTCTACTTGATTCTGTTTAGTTTATTCTTCATATGCATCTTTATGTTGACTGTAGACTACTCCCTGCGGTAGTGGTATACCACTGTATTGTGATTTGTAATCTGTGAAAACCCAATAAAATGTTTTAAAAAAAAAACAAAAAAAAAACCAAAGAAATGATCAGTCTATAATTTTAATGGTAGGTTTATTTACATTGAGAGACAGAACAACAAAAAATATACAGAAAAAAAGCATTTCAAAATGTCCCTGACATCCCTGGACAGCTCTTTGGTCTTGGCCATGGTGGAGAGAGATTGGAATCCGATTGATTGAGGTTCTGTGGACAGGTGTTTTTTATACAGGTAACAAGCTGATATTAGGAGCACTCCCTTTAAAAGAGTTTAGAAGACACCCGGGACAGAAATCTTGCTGATTGATAGGTGATCAAATACTTATTTTACTAATTAAAATGGAAATCAATTTATAACTTCTTTGGAATGTGTTTTTCTGGAAATTGTTGTTGTTATTCTGTCTCTCACTGTTAAAATAAACCTACCATATCTCTATAAAAACACATGTTTTAAGACACTACGGATTCCACTTTAACTCCGTCTATATAGTAGCAATACCTCATTATCAACAGTGACAATCCAGGGAAGAGTTTCATACTGCCTGCCTGTAATTGCCCAGTTCAGATTTTCCTTTTACCATATTTCTATCTTAAAGTTGAACTCAGGGCAGAAAAATAGGAAAAAACTTTAACCCAACTATGGATTGAAGAATATTAAATGCATTTTAGTAGACAGCTGGCAAATGGATCTGAAGTTTCTTGATATCCACCTCCTATGATCCCCTTCAAAGTAGCACTCAGACTGGGAAAGAGAGGGGCAGCACTCAGAACCAATCAGGGCCCTATTGCTTAGAAACATGTTTAGAGGAGGGGAGAGCAAAATAATGACCTCACCAGTGAGTTTTTGCTCTACGTACGAAATTTCAAGTTGTGAACTTTCAAACATGCGTTAACATTTCTGGCGTACGTTCTCATGTGTGCATCCTCTACAAGTGGTTGTGCTTCTGTGTACTTTACAGTATACAGTACTGTATCATTATTTCAACTTTTTTTCCCCCCATGTATTTGTGTGAAATGTGTTATAAACCTATTACAGTAACTTATTAGGCCGATTGTGTTCTTTGGCTATGTTGGCTAACTTTATTGAACTTACAAACAAATTGGACTTCCGAACGTGCTCTTGGAATGGAACTCGTTCATATGTAGGGGACTTACTGTATTATATAAATTACAGTCAGAGACCAGGCTATACTTTAGTGATGTCTGAAGGGACTTCTGGGACTTTACTAACCTGTCCTACAGAGATGACCAGATCAGAACATTGGCTAGGCAAGATATATTACATACATGTAGGCAGTTCATTTTTCAATTTAGTCAGTTACCTGGAGGTCATCCTTTAATAAAAGGCCCTAATGATGGCATTCTTCTCTACTTTAAGAGTATAGTGAAGCACTCCCAGATAAGAAAAGCTTTTATTACTAGTAAATAAGAGTAGATGTGTTCACAGACTAGAACTTTCAATTAGCAAAGGGTTATAGACATGTGCACACTGAAATATTTAGTTTCAGAATTTCGTTTTCGTTCCAAAAATACATTTATTTAGTTACTCCAGAAATTAGTTTATTTATTTTGTTTCATTAAAAAATACATTTGTCCGAAAATCCAAAATAATTAAGGTCGAATCTGTCATTGAAGGCTTATGGTGTCTGTCGAATGTTCTAAGAAGATTCGACGGAACAGCTAAACTGTACGACGCCGCAATCGTACATTTCCAGTCGAATGTTCCGCCTACAAGCTATAGTAGAATTCTAATGTTGTATGATTAGTAATAATTATATTTATTAATTATTATTACTAGTCAACTGACATTAAAATTCTTCTATAGCCTATGGGCAGAGCATTTGACCATAAATGTCCACTCGCGGCGACTGCTTCATCGAATCTCTATGTCAAATCTTTTCTCTCTATGTCGAATAATCTTGAACTAATAGAGTTAGGTTAGGCACATTCGACCTTTTTTGCTATTGTCTCTATAATGTCGAATCTTTTCTCTCTATGTAGCATAATCTTGGACTAAGAGCGAAGGTTAGGCACATTCGACCTCAGGTTCGATGGACACAGATCGCTATTGTCAGCGTCATGTTGAATCTCCTATCTATATCGAACTGTCGCAACGAAAATTAAAATAAAGCATTTGTTTATGTCGGATCTTTCAGTTTTTGGATTCTGCACGTTCGTTATCGTTTTAACAAACGATAACGAAAATACCCGAAATTCGGACGAAAATGCATTCGGACGAAAACTAATGCACATGTCTAAAGGGTTATGAGAATTTAGCTACTAAAATGATACGAGGGCTAAGGCAGTTTTCTGGTACAGTTCAGACGGGTTAGAATCAACGTTTTTAATGCTGCGATATTCCCATTGGGAAGAGGGGATGAAATCTCACAACTGGGAGGAGAGACAGCCAACCACATTATCAAACTACAAAAAGATAAAATATAAAATTAGGTTGAGTCTGTCAGACACTACATGATTGGCCCACAATCTGCAATTCTGGAAGCACTAGATGCAGAGTTTTTTCTTAGCTCCATTTGGGTTGCAATTTTTGGCTAATAGCCCACTGCTTCCCTGAGAGGAGAGTAGTTAGAGGCCCTTTCAATAAATGACTAACAATGCATATGGTGATTCATGTTTACGCTTTCCCACAAACAAGAGATTGTATTCTGAAGAACTGTAAAAATGTGTTTAGGCATTGCTCGTCTAACAAAGACTGCAGAAAAACTGCCAATTAAAAGAAGTATTTCCTAGATGAATGTTGCCAGAAAAATAACTTTCTCCATTTTTTGTTGGATGAAAAATCTATTAGCATGTCAAAGAACTTTGCATAATCAACCGTCAGTCTGATATTTATTGGCCCCAATGCGTGTATTTTTATGAGAGATAAATTAATGCAGGTTTAACATACTAATGAGTGTCATCTTATGACTATAGGCGACCACAGACAGAAGGCTTTTTCAACTATGTGCGTAGGAACAATTCAACCACCCTCAGACATGAACCATTTTTCAAGTCCTGAGCAGGGTGAGGGATTCATAGTGGATCTTCAGCCTACTTGGGAAAACAGCTGAGGAGCCTTCACTAAAGGAGCCTGCAATTTCCTGATCGAAAAAAAAAAATCATCACCCTTGACATGTCCCATCTATGGGCACCTTAGGCTGGGTTCACACCTAATGCTGAAGCTGCTCCCAGCAGGGGTCCTGGTTCACCGCTTCAGGTCAGATTTCAGCCTGAATTTTGGGCTGAATTCAGACCTAAAATGGACCAAAAGACACACAGGGCTTCTGTACAAATTCACATTGGAGATATGTGGACCAGCTCCATAGAGAGCTGGTCATAATCTCCTGCTATTGTGAATTGGATGCGGGAATCCCGCATCCAATTCGCAATAGTGTTAACCCGGCCTAAGGGTAGTGAGTGTTAAAGTAGGAGAAAACGTTAGGTGGTACAACATCATGGCTAATTTGGCAAGGATTTTTTTATAGGGAAAAAAAACCCAAAAACCCCCACAAAACTAGAACACCCCAAGCACACTTTTTTTTAAAATAGCAAAAAAAAACTGACAGAGGTGCTAAGCCTTCCCAGCTCTCATCTAGTGTTATGACAACTCATTCTTTGCATTTTAATGCACTATAAAAACCCATTAAAATGGCTAATTTACTCTTTATGCCTTTGAGGAGCAGCAGCAGGAGGAGCAAGTGCAGAAGGAGCATGCCACTGGGAAGAGAAAAGGACCCTTACTTTCCCATTGTTGAGTTGCATTAAAGCTGGCCAAACACCGGTAGAATTCCATATGAATGTTCATACAGAAATGTAAAAAATTCCTCATCAAAGCATTCAATAGTATCATGATGGACTTAACACATTTTGTAAAATTTTTTACACGTTGCCATGCTAATGTTTTAATTTCCACTTTTTAACTTTTGGGATGCACATGCGCATTACAAGAAGTAGGATTTTTCCCTGAATGAAAGCTACATTCACAGTTAGAATTGTTAGCTTGAAAGAAAAATTTCCATCCTGCTCCTTCAATTTCCCTCGTCACTACAGTTGAAAATGATCACTGACTTGACCCCATACACCTATTAGAAATTTGGAAAAAATCTTTCAAAAACATATTTTTTCCGAACAACGTTCTACTGTGTATAGCCAGCTTCACAAAGACTGTTCCAATGAAATATTTCTACTTTTAAAAAAGTTTGACCCCAACCACATGCACATCTTACCTAATTTAAACATGGAAATCTAATCTTTTGTCCGTGAAATTTTCACAGTAACACCGCCCATGTTTTCTACTATTAATTTAAGTTTTTATGTGATGTTCAGCATTCTCAGTAGTTCAAGATATGCCAACCCATAAGTAATGTAGCATTGCTTCTGCAGGCTTGCAGGAAATATCTCCAGTAATGGATTGCCAAGTTAAAAGCTGCATTCATATGCAAAGAATGTTTGTGTGTACCTTGAAGAGAGACGAATATTTTTCCTTGAAAATCCTCTCACTAATGTAGCATAACAATCTCATTTATTTCACTGCCTTCCCATTTCTCCCATTTCTCTTGTTAAACAAGTCACTTAAGAGGTCAAAACACATAAAATGGCCAGCTTTACACATGTGTGAGACCCAATAAGTAGGACTACAGCATCACATGGGAGTTAAAAAGCAATGCCAGCGAGGTGAATAATGGCTCGCAGTCTTTGTTGCACGCATTCATGTAAACATGCTGTTATTAGCTAGCGCTAAATACCAGTTATGTGCATAAACAAGCACTAGTTTCAGAAGATGCCAAGACTTTTCTGGGAAACTTCTAAATTGTCTGTGTAATGCCTGAATTTTTTAAATCCATAGCAGTCAAAGTTGAACTTGAGGCACAAAAACTTTTAAATATATTCCTCAAAAGCCACAAGGGCTATAAATACACTTTGTGTGGAGCAAATGCTGCGCAGCACATAGCCTGTACAGAATAGAAGCAGAGCTGTGGGAGGGGCCAAACAGACTCCACCCACTACAGAATACCTGCAGAAAACTACAGGAGGGGGGTGGAGACAAGACCAATCACCCTGCACAAGAAGAGAGAGCAGCAGTGAGCGGTCTTTATTACAGGAAGCTCCTGCATAGAGGTAAAGTTTCACATTGGATTACGGCACAGATCTGGAAGAAACACACAAATCACACCAAGATTCAAGAATACACATGACTCTTATATTTAGACAATATTTTTGCAACTGGGGCTCTCTCAATGTGGGGCTATTTCTATACATGGGATTACTTCGGACTCTGCACTCATCTGAAAATCTCATATCATTCCATCTCCACCCAAAAACTGAAACACTGCTATCTGATTTGCTTATGTCTATTTAATAATTGCTGGTATGTTATTTTTGCTTAACCGTCTGTAGACCTGTTAACATTACAATGCTTTATTATCTCCCTTGTCTTACCCAACATTATGGATCGTTACCTTTAGTGCCCTGTTGCTAGTCTGTTTCTGAAGTAAGAATTTTGCCCTGTTAACCAGCCAACCTTTATTACCTCCAGATTGATAATTGAAAAGGCACCCACCCCATCTCTATCAGTATAAATATAAGCTTCTTTTGGGGGAAGCATTTGCAGGGGGCACATTTGCAACTGGGGCTCTTTCTATAAGTGGGAGCACTTCTGACTCTGCACTTCAGCAAATGAACACACTTGTAACATGCACTCTCTACCACTCCTTTTGACAGCTCTATCCTGAAACTATTTGTCCTTTACACCCCTCTTCTCCTCCCCCACAGCATATATATTTCACCATCACTTCTGTCCTCTCCTTATTACTGCACCCACCATCTCCTGCTAATTCTAAATCCACACACACAAAAAAATCTCCAGGACCCTGGGGCATGTCCCTTCATATAAATCCCACTCCCATATTACCTTCCTCACCCTCCTGCTTCTCCTAACCTCTGGAGATACTGTATATCCCCAAACCCTGGGCCTCCATCATTTAACTGTACCTCATGCACCCATCACCCTGCACCCTCTGGCAGAATCCGCAAACACCACAATTTAGTTCCCATTTCTATTCTTCCCAAGACCAGACTCTCTTTTGCCCTTTGGAACTCCCGCTCTGTCTGTAACAAACTCACCTCTCTCCATGACCTCTTTATCGCCAATTCATTTAACCTACTCGCCATTACCAAAAACCTGGCTTCACGAATCTGACACTGCGTCTTCTGCTGCCATATCCCATGGTGGTCTTCTTTGGACTCACTCCCCCAGATCCAGTGGATGCAAGGGAGAAGGTGTCGGAATCCTTCTAGCCCTACATAGCACATTCCAAAGTTACCCGCAGAAACCTACATCATCTCAACCCTTCTCTTCTCTACTATTGATAACCTCCACCACAAAATCTCACCCCTATCCTGCACCAACCTAGCCACTTCTGTCTACAACGCTTCACTTCTAGCCTCACTGGATTTACTGGCCCCCCTCACTACACACAGAAGCCCGACCCATTAAACCTTGGCAAACCGATTATACTAGAAGTCTGAAAAAACATAGTCGTGCTCAAAAATACAATTCCAGCCTCCTCTCTGCCAAGCAGACCCATTTTATCACTCTCATTAGCAACTTATCATCCCGTCCCCCTCAACTCTGCTCTACCTTCAACACTCGACTTTGTCCTCCAGCCGCCAACTCACTCATTGCCCAGGAGATCGGCAATCACTTCAAACAGAAGATTGATACAATTCGCTTTACACTTCATGCCCACAGGTACAATCATTACTTCCCTCTTTCAACCCCACCTCTATAGACGAGGTTGCTAAACTACTTGCTAATGTCCACCTTACCACCTGCCCTCTGGATCCTGTAACCCTCACAAATGCTACGTTCACCCTCTGGCTCTATGCTACACTCTCTAACCCACATCTTCAATCTCTCCCTCTCCTTCTCTTCCCCAACTTTCTAAAACATGCACTTGTCAGACCCATACTTAAAAACCCCTTACTGGACCCATCCAATCTTAATCTACGCCCCATCTCCTTGCTCCCCTTCTTATCCAAACTCCTTGAATGTCTGGTCTACAACTGACTGAGCATCCACCTCGCTGATAATAGCCTCCTTGATCCTCTTCAGTCTGGATTTCGTCCTCAACACTCCACAGAAACTGCTCTCCTAAAACTAACAAACCATCTACTAACGGCCAAAACCAATCAACACTATTCTGTACTCCTACTCCTGGACCTCTCTGCTGCCTTTGACCACCCCCTCCTCCTCAAAAAACTCCACGCCTTTGGTTTCCGTGACTGTACTCTTCGCTGGTTCTCTTCCTACTTATCCAACTGCACCTTTAGCGTTTCCTACAACTCTACTTCCTCTTCCTTTCTCAGTTGGGGTCCCCCAAGGTTCTGTTTTTGGACCTCTCCTATTTTCAATCTACACCTCCTCCCTGGGTCAGCTGATAGTCTCCCATGGCTTCCAATACCACCTCTACGGTGACGACACCCAAATCTATCTCTCTACCCCTCAGCTCACTCCCTCTGTCACCTCACGTATCACTAATTTACTATCAGATATATCAGTCTGGATGTCACACCACTTCCTCAAACTCAATTTATCCAAAACCAAACTTATAATTTTTCCTTCCCCATATGCCCCTTCCCTGGATCTCTCTGTCAAAATCGATGGCACAACTATAAGCCCATGCCAAGGTTCTAGGTGTAGTCCTGGACTCTGAACTCTCCTTTAACCACCAAGTCCAATCACTGTCCAAATCCTGCCGCTTCAACCTCCGCAACGTCTCCAAAATACGCCCCTTTCGAACCAATGACACAACAAAGTTCTCAATTCATTCCCTGGTCATCTCTCGCCTCGACTACTGCAACTCATTCATTGGCTTTCCTCTATATAGTCTATCACCTCTTCAATCCATCATGAATGCTGCTGCCAGACTCGTTCACCTTACCAATCGGTCTGTGTCTGCGACCCCTCTGTCAATCCCTCCACTGGCTTCCGCTCGGCCAAAGAATTAAATTCAAAATACTAACAACTACTTACAAAGCCATCCACAATTTAGCCCCCAGCTAAATCACTAGCCTAGTCTCTAAATAACAACCTACTCGTTCTCTTCATTCCTCTCAAGACCTCCTTCTCTCTAGCTCCCTCGTCACCTCCTCCCATGCTCGCCTCCAGGACTTTTCCAAAGCCTCTCCAAAGCCCTTAAGGGCTCATTTACACTTGCTTCAGCTTAAAACACACATTAAAGCCCCTACCGCTTCAACATGCTTTTATGATGTGTTTTTGATGCTTAGGTGGTGCTTCGATAAAGCTTTAATGATGCTTCGGTAAGGCTTTATTGATGCTTTGGTGAAAAATGGCCACTAAGAAGGGATCTCCAGAGTTACAAGGGTGCAGGGGTCTCTAATTATACAGGAACGCAGGAGAAC
Source organism: Lithobates septentrionalis (assembly GCA_037952835.1). NCBI lineage: Eukaryota > Metazoa > Chordata > Amphibia > Anura > Ranidae > Lithobates > Lithobates septentrionalis. Next base: position 1,522,802 of record JBBDGP010002445.1, read on the forward strand.
ACAGAAGCCATATGCAGATGGAGGTACAGAGCTAATTGGTTTAGGTGCAGCCCATTATTCATAGCATCCTGTTCCAAGTTTGTCACTGATCGGTCATAATTGAGTAGGTGGAATGATGGCACTAAACCATAGCCTAATCGGTTTCGCTTCAGAGGCTGTTCAGGATCGAATAATGAACTGCTCATCAATGGCCTTAATATAGAGACCGCTCTGGAGGACTGGATCGGATAAGTATACATATATCTATTAGGGATGTTGAAGTATTGATCAAGTTCCGGTTATAGAACCTATATGGACTGGTATATTACACCCCTAGGGACATAAAGTTGAGTCCCCACAAGCGCAACTTGGGAGTATCATGTTTTTACCCACAGTGCGAGGGGGGCTATCAAAGCATTAGCTGACAATATTTGGCAGAACCATTAAAACATGAGCAAAGCAAAGCTAGTTGGTTCACACTTCACAAAGATTTGACCAGGGGCCTTCTCTAGACCACTGCAACTGTACATGCATTCTATCTATACCGGTATCTATTACGAGTCAATCCCACTTATGAACACAAAAGCTTGGATTTTGAACCATCCTATATTCTCCAAATTTCAAATGAAGGACTCATGAAATGTGATCACCTATAATATGTGATGAACTCAATATGCTGGAGTATCCTATGTCCATTTGATCCTTTGGGATCATTAGGTCACTTAATACGGATTATCCATACATTTCAATTGATGGAATTATGATATTTATGAGCATTGGCTTATGTAGTTAAATTGTGAGGGAGGTGGATGTTTGGGTTTAACAGTATAAGTGAGTTTGTGAGATGTGGTACCAATGTTTTATAGGTTTTTGTAATCAAACTTTTTCCAGTGAGTTGAATATATTATTACCGTATATACTCGAGTATAAGTCGAATTTTTCAGCACATTTTTTTGTGCTGAAAGTGCCCCCATCGACTTATACTCGAGTCAAGCACTTTTCTGCAGCAAAAAATTTCACTTTCCGACCCGTTTTTGGGGGCCCGTATCTCAGGGCCACTTGGAGCTAGGAACCCTAAATTTGGTATGCAAACCCAGTGGACCTGGTACCACAACATATCCAAAGCTGAAGTTCCTAGCACTAAGTGGCCCCGAGATACGGGGCCCCAAAATCGGTTCGGAAAATGTCATTCTCTGCTGCAGAAAAGTGCTTGACATTTTCTGAACCGAATTTGGGGCCCCATATCTCAGGGCCACTTGGTGCTAGGAATCCCATATTTGGTGTGCAAACCCACTGGAACTGGTACCATAACATATCCAAAGCTGGGGTTCCTAGCACCAAGTGACTCTGAGATACGGGGCCCCAAATCCGGTTCGGAAAATGTCATTCTCTGCTGCAGAAAAGTGCTTGATATTTTCTGAACTGATTTTTGGGGCCCTGTATCTCGGGGCCACTTAGTGCTAGAAACCCCAGGTTTGGAAATTTTATGGTGCTAGTTCCACTGGGTTTGCACACCAAATTTGGGGTTCTTAGCACTAAGTGGCCCCGAGATACGGGGCCCCAAATTCAGTCAACTGTGTCCATCTGCAGCAATGTCATTTTGGGACCCTTTGGGTTCAGAGACCCCAAATTTTGGCTGCAGCTAGGGGGCATCTAGGAACCCTTAACTACCGAGTTTGAAGTTCAGGGGACCTATGGCTGCAAATGGGCACAGTGAGGCATGCAAATGGGCACAGTGATGCTGCAAAGGGGCATTGTTGACCCTCTTTTCCACTTACAGTAGCTGTGCATTTCTCACCCTCGTCTTATACTCGGGTCAATAAGTTTTTCCCATTTTTTTTGTGGTAAATTAGGGCCTCGACTTATACTCGGAACGACTTATACTCGAGTATATACGGTATATTCTTTTTTATATTTTAAGGGTTGGTTGAGCTGGTTTTTCTTCTCTGTCATAGTATGCATCTTCTTTATCTTTTAACCTTTGCCTATGTTACAGTATAAGCTGGTGCCATGATCACTGCCCCAGGTTTCCAGTTTCAGGGTGGCTCCTTTCTCTTGCAGCATCCTATGGAGCCACTAGACTAGAGCTTTGCCTGCCTACACTATTTGCATCATTTGAAACACACAGCTCCATAGCTTAGGTTGGCAAGGCACTCCCCTGCTCCCACCTCCCCCCCTCCCTTTTCTAAGCTAACAAACTGGCTGGAAACTGCACTGTCTACTATTAACTTTTACATCTGAAGACTGGAAATTCAGGGAAGCAGCACTGCAAAAGCAGTTGTAAAGTAAGCACTGGGGTAAGAATTTGAAACCGTTTATTTTTTTGTGATAATTAGTTAAGCTTAAAAAAAAAAAAAAATTGAAGGTTAATACTGTGATGACAACTATTTTTCCATGCATAGAGTCATTAACCACTTTCCGCCCACCATATAACAGAATGACGTGCGCAAAGTGGTTAAGTTATTCTGACTGGACGTCATATGACATCCGGCAGGATGAGCCGCGACTGCGCACCCATGGGGGCACACAGCACGGCGATCAGTGGTGTGGTGTGTCAGTCTGACACACCACAACTCTGATCGTGGTAAAGAGCCGATGACGTAGGCTCTTTACCATGTGATCAGCTGTGACCAATCACAGCTGATCACAGCGTGTAACCAGGAAGTGCAGGTAAACCGCTTTCCTCTGTTTTCGCTGACAGGTGAGCCCATCAGCGGCTCTCCTTTCGGGGGGGGGGGGGGGAGTCTGTGCTGATAATCAGCACATTCATTATCAGTTCAGCCCCCATCAGAGGTGCCCACCACATCTGTCAATCACTGGCAATCAGCTACCAGTCAGTGCCCAAAGTGCCAGTGCCCATCAAAGTGCCAGTGCCCATCAGTAACGCCTGTCAGTACCTTATCAGTGTTGCCCAGTGGCATCTTTTAGTGCCCATCAGTGCTGAGTGTCAAAGCTCAGTGCCGCCTGTCAGTGCCCATCAATGCCCCCCATCAGTGCTGCATATCAGTGCCACCTATCGGTGCCCAATAGTGCTGCATATCAGTGCTGCCCATCAATTCTACATATTAATGCCTCCTCACCAGTGCCAACTCATCAGGGCCACCTAATCAGTGCCCATCAGTGAAGGAGAAAACAAAATTTTATAATAAAAACGAAGAAAAACTTAAAAAAAAAAAAATCAGTCTTTTTTAGTTTGTTTTGCAAAAAATAAAAACCCCAGTGGCAATTAAATACCAGCAAAAGAAAGCTCTATTTGTGGGAAGAAAATGATAAAAATTTAGATTGAGTACAGTGGTGCATGACCACACAATTGATGCAAGGTGTGACAGTGCTGAAAGTTGAAAATTGTCCTGGGCAGGAAGGGGGAAGTGCCCTATATTGAAGTGGTTGAAGACGCTCCTATCACTACTTTTAGAATTCAGAAGTGCAGCGGTGTAATCTATCCAAATCACGGCCAATACAGGACAACTGTGTTTTTATAACACATCTGCACATATTTAGGATATATGATTAGTAAATGTAACAGACCTTGGGCATGATCAGCCATCGCTTTTCAGTGATCTCTGCAATTAACCCTATAGCCTATAGCTTGCTTATTCTGTGAGCTACAGGCAGCTCTCAAATCTTATGTCTCAACCGAATCACTACTATATGTTTATTATTCATTTGTTCTCACAATCCTCATAACACAACATTACTGTATTATTTTTTGGACATTGGCCTGCTCTCTGACCTTGAGCACCAACATTCCTGTATATGCATTGCTTGACGCATCCTTAAGGAGGTAAAGAAGATGTTCTTCCTCCACTAGATAAGAGCCGATGATTCATTACTGTGCCATCACACATCTATAATTTTCTGGAACCATTGAAGTATGAAAAGTATGCCAATAGAAAAAAAAATCCTGCAACTCATAGCAATCAATTGGAAATCTTGTTAGTAGCAAATTGAATGCCATGGGCCACAAGGAATGTTCCTTACAGCACAATTTTCATACAAGCGCTGAGAGCTACTGCTGTTCTGCATAGCACCGACTACAGTCACAGGGGCTACATCAATGTATGAAATAATTGCATCTGGCTGGATGTACTGGTAGCAGAAAGAAATAATAATTCTGAGTTGTTGCGCAACACATGTTGTCATCAACACACCATCCGGCATCCTGGATGCGAGAAAAATTCGGGATTCAAAGCATTTTAAGAGCCACTTAGCCCAGGTACATTGAAAACTGATGGCAGTTTTATGCAGTTTAAAAGCACTCAATGAGCTCGATTACTTTTTATATGTAGAACATCACTAATTTAATGTATTGTAAGATGTTTTGTGCGCTCTGCATTAAGAGAAAAAACTACAGATATTTGCTGTCTGGAAATCGTTTCAACAGTGTACAGAACCGTTTTCATCTTTTTTATAGATTAAAAATGTTATTGCATATATATAATGGTTTTTCAAAAAGTTTCCGCACTTCTTTTTTAACTCTTAAATATAACCTTGTCCACAGCAAATAAATGGAATACCATCATAAAATGCTATCCAAATAAGGGGCCGCACACTGAAGATGTCCAACTCCAGCCAAGGTTTATTACAATGACACCCACCTGCCCAGAACCAGTGGCAGCGTAATGCCCCGTACACACGGTCGGACATTGATCGGACATTCCGACAACAAAATCCTAGGATTTTTTCCCGACGGATGTTGGCTCAAACTTGTCTTGCATACACACGGTCACACAAAGTTGTCGGAAAATCCGATCATTCTGAACGCGGTGGCGTAAAACACGTACGTCGGGACTATAAACGGGGCAGTAACCAATAGCTTTCATCTCTTTATTTATTCTAAGCATGCGCGGCACTTTGTCCGTCGGATATGTGTACACACGATCGGAAATTGTCGGAAAATTTTATATCCTGCTCTCAAACTTTGTGTGTCGGAAAATCCGATGGAAAATATGTAATGGAGCCTACACACGGTCTGAATTTCCGACAACAAAGGTCCTATCACACATTTTCGTCGGAAAATCCGACCGTGTGTACGGGGCATTAGACCTGAGGGGAAGACTTTGGTGAGTATGCCTAGCTTCACAAGGTAAGAGGAAAAATGGTTAGCAACATGGGCTAGTGGTGGGTGAAAGGGAGGGATGGTAAAAAAAATAAAAAATAGTTTTAGCCTGTATTGGGACTTTAGGGCACCCACATTGCATTATGGAATGGGTGGGAGGGTCCATAGAGACAAACCAATAGTGTGTACAGTCACATTTATTGTCTCTTATTTCATGATTGTTAGACAAGCTCAACCCTCTTCACCACTCACAGACCAGTCTGTATCCTCTTTGATTCTCTGCAAGCAGCCAGGTGCCAAGGCTCTGGAGTCCGTTCTTGTACTACTGTATTCCACCATCCTAATAGCGGGCCACACACTACAGTCACTCAACCTCCGGCCAAGGTTTATTGCAATGCAAGCACACTGCTCACTTCCCCCTCAAAGTCATGCCCCCAGAATGTTTCACCCACAGCAGGGGTTCCCCATGATGATGTCCTGCTGTGGGTGAAACATGCTCAGGGTATGGTTTTTTTTTGGGGGGGGGGGGGGTGAGTGATGTGCTGTCATTACACTAAACCTTGGCGGAACCATTTGTACATTTATGTGGCATGATATTTGGAGCGTAAATGTTCCTCAAGGTATGTGCCTACAGCTTATTAAGTCAGCTTTGTGCTAGTGCTGCTACTTGGTTTACAGAGCACAACATTTTCAAAGAGAACATCTGCCATGTGGGTTGGAGATATTTATGCATCTGCTGCATTGAAACCTAAAATCTCAGTATGGAACTTTCCATCAAGATGGCACCCATTACTGTCTGGTTTGATTATGGAGAACAGCAAACTTTTACCCCATATTGACTTTATGCACCATGTTTCCTGAAGAAAGTTTTGTTCTTCTGGCCAATATTACAAGGAGATAATCTCCCACTAGTATAGTAAAGAATGTTTCCTTTAGATAACCATGGCTCATTGTCTATATTACCTCTTGTATCTTTTGACCTTCCCTCTTAGATTGTAAGCTCTAAGGAGCAGGGCCCTCTGATTCCTACTGTATCAAAGTGTATTGTATTTGTACTGTCTACCCTCAAGTTGAAAAGCGCTACGTAAACTGTTGGCGCTATAAAAATCCTGTATAATAATAATAATAATAATTGTCTATCAATTTTCTATTCTTCAATGGTGGTACAAGGACTTGCTGTTCTTCAGGAATCTGAACACGGACGTTGGCATGCACCTAATTTAGAAGGTCCCGATTTATTCAACAAGGTTACTACCACATTTCTGACTTATCCAAGCCCTGTTTCTTTACTTGATAGAAGCCCCCTATAAGATGGGAGTATAAGATAAATAAGACAGCTATACAGGATATCATACAGCACTGCAGGGCAAAGAATACTCCTTTCTTCTTCAAGCGTACCAATATTGCACAAGTACTGCTAGTTATTATGTAGTACATGTTGGAGCACATTTAAACCTTGCTGTCTTAGAACTTGTCACTGATCCCCGTGGCAGGGATGCTACCACCAGCACTTTTATCAGCTTGAAGTTCATAGATTTTCATTTGTCTTGGATTGGAACATGTAATGAGTAGAGGCACAAAGGACCGTTGTGAAAATGTTCTTTGATCTACAATACTGCATACTTTGCTGAATGCCTGTTGTGTGAAGAGAAAAGGACTAGAATTATCTCTACACCAGTAGCAATCTGCAGAGCTAAACCACAACATGCCTGGAGAAAGAATGGCATCTGGAGGATGGCACATCACTAGATAACTTCCCTATTTCCAACTCATCACAAGAGGAAATGGTCAAGAATCAAATTCCCACTGAGACCGTCTTTTATCTGGCGCCTTAGTATTTAAAAAACAAAGAAAAACTACACACAGAAATACTATGACCCACGCAATTTAAAAAAAGACATTATTAAATATGGCCACTTGTAACACATCCTACAGCTTCAGGCATTTCCTTCACATTCATATAGTATAAAATAAAGCTTTGTTTAATATTGGGGTAATTAGTTCTCGGAAGAACTGAAAACCACATTCTTTGCCATAATCACATATACTTATTCACATAGTTGTGAGAATAAGGACATTTACTGTATAGGTACCCATGTTCAGGAAAACAACTTATTCAAATTTTTTTTTTTAATTCGTCACCAGAAGAGGAATAAAAAGGGGAAATCTTCCAGTGGTAACCCTGACAACAATGAGGAATTGAGTGATTCATCTCACTTCCTGTTTTGGCTATGGGACAAAAAGTTAAATGAAAATCTCCACAATGGGACACAGATGGCCCATTGACCAAAAAAAAAAAAAAAAAAAAAAAAAAAAAAAAAAACAGAAAAAAAAAAAAACTGACAGGACATATAACCCTTACCTACTCTATCCAAAATGAAAACAGTTTTGGCTTTAGTTCAAATTTAAAGCTGAAGTTTAGGTATGAATATTTTTGCAGTTTGGACCAATGTAACTAAGCAATGTGCCATACCTGTGGGATCCTCGTGGAAGTCGGAGATCACTGTAGTAGGCATGGCTACTACAGTGACTGCTGTAGCTTCAAAGCCCTTCGCGAACACAGGAGGTCCCTGGCTTGCACGGATGCCATTCAGAGAACGCTTTGCATTCTGTCAATTAATACAAAGTGTTCTCTGACTGGAAAAGGTGGAGAGGCGGGGGGTGGTGACATCATGATCTCCACCTCCTCCAATTTATTGGAAAAATGCAGGGGGCTCCCAATGGTGACTGTGCGGAGCAAGTAACCAACCTCCTGTGGTTACTATACAGCAGGGCAACCACTGCAGCACAGTGGTGTAGTGGATAGCACTCTCACTGGTTCAAATCCCGACCGCGGCACTACCTGCCTGGAGTTTGCATGTTCTCCCTGTGCCTGCGTGGGTTTCCTCCGGGTACTCCGGTTTCCTCCCACACTCCAAAGACATGCTGGTAGGTTAAAAAGCGCCCTGAGGCGATTCAGTTCGCATAGGTAGCGCTATACAAGTCACTCATTCATTCATTCAACCACTCGGCACTGGACCAAAAAGCTAGCGATGATCACTGCAGTAGTGTTACCTACTAAGGTGATCAGCCAGCTATGGCACATGCATTGATCTGAGCTGGACCAATGTAGCTATGCAAACATATCCAAGCCTAAACTTTAGCTTTTATGCTGTCCACAAAACATGTGTGCAATCTGAATGATATTTGCACAGCTGAATGCAAAAAACATTTCTGAGATTTGTAACAAAAAAAAAAAAAAAAAAAAAAAAAAAGAGCAAAGCTCTGGCCTCCACCACATTCAGCATGCAACAAAGTCAGTAGATAAGACCATACGTTCTCCTAGTCTTGACAATGAAATGTACAAAAGTATTCATCCAATTACTGCAACGTGATCTGAAATTCATACACAATTACACAGTAATTTGAAATAAAAATGAACCATGTAAAATAGACACCTTTAGAAACTGTCAGTGTTTAATTAAAAAATCTCTCTGGGAATGAGACTACTACAGACTAATGGTCAGCCCTCCATATCCCATTATTCATGTAATCAACCGGAATACTAGATGCTTCCAACATACAATAAAATAGACTTTATAACTTAAACATATTAGCTAGCAGCATGCAATTGCCATGAAATTATAAACAGCTAGGGTCAGTCTCTCCCACCTATGCTCATTTGCAATCCAGAACAATTAAATACATTTCTACAGGTCATCTTAGGCGATTCAATTGTCAAATCGTATTAAAGAAACCAAGTACCTCTGTGTAAAGCCATAGCAGAGGCTGCCCAACTGCTGGCCACTTTCTAGCTCCAATTTAGTGACGTTTATTTTAACCAGAATGAGATTTTCCAATTGGGTGTCATCAGGAATATAGCATCTTGCCTGATATTTTGTTTTGTAAAAATCCTCTGAGGTCTAAATCTACCAGAAAGCAATGTTTCCATGGGACAGTGGTAGGACCAGTACCAACATTAGGACCAATTTCTTCCTAAATGATCAGACTCAGACTGGGACTAGGAGGTACATAATAAATAGCTCATCACTTCTTTCTGCTGGAAAAGTTGAGACTCCTGTCATGTATAAGATGCTAGGAGGATAATAGAGGGTCCGGTTTACTTGGGACTGAAGAAATTTGCAGCATTGTGGAATCTAATGCACTGGATGAAAATTATGTTTATAGACAATTTTTTAAATCTACAAAGAGACGAGAGTAGGACATATCCATACAAAAGAACATACAGTTCGGGGTATACATTGACTTGAGTAACCTACATTTCCAAGACAGAGTAATTGAGCATGTCAATCATCTCCACACAACTTGAACCTCAACTGTAAAATGATCATAGTACTGCAGAACTATCCACAGAGGAAGAAAAATGTCAAATGTATTAGGTTATAAACACTCCAGGACAAAATAAGGGATATAGCAACCCTCTAAGTTATGAGATATGAGATCCCGCACTGTCGTACTAAAGACACTATTGGAAAATGTAGGTCTCCATGGGGGTCACCTATTTAGGTGGAAGGCCTCTTCTAATCCATTATAGAATGCTCGTCTAGTAAGTATGATTATGAAGAAATAGAGCAGAAGAGTAATAAAGAATGAGCAAGAGAGAAGGGAAGAAGAGAGGGGGACGGAAAGTTATTGAGGGGGGGGGTAGAGGGGGGAAAAGGGGTGGGGAGGGGGGAGGGAGGGTTACAGGGAATACAGAAGGGACCAGAAATGGAGCCCAACGCCACCCCAGCCTAGAACCCAATCAAAAAGTTAGAGTACAGCAGTGCTCCACCAAAGAGAAGGGCCTGTCAGTCAAAATACGTAATGAAGTTTGAGGAGTGGTGGAAGTAGTTCCAAACAGTCCACATGATCCCATAAGTTCCTGGATTCCCAGGAGATTTTTTCCAGGTGACTCAAAGAGTCCATTACTGGATGAAAATTAGACCATCTTTTAGGGTCTAGTTAAATGTCAAGGTACATTAAAAACTCAATTACGGGCAACAAGTGGAAGCATTCTGTATGCTACCTAATGCTATCCAGCAGATGATGCAGCTTTGCTAGAGACAGAACGCTCATTCAAAATAAATTAATGTAAATTCTCTGATCCAATGCATCCAGAAGTGCACACTGGCCCATACAGGGTCAGAAGGAAGGCAAGGAGGCATGTACTCTCCTGACACCTGGGCTGTAAAACTGATCTTCCCAAAAGTTTCAGGATCAGATTTAAGGAAGGTTTGAAGCTTATTTGGGGAAAATTTTTATTTTTTTTACAAGCCAGCATGTTCTAGGATCAAAATATTGTTGCCAACTGGTCGACTGGTACACTACAATTAGGACTTGATGGAACACAAGCGCTGACCAATTAGGCCATGTTCCCTGTAAAACGCGAGGTTATAATATTTACATTTTGAGTGTCCATCAGATTATTCAAGAGAGTACTCTTGGTTGTTGTTAGATAAATTGGATATTTAGTTGTTAAACTATTACAAAAATTAGGTAAGCTGAGGTTTATCAGTGTTTAGCATAGTGGCAATGTTTCCTGGATTTCTCAGCAGTTCACTGAACGATTTTACTTGTTGCCTAGAGATGCAGCAGCACTCCATTCTATCTATCCAGATTATCTCTTGTATAAATGATCAAGGCATACAGAAGCAGAAAGATAACACCTGCAAAAAAAAAAAGCGGACGTCACCCCTCCAACTATCCTCAGCACTCAAAATTCAGCCCCAAGGAATGCTCGGAAGATGCAAGATTAGCAATTACTGAAGACCTCTGCAAACAAGACTGCATCCTAGTTTACACAAGTAGCATCATGTCATGCTGGTAGTGCTTTACATGTCTCTACTAGGGATGAGCCGAACACCCCCCGGTTCGGTTCGCACCAGAACCCGCGAACGGACCGCAAGTTCGCACGAACGTTAGAACCCCATTGACGTCTATGGGACTCGAACGTTCGAAATCAAAAGTGCTCATTTTAAAGGCTAATTTGCATGGTATTGTCCTAAAAAGGGTGTGGGGACCCGGGTCCTACCCCAGGGGACATGTATCAATGCAAAAAAAACTTTTAAAAACGGCCGTTTTTTCGGGAGCAGTGATTTTAATGATGCTTAAAGTAAAAAAAAAAAGTGAAATATTCCTTTAAATATCGTACCTGGGGGGTGTCTATAGTATGCCTGTAAAGTGACGCGTGTTTCCCATGTTTAGAACAGTCCCTGCACCAAATGTCATTTTTAAAGGAAAAAATCTCATTTAAAACTGCTTGCGGGTTTAATGTCATGTCGGGTCCTGGCAATATGGATGAAAATCAGTGAGACAAACGGCATGGGTACCCCCCAGTCCATTACCAGGCCCTTTGGGTCTTGTATGGATATTAAGGGGAACCCCGCACCCAAATTAAAATAAGGAAAGGTCCCTATATACTCTGAACAGCAGTATACAGGCGGTGCAAACAAGACAGGGACTGTAGGTTTGTTGTTAAGTAGAATCTGTTTGTAATTTTGAACATTTTTAACGTGTTTAGCTCCAGCCAAAAAATCTTTTCTAAGCTTTTTGGAAAACATAGGGAAGGGTTATCACCCCTGTGACATTTGTTTTGCGTCTTTCCTCCTCTTCAGAAGATTTCACCTCACTTTTTTGTCCCAATGAAAAATGTTTTTTGAAAATTTGGGTTTTTTTGTGGAACAAGAATTGGAAAGCATCAGTGGAAAGGAGAAATTGTTTTCCCATATTAACTCTTACATGAGAGAATTTCCCTTCCTAGGGGTAGGTTTCATCTCACTTCCTGTTGTCTCCTTCCGTTTGCAAGTAGGAGTCGTTTGTAAGTTAGATGTTTGAAAGTAGGGTCCTGCCCTATATACTCAGCAGAAATTTGGGCCTTAGGTGTTGCTGTGGCCAAAACACTGTAAGCCCTCACAGGGCCCTGCTGTGAAATATTAGATCAAGAATTGTAATTACATGCCCCTGTTGAACAGGAGCTGAAAAATTAGGCCTTAGGCACTGGTGCTGGTGCCACAACACTGCAACCCCTCACAGACACTCTAGTTGGAACGCAGGAACAAGCCCTGCTGCAAAGTATTGCATCAAAAATTGTAATTACACGCCCCTGTTAGACAGGGGCAGAAAAATTGGGCCTTAGGCACTGGTGCTGGTGCCACAACACTGCAACCCCTCACAGACACTCTAGTTGGAACGCAGGAACGAGCCCTGCTGCAAAGTATTGCATCAAAAATTGTAATTACACGCCCCTGTTAGACAGGGGCAGAAAAATTGGGCCTTAGGCACTGGTGCTGGTGCCACAACACTGCAACCCCTCACAGACACTCTAGTTGGAACGCAGGAACGAGCCCTGCTGCAAAGTATTGCATCAAAAATTGTAATTACACGCCCCTGTTATACAGGGGCTGAAAAATTGTGCCTTAGGCACTGGTGGTGGCGCCCAGAACCAAAAATGTTCTTACAAGCTATCAGCGTGATGATTGAGGAGGAAGAGGATAATTACTCAGGGATAGTCACTCAGCATCAGCATAGGCAGTCTTTGAAGGGATCTGAAAAAAATTATTCAGTTACATCAGCATCAGGTGCTTGGTAGCTGGTGGTGATCCAAGACTGATTCATTTTTATGAAGGTCAGCCGATCGACCGAGTCAGTGGACAGACGCACCCTGTGATCGGTTACCACGCCTCCAGCAGCACTGAATGTGCGTTCCGAAAGAACGCTGGATGCAGGACAGGCCAGTAGCTCAATTGCATACTGTGCAAGCTCTGGCCAGTGATCCATCCTCAAGACCCAGTAACCCAGAGGATTTTCGGTGGGAAAGGTGTCCAAGTCTGATCTTGCCCCTAGGTATTCCTGCACCATGTAAAACAGACGCTGGCGATGGTTGCTGGAACCGATCATACCTTGGGGCTGCGGACCAAAAAATTGTCTGAACGCATCGGTCAGACGGCCACCTTCTCCACCGCTCCTTCTTTGACTGACCGAAGCCTCAGCAACACGTTGTCCAGAAACAGGAGTTTGTAACCTCCCAGTCTCTGGGAACGCGTTGCACAGACCTTTCTGCAAGGCCTCCCGAAGATGTTTCATCCTCTGCTCCCTCTGCGATGGCAAGATAAGGTCCGCAACCTTACCCTTGTAACGTGGATCAAGGAGGGTTGCCAGCCAGTATTGGTCCTTCTCCTTGATACCACGAATACGAGGATCCTTACGCAGGCTTTGCAGGATCAGGGAGGCCATGCAGCGTAGGTTTGCTGAGGCATTCGGTCCGGAGTCCTCTGGGTCACTAAGGACAACAACGTCCGCAGCCACCTCCTCCCAGCCACGTACAAGTCCATGTGTTCCTTGGGACTGATCCCTTAAAGACTGCTGATGCTGAGTGCCAGGCTCCACCTCCATACTGACACAATCTTCCTCCTCCTCCTCCTCCTCCTCCTCGTCCTCTTCCTGTGTGATCGGCGGGCACGCAGGAACACTGTCTGGATAAAGGGGGCCTTGAGAGCTAAGGAAGTCCTCCTCTTCCTGCCTCTGTTCTGCCTCAAGTGCCCTGTCCATTATTCCACGCAGCGTGTGCTCCAACAGGTGGACAAGGGGGACAGTGTCACTGATGCATGCACTGTCAGTGCTCACCATCCTCGTGGCCTCCTCGAATGGTGACAGGACAGTGCATGCATCCCTGATCATGGCCCACTGGCGTGGGGAAAAAAAACCAAGGTCCCCTGACCCTGTCCTGGTGCCATAGTCGCACAGGTACTCATTGATGGCCCTCTGCTGCGTGTGCAGCCGCTGCAGCATGGCCAATGTCGAGTTCCACCTGGTGGGCATGTCACAGATTAGGCGGTTCTTGGGCAGGTTAAACTCCTTTTGGAGGTCCGTCAGCCGAGCACTGGCATTATATGACCGGCGGAAATGCACACAGACTTTCCTGGCCTGCCTCAGGACATCCTGTAAGCCCGGGTACCTGCCCAAGAACCGCTGCACCACCAAGTTAAGGACGTGAGCCAAACAGGGCACATGGGTCAGTTGTCCCTGTCGGAGGGCAGAGAGGAGGTTGGTGCCATTGTCGCAAACCACCATTCCTGCCTTAAGTTGGCGTGGCGTCAACCACCTCTGAACCTGCCCCTGCAGAGCTGACAGAACCTCTGCCCCAGTGTGGCTCCTGTCCCCCAAGCACACCAGCTCAAGCACCGCATGGCATCTTTTGGCCTGCGTACTTGCGTAGCCCCTTTAACGCCTACGGAGCACCGCCGGTTCCGAGGAAGAGGCCATGGAGGAAGAAGAAGAGGAGGGGGTGGAGGAGAGAGGTGTGTCACAATCAGCATTTTGGAGGCGTGGTGGCGGAACAACCTCCAACACTACTGCACCTTGTCCTGCATCCTTCCCAGCTGCCAGCAGAGTCACCCAATGCGCCGTGAAACTTAAGTAACGTCCCTGTCCATGCCTGCTGGACCATGAGTCAGCGGTAATATGCACCTTACCGCTGACCGCCCTGTCCAGCGAGGCATGGACATTGCCTTCCACATGCCGGTAGAGAGCTGGAATCGCCTTCCGTGAGAAAAAGTGGCGTTTGGGTACCTGCCACTGAGGAACCGCACATTCCACAAACTCACGGAAGGGGGCAGAGTCTACCAACTGAAAAGGCAGCAGTTGAAGTGCTAGCAATTTTGCCAAGCTAGCATTCAACCGCTGGGCATGTGGATGGCTGGGAGCAAACTTCTTTCGGCGGTGCAGCAGCTGGGGCAGGGAAATTTGCCTGGTACAATCTGGCGTCGGTGTACCAAAAGCAGATTGCCCACAAGTACTTGGCTGTGACACACCTAATTCTACACCTTCATTCCTCTCACTGCAGGTCTCAGAGAGGACTGAAGGTCTAGTGGGGTTGGAAATCTCAGCTGATGAGGAGCAAGGAGAGATCCTCTTTGTTCTTTGGTGTGGGTCTTTTAGATATGCTTGCCAACGAACTGCATGGCAGGTCAACATATGTCTGGTCAAGCATGTGGTACCCAAGCGGGAGATGTTTTGGCCACGCGAGATACGCTTGAGACATATGTTGCAAATAGCAGCGGTGCGATCTGATGCACTCGTCTCAAAAAAGGCCCACACCAAAGAACTTTTTGAATAACACGCAGAGACTGCAGCGCCCTGCACATGTGGAGCTTTGGGGTGTGATGCAGTCAATGTGCTGCCCTTAGGCTGGCCCCTGGAGGGCATCCTGCCTCGTTGGTGATGTGCCGCCTCCTCCTCCTCCTCCTCCTCCTCTCTCCTATCAGGCACCCACGTTGAGTCAGTGACCTCATCATCCCCTCCCTCCTCATCACTGGAGCAAACCTGGCAGTATGCTGCAGCAGGGGGAGCATGACTGCCAGATTGCTGTCCTTCTTGGGCACCCCCTCTGTCCGTGCTCATGTTACTGCCTTCATCGAGCTCAGTATCATCATCAGAGCCTTCCAAACGCTGGGCATCCTCCTGGAGCATGTACCCAACACTGTGGTCAAACAGTTCGAGGGAATCCTCATGAGGACATGGTGGAGCTAGGGAAGGAGTCACTGATGACATTGAGCTGAGGGAAGAGGCCGCTGCTTTGCCATACAAAGCACCCTGGGCATGGGTGAGAGAGGATGAGGAGGATGAGGACGGCTTGGTCATCCACTCGACCAAGTTTTCTGCATGTTGCGGCTCAACACGGCCAGCTGCCAAAAAAAAGGCCAAGTGTGTCCCATGGCCACGGGCTGATGAGGATGCACCGTCTCCACGACCAGCACTAGACACAGAGCCTGCTTGCCCTCTTTTATTGGCTTGTGACTGTCTGCCTCTCCTTCTTGGCCTTCCAGACATACTAATGGCCTGTAGCTGCACTAAGCTGGGATAGAACACCTGTAATTTTCTTCAGGTAGCTTTCTATACTGTAACCAGACAAGCCTGCCTGTCAGTAGGAAGATAACAGGAACGGATCTAGCTGAACACTGTGAGCAGGACGCACTGCACTAAATGTAAATAGCAGGAACGGATCTAGCTGAACACTGTGAGCAGGACGCACTGACTGCACTAAATGTAAATAGCAGGAACGGATCTAGCTGAACACTGTGAGCAGGACGCACTGACTGCACTAAATGTAAATAGCAGGAACGGATCTAGCTGAACACTGTGAGCAGGACGCACTGCACTAAATGTAAATAGCAGGAACAGATCTAGCTGAACACTGTGAGCAGGACGCACTGCACTAAATGTAAATAGCAGGAACAGATCTAGCTGAACACTGTGAGCAGGACGCACTGACTGCACTAAATGTAAATAGCAGGAACGGATCTAGCTGAACACTGAGCAGGACGCACTGCACTAAATGTAAATAGCAGGAACGGATCTAGCTGAACACTGTGAGCGGGACGCACTGCACTAAATGTAAATAGCAGGAACAGATCTAGCTGAACACTGTGAGCAGGACGCACTGCACTAAATGTAAATAGCAGGAACGGATCTAGCTGAACACTGTGAGCAGGACGCACTGCACTAAATGTAAATAGCAGGAACAGATCTAGCTGAACACTGTGAGCGGGACGCACTGCACTAAATGTAAATAGCAGGAACAGATCTAGCTGAACACTGTGAGCAGGACGCACTGCACTAAATGTAAATAGCAGGAACAGATCTAGCTGAACACTGTGAGCAGGACGCACTGCACTAAATGTAAATAGCAGGAACGGATCTAGCTGAACACTGTGAGCAGGACGCACTGACTGCACTAAATGTAAATAGCAGGAACAGATCTAGCTGAACACTGTGAGCAGGACGCACTGACTGCACTAAATGTAAATAGCAGGAACAGATCTAGCTGAACACTGTGAGCAGGACGCACTAACTGCACTAAATGTAAATAGCAGGAACGGATCTAGCTGAACACTGTGAGCAGGACGCACTGCACTAAATGTAAATAGCAGGAACGGATCTAGCTGAACACTGTGAGCAGGACGCACTGCACTAAATGTAAATAGCAGGAACAGATCTAGCCTAATCTAGCTAACTCAAATCAAATGACACTGTCTGTCTCTCTCTCTATCAGCACACCGGAACACACTACACAGGGCCGCCGTGCAGGCGGTCTTATATAGTGTGGGGCGTGTACTAAATCCCCTGAGCCATAATTGGCCAAAGCCACCCTGGCTTTGGCCAATTACAGCTCTCTCTACTGACGGCGCTGTGATTGGCCAAGCATGCAGGTCATAGTGCATGCTTGGCCAATCATCAGCCAGCAATGCACTGCGATGCCGCAGTGAATTATGGGCCGTGACGCGCCACACGAATTTGGCGCGAACGGCCCATAACGTTCGCAATTCGACGGACGGTCGAACAGCCGATGTTCGAGTCGAACATGGGTTCGACTCGAACACGAAGCTCATCCCTAGTCTCTACCCATTTCGCAGAGCACTGGCAGAATCAAGACACTCTTTTCAGACTAATTTCCCAGCCAGTTAAATACTCTGGAGGATTTCGAAATTTTCTTGTAATGCAAGCTCTACTTCCGAGCAGCCATTACTACAGCAATTACGATATCATATATAAAAACATAAGTATCCGTGGGACTGCTTCTGCCAGATTAAACACATACGCGTTCAGTTAAACATACTACAACGGTTTAATCAATAAGACCTTTACTTTAGGGCTATTGCATTTTTTCTAAGAAAGTCAATTACATCGATGGGCTGATAAAGAAAAATTGATCCAAGATGTTGCCTTTGCCATTAGGTAAAACGTAATGAAGGGTTAAATAGGAAAGCGATTACAGTTTATCTACTCCCAGCAGGACAGAATGTTACAAAGATTAAAAACCATCTCCCATTACTTTATATGGGCCGATTCCTTATAAACCGCTTGATGCGAGCAATGAAGAGGAAAGGAAGGGAAGAAAAAAAAAAAGCCAACAGCTATTGAAAGCAAAATCATCCCACTTAGCAAGAACGGAGAGAAATTGTCTGCTTTAATCAGGAAAATTGCACATAACCGTTACAATGCTTTGGCGGCCAAGGAAAAAATGTGTATATATAAATAGATGAATAAAGACCTCTTAGAAGAGGTCAGCAAGCACAAATTGGCAGTCTAATGGAAAAGATCCTTACAGCGCACGTGCATCTACAAATAAACAAAGACAGATGCTTTACCAAGATTCGTCTGACGAGTCTTGTGCGTTTGGATCACAATCCAGCCAGGATTGAAGCTAAGGGGGCACGAGTCTCTGAGTGACTGCATGACTGGAGAACAAGGGGGGTGGAAAGGATTCAGAGCAGAAACATATTACGGAAAATAAACTGAATCAATGTGTCTGACCTCTCGCAGAGAGGAAAAGTGACAGCTGAGTTAATGTGATGGAGCCAGAATCTTCTCCATGGATTATGATGAAATGGAAGCGTGGGCGAGTGTAAATAAGAGCATTCCCAATATCCTTGAAACAGATCATTACACATGTCAGGCAGGCTCACGCCATCTGTGTGGCAATGTTCCACACATCTTCCAAGTTCCCACAAGAGCTCTCTGGTTTTACAAGAGTGTTCATGCTTCTGCTGTGAAATACAATACTATTGTAATCGGAGATTTATTTTTTGGAACAACCGCTGGCATATAACCAGATAATATCTGGGAATAAAAAAAAAATATATACGTGTGTATAAATCGTTCACAGCATAATAGGCCAGCTGCCTGTGTACACTCACTCAATATTGCTAATTTTCCTCAAATGTTCTCAGCAAATTTGTCTCAAAGGGTTAGCCCAATCGCCAACATTCTTCTGAATGTAAAGATACTACCACCTCCACCTATCACTAGCACGCTATACATGGGGTAAGGAGTATTGCAGTCAAAGCAATCATTTTGTTTTCGAAACTAGCTAGCAAGTGAAACTCAAAGTTGAGTCAAAGTTCTCTCATCTCCTCTTCCTTCCTTTGGTTGCACCCTCTCCCCCTACTCTATACCTTCCCTTCTCTTTCTCTATATTTTTCTAATTCTGGTCCAATGGGCCTATAGTTGATATGCCACCAATGAGGTCATCTTCTCCTTGACTTTTCACCCTAGAATGCCTGTTGGGAAACTGCATTCTCGCTGCTCATGGCAGTAACCCTTTCTATTTAATACATATTCATTGCCTTTTTTTTTGTCAACATTACTATTATCAGTTAGTTTCCATCACCCTATTTATTTTGGCTAAATTTGTTTTATTCATCACCATGTTTTTTGATAGCCCCCAAATGGTTATAGAGCATACACTGCTGATCAATGGCTTTGTTTCCTGTGGAGGTTCTTAATGTATGTTGAAATATTGGGAACAATTGTATTAGGACTTAGATTCATGATAACCTCAGCTGCTCTGTATATGTTTAATCAGTGGTTAGCACTATCAAGTGGAATTGAACCTATGTTTTGTTTTTTGTTTTTTACACTTGATTGTCTAAGCTGAGTTTTGTGTACCTTCATATTTGTATTCTCACCTACTTTCACTAGATAGTTGGTCTATGAATAATCTGATAAGCACATATGCTTTACACACAGATGTACAACATGTTTTTTTCTGTCATCGAGGGCTGAGTCACTACCAATTCATGCGAATGTCTGGCTACGTCTTTATATTTCCTTGTCATGATATCTTGTAACTTTGTCCTTTCATTTTGACATTCAATGAAAAGATTATGCGGAAAAAAAAAAAAAAAAAAAAAGAATGTTGAGTGAGTGGGCAATTCACAGGAAATTTTAGCAATTCAATGGGAAATGACCGAACACATTAAACTCTTTGAGCTGGTCTCCAGTGGGCAATGCACAAAAAATGTTAGCTGTTCACTGGAAAATTACCCAACCGATATGAAATCTTTTAACTCATCTAAAACACATATTTTTTATTTTGTGCAGGTATTGCACATTCTACAGCTAGTTCGCAGAGCGCTAGAATAGCCTCTGTTACTTTAAAGTATTTAGTCTAGGTACAACAGAAGAGTCCCTATTACGTCTACAATACGAAAAGGACACTTTTTTTGGTTTCCTTGCTATTGCTGTTCTTGTTGTGTACACGACATAAGGGCTGTATATAGGTATAAAAATAAATACTGTAGGAAATCTAGGCCTACTGCCACTTACGAAGTCATCTTACTTACTTGTCATCTTCCAATAAAAAACTACTTCACAGTAATGGAAGAGGCTTTCATGATCATAAAGCATTCCTTTTGCATTAATAGGCTTGGTTGATAAAAACCTGAGCAAGAATACTTAGAGAAAAATTATGTCACCTCTCATAACAACCAGGATTTACATTTCATGATGTATAAATATAGAGGAAATATGATTACTGTCATAGACAATAGGTGCACTATATTTCAGTTATCTGCTCCAGAAGTTAGTGTGTGAGAATTCTGGCTTTTACCATATCAAGTTTCACCAAGACATTGATAAAACTTTTTGACATCAGCAAAAAATTAATTTAAAATGAATTTAATAGCAAAACGAAATAAGAAAAAGTCTGATTGCCTACTTCAGACAAAAACTCCAGGGCTGTGCACTTTTCAGCCTTCTCTGCAACTTTAATATTCCACCTTATAAAATTTGCCTAATCCGACATCCTCCACCTATATTATATTCAAAGTATTAAAAGTCCCTCAGGGCTAGGATACACTTATTTACAATCTATTCAATCTTCAGATGCATTTAAAGTTAGATTTGCTACAATGTAGCTATTCAACCCTTTGCAGAGTTGGGTAGTAGGTTCCTGAACCACCAGGATCCATGGCATAGCTGTATACTGTGGCAGTGGGACCCTGTGCTACCTGGAAGATTGCTGGTTTACGCTTTTTGGAGAGAAAGGCACGCTGATTGCACAGCTGTGTGCTGGGCTATTCAATTGTGACCTGGCTATGGCTCAGGGCCCCACCCAACAGATAGGAAGTCTGTGCATGGGAGTCAGGTGGACTCCCATTCCTCTGCAGGAGTCAGAGGCTGCATGGGCAGCCAGAGCATGCATGTCTGCAGGAGGCAGTTGTACTTGGTGACAGAGCAGCAAGCAGCTGATCGGGAGTAAGCTAGGAGAGAGCTTAACTCTAGGAAACACTCTTGTTCTGAGGAGCAGACCTAAGCTAGCGGCCTGAAGCAGCCGTGTGGCAAGAATGTAAGCCAGGAGGATAAAGTATTGAGTATGCAAGATACAGCAATGGTGGAACCCCCTGCGTGGGCTACTGTTGTCTCTTGTGAACTTTTCTGATCTTTTAAATATAAGTGGGCTACCAGGCCCTTAAAATATAGTTTTGGACTGGCGCACTCATTGAAAACGTACCTACTGCTTGAGTCTGATCACCCCAATCTTACAATACCCAGTGCTACACAACTAGTAATCAGCTAGTTACCATGAAAGAATGGAAGGGGTCATTTAGGTTGAACAACCACAAGAAAACCCTGAATTAGTACCCTTTACCACCTGCCGACCGCCGCACGCCGATGTACGTCCTAACTTTGAGGACGAATATCGCTGCTATGGCAACAGCTAGCTGCCATAATCCCAGTATCCCCGTTTTCAGCCGGCAGTCGGCTATAGGATAAAAGTGGTCCCTGCGGTGCAAGATCACTTTTAATCGGTGGCGGGAGAGGGCCCCCCTCCTGCCGCGATCCGATGCCCTCCGCCGCTTACCGGAGCCGTTGGTAGCATTGGAGGCGATCGCGTTCTTCTCAGGGCTGTGTATAGAGAGGAGTGAGGGGACGAAGGCCCCCACCTGTCTACATGACACTGCAGGGCGGAAGCGGCGTCAAAACGTCACTTCTGCCCATACCTCTTAAAAGGCACATTTTTTCAATGGCATTTTTTTTTTTTTTTTATTGCATTTAAGTCCAAATATGAGATCTGAGGACTTTGACCCCAGATCTCATATTTAAGAGGACCTGTCATGCTTTATTCTATTACAAGGGATGTTTGCATTCCTTGTAATAGGAATAAAAGTGATCAAAATATTTTTTTTTTTTTTTTTAAAAACAGTGTAAAAAGAAAAAAAAATTTTTTTAAAGCGCCCTGTCCCGACGAGCTTGCGCACAGAAGCGAACGCATACATGAGTAGCGCCCGCATATGAAAACGGTGGTCAAACCACACATGTGAGGCATTGCCGCGACCGTTCGAGCGAGAGCAATAACCTGTAGAATTTTTTAAACCTCGCCTATGGAGATTTTTAAGGGTAAAAGTTTGACACCATTCCACGAGCGGGCGCAATTTTGAAGCGTGACATGTTGGGTATCAATTTACTTGGCGTAACATTATATTTCACAATATAAAAAAATTGGGCTAACTTTACTGTTGTCTTATTTTTTTATTCAAAAAATGAATTTTTTCCAAAAAAAAAGTGTGCTTACAAGACCGCTGCGCAAATACGGTGCCGCCATTTTATTCTCTAGGGTGTTAGAAAAAAAACAATATGTAATGTTTGGGGGTTCCAAGTAATTTTGTAGCAAAAAAAAAAACCTGTTTTAAACATGTAAACACCTAAAATCCAAAACGAGGCTGGTCCTTAAGTGGTTCATCTCAAATTCAAAATGGATTTGATAACTCTACAGGTAACACAGAACTACCATTTAAACAAGGATTGGTAAATTGGGGACTTCGGGACAATTACAAGTTTCACAATTTTTACACTTTTTAGCCATAAAACGATGAATGTTTCAATCTACAGGGTTGTGTTGGGAAAGACAAGGAGGCAGGCTTACCTGAGGTTCTCTGTCTAGCAGAAAGCTTCTGGATCTATGAGGTGTCAAGGATCTTTTCATCACAGCCCGATGTTGAAAATGATAATAGTCTCCAAAAATCTAGACAGAAAGATAAGAACCATTACAATATGAATTTATAATTTGACTGCCATGGAATTATTGTACTAGCAAAAAAGCTTTAAACATTATACAGTAAAACCTTGGATTGCGACCATATTTTGTTCCGGAAACAGGCTTGTAATCCAAAGCACTCCTATATAAAAGCAAATTTCCCCATGAGAAATAATGGAAACTCAGATGATTCATTCCACAACCATTTATTCAGAAGTCCTTCAGTTTATAGTCCATATAAAATGTTTATAGCAATGTGATCAGGTTGTGTAACCATAAAATGTCCATCCACAAATGGAAGCTTCCACAAGGGGATTAGAAGCAAAATCCAGCAGGAGCTACAGAATATAAAAGAGAAGAGAGGCGCCTCTATGTGTAGTAATATGGTTATATTTAATGAAGGTAAAACATTTAGCAACTCACATGGTTGATTATTAAAAGAGGCACATCTAAGTATGCAGACATGCGGGGTAAAGCTGTCCACATAGACCATCCTCTGCACCACTGGCTCTCACCGCTGTCAGTCTGCAATCGTGGCTGGGAAGACTACCCTGCAGTAGAGTGATCTGAAAGCGAGGCTTGAACCACTCGTGGAGTGATGACATTGATGGTGGTGCAGAGGACAGTCTATGTGGACAGTTTTACCCTGGATGCCTGCATACTTAGATGTGCCCGTTTTAATCATCAACCATGTGAGTTGCTAAATGTTGTACCTTCATTAAATGTAACCATATTGCTATACTTAGAGGCGCCTCTCTTCTCTTTTATACTCAGTTGTGAAGTGACGCTACTTGTATATCAAGACATCACTTGTTTATCAAGTCAAAATGTATAAAAAAAAAATTGCTGGTCTTGCAAAACTCTCAGACCAAGTTACTCTCAATCCAAGGTTTTACTGTAATCTATATCGAGTTTAGCAAGGAACTTCTTGATGCTACTGATGTTGGTATCCAACTGAATCTATTTTTTTATCGCATCTAATAGTTGTACCATTTCTGCAGGATTTCAAGATCAATAGAAATTCCTCATGAATAAATTCTTAAAGTAGTTGTAAAGGCAGAAGTTTTTTTTTTATTCTAATGCATTGTATGCATTAAGATAAAAAGCCTTCTGTGTGCAGCAGCCCCCCTCAGCCCCTCTAATACTTACCTGAGCTCCATCTAGATCCACCATTGTTGCTGAAGTTTCTCAGCTGCCCGTGTCTCCCCTTCTCATTGGCTGAGACAACAGTGTGGTGCCATTGGCTACTGCTTCTGTCAAAGTCAGTTAGCCAATGAGAAGAGAAAGGGGGCAGGGCGGGGCCGCGGCTCTGTGTCTGAATGAACACAGGGAGCTACAGCTGGCTCGGGTGCCCCCCCATAGCAAGCTGCTTGCTGTGGGGGCACTCAACAGGAGAGAGAGGGGCCAGGAGCACCAAAGAGGGACCATCTGGGCTGCTCTCTGCAAAACCAACTGCACAGAGCAGGTAAGTAGAACACATTTGTTATTTTTCACAAAGCAAACAAGACTTTAGTTTCACTTTATATCTTAAAAAACAATGAGGTTTAGGTATATGCAAAATAAACTGATGGATTCTCATGCCAGCTGCAATTCTTTTTTCTTTACCCATATTAAAAAAGAAACCCTTCAATTTGCCAGATATGTAAACACATTGGTACGTTCACACTCCAGTCAACGGCTAAGCTCATCCATCACTAACCACTGGCAGCTGATGTACATATCAGTATTTATGCTCATCATAGAAAAGACAGCGGTGCCTCTTCTAAAGGCTTCACCTTCTTTACACTGGGGAAAATACAAGATGGCGATGCCCAATGGGGAAACAGTCTCTGTGGATAGTTTTGTTTGGCAATTACGCACCAGTGAGCTGTTTAAAAGCAAACACATAGCAGTGGTTTGTGTAAACATTGGCAAAGTGAAGGTTTGTAAGACTTCTATTTTTCGACCTGAAAATTGACAGCTAGAATTACAGCTGCCGTAAGGGAGCAACCACTTTGAAAACTTTATAAACTAACTTTTAAAAAATTCTAATTTTATTATAATTATGGCTGTATTGTACATTTAAAACCACAGATTAAAACACAAAGCCACATTAGAATCTGATGGGGTTTGTTTTTCTATGTGCAGTATTATGTGTTCTCTCAGTGAGTAATGGCTTCCAAAAGCAAAGCTGAAATACAGTATTTAGCTAAAAGCGGTCATATTCCAGTTTTGGTCATTGATTAGCAAAATATTAGCAAAGTTAAACATGGAGAACGCACACCAGAAATGCAACCAGGAGTACAGCCATGCCTTAGATTTCACATTAAGTGGTGAGGCAACCCTGGAAAATTCAGGATTTGTAAGCCGTGCTTTGCTTTCCCTCTTTTCTTAGAGATGCCAGGATGTATCTGACCTGTTCTGATAGGTCAAAGCAGTCAGGTGCCAGAATGTTACCAATCAAAATCACTCTGACCAATCCCGAAGGAAGACCACAGCTTTCAAATCCCCGTACTACTCTACCAACTGTGTGGGCAGTGACAGCTAATTATCTATGGAGGGATTGGAGGCAAGTGCAGCAGGGACAGGGGATGGGGAGGGTGTGGAGTGTTTGTTTACCTTTTCGTAAAAAGTGAACTTTAGGCTTCATGTACACTGCTGCTGGTTAAGGCCCGGTTCACACTGATGCGAGTTCATGACGAATGCAATGCGTCAAAAACACTTTAAATTCGCATGTCATCCCTAAAGTCATTGTTTTCAATGACGGTCGTTCACATACATGCGTTGCGATTCCTCTATGAATGCGATGTGATTAAAAAAAAGGGTCTTGTGCGAGTTTACTGCGTTGCGAATTTAGTCTCCATAGACATCAATGTAAATCGTTCTTGAATCGCATTGATGGGTCACATATGTGCGAATTCCACCACACTACTCTCCACAAAAACCAGGAAGTTAAGACCTTTATTTTTACATTATGATTCCATTGGCTAGAATATCAATCGCAGCTATGTCCAACTCCTGAAATTCGCGGTAAAATCGCGGTAAATTCGCACCTCAAAAAAGACAAAAAACGGAACAAAATCACAACGCATCAGTGTGAACTAGGGGTGCAACGGATCAAAAAACTCACGGTTCGGATCATTCTTCGGATCAGGAGTCACGGTTCGGATCAAAAAAAAAAAAAAAAATATCCCCCACTGTAATATCCACAATCTCCCTATTGGCAGTGTATTGGCGGGTATATTGGCAGAGTATTGGCGGGTATATTGGCAGAGTATTGGCAGAGTATTGGCAGGGTATTGGCAGGGCATTGCAGAGTATTGGCAGGGCATTGCAGAGTATTGGCAGGGCATTGCAGAGTATTGGCAGGGCATTGCAGAGTATTGGCAGGGCATTGCAGCAGGGTATTGCAGAGTATTGGCAGGGTATTGCAGCATAGTATTGGCAGGGTATTGCAGCAGGGCATTACAGAGTATTGCAGCAGGGCATTACAGCGTATTGGCAGGGCATTGCAGAGTATTGGCAGGGCATTGCAGAGTATTGGCAGGGCATTGCAGAGTATTGGCAGGGCATTGCAGCAGGGTATTGCAGAGTATTGCAGCAGGGTATTGCAGAGTATTGCAGCAGGGCATTACAGAGTATTGCAGCAGGGCATTACAGAGTATTGGCAGAGTATTGGCAGGGCATTGCAGAGTATTGGCAGGGCATTGCAGAGTATTGGCAGGGCATTGCAGAGTATTGGCACTGCTGCCATCCGATCTCTCCCCTCCACTGTACAGATCAGTACACAGAGGGGAGAGAGGAACCGGCATCATGACATGACGCCGGTTTGTTACAAGTGATCGCTCCGTCATTTGACGGAGTGATCATGTGCTAAACGGCCGCCGGGTGTACCAAGATGGCCGCCGCTCCGGAGCTAGGCCAAAGCCGCGGCCTTTCCTATGGCCGAGGCCACAGAGCGCTCCGCGGATCGCGGGTGTCCCGTACGGACCAACCTCCGCGGATCGGATCATGGATCGATAACGATCCGTTGCACCCCTAGTGTGAACCGGGCCTAAAGGACGTTTAGGAGCAGTTGGGTGTTTTTTTTCAGCTGCCCCTGAACTCTCCTGTAGGTCATCTTATCAGGTCTTATCAGTACATGTACACAGGGTCATTTATAGTCGTTTCTAGGCAGTTGAGTTTAAAAGCATTTTTTGGAAAGCAAAAAAAAAATGCGTTCAGGACGGATGTTCAGAGGCATTTTAAACGCCAAATGCCTGTAACCGCTTGTAAACGCATGTAAACGCACTAACTCGCATTTAGCAACATTTCGTTTACAGGCAGGCAGTTTTA
This sequence comes from Lithobates septentrionalis, assembly GCA_037952835.1. NCBI lineage: Eukaryota > Metazoa > Chordata > Amphibia > Anura > Ranidae > Lithobates > Lithobates septentrionalis. The sequence goes on from JBBDGP010002445.1 coordinate 1,549,951, forward strand.
ATGGAGATACATTTTTGACTATTTGAGAAAAATAAACGCAGCAAAACGAGCGTTTTTAAAATGTCGTTTACGATCTGTTCAGTGGAGGTTGTAAAATGTCCCGTGTACATTAAGCCTAAAAGTTAAAATGCATGTGTTATTTAGTGTAGTTGTGATTGATATAGGATTCTGTAGCCCCAATTTGTGTATTGCTGATTTTTTTTGTATCCAATTTCATGTTTTATATTTTAGGTATTTTTCTATAATAAATGTATATGATATTTGTAAAATAGTTTTTTTTTTTGGTAGTGCCTTCAAAATCCCACCTTAGGGGTTCTCTTTTTTTATTCAATTATGTTGCATTTTAAGGCAATGATAAAACAGACGCTGTGAGGCAGATTATCGGACAGAATAAAATCTACCTCTATCACTACTTAATTGTGCATATGTTTGGTGTGAAATTCGGTCTCATCTTGGATGGTAAATCTGTCTAAATTTGCATGCAGGGGCCACAGAAAAACTACTGCATAGACTTCACTAAATAGGAGGCAGTCTGATTTGTGTCTAAATGTGTCTCTAATTTGTTTGATTAATATTTCACACAATTTTTTTCTTAGAAAAAGAATACTGAATGCAATAAAGCAAAAAGTTTGCCTTTATATTTTACCAGATTTCCTTAGTTAGAACTATTTCTATTGATACTTTGTAAAAGAAAAAAAGTACTTTGTAAAAGAAAAAAAGTACTTTGTAAAAGAAAAAAAGTACTTTGTAAAAGAACTATTCCTATTGAATGCATTTAACTGCTAAAGCATGTCTGTCTATATCATAGGAGACAGGATTGCCTGTGCAATAAAGCTCACCAATGTAGCTAAATCAGAGAATAGATCTCTTAGCTGGAATTGCATTCATTTAATGGATACATGCGTACTTGACAAGTCGGGTTAAGTGTCAAATGCAAATCAGTTGGCTGTTGTGGTAACTTACTGAACACCTAGAAGACAGCTAGAAAACCTCTAGAAGACCTGCCTGCCATACTGTGTGATAAATTGAGAGAGGTTGTCTACGGCACAGCTACAAATCTGGTGCAGGTCAAAAAGGAGCAAAGAAACTGAAAGCTCTCATATCAAAAGTTTTAAATTGGCAGTTGTATAGTAGAAACCAAATCAAAACTAGCAAAATAATAAAAAAATAGGAAAAAAAAAAACACTTCAAAGCAAAAGTTATTTCAAGTCTATTTCAATTTGAATGTACTCATATAAACAATCCCAAAAAATTTAGTCTAAGCAAATTGACCAGTAAATTACAGATGACTGCCTTGTAGATCATGGTAGTAACATTCTTTATTCACATCTGCTTTAATTCCTCTAAATGACCCCCTAAATTTTAGTTTACATCGGTACTTTAGAAATGGGATAAGTAACATATCTAAACCAGTAGATTGCAGGTGGCTGTCTCTGCAGTAATACAACAGAATTTATTCATTTTAAAAGGAAACGGCTAAAACACAAATATCACACATAGGGGTATAACACATGCCATCAGGCACAGCCATAACGCAGTACCTCGGCTTTTTTTTTTACAACTTGGTCTTCCCAGTCATTAATGACCCTTGGTTAGCACTGGTCTGCATTTCATGCCCACTTTACACATTGTACCACTTTAAAGCATGCTAAAGTAGCCTCTCAGTTGATATAATCAAGTGTCATTTACACATGCCCTTGAGCTGAACTCCAGCCTTGAACAAAAAATGACCCTTGCAGAGGGGGCCCTTTGCACAGATTGAAATAGTTATTTGCTTGTTATGTCTAGGATTGCTGGAGTAAGGAGAAAAATGTGCCCTATTCCATGCTCCGGCAGGCTTCCTCTACCTGTTTCACCAGGTTTCTGCACGTTTGCCCTCTTCACATATTATCTGAGCACAGACATGCTAGAGCAGCCTTTCTCAACCTTTTCAACACAGAGGAACCCTTGAAATAGTTCTCCAGTCTCAGGGAACCCCTGCTAAAAATTAGAAATCTAAATGATACATTAGTGTGATGGTCAGTGGGAAGAATGCTCCTTACACGTGTGGTCATTGGGAAGAATTACCTCCTTACAGATAGTTAAAAAGATCAATGGTGTCAGTGGGAACTTATCTGAGAGGCAGAAATTGCCCAATGTTGAAGGAACCCCTAGCAACCTCTGTAGGAACCCTAGTTGAGAATCACTGTGCTAGAACTTGGGGAAGAAGAGTGCTGGAGTTTGCTGTAACAGGGAATATGCCAAGTAAAACAGCCTCTTCGTTAAACCCTCTAGAAATAATGAGCATGTATCTCTTGCAGGGCAACGGTGTTTTTTTCTTTTTCCCGCCTGGAGTTCAGATTTAAGCGCCATTTTTCACACCCTAAATGCCATTGAAGCTTCATTAAACAGGGGCACCAACTGACCTTCTCTTAGGCTTCACGTACACGGGACGTTTTTACAACCTCTCCAGAACGATTTAACTTGACAGATAGTAACCCACGTTTAAAACATCCGTTTTGCCGCATTTACATGCCATGTTTAGCGTTTAGAAGCGTTTCTTCAACATAGCCAAAAATCTAAAATGCCTGTAAACGAAATGCGGCTAAACGAGAGTTACCGCGTTTAGCGCTTGTAATGCCTCTAAACTCAGCTTCTGAACCCATTTTTTGCGTTCCAAAAAAGCCTCTAAACTCAACTGCCTAGAAATGACTATAAACGACCCTGTGTACATGTACTGATAAGATAACAGAGGAGAGTTCAGGAGCAGTTGAAAAAAATGCCCAACTACTCCTAAACATCCGTTTAGCAGCAGCAGTGTACATGAGGCCTTGTCTCATTAAAGTGGAGTTCCACCCAAAAATGGAACTTCCACTTTAAGGGAAGGTGACATTGCCACATTTGGCGTGTAATTTGTTTTTGGGGGGGGGGGAGAGCGGATACCCTCTTTTTAGAGGGTTCCAGCTCCCACTTCCTCCTGGCGCACGGCACCGGAAGGGAGATCACCTCTCCCCCCTCCCCCTTGGCAATCATCTGGGACACGTCACAGGTCCTAGATGATTGCCCGGGCAGTCACAGCTCGCGCATGCGCAGTACGTGCCTGGCTGTGAAGCCACAACCGAGCGCCCACAGTGACTATGCCGGCGCCGCAGAGAGGAGGGGGAGACTAGCGGGGCTTTGTTCCCCTGCATCGCTGGACCCTGGGACAGGCAAGTGTCCGATTATTAAAAGTCAGAAGCCGCAGTATTTGTAGCTGCTAACTTAAAAAAAAAATAATTAAAGCGGAACTCCGCTTTAAGTTAGGTCTGCCTTTTCATCCAAGCATGTAATTTGCCCCCATGTTCCTAAACGTTGCCTTTTTTCTAGTTTATGTATCCCAGATGCTTGATTACCACGTTTCTGCTGAACTTCGATTTAAAGATGTTGGTTAGCGCAAATTACATTTGGGAACAGGTCTAGTAACTTGGTAGGGTAGTAGGCCTTAAAAAAAAAAAAAAAGAAAAAAAAAAAAGGAAAACATGGTTACATGCATCTTGGCAGCTGTTTTGGCAAAGATCTGCTTAATCAGCTGTTTAAACAGCACTGCCAAAGCCGACGGCACTCAAGAGAGTTGATCAGCTTCATTCAGTGAGCTTCTAAGGTCAAGGAACAAAATGGATGAGCTGCATCACACTGAAGAACACAGAGTGCACTCAGAGGTGGCAGCCGGCTTGCCAGTTCTGTGAAAACAGCAAATTACCAGGGTTCAAAGTGAGAAGATTGCTTGCTGATCAGCAGCAGCCGGGGGTGTATTCAAACAAGTTTTCCAGTTCTAGTCTGGAAAAAATAAATAAATAAATAAAAAACTCTTTAAACGCTTACCTCCCATCTTTTCTACCTTATAGTTATTATTTCTGAAAGTAAAAATTCCAACTTTTACCACTGTAGATCTTCAGGTGCTTTAATGCAGTTAAAGCAATCTCTAAGGTTGCTTTTGGAGTGGCTGCCCCCATGTGTGCAGACTAAACCCCTGTTTTTAATGCATACTGTTAGACAGAATAATTTGGTTGTTTGCAGGCTGGTCAGTAAATGGAGCTGGGAATTTCTCTGGTTTTGTGTTGCATGCGTTGCCGGGTATAGGCAAGGGCAGTGGCCGTTTGTGCTGCCCCTCTATTGCATACCTGACAACTTTCTGAGATGGGAATGAGGGACATCTATTAGGAAAACTACGTAGGCATAGGACCAGTGGCGACCAGCGTAGCTTCTCAGACCCACTTCCCGATTGGCCGTGAGGATAAAGTAGTGTGAGAATAGCGAATATTCATTTGGTAGTGTCACACAACTGGGTGGGCTTGGAGCGCAGTGCTCTGCGCCCCGAGCCCACCCCATTTTGAAGCCCATTAGAGCCTCCGGCTCTAATCATGTGCTTCATCCGGTGCCTTGCATGTAGATAAGGGGGCCAGATACATGGATGGGGGGCAGCGCCGTTATGGACAGGCCACCACTGCATAGGACACACCCCTGATCCCCCCCCCCCCCCACCCACACACACACACACGTAAATGAGAATAATACAAAAAATTACTGGTGAAACCCACAAGTGTTTTTTTTTCCCCACTACTATTCATTTATCATGGCTAATGGAATTTACTGATGCAGCAATTTATGCCGCGTGCACACGAGTGGACTTTTCGACCGTACTGGTCCGACGGTCTATCCGACGGACTTTCCTAACGAACAGACTTGCCTACACACGATCACACCAAAGTCCGACGGATTCGTACGTGATGACGTACAACCGGACTAAAATAAGGAAGTTCATAGCCAGTAGCCAATAGCTGCCCCAGCGTCTGTTTTAGTCCGTCGGACCAGCATACAGACGAGCGGATTTTTCTACCAGACTCGAGTCCGTCGGAAAGATTTGAAACTTGTTTTATTTCTAGGTCCGTCTGACTTTTGGGAAAAAAAAAAAAAGTCCACTGGAGCCCACACACGATCGAATTGTTCGACGGAGTCCGGTCCGCCAGACCAAGTCTGCCAGAAAGCCCGCTTGTGTGTACGCATTAGAAATCAGATGAAAGGTTTAGCATTGTAAAACACTTTTGGATAGAAGAATAGTGCATTTTATAAACAACTATATAAAATCAGACCAAAAATAAGGGACAAATCAGGGAGGAAAGAGGGTCAGAGGGACAGTTCCTCAAAATCGTGCTTCATGTTAGACCAAATATCTCTAATAACTGTACGGCATGTCATTATTCAAGTCATATTTACTGGGATGGAATAGCAAACATAATGGGTTTTCTATCCAGTAAGATTGCTTGTAACCTTTGATGGTGGTCAATGTCTGCAGACATGAGAATGACGCCTTAACTGGTCCAAAGTGAACCAGGTCTATGGTACATAAAGCGGACCGTTCACATCTATTCATTTAGGCACATGTCAACACTTGTACACAGGTGAGCCACTATTGAACTGTTGGGCGGCACAGTGGTGTAGTGGGTAGCACTCTTGCCTAGCAGTAAAAAGTGTCGCTGGTTCAAATCCCAACCATGACACTACCTGCCTGGTGTTTTCATGTTCTCCCTGTGCCTGCGTGGGTTTCCTCCGGGTACTCCGGTTTCCTCCCACACTCCAAAGACATGCTGGCAGGCTAATTGACTTCTGCCCAAAAAAAAATGGCCCTAGTATATGAATGTGAGTTGGGGACCTTGGATTGTGGGCTCCTTGAGGGTAGGGACCGATGGGAGTGTGTGATGTATGTGTGGAGTGCTGTGTAAATTGATGGCGCTATATGGGTACCTTAAATAAATAATAATAATAGATGAGTATCTTAATGAGAGACAATGTATAGGGATAGGGACAACTGTAGACACGCATCCACACTCACTCAGGTTGAACTGGATGGACTGGTGCCTTTATTCAACCTGACTATGCAACTATGAATACAGTGCTTGTTCACGTGTGACGTACAAATTTTGACACATTGATGCTCTGCATAGGGCCTTTTGAGGACAATAGCAGCATATGGAAAGGCATTATAATTTATAACACACAAACTCATTAAAGTATGCATGGAAAGGTTTGCATCCAGCCTTCAAGTCATCATAGGAGGGTAAATCTTTCACCAAGAATGCTGGGAGCAGAGTGATCTGCCTAATTTTTTTTAGCGGAGACCTGCCACCATGCTTGCAGAGTGAAAAGTTAAATTTTACTGTAAAGTCTCTGCAACTAATCTATGTGATGCAGCGATTTTACAACATGCTGGAAAAACCAGAGTGCGATAACCGCCAGTTCCAGTATACAGCATTATCAGTCTGTTGTTAATGCTCCTCATGACCCAACAGAGGAAGGAAATGCTCAAATCTGTTGCTAGACTTTGAAATCTCTATATATGGGGGTCAACAAAATTAGGATTTTAAACCAAATCATAAACCTATCCTTCACAGTGGGAAAAGAAGAAATGTGTTTGCAATCTGCTGTAGTATGAGGTTTACAGTCATGTTTCATTGCAATTAATTATTCCCCAATGAAACCCATTAAAAAAATAAATTGTAAACAAAGACAGAAGCAAATTTTACCCGAAGATACATCAACACCAGAAAAGAGAAAAGCTCTGAATAGTGAAGGCGGATGTATTTCTTTGTTCTCTTTGTGTCGGTTTTCAGCTATACATTAATGCGTCTAGAACATACAGAATGGTTTGGCGATCAAAGCTCTCTATACCCGTCGCTGTGCTTACAGATAAACAAGCTTTCTGAACAGCCGCGAATGCCAATGTCTGGTCTCCAGCAGCTTCCAATGAATAGAACGAGGTGAATAAAAGACAATGGGAAAGGGTACGGTGTTTATTTTTAGAATATACAGAATCAATTTAGTTTTAATAACAGAAGCTTTTACACTCCGAGAGGCCATAACCCCTTTTTAAACATGAACTCTAAAAAGGTACATGTGTTGGATGGCTTTGGAATGCAACTAATGACCCTCCAAGAAAGCCTGGAAAATTACTACGTCTGACATCCGGCACAAAACCTCCGCTGCATCTGTACGCTGGCCAACACTTTATTATCCTTAATACCATGTGTTAACAGAACTAAAATTATGTTTTCAAATCTCTTCCCTAGTGGCATGCTTGGAAATGATGCGTTTTACTTGACCCCCAGCTGTTTAAAAAAAAAAAAAAAATCTTGTAAATGTCTATTTGTATTTTTTTTTAATTAAAAACTTAAAAGAATGTATGCATTTCTATCTATTTGTGCATTAATTCATACACAGATCTTAACGTGATTCTAAAGGCTTTTTACCTTCATGCATAGAACCTTCTGTGTTCAGTTCAGTGTCGTGCCCCCCCAGCCCACCTGATTCTTACCTGAGCTCCCTCTGATCCAGAGATGTTCACTATAGCCTCGGCTGTCCTGGGGCTCTCCCTCATTGGTTGAGACAGTAGTGGGAGCCCAATCACAGCCAATGAGGAGGGGGGGGGGGCAGGGCCAAGCCGCGCCACAGCTCTGTGTGTCTTATGGGCCCATAGAGCAGCGGCTTCAGAGAAAGCACACAGCGATGCCCCCAGGGCAAGTGGCTTTCAATGGGGGCTCTGCTTGAAGGGGAGGTGCCAGAAGTGCCGGTGGGGGACCCCAAAAAGAAGAGGATTGTAGCTGCTGTTTGCAAAACCACTGCACAGAGTAGGTAAAGTATATAACATGTTTGTTATTTTAAAAATGAAAAAAAAAAAAAAAAAAAACTTTAATACCACTGTAATATAGTTTGAGCTTAAAGAGGAACTGCAGTCTGATCACATAATTTGTAATAAAAAACATCTTTGCCATTCTGAAGCTTCCCTCCAACCACTTTGCATATTATTTTATATATACTGTAATTCTGTACTTGCCAAATATCCTGCAGAAATCTCCCTCCACTAAGTGTGGTTGCAGCCATTTTAACTGTGGGCAGCTGAAGCTGCTGCCTGTTCACTTCCTGGATTTACACAGACACACAGGAGGCACACCTCCAGCTCTGCAGCTCCCATTGGCCCTCTTATGACTCATCCCCCCTCCCTTCCTGGCAAACTCTCACGAGAGTAAGAGAGAGCGCTGTGCATGATGTTATAAGCCTAGGCTGTTTACCAGACAAGAAACAGGAAGTGGGCTGTATAAAAGGCATTTATTGACAGAAAAAAATATTTTACTATCCAAAGTTAAAACAACAAGGGCAGAAGATTTAATAGATGGAAAGTTGAAAAAAATGACTGAAGGTCCACTTTAATAGTTTATCAAGACTAGCAATAGATGGAAAGATTTTATACTAGAAAGAACAGGAAGTGAAACATCTGCCCATTCTGGATCACGCTAGGACCTTCTGCAACTTATGGTCTGGCCAATTAGCAAAAGTGTTTTATGTGTGGTAAAGTACTTTTACTCCACTTCTCAATGACAGCAGGAAGAACTGAGGAAGGCTCAGCCATGTTGCACATAGATTTTTCAACAAGTAACATAAGATCACTTGGAATCACTTGTTAGCACCCTGCAAATGGCACACAAATAAGGTTCAGTATTAGCCCCCGTTCACACCTATGCGAATTAGATGCGGCTTACAGCACATCCAATTCGCAGGACATTTTAAACTAGGTTAATTTAAATGAGGCTTGTTCACATATGTGCGTTGCATTCGCACTGCGCATTGCACAAAAATATGTGTTCGTTTTCTGGTCATTGCGGTGCGAATTATGAGCCCCTTATCTTCTATGGGAACGCATCTGCTTCGCAGATGCATTGCGTTCTGAACATGGATTTTCTCCTTCTCCTCACTACACCTCCCCCTCCCCCCCTCTCTCCCCCCCTCTCTCCCCCCCCTCTCTCCCCCCCCCTCTCCCTGCTCACTGATCCTGAGCTAAAACGCAGATGAACCTTTGAACAGGAGATTTTAATCTCCCCAGTGAAACCTGAGCTTCACTTCGCACTGCACATGTGTGAACCCAGGCTCACTGTTGATGGCCAACCCAAGGTTGGTTAAACATGGGAAAATTTTACAGAACATAATAACCAGATTTGCAGGGAGTTCACGAGACAAAACAATCACACATTCTATGCAAGACAGAAATGGACGATATCAACCACACTGTAATGTCCGTCTTTTTAAAAGACCAATGCAAATTCTCATTTAGAACTCCAGATAATAACTATACACAATCCATATACCATATATACTCGAGTATAAGTCGTTCCGAGTATAAGTCGAGGCCCTAATTTACCACAAAAAAAAAAAAAAAAAAATGGGAAAAACTTATTGACCCGAGTATAAGACGAGGGTGAGAAATGCACAGCTACTGTAAGTGGAAAAGAGGGTCAACAATGCACATTTGCAGCCTCACTCTGCCCATTTACAGCCATAGGTCCCCTGAACTTCAAACTCGGTAGTTAAGGGTTCCTAGATGCCCCCTAGCTGCAGCCAAAATTTGGGGTCTCTGAACCCAAAGGGTCCCGAAATGACATTGCTGCAGATGGACACAGTTGATCGAATTTGGGGCCCTGTATCTCGGGGCCACTTAGAGCTAGAAACCCCAAATTTGGTGTGCAAACCCAGTGGAACTAGCACCATAACATTTCCAAAGATGGGGTTTCTAGCATCAAGTGGCCCCAAGATACAGGGCCCCAAAAATCTGTGCAGAAAATGTCAAGCACTTTTCTGCAGCAGAGAATGACATTTTCCGAACCGGTTTTGAGGCCCTGTGTCTCAGGGCCACTAGGTGCTAGGAACCCCAGGATATTGGATATGTTATGGTACCAGTTCCACTTGGTTTGCACACCAAATTTGGGGTTCCTAGCACCAAGTGGCCCTGAAATATGGGGCCCCAAATTCGGTTCAGAAAATGTCAAGCACTTTTCTGCAGCAGAGAATGACATTTTCCGAACCGATTTTGGGGCCCCGTATCTCGGGGCCACTTAGTGCTAGGAACTTCAGCTTTGAATATGTTATGGTACCAGTTCCACTTGGTTTGCACACCAAATTTGGGGTACCTAGCACTAAGTGGCCCTGAGATACGGGGCCCCAAAGTCGGTTCGGAAAATGAAATTTTTTGCTTCAGAAAAGTGCTTGACTCGAGTATAAGTCGAGGGGGGCACTTTCAGCACAAAAAAATGTGCTGAAAAATTTGACTTATACTCGAGTATATACGGTACTCAATCTGGAGTTCCAGAGATTAAAACAAAAAACCCATAGAAGCTGTACAAAGATGATATTTTTTACATTTACTCATTCACTTTGATGAAGAAACATCATTCAACATTCATTAAATTTTAATTTATATATTCTGTGTATAGAAATCTTAAGTCAACTCATGAAACTATTCCAGAACTTTAGCATCATTATTTGAACAATGGCAATACTTGTGGGGCTGGTTTAGTAGCCAGTGTTTTAAAAAACCTACAGCTGGCAGTTTCTTTTTTAGCTTTAATACCTGGCTCCTTAGAAGCATACACACAGACTGCTGTAGTGTACATTAGGTCACCAAACCCTTTCTTGTTGAGAATTCAAAGAGTTAAAACAACCATTGGCTTGCATGGATAAAAGTGCTTGGTCACTAAACCAAATCTTACATGTAGATGCTTGTGATGGAACCACATTGTTTAGACCAAGGGTCTCCAAACTTTCTAAACAAAGGGCCAGTTTAATGTCCTTTAAACTTTAGGGGGGCAGGCTGTGAGTAAGTGAGTAAGCAATGCCCTATATTTGGTGTCAGTGGGAGAAACAGTGCCCCATCGTTGGTGTTTTTTTGAGGAATGGTGCCCCATAATTGTCATTGGGAGGAATTGTGCCCTTCATTAGTGTCAGTGGGATTAATAGCGCCCCAAGGGGTGGATAAGAGCAAGCGAAGGGCCAATTCTGGCCCCTGGGCCACAGTTTGGAGACCACCGATTTAGACGATCCACGGTAACATTACTTAGAAAAACAAGGACTGCTACAAAGAAGCAAGGCTGTGAAACACATCAGAAAGCCTCAAACATATACCAAGCTCACACCCTTCGGCCCCTTTCACACTGGGGCGGTAGGGGGCGTCGGCGGTAAAACAGCGCTATTTTTAGCGCTGTTTTACCGCGGTATTCAGCCGCTAGCGGTGCGGTTTTAACCCCCGCTGGCGGCCGAAAAAGGGTTAAAACCACTCGTACAGCGCGGCTATAGCCGCGGTATTGCCGCGGTATAGCTGCGCTGTCCCATTGATTTCAATGGGCAGGAGAGGTGAAGGAGCGGTGATTACACCGCTTCAAAGATGCGGCTTGCAGGAGTTTTTTTCTTCTTCTGCCAGCGCACCGCTTCAGTGTGAAAGCCCTCGGGCTTTCACACTGAACAAACAGCGGAGGCTGTTTAGGGGCGGTTTGCAGGCGGTATTTTTAGCGCAATAATGCCTGCAAACCGCCCCAGTGTGAAAGGGGCCTTCATCTCCATGTCCTGTTGAGTAGAGAAGACAAGGAATAATATGTACGTACCATCATTAGGAAGTAGCATTCCTACCATCTGCTAACTCTAGGCTAGCCATTAATAATCAGGGTTCAGTGGAACCCTAGGGTTCATGCAGAGGTTGCTATGGGCTCCCTGAGCTGTGGCCAATTGCCCTCCTATCTGATGGTATCTGTGTAGTTTTGGGGTAAATCACACTTGGCAGAGCCAGCAGCATGACTTAACTTTTTAGCTGTCTGTAAGGGGGCATTTTGACCATGACTGTAAGGGGACATTTTTCGCAATGATTTTAGCAGGGGTCACTCAAAACCGAATTATTTCAAGGGTTTCTCTTAAACAAAATGATTGAGAAAGGCTACCTTAGGCTATGGTGGAAGGCTGATGTAAAAACCCAAGCTCAATAGATTTGTTTTAATAAGAGGTTTAGGATTTTTACAAGCCTTTATGGATTGGGGAACCTATATTTGATTCCAGCTAACCCAGCAATAGAAATAGCCACTGCACAGCAGCAAGAACTGGAAGAACAACATTTGTGAAACCTGAAACAGTTTTACTGAAGAACTGGCAGCCAACGAGTTACATCCGGAGGCCTCTCTAAATCTTCACCAATTCTTTCTACAACCAGCAGCCACAGAAAAAAAAAAAAAGGTTATATCAGACAGTATCAAATCACAACTGTATACGTGCTGACCCCTAAATGTATTACAATGTCAAGCCTTATGAAATATCGGCAACTTCCTATTTCCCAGCATATCCCACAGCTGTGCCTGCTGACTTTCAATCACATAGCACTCAGTGTAGCGGAGAGATTACCGTCCTAAACTTTATTGCCAAAAATGTATTACTTCCAAAGCAAAAAAGGGAAAAAAATAGAAATGTAGCTTCCTCAAACAGATGTGCACAGAGTTCCTCAGAAAATCATATTACTCATACATACATACAAAAAGTCATTAGTTAAAGCATTTTGGGTGTGTTGTGGTGTTTGAAAAAAGAATTGATGACCATGAAGAAAATTCACAAATTATGAGGGGAATGGAGCAAAACACTAAAAGAAATAAAATTACAAAAATAAAACAAGACAACTTTCTGGCGGAAACCGAAGGATATGCAAAGGTGTGCTTTCAAACCCTGCACCTGCAAACCTGGACAACTGCAACTATTTCAAGACAGTAAAAAAAATGGTTCCAGATGCATGCAAAATAATTTCAACTTAAAGTGGAATTAAATCCTCCTATCCTTCTCATCCAAGGAAGCTGCTACCTTAGCCTCTGTTTGATTTGAAACTGCCATGGTGCTACTCATGTGATCGGTGACATCAGGACCTTGGACCATTGGGAAGAAGACATTGTGGGTCTAGCAGTAAGTAGATCTTATGTCCCCCAGACCTAAACAAGCAAATAAGGGTAAGCACAGGGATCAATTTGAAGTTTTCTGGAGTTGGGCTTTAAAAAATATCTAATACCAAAACGTCCCCCCCCCCCCCCCCCCATTTATGGATTGAGTGGGGATGGTTAAAAGCAATCAGTTTTTTTGCCATCTGTGTCCTATTGGGAAGATTTTACTTAATTTCCTGTTGTGTAGACACAACAGGAAGAGGAATTCTCCACAAAACACAAGACCGAGACCTCTTTGCAGTGGTCAATGGAACAAGTTTTCCCATTGGAAACTCAAATCTTTGGATTTTTCCATCACTTTCTGCAGCAATTACAATGGCCACAAGATAAAAAGAGCGGGTGAAAAACAACAAAACAAATCTGACAGGGGAGCTAAACTTTTACCTCTCTATCCAAAAAAATGGAAATTCCATGTAAAAGAGGCCTACGTCTCATTACACATAGTCCCAGAGCTGGCTGAAAGATACAAGGAATAGGCAACAGGTTGCGTGTGCCCTTCTCCTTGTTAGCATCACAACCATGCTTGTCCAGTAAAGCTGACCATACAATAGAAGGATTTCAATTTAAAATTTTAAAGTTAGGTTAGCGAGCTCAAATCAATTCTAGTTTTTAACCGTGGTGAAGAGAAAGTTCAAAAGGCGAAGGATGGACATTTCTTCTCGAATCTAAATGTGGTTTATATACAGGCAAAATTGATCATATTGTGATGTGCATGTTCTAGACCAAGGATCCTCAACTATGGCCCTCCAGCTGTTGCGGAACTACATATCTCATGAGACATTGTAAAAATCTGACATTCACAGACATGACTAGGCATGATGGGAATTGTAGTTCCTGAACTGGAGGGCCATAGTTTGAAGACCCCTGTTCTAGACACAAATGAAACCTATTTAGGAAGTCTGGGATTCCATTCAAGTAACAATACTGGACAAAATATTAAAGGCTTTTTAAATAAATTTATTTGGCTTGATGGCAAGATCAAAAGCTCTGATGAACAAATTTTTCAGAATTTCTGTATGAAATGTCAGCCGCTGGTCTCCAATCTGCTCCTGCAGCGCTCACAGGAGCACAAGGCTGGGCAGGGGGAGGGCATGGCTGGCACCCAATCTCAGCTGTGTGCTGAAAATTGGAGCCAGTTGTCAATCAGGCAGTAGAGTGGAACCCGACAATATGGTCAGGATCCTTCCCAACCCTGGTGCTGCTCTGCCCTGTCCATTGATGGTGGGAAAGAGCCTGCTATAAGCAGAGTCTGGATTAATGGAGTACAAAAAGGTAAATGTACTCCTGTGGCCCACAATACTTACCCATGTAAACTTTTGCCTCACTAGTGAATGCTTTTTGTTTAAGTTATGGCAAAGCTTTGATTAGGCTTTAAAATCTAGCGCACACAAGTGATTTTTGCTACAGCTGTCATCGCCCACAAGTAATACCTAGCAGTCCAAACCAATGCAGTTGTATGTAGCAAATTTGGAACTCTACATTTAGCAATTAATGGATTCCATACACTACTGTCCATTTTTTCTGTTATGCAGCAAATAATTACTGGCCGATCATTGCTGTGGCACAATTTGCACAAGTAAGCCCACCCTTACTGCTCCTTCTCCCAGTGGAAGTCTTAGAAGTTGGCTGACTCGCTGAAGATTATTCAATTCCTGTGTATCAGATATCTTTTCTCAATAGCTGCTAATAAATTGGGCAGGGTAATTGCAATGTCCAGTCTAATCTGTCTCTAGTAATAATCCATAAACATTTAATACAATCAAGTACACTCACCGGCCACTTTAGGTACACATGTTCAATTGCTTGGTAACATAAATTGCTAATCAGCCAATCACGTGGTAGCAATTCAATGCATTTAGGCTTCTAGACGTGGTGAAGACGACCTGCTAAAGTTCAAGCCAAGGATCAGATTGGGGAAGAAAGGCGATTTAAGTGACATGGTTGTTGGTGCCAGACGGGCTGGCGTGAGTATTTAAAAAACTGCTAATCTACCAGGATTTTCACACACATCCATCTCTAGGGTTTATAGAGAAAAAGTGAAAATATCCTGTGGGCGGCAGTTGTATGGACGAAAATGCCTTGCTGATGTCAGAGGAGAATGGGCAGACTGGTTCGGGATGATACAATAGAAAGGCGACAGTAGCTCAATCACTCGTTACAACCAAGGTATGCAGAATACCATCTCTGAATGCACAACACATTGAACCTTGAAGCAGATGGGCTACAGCAGAAGAAGACCACACAGGGTGCCTCTCCTGTCAGCTAAGAACAGGAAACTGAGGCTACAATTCACACAGGCTCATCAAAATTGGACAATAGAAGATTGGAAAAACGTTGCCTGGTCTGATTTCAGTTGCGACATTCAGATGGTAGGGACAGAATTTGGCGTAAACATGAAAGCATGGATCCATCCTGCCTTGTATCAATGGTTCAGGCTGGTGGTGGTGGTGTATTGGTGTGGGGGATATTTTCTTGGCACACTTTGGGCCCCTTCATACCAATTGAGCATCATTTAAACACCACAGCCTACCTGAGTATTGTTGCTGACCATGTCCATCCCTTTATGACTACAGTGTTACCCATCTTCTGATGGCTCCTTCCAACAGGATAATGCACCATGTCACACAGCTCAAATCATCTCACCACTGATATCTTGAACATGAAAAAGATTTCACTGTACTCCAATGGCCTCCACAGTCACCAGATCTCAATCCAATAGAGCACCTTTGAGATGTGGTGGAACGGGAGATTTGCATAATAGATGTGCAGCTGAAAAATCTGCAGCAACTGTGTGATGCTATCATGTCAATATGGACCAAAATCTCTGAGGAATGTTTCCAACACCTTGTGGAATCTATGCCATGAAGAATTAAGGCAGTTCTGAAGGCATAAGGCCAACCCTGTACTAGCAAGGTGTACCTAATAAAGATATTTATGTTCGACCTGCCCTCTAATCATTCCCTATTGGCAAAAGGTGTACTCCCTGCTTCAATCCATCTTTGGTACTGGAGTGCTCTTTGACCCGAGGATCTTTCTTCTGGGCCTCCCACCTACCTCCTTCTCTAAAAATATCAAAAAAACTCTTGGCACACGTGCAAACTGCAGCACGGTGTTTGGTGACCCTAAAGTGGAAAAAGAGGGAACCCCCCTCACCATCCGAACTGCACTCCAGGATCAGAGATGTCAAAAGAATGGAGTACCTGACGGCCTCTCTAAATGACACTCATGATAAACATAATCGAGTATCGGAGGCCTGGATCCTGTTGGAGACTCCTGCGGCCTAATGCTCCGTACTTCTCGATCACCTTCGGGTGGTTCCGGGCTTCAAGGATGGGTGGTTGTCCTCTCTCTCCTTCTCTACATTCTTACTATTTTCAACCTTTTCACTATATCTTTCCCCTCTTCCATTTGTTTATACGCCTTTATATAGGGTAGAAACGGTTGTACCATCTGAGTAAAACGTTGATTCTGCATACTACCACTGGTTGGAAGCTGTGCACGCAAGCATCGAAATGTACCACCGACCAAATGTTTGTTGACTATATGCCAGAAGTAGCTGCACTACTACAAATTGTATTGCCCTGTACCCTATGTTGAAAAACTTCTTTTTTTCTTGGAAAATCAATAAAAATTGTCAGTTCTTAAAAAGATATTTATGTTCGAATATAGGCTGCATGGAAATCATGTGCATTTCAGCAGCACACGGAAATGTATGTTAATGGCACCCCAATGCACATGTGTAGTAGCACACCACAAGTCATGTTAAAAGCATTCATCAACGCATGTGTATTGTTGCATGGCAAAGATGTGAACTTACCCTTATCATGCAAAAAACATGAGTGAAAGTACAAATGACTTTGCACTTTAGACACGTTAGTAGTGGTCAATATTACTTGTGAATCTCAGAGGGAGCTGTAATCTCACGACAGAGGTGCCTCACAGTTCCCGTTGATAAACCCCCATGAAAGGAAATGTGAATTGTTAGTTAAATTACCACCTAATAAACATTTCTGAAGTGAGGAACATGCAGGCTGTTTTACAACCTGCAATTTTGCTGCTCATAATCATTTTTCTAGTTAATCATCTGCTAAGCATAAACCTCCAACATGCTTTCATAGTCCTTTTCAGATCTTTGTGACAGGAAGAAAAATGTGCGTTGTTTTTGGTATGACAGCTTCTGTCTGAAGCCGATTATCCTCTAGTCGGAGAATGTATGGGCAAATGCCAAAGCTGTCCTGCAGCCAATCTGCCACCCAAAAACTGAGCCGTTCACTGAACTTTATAAGGGCAAGGTGTCTGCCTTAGTAACCCAAGCAAAGAGAAAATCCAATTTTGCTCACAAAAGAAAAAAAAAGAAAAAGAACCATGGTTTTACTACCAAGGGTTAGGGTTGCAAGGCTGTTAGCCCAGCCAGACATTTCAGATTGCAACGTGCTTGTTTTGTAGAGATTGTACATGGACAAACAAACATACTTTTTCTTTAGAAATACAAGCCCAAGAGATACTAGTATGAGCTCCAGGCCAGATGGCTGCCAGCCAGACTGACACTTCAACAATTCTGAACACTACTTTTTTTCCTCCCTTTCATTTAAGTAGAACTAAAGGCAAAACTTGTTTTTCTGTTCTGGATAGAGTAAGGGAGGGTTAGAACACCTGATGGTTAATTTTTTGCCACCTGTGTACCCTATTGGGGAGATTTTCCTTCACTTCCTGTCCCATAACCAAAACAGGAAGTGAGAGGAAATCCCCGATAATTAAGGGAATCCCTTGGGGACTAGCTCACTAGAACTAAATGTCCCCATTGGAAGATTTCGCCTTTATTACCTTTCTGGGGACAACCCATAATTTGGGATTTTCTTTACCTTTTATTTTCAATGATCATGGTAAACTGGACAAATAAGGAGGATGAATCTCCCTAATGGGAGCACAGACAGCAATAACAACTGACAGGTGGTTTGATCCCTCTTCACTCTATCCCAAACTAAAAGAAAAAGTTTTACCTGTATAATTTAATATCCAAACATACCCTTTAATGGGTGACTGAATTTGTCGAAGGGCAGAACTTTGCTGGTACGTGTTAATACCATTTGGATATTCATTTTCCTTCTTATAACCAACTTCAAGCGAATGTAAACCCCAAAAATGCCATGGTGCTGCACATGTGACCAGTTATGAGACCAGCCAACTAATGGCTTGACAGTTTGGTTGAGAACACAAGCAGCTGTGACACTTCCCAATCATGGCATGCCTTTAATGTAAATGTTTTGTAAAAAAGTTAAGGAGGAACTCCAGGCCCCCACCAAAAAAAAAAAAGGAAGCAGCTACAAATACTGCTGCTGACTTTCAATATTGGGGCACTTACCTGGCCAGGCATCCAGCAATGTCCTCACCCAAGCCGATTCTTCACTCATCTATCAGGTGCTGGCACCGCCATCTTGACTAAGGGAAACCACCAGTAAAGTATTGCGGCTTCACAGCCAGTTTCCTACTGTGCATGCACGAAGCGAGCTGCGCTTTCTGAATTGGCCACAGTCTTCTGGGACATGTGAAGTGTCCCAGAAGGCTGCAGGGGAAGGAGGGGGGCTGAACTTCCAGCTCATTTCAAAACCAGGTACCCACTCCCCCACCAAATGGTGGCAAAAGTGGCAGTGGAGGAGTGGAGGGGGGAGGGGCAGACAAGTGTAGCTTCCCTTTTGAATGGAGCTCAGCTTTAAAGTGGAACTAAACCCAATGATTTAACAGTTTCCCAAAACTGTTACATTCAAGGCATGCAGTAAATGATAAGTGAATGATAATGGTCACAGTTGCTTTTACTCTCAACCAAACTGTCAGACCATCAAAAGGCTGGAGTCATAACAGATCACATATGCAGCACCATAGCAAATGTAGATCAACAGAGGCCAAGATGGCAGCTTCCTTGGCTGCAAAGGAGGGGGGTTTAGTTCCACTTTAGATTGATGAGTTTAGGTCCACCTTAAATTTAAATTCGAACTTTTTAAGCAGTTACATCAGTGTTTTTTTCCCCTTTTGAAGATCAAGGTTTTAAAAGCAGAAGTTCACCTTTACAAAAAAAATAAATAAATGCACTTTTTTTGCGTGTAAAAAATATGCATTTCTTACTATTTTTTGTAATGGAACTCTAAAGCATTGCACCCTCGATCAGCAGATCATAGGTGTAATGCCACAGTCCTGCAGACTGTCTATCTGTAAGGCCATATGTCTAATACAGCCAGGCAGTTACACTGACAGGAAGACTTCATGAACTACCACAGCGCTCAACAGTGCTGTGGTAGTTCATTGAGAACTACAAGGCGACAGCCACAATGGTGGTCAGACCTTGTAGTTTTTCCATTCACGGAACAGTGTGAATGGATGACGCTGCCAGGCGGGTGGAGCGGGGAGAGAAGAAGATGGCTGTCAGAACGGGGATCGGTGCACCTGTAACATGTTATACCCTGGATATGGGCGTAACATGTTACTACAACAGAACAAATGATGAGCTAATTTTTTTAAAGTGGAATTAAACTTCCATCTCTTGCTTTTACCTATAGGTAAAAAGCCTAGAATAAGGCTTACCTATAGGTAGTGTAAATATCTCCTAATTGTGCAGGAGATACTTACTGTACACACAGCCGGTGACATCACTGGCACATGCGCTTTGAAGGAACGGCCACCCGTGATGTTCCTTCAGAGCCCTGTGACGTCATTGCGGCTCTGGCCAGTCAGAGCCGGAGTCCATGAACCCAAAAGCAAGACGGGTGAAGATGAGAGCACATGCAGAGCTGACATTTCGGCACTGGAAGAGCTTCGTTTTAAAAAGGTAAGTTTAACATAATGTGCTAGTATGCGATGCATACTAGCACATTACGATATTACCTTGCAGGTACAAAAAAAAAAAAAAAAGTCCAGTGGTTTACAACCACTTTAAATAAATGAGTAAAAGCTGAACATTGTAAGAACTCCATTCGTGTCAAACTGCTTGTCCCCTCAACATTCTACCACAATTGCTGGTCAGCTTGGCCTGGTAAAGGAAGTTGAAAAATAACAGACTCACTGGCCAGATCACAAGAAGAAAAAGCATAAAAAGCTGAAAATGCAGCCACCACATCTAAGGATTGATAAGCTGCAAAAAAAATTATTTTTTTTTTTGCTTCTGGGTTTAGATATGCTTTACTATGAAAAGCATTGAGTGTCAAATATATTTTTTCAACTTGTTTGTATAACTTAGCTAACAAATCTGAAAGGAAGAAGAACACGAGTTTTGCACGCTATTGCGTAAACTTCTATGGAAATTCGTTCCTCCTTGTAGTTTCTTTGTCAGTAAACATACCAGACATAAAGCCGCAAATTATTAACCCCCCAAAAAAGGAAGCGAGCATTTCTCTGGGAAACCACTACAAGAAAAAAAAAAAAAAAAAAAGTTGACCTACAAGAAGGTTAAAAGTCTTATAATAATCAACAATTCAGTGCATTTTGTAGATCATAAAAATTGGTAAATTGCATTATTTTCTTTTAAGCTGAACTGTGCTGTGATAGGCATGCAGTACTGTGCCTTCATAGAGGCATTTCATATAAATGTGTGTAGATTGTCCCTCTAGTGGCTTCTTGTAATTTCAGCAATGGCTATAAGAGGCACTTGTTCTCTAGCTTCAGAAGTGTTAAAAAAAAAAAAAAAAAAAAAAAAGCACAAAATGTTCAATGATGCCTCTAAACTGCATTTATTTTGCTATTGAGGGCACCTTTCATCTATAAAGACTTGCACAGGAAGAGACGAACAATGCAATCATCGCACAGCATCACAAAACAGCAAAACCCATCCATTGAGCAAAAGTGGCTGCATCTAATTACATACAGGATTCCAAACTACACCAACATGCATATAGAAGGTTTACATTAAAGCCAAAGATCACCAAACCTATGCATACAAGGAAGCGCATTACCTAATGTGCAGGATAAGGTGCAGGGTTTTTTTAAGGTTGCGGCTTTATTTTAATCATACAACTTCTGTGATTTGACTTTTTTCTGCCTTGTTGCAAGGGATGTCTGTGGGTAGTGATCAAATCTCACTTCTATTACAAGAAAAGGATATAGGTCATTGGAAGGCTCTGAAACGCACGCGATGCTTACACCTACGGTCAGTGTTCAACATTGCACCAGTATGTCCCATAAGGTTTCACGCTTTGTAGCAACAGCTGTTGGGGTACCAAACATTTTTAAATAGGTGTCCCTGTTAAAGTGCAGATCTCTGTATTTTTCATCACAGGCAAACTGGATGGTGCTTAGAAAACCTATTAATATCAACAGACCTTGTTTTTGGAAAGCCTTGACCTGAATTTTTAAAAAATATCCTGCGTGCTACATTTTGTGTGCACTGACCTGCTGAATAGAGGTTTTCAAAAACACCACTGAACACGCTTTAAAATACAAATCGTCGACTCACCAAAAGTTTTTTTCTGGCTCGAGTCCCTCATTTGACAAAAGGGTATGATGCACTTTGTTGTGTCTAACTAGGAGGTCCTGTTCCCAAGACAGAGTGTTCAGACGCGTGCCCCCCTCCCCATACCACTTTCCAATCATGCATAAAATTAAGGAGATGAATACTTCATTAGCATAGGTGTGCGCAGCCTATTGTATTAGGGTGTGCACCCCAAAGCTCAAAACACACATACATGCAGTGTGTGTCAGTAGAGCAGTGGACGGTGTCAGTAGGGCAGAGATTGGTGTCAGTAGTCTATTTTTATTATTACTTACCATTTAATTTTTCTATTTTTTACAATATTTTTTTTTAGGAGCTCCTTTGGGAGGCTTTGGTAACAATATCAGGTGTCTAAACGGACCCCTGATGTCTCACTTTTGAGATAGAGAAAGGGATTGAGGACAGAGATTCACCAGTCCCTTTCTCTGCAGCTAAGCAGCACAGGGTGATTAGGGTGTGCCCAGGCACACCTGGCACACCCTGTGCGCACACCTATGTTCATTAGTATTGCAATCCAGTATATGTCAGGATAAATAAAAAATCCTGCGAGCTACCCCAAACAAGCCCTAAGCTACAATTAGCTTCAGGTGCGATTAAAACAATTCGTGTGAAGGTGAATCAAGTGCCTATAGACAGCTGCTATGCATCAATCACAATCCCATAATGTGTGAAAAAAAAAAACTGTAAAAACCTGCAATGCTGCATTCTCTTTGCTATTTTTATACAGTATATGTCAGGGCCCGGATCTGAACCTAGAAAACTCTGTTGTGCCTGGCAATGTATCTTCTTGCTGAGCCACCTGGAATTCTGAACTTATTTAGCATTGATGGACAGAGCTTGCCTCCGCGCACCAGGCGTTCCCCGAGACAAGGGCCATCACATATATGCAGGGGGAGTAGTCAAGTTTGTTCCAGTCCTGTTCGGAAGGTGCTTCCAGGAATGGTGTGGAATGAATGTCTGCCAATGATGTCAGTGAGCGAGAAACCACTGTACCCCCCCCCCCCCATGGGGTGATCACTACAAACCGGGTGATAGTAAAAGAGCATTTCCACTGCTCAACGACTGGCATACCCATAAATTCTGCTTTGATACGAGGAGACACCTAGGAGCTGGAAGTGCATAACGGTAGAAGGGATTTTCAGTAGATTGACAGTATATTCATTTTTTTTATCACCTCTGTTTACCTCTCCAATGATTTTCTACTGTATATTTAGATTGTGGACCATCTTGAGGGATCTTCTTTAAAGTGGAACTAAACTATTTCAGCACCACAAAACTGCTGAACGCAACTCAATTCATCAAAGTGAAGAAAGGTCTCCCTATGACCGCACATCCTGGAGTCCAGGCTGAGGTTGCCACTTACATCTACCCCAGGGATGGTATGGATGTGCGGTCATAGGGAGAACTTTTACTTCAAACCATTGCAGGAGTCTCGACAAGCTCCCTCCCAAACCAGCACTCCCAGCGGTGGATGTTTAGGACTTGTACCCCTTCTAGAGAGCCTGAGCGGCACATGATGCAGGTTTTTGGGTCATAGCTTTTTAGGTCATGTTTAATATTCTGAGAAAACTCCCCCAACCATGTATCTCCATACTCACCCCCCACTACATTCCTAGCTGTGGTCATTTTAAGTGAGGGAAGATGTTTCCTATAGCATTTACTTCCATCTGCCCTTAGCTCAGGCATGCAATGGGAGGTTGTGCTTAGCTGAGAAGGTCCCTCTTCCAGATGAAAGGAAAAAAAAGTGCACACTCTTAATTTGGGGGTAAGTACATCCAAATGGGAGGATGGGTTTAAGAATTACAGCTCTTAAGAATAGCCCTCCCCCCCTCCCTTTTTCAAGGGACCAAAAGTAATTGGACAATTGAATCAAAATCTGTTTCATGGCCAGGTGTGGGCTAATCCTTCCTTATTTCTTCATCAATTAAGCAGAAAAAAGGTCGGGAGTTGACTTGATTTTAAGTGTGGTATTTGCATTTGGAGTCCATTGCTGTAAACCTACATCATGAGTTCAAAGGAGCTGTCTATGTAAGTGAAACAGGCCATTGTAAGGCTTCAATGAAACAAATCCATCAGAGAAATAGCAGCAACATTAGAAATGGCCAAATCAGCAATTTGGTACATTCTGAGGAAAGAATAATGCACTGGTGAGCTCAACATAAAAAGGCCTGGATGTCGACGGAAGACAACAGTGGTGGATGATCGCAGGATCCTCTTTATGTTAAAGAAAAACCCATTCACAACATCCAAGTGAAGGACACTCTCCAGGAGGTGGGCGTATCATTGTCAAAGTCTACAATCAATAGAAGACTTCACAAGTGCAAATACAGAGGGTTCACCACAAGGTGCAAACCATTCATAAGCCTAAAGAATAGACTCTGCCAAAAAAAATCTAAAAAAGCCAGGCCAGTTCTGGAAAACCATTCTTTGGACAGATGAAGCCAAGATTAATTTGTACCAGAATGACAGGGAAAAAAAAAAAAAAAAAAAAGCGTGGAGAAGGCTTGGAACACCTCACGATCCAAAGCACACTTCTGTAAAACATGGTGGAGCTTGCAGTGTGATGGCATGGGTGTGCATGGCTTCCAGTTGCACTGGGTCATTGGTGTTTATTGATGATGTGACAGAAGACAGAAGCAGCAATTCTGCAATGTTTAGAGATATACCGTCAGTCCGATTCAGCCAAATGCAGCAAAGTTGATTGGATGACGCTTCACAGTACAGATGGACAATGATCCAAAAAACACAATGCAAAAGCAACCCAACAGCTTTTAAAGGAAAAGAAGTGGAATATTCTGCAATGGCCGAGTCAATCACCTGATCTCAACCCAATTGAGCATGCATTTCACTTGCTGAAGGCAAAACTAAAGGCAGAAAGACCCACAAAGAACAACTGAAGACAGCTGCAGCTAAAGCCTGACAAAGCATCAGAAAGGAGGAAACCCAGTCTTTGGTAATGTCCATGGGTTCCAGACTTCAGGCAGTCATTATCCATAAGACCCCATTCACACTGAGGTGGTTTTCAGGCACATTAGTGCTAGAAATAGCCTCTGAAAAGCACCTGAAAACTGCCTCACACTGCGCTGCAGTGTGAAAGGGGGTCTAAATGATTCTCAACAAATGTAAAAAAAATAAATGAAAATTTTATTTAGGATTATATTTATTTGTCCAATTACTTTTGAGCCCCTGAAAATGGGGGGGGGGCTGTGTATAAACATGGTTGTAGTTTCTAAAATTTGTACTTGAAATTTATGTTCAACCCCTTGAATTAAAGCTGAAAGTCTGCACTTCAAATTCATTTGGATTGTTTTGTTTAAATTTTATTCTGGTGGCATACAGAGCCAAACGTATGAAAATTGTGCTCAAGTCCAAATATATATGGACCTAACTGTAAATACAATATACCTTTCTATCTATTTACTAATGCTAGCAGCATAAGGATCACAAATAATTAAAGTGTTTGTAAAGTCATGAAAGTGATTTTGCATGTATCCCAAGCAGATTTGCTGCCATTGATGAAAGTGTAAAGCTGGCCATACACCTATAGATTATCTGCAGATTTTCTATGGTTAGATGGAAAAAGTGGGAGATTCCTCCACCCACACAGTTTAGTGAACATGGAGAAATCTGTTGCACTTTTTCCATCTAACCATAGAAAATCTGCAGATAATCTATAGGTGTATGGCCAGCTTAAGTGTTTGCTAGAAATAGAAATGAACAGGGGAAATGCCTTTTCTGACACTGCAGCCGTGCTGTCACATGATCCCCCTGTGCTGGCCAGCCTCGATCTTTGCAGAGAAGTGGGAGGGGCCAATATTCCCCTCTGCTGGCTGATGTCACAGAGTAATCTCCGCCCCCTCCTGCTTCTCTATATAGAACGAGGCTGGCCAGCACAAGGGAATCATGTGATCGCACGGCTGCAGTGTCAGAAAAGGTATTTCCCCTGTTCATTTCTAACACTTACATTAATGGCAGCATAACTGCATCTGATTCCTTTCCTATGTGCAGCATTATGCAGCTAAATAGAGGCAGGAGGGGTGGGGAGAAAAGCAATCTCATGATGACAGGGAGGGAGAGGGGAGAGACTGTCAGAGGAGAGAGCAGGGCTGCAGATGACAGAGGCACGTACTGATTTCGGTGTCAGGGCTCAGCAGCCCTGATAAATTGGAGTCAGCGTACAGGAGGAGGGAAGAAACTGGCAGGATCACACAAGTATTACAGGGGCCAAATGGGTTAACAAACGCTTTAATGTTGATTTAGAGAATTTAGTTGCCCTTTAAAGCTTATGTGATGCCACATACTTTCTCAAATTGCATTGGGTGGGAATGAGCCCTCCAAGTTCCTTTTGTCCTAGGTGCTTTAAAATTGCTTGAGGTGCTAAAATATGTGATTCTATTTAAAAGAAAATTCAATATATTGCATCGATATATTTCATCGATCTCCAGAAGCAATAAAGATGGAATTACCATTTAAAGCTTTTGTACAAAACGATCTTGCTGAACACTGCAAGTGCTGCCAGAACGAGCGCACACTTGTCACAAGCTTCTCTCCCATCAGTACAGCCATGCTTTGTATGTAGCACACCATAGGGACAGCCTCATTCAACTACATAGGGTCATTAGCATCAGTGATGTCGCCATACTTCATGCGCAAAAGGCGAGAAAGTATTTTACTGAAAATTACAGGAACCGTGATTAGGCAAGATGGAAATGAGGAACAAATCAAGAGATCTCCAGCTCTACAGTTAGCAAAGATTTGTGCCTCTTATAGTTCAATTTAGCTTAATGCCAAATGCATCCACATTCATCAGGCGGTTTCATGGGAACACTATGCAGCACTCAATTCTAAATAAACGTGTTTGCAGACAGCCATGAACTTTTTACATGACATCACAGATAGCTCCTCAGTCCCCAATTGAAGGGGTTAAATACACCAGGCACAGCTGTTTAGCTCTCATCTCTTCTCAAGCAACAGCAATTATCAACAATAATGGCTAGGCTAGTACAAGAAAACATAATTTCCATCATGTTTCCACATTATTTAGCTACAGCAGATTTTGGAAAATGGCAGCAAAGTAATAATCAGCAGAGAGAGAAAAAAAAATATGGTTGTCGTTCCCTTTCAAAATCCACAGCATTAAAGAGAATATATCTCGCTTACATTTTTATTTCTGACATGCACATTATACAGTATATGCAGCCATTGATACTTTATTTGCAATGCTTTATAATAGCTGTGCTTATCTGTTCCTCGTAGGTGGTGACAGATGACAACGGAAGGCAAGAACAGAGCATTGTCATCCTATGGTAGAAGAGCCTGAACAAGAACTTTCATGGCTCGTATGTTATTGCAAGCTGCATTTTTAAAGTTAATATAAATTATCTTAAAATGGAGTGGAACTAAACTCACTGCAACAACCTTTTTAATTTTATCCCTCCCCATCCATCTTAAACAAAAAGCTAAATGTTCTATCCTTTACAGTTTTAGGTCTTTTTATGCTGCAAAGAAGCACTGCTAGGTTTCCAGCCATACTCTATCACACTGAGGTATAGGGGGGGGGAGGTGCTGCGCTAACCAGAAGAAAGCTGTAAATCTGTCTGTGGTCAATTAATGACATAAAATCGCATAATAAATCGCATAAATAAGTGTTGACACTAAAAAACATTCAAGTCTTAATAATCAGCATCATGTGCTCATGTGCCCCCCTATACCTCAGTTTGATTTTGGGCTTATGTCTGACCCTTGCTTCGGTGCATGCAGCTGTCCAGTCGCACGTATTTACTATTTTTTCTGAGTTCTTGTTTTCTTTTCTTTTTCCAATTGGGTAGCGCAGGAATATTCTTATTACATTTCATACTCTATCACAGCTATCAAAGAAGGCAGTGTGTCACTAAGCCACAACTGTTCGGCGTACGAACGTGGCAGGGCAGTATAGTGCCAATTTAGTTAAAGCTGGTAGGGTTTGTGCACATGCAAAAAACCCGCCATGCATGTGCATATGCGTCACTGGTCTCTGCCAGATTCAAGATACTTGACAGACTCTGGCAGTGAATATGCGCACGAACTGGCATTCTTATAAAAGGTGGAGTGGAAGAGGGGCAAAGGGAGGCCATTTATTAAACATGTTAAAGCTCATATGAGATCTTAATAACGGCGTTTACATATAGTTTACAGTAAATGCTGCAAACCTAACTTTTTTTTGTTTACCTATAATACAGTACAGGCGGTCTCCGGATTACAAACAAGGTCTGTAGGTTTGTTCTTAAGTTGAATTTGTAGGTAAGTTGGACCAGGTAAATTTT
Organism: Lithobates septentrionalis; assembly: GCA_037952835.1. Lineage (NCBI taxonomy): Eukaryota > Metazoa > Chordata > Amphibia > Anura > Ranidae > Lithobates > Lithobates septentrionalis. Next base: position 1,577,532 of record JBBDGP010002445.1, read on the forward strand.
TTTAAGTGTAGCGTCAGCCAAAAAAAAATATTTTTAAGATTTTTGGATAGCATAGAGAAGGGTTAACACCCCTGTAACGCTTGTTTTGCTGTCTGTACCCCAGTTATGAGATTTCACCTCACTTTCTGTTCCTGTGACAATTGGGTTTTGAAAGTTTTGGGTTGCTGTGGAAACAAGGATTTGTAATAAAGCATCAGTGGAGGTACCTTTTTCCCATATTAACTCTTACAGCAGAGAATTTCCCTTCCTAATGGTAAATTTCCTCTCACTTCCTGTTGTCTCCATCTGTTTGTAAGTAGGAGTCGTTATAAGTCGGATGTTTGTAACTAGGGGACTGCCTGTATACTGTTCCCTTTTAGTATATAGTTACATAGTTAGTCAGGTTGAAGGAAAAAAAAAAAAAAAAAAAAAAAAAAAAAAAAGGACACAAGTCCATCTAGTTCAACCAAAAATAAAAACAATCCCATATACACAATCCTTGAGTTGATCCAGAGGAAGGCGAAAAACCCTAGAAAAGCATGATCCAATTTGCTACAGCAGGGGAAAAAATTCCTTCCTGATCCCCTGAGAGGCAATCGGATTTTCTCTGGATCAACTTTACCTATAAAAGGCTAGTGCCCATTTATATTCTGTACATTTAGGAAAGAATTCAGGCCTTTTTAAAGCAATCGACTGAGCTGGCCAGAACCACCTCTGGAGGGAGTCTATTCCACATTTTCACAGCTCTTATTGTGAAGAAATATTTTCGTATTTGGAGATTAAATCTTTTTTCCTCTAGACATAAAGAGTGCCCCCTTGTCCTCTGTGATGACTTTAAAGTGAATAACTCAACACCAAGTTCACTATATGGACCACTTATGTATTTATACATGTTGGTCATATCCCCCCCTTAATCACCTCTTATAAAGAGAGAATAAATTCAGTTCCTCTAATCATAGCTGAGCTCCTCCGGGCCTCTTATCAGTTTGGTTGCCCTTCTCTGCACTTTCTCCAGTTCCGATATCCTTTGAGAACTGGTGTTCAAAACGGAAATGCATATTCCGTTGAGGTCTTCCTAATGATTTGAACAGGGGTAAAATGATATCTCTCTCTGGAGTCCATACCTCTCATAATACAAGAAAGGACTTTGCTTAGAGAGATGGCTACCCTCTTGTTGTACACTATGAACTATTAAAAGAACAATATCTAAACAAAATGAAAATATAATGTATTGCAGCTTACCAGTTCTTTGATGTGGTGGCTGCAATAGTTTTTTTTGTTTTTTTTTTTACACTTTTTCTTTTACTTTATTTTCACCTGGTAATCCTGTAAATAACACTTCCTGTCCCTGGGCCCCTACACTCACCTCTTCCATTGCATCTATGAAGGGTGCCATGCTTGCTATCCAGGCTGGACTTCAAGCATTACATGGGAAAGGGGAGATTAATAATTTACAGAAAAAAAAAAAAAAAAGAGGTCTATAACTTGTTTTTTTGAAGCTGAACTCCATCTTTTGATATACTTTACAGTTTGGCTCAAACGAACTAGACTCACCGGCCACTTTATTAGTTATACCTGTTCAATTGCTTGGTAATGCAAATTGCTAATCAGCCAATCCCATGGAAGCAACTCAATGCATTTAAGCTTCTAGACGTGGTGAAGACAATTTGCTGAAGTTCAAACTGAGAATCAGAATGGGGAAGAAAGGGGATGTAGCCCCCCTGGTGGTTTTCCCCGAGTGTGGCTCAGGGTTAAAATTCAGTCCCATTAGCGGTAACCCCAAGCCACACTCGGGATCGCATTGCAGGATCCTGGTGCGGCGTTACTTACCTTGTCCCCGGGATCCTGCGATGTCCCCCGCTGTGTCTGCGAGCTCTGTCCTCTGCCTGAAGCCTCTCTCTCCTCTCTCTGGCAGCAAATTCAAAAAACTGTAAAAATCATAACACATACAGTACTGTAATCTTACAGATTACAGTACTGTATGAAATGATTTCACATCCCTTTTATCCCCAGTGCTTTGTCCTATGCCCTGCATGCAGTTCTATATGATATATACTGTTCTTTCTGGCTGGAAACTGGAGATTGTCCATAGCAACCAAAAAGTGTCCCTTTACGTCAAAAATGGTTTTAGACCAGCTAGAAAACTGCGATAGTAAATTAGAACACTTGCAGAATTGAGCGATAGTGAATCGTGGGGAAATGTATTTTATTATTATTTTATTTTTATTTTTTTAATTATTTATTTTTATTTATTATATTATAATTTATGTTTTTGTGTTTCAAACTTCATCATACCCGGGATATCTACTAGACTCTTGTTTGGACAGATTTAAGTGTGTTATTGTTAAGAATTACAGACCTACAATATAAAACGCCAAATTTCCATGCAAAATAATTGTACCGCTTTCAGCACCTAAAATCCGAAATAATCCTCCCGCCAAGGAGGTTAAGTGACCTTGAATGTTGCATGGTTGTTGGTGTCAGATGGGCTGGTCTGAGTATTTAAAAAGCTGCTGATCTACTGGGATTTTCATGCACAACCATCTCTAGGGTTTACAGAGAATGGTCCAAAAATATCCAGTGCAGTTGTGTGGAGGAAATTACCTTGTTTATGTCAGAGGAGAATGGGCAGACTGGTACCAGATGATAGAAAGGCAACAGTAACTCAAATAACCACTCGTTACAAGCAAAGTATGCTAAATACCATCTCTGAATGCACAACACATCGAACCTTGAAGCGGATGGGCTACAGCAGCAGAAGACCACACTGGGTGCCACTCCTGTCAGCTAAGAACAGGAAACTGAGGCTACAATTCACACAGGCTTACCAAAATTGGACAATAGAAGATTGGAAAAACGTTGCCTGGTCTGAAGAGTCTCCATTTCAGCTGCAAAATTCAGATGGTAAGGTCAGAATTGGCCTAAACATGAAAGCATGGATCCATCCTGCCTTGTATCAACAGTTTGGGCTGGTGGTGGTAATGTAATGGTGTGGGGGATATTTTCTTGGCACACTTTGGGCCCCTTAGTACCAATTGAGCATTGTTTAAACGCCACGGCCTACCTGAGTATTGTTGCTGACCATGTCCATCCCTCTATGACTACAGTGTACCCATCTTCTGATGGCTCCTTCCAGCAGGATAATGCTCCATGTCACAAAGCTCCAATCATCTCACCACTGGTTTCTTAAACATGACATAAAAAGATTGGCTGAGTCAGAGGTTGTGACATCAGCCTGCCTCTCTGACTCCATATTAAAAAGATTGAGAAATGCTGCACCAGTTAGTCAGTCTAGCTGTAGACATAACCTTCAACAAAAAAGGACTGGTAAATATAAAAGTCCAGGTTTATTTACAGGGAAGCTAATAGCAACACAACCAAGGTCATACATCGGCACAGAGTACTTAACTCTGGGCTCAAACTACACAGTACAGTAAAAGTGATCAACAACTTAATAAAAAGAGTTCTACACTCACTGACGTCTTTCTTTATTGCTCATCAATATTAGAGAAGGAAAGGATGTAAAACAAAAAAGAAAAAAAAACAAAAAAAACCATAAAAAATAACCAACTTGTACATCTTTCCAACTAGTCCTTTGAGGTTTACTTTAGACCAGCGTAATCTTACATGATTTTCTGAGCCACAATTAAGCCAGGTACACACGGGCTGATTGTCAGGAGATATTTGCCGGTTCAAATTAAAACCAGCCGACATTTGGCTCACGTGTATGTCCGTCTGTTGGACAGGAGCCTGTGGTCTGGATGGCTTCTGTCAGACCTGCATGCTGGAAAACCAGCAGGTGACTGACTCCCGATCAGCGCTATTAGCCAATGGCAGAGAGCACTGATAGGAGTGGGGGGCGGGATCAGCAAAGTAGCGTCCAAACTGATTATTTATTGCATGATCACATCACAAGAAAATTGCACTTTTCTTGTGATGTGATCATGCAATAAATACTGTATTTATTGGCGTATAACACTCACTTTTTCACCATGAAAATTGGGTGCAAATAGTGCGTGCGTGTTATACGCCAATACTTCAGTTTTAGCTGCCTCGGAGGGGACAGGGAGGGGGGCAGGACGAGCACCGTCAGATTACAGTGAGAATCTCCTGTTTACTTAGCGGCCTCTGTAATAGAAGTCCCGTCTCCTGGGCCGCCATTGGACCACTGTTCTGTCTATCATAGGAGATTCTCACTGTATGTAATCTGTCAGCGCTCGTCCTGCCCCCCTCCCTGTCCCCTCTGGGCTGCAGATGGGCATCGATCAGGCTGCACTGATGGCAATAGTGAGGCTGCTGCATTGATGGCAAGTGTGAGGCTGCATTGATGTGGACTGATGAGGCTGCATTGATAGCACTTGTGAGGCTGCAGATGGGCATTGATCAGGCTGCATTGATGGCAATGGTGAGGCTGCAGATGGGCACTGACCCTTATTTTACTTCAAAGTTCCTTATTTAACATTTAAGTTTTTTTCCTGAAACTTCCCTCTTAAAATGAATGTGCGTGTTATACGCCTGTGTGTGTCATACGCAGATAAATACGGTAATCAGTTTGGACGCTACTTTGTTGAACCATGGTGTACTGGCCAATATCTACTTTCTGAACCAGTCTCCAGCTGGTTATTGCTGCGGTACCCAAACTTTGAGAGCCTTTCCAGGAACATGTGCGATGGGAATATGGAGTATTACTTCCCCCTGTCAGAACACAATAGTTCAGCAGGGGAGATCGCTATAGTTAGTATAGCTGCTCCGACAGGAGCCGGCAGGTTTATTTTTCCATTTAACCCGCTGGGTTGAACGAAAAAAAAAAAACTAATATAGTGTGTACCAGGTTTAAAGCCAATGCTTTAATTACCACCAGGACACTCAGACAACATGAACGCACCAGAAAAGAAACCTGCAGACAAAGGTTTGTTGCAGTTTTACATATGAAGGATGGTGATTTTTACAAGACAATAACTGAATACGGCTTGGATTTCCCAGTGGCCAAGCCATTATCTAATTTAGCTTGTTTTATTATGCAGAGTTTGTAATAAATGAAACATGAAAAGTCGTGCAAAGTGGAACTTCAGCCATAACCTTTTTTCTTGGTTTTGGATGCAGTACAAAATAGTATGAACTGGTTAGTATTTATGTTTTTGTTGGTCTCTTTTTGGAGAAAATCCTATCCTGCAGGCAAACTGGGAGGAAGTTTTCCCATTTGATTTCAATGAAAATATGTTCACATTGGCAGATTTCTGCCTCTACTCCTATTCTGGTGACAACTAGAACAAAAAAATGTAGATGTCACCACTCACTATCACCAGGGCAGAAAGCGCGAGTGTGCTTCTTAAGAGGAGACAAGAGACAGAACGCAATAAAACCCTAAAAGTGGTTCTAGCCATTCCCCTTCCTATCCATAACTAGTAAAAACACAAGACCCAATTTTTATTGAGCCCCATCCTCAAAAAAAAAACCCCAAAAAAACATAAAAAAGGGGGGGGGGGGGGGGGACTCACCTTGGGCCCTGACTTAGGTCGCTCATAGGTGCTGGTGACGTCACTGGGCTTCACTGCTTTCTCTTGGAAAATCATGTACTCTAAATCCTGCTGGAATGTGCTCCAGTAGGGGTCTGATTTTGTTTAAATTTATTTAGTTATTTTAGTTTGGGGAGGTGGGGCGGTCCAGTAACAAGCAGATCTCGCATTGTCATGCAGGGTCCACTTCAACTTCTCTCTGAGCTGCTTCACATCTTAACTGAAATCAGAATTCATCAACTGTTAGCTACAGCCAGATGTCCTACAAAGTCTGCCTACAGAACAAAACTTAAAATGGATTGTGCTGATAAATGGAGTTACTCCAAAACCGTCATAAAGGCAGGTACGAGACAGACCATGAACGTCATCACTTTCCACTCATGAAACAATGTTCTGCTCTTAAAACACAGAACATCTCGTTAGTCATGCTGTGTAAAGTACACCTCATCCTGATACTGTGCCAGGAAAGTCTGTTTTCAAAAGCTACAAGAACCCCAGGAGGCATAAAAAAAAATACCTGACTGCTACATCACACTAAGCTGTCCATGACCTGTATGGGGGAGCAAAATGTCATGGCACCACAGGGACCGTTCATGCCTCTCCAGGTGATGAGTAGAGTTGGCATTAAATGACCTAGCCTCCTGTCACAATTGTTCAAACTACTGGTGAAGACCCTTAAATACTTTTAGGATTTTTTAGTTACCAGTATATCAGTTTTAAATGAGGAAAACACAACCTGTGCGTAATTTAAAATGGTAAGCAAAATGTTGGTTCCAAAAAAAAAAAAAAGACACAGACAGCTGTGGTCAAGCCTCAAACTTTGAGCTTTACAGCTTTTGCCACTGGTGAAAAGTGGAAGTTTTTTAAGAATAGATATAAAAGATCAAAGCCAACCAATTCCCAGGAGCCAGGAGATGCTCTTTAAAGTGGAGCTCCACCAAAAAGGTCCACTTGTTTGCACCCTCCCCCCCCCCTCCACGGACACATTTGGCACTTTTTTGGGGGGGCAGGTTCCTGGTAGTTTTCCCCGCTTACCGGAGACGTCGGTAGCGCCGAAAACTATCCAACCTTCTGGACTGATGGGCAGGAAGTTGAGCGAGGGCAAGATGGCCCCCGCTCGACTATGCTCTTGGAGGACCAGAGCAACATCACTCCTGCCCTCCAGCCTTAAAAGGGCCCATTTTTTTTTGGGGGGGGGAAAGTAAAATTACTTTTTTTTTTTTTGCTTCCAAGTGTAAATGTGAGATCTGAGGTCTTTTTTTTTTACCCCAGATCTCGCATTAAAGAGGCCCTGTCCTGCTTATTTCTATTACAGGGGATGTTTACATTCCTTGTAATAAAAATAACAGTGATCAAAAAAAAGTTTTTAAAAGGGACAGTGGAAAAATAAAAAGTAAAATAGATTAAAAAAAATGAAAAAAATTAAAATGAAAAATAAATAAAAATTTAAAGCGCCCCGTCCCTCCGAGCTCACGTGCAGAAGCGAACGCATATGCAAGTCGCGCCCAGATATGTAAAAGTTGTTCAAATGACACGTGAGATATCGCCACGTATGTTAGAGCGAGAGCAATAGATCTAGCACGAGACCTCCTCTGTAACTCAAAACAGATAACCTGAAAAAAAATTTTTAAAGCGTTGCCTATGGAGAATTTTAAGTACCGTAGCTTGTCGCCATTGCACGAGCATGCACAATTTTAAAGCATGAAATGTTGGTTATCAAATTTACTCGCCGTAACATCATCTTTCACATTATACAAAAAAATTGGGGTAACTTTTCAGTTTTCTATTTTTTTAATTCAAAAAAGTGCATTTTTTCCAAAAAAATTGTGGTTGAAGGACCGCTGCACAAATACGGTGACAAAGTATTGCAACAATCTCCATTTTATTCTCTCGGGTCTCTGATATATATATATATATATATATATATATAATGATTATATATATTTGGGAGTTCTAAGTAATTTTCTAGCAAAAAATGCTGATTTTACCTTTTAAACAACAAATGTCAGGAATAGGCTTGGTCCAGAAGTGGTTAAATTTGCACCGAATTTGCAGTGCGAACCGGGGCTTATATTTTATATTTATCAATTAACAAAATGTAAATTAAATGAACAGATGAGAAATCCATCTTTGCTTTCAAAAGGGCTTCAATTCTTGTAGGTACAGTTGCACAGTTTGAGAACCAACCACAGATCTTCTGTGGATGTTGGCTGCCTCAAATCCTTCTGTCTCTTCATTTAACCCCAGACAGAGTCCATGATGTTGAGATCAGGGGCCAAACCTTCACTTCTAGGACTCTTTGAAAGCATTCTTACTTTACAGCATTTATTCACGCCTGTCTAAAACATTTGCACAGTATGGGATTGATTTACTAAAGGCAAATAGGCTGTGAACTTTGCAAATTGCAGTTGCACTCTGCAAGTGCAATTGCTCCAGAGCTTAGTAAATGAGATAAGGCTTCAAAAGAATATCCAATCACATGCAAGGAAAAAAAAAAATACAGTATTTTTGCTTGTACGTAATTGGATGATGGAATTAAGCAGAGCTTCTGCTCATTTACTAAGCTCTGGATCAATTGCTTTTGCAGAGCGCAACTGCACTTTGCAAAGGACACAGTCTATTTGCCTTTAGTAAATCAACCCCAGACTGTCCCGGGGTAATTTATTTATTTTTTGTACAAATCGTAGACAGGTTGTGCAGCCATGTCTGACCCCCTTATCCACCTCCTCCCTGAGGGGTTGATTTAGGCAAATAGACTGTGCAATTTGCAAGTGCAGTTGCTCTAGAGCTTATTAAATGAGCAGAAGCTCTGCTGACTTCCATCATCCAGTCATGTGCAAGCAAAAATGTTTTTTTTATTTTTTATTTCCTTGCATGTGGGTATTCTTTGCAAAGCAAATTTTACCTCATTTATTAAGCTTTGGAGCAACTGCATTTGCAGAATGCTCATGCACTTTTGCAAAGTGCACAGTCCATTTGCCTTTAGTAAATCAACCCCTACATGTGTATATACATACACACACACACACACACACATTACACTTACTTCATCTGACCATCTAACCAGTGTTTCTTAAACTTTTTTAAACTTTTATAAAAGCCAAATGGCAACTCACATTTTAAGAAGTGTTAATAGGCATAAAATAAGTGTGGATGTAGTCCCAGCAACGGGGGGAATCCTCAGTGTAGTCAGTTCCTGTTCCTTCCAATGGAGGTGCGCTGTGACATCTTCTCAGAACACCGCTGGATGGTGCTTCAGCCGGCCGTGGTGGAGAGTGTGCCAATACGAGGTGTGGAACGCAAGCTGGTAACCAGGCGAAGGAGGATGACGTCACTGGAGTGCGACGCTTTTTCTGAGCATGCAGGCCGTGAATGACGTGACGGCCGCGCTCCTTCTTCAAAGCAGATCTGGGATCCCCCGTTGCTGGGATTATATCCACACTTATTTTACGCCTATTAACACTTCTTAAAATGTGAGTTGCCATTTGGCTTTTCTTGTTCATTAAACCTTTTAAAGAAAAATCTGCACCCAGAGGTGCCTTTCCTTATCTTGATTTTTTCAGCACACTAGGAACATTGTTTGTGTTCCCCCTGGACGGCTGCCGTGAGCATGGATCATCCCCCCCAAACCCCCCCCCCCCCCTTTTTTTCCTGCTCTTCTCCCCTGGTTTTAATTTTGGACTTCTTTTATACAATCATATTGATTGTGGACTTGAAGCCTTTTCATTTGTATTCATACATTATTATGCCTTTGCAGCACATCTAATAACTTTTCATTTGTATTCATACATTATTATGCCTTTGCAGCACATCTAATAACTCTGTGATAACTAGGTTTTAGTTTTGCGCCTTCTACTTGTATAAAATTGCGTTACAAATGGAACCAATGAATGACAGACTGACAGAGATTACATTTTTATAGGTTACTTTTAACTTTTGCAACATTGATTTCCAGGTACCATTTCATTTTTTTTTTTTTTTGATATGTTCAAGGTTTCAAAACGCTAGCAATTTAAAATATTTTTCAAAACTCCCACGACACACCTGCAACTCTCATGCGGCACACTAGTCTGCTGCGGCACACCGTTTGAGAATCACTGATCTAAGCTGAGGAAGGAACAAGATATTGCCATTGTTTTGCCTGACAGAGGCAGAATGTACAAGGGCAGCTAAATGACCATCGATTTGGGACCAATGTTCCATTAAAAAAAGAAAAAAAAAAAAACTGGAATATTAGCAAGCCACTGGGATTAGGTTGGGTAAGGACTGAGGGGGTCTTTGGTAAACAGGGCAAACAAGGTTACAGCCTTGAAATAGCTGAAGATGTTGGTCTGAACGGTTCCTGACATTACTCAGTTTGTGGTGAGGTATGTGTGTGGATTATATAAAGAGGGAAGGGATGTACGGGTAGGAGGGGAGCGCTATGTTATATTAAAAACAAAAACACTGAATATACATACTAAAACAGTTAGACATCTCTGGTGTAACAAGGCCCGACAAGGAGAAATCATTTTCCTTTTAAAAAGGATTTTAATTAAATCCTGGCTTCCCTAACGCAGCCTGGGCATCCTGACTCGATCTGTAAGGGGATAAGAGAAGAAGTATAATAAAAAAAAAAAAAAAAAAAAATACTTTACCTCAGGATGCAAAAGCAGCGAAGCAGAACGGAGTAATTCTGTCTGAAATGAGGATCAGATTGAATGTTCAAATGGAGCCAGGCATTCTTTTTCTCTTCTATTACTGAAGCCCGCACAGTGACATGCAGGTTGAGATGTTACACTATGAAATCTAACATTAAGCAGAGTTAATAGCATGGTGCAGATTCTTCATCCTTCATGGGATTTAACTAACTCATTTCAGACCGCAAAGGGAGGGCAGCGCAGGGCAAAAGATGCCCATATGGTTGCTAGGGCTTTGTATTTAACAGGACAATTATTTACCAATTAAAATGTCTTACTCCGACAAGGAGAATGCCGTTGGAAGAATGCAAGAACAATTCAAGGACAAACCTAATAGGAAGGCATTAAAAAAATATATATAATTATGTCTCGCTGCCGAGAAAATCCTATTCACCTCAACGCTGCCTGAAAACACAATGCAATTCTAGAACGGTGATTGATGAGTGGATTCTGTAGGCAAAGTGCCCTCTCTGCTGGCACACTTTTCAGTCTGGAGAGACAGATCGGGGACAGACACCAAGCAGAAATTGGTAATCAAATGGGAAGGAAAAGGTGTTGTAGATGTCGCTAAGCTATCCTGATGTCATGTGTCAAAGTTGTATATACTAATGCATATACAACACTGGTGCATCTAGTTTTTGTAAAAAAGAAAAAAAAAAAAAAAAGCTAGAAAACGCAATGGCAAGACATGACCTAGGATCTGAATAAAGAATTCAGTGCCAACAGGTCTAAATATCTGATAAGAATTAGCCAAACATTCTACAGCTTCACATTGTGTACGAATGGTCTTCCTGTAAATCCAAACTTTACGGCAATGAAGCATTTGGATTTTTTAATCTGTTGGCTACAGAGTGCCCATGCAAACAATAGAAGTCTTAGTCCTTAATAGGAAAGGTGCTCACATGTTGACCTACCAGGCTATAGAAAACCTAGATCTGTTGGCTGTGAAAGGCCCGATATGCAACAGATTTGGCCATCGACAAGCAGTGGCCAAGCCACAAAGATATAGGTAGGTGCTGATCAGCCATAACATTCTACGAACCATACAAATGGCCTGTACACACGTTCAGATTATAGTACGATCGCTTTGAAAGCGGTATTTTTCGTACCATCTTCGGATCGTTAGTACACAGCTTTTGATAGCCGATCACGACAGTTCATCCGATATTATGCCATCAGAAAAGCACAAACATTTTTCTCATACGATACCAGATTGTATGATTTTTCGCTTTAATCAGTGTAGTTGTTGTCTGAAAATACAGTACATATACACTACAAACACATTTCATCACTTCCGAATATTTATTCTGTCGTATGAGAATTTTCGTAACTTTCATAACCTACTCAATTACTACTTGCGACTAGCAAGCGAAAAAAGTCGGGCGACATGTCAGCCGATTTTCGCATCGTGTGTACGGGGGCAAAAGGCTACATACACTGATCAGCCATAAGGTTATTACCACCGATAGGTTAAGTAAATAACATTGGTTCTCTCATTATAATGGCATCTGAAAGTGGGTGGGATATATTAGGCAGCAAGAGAACATGTTGTCCCTGAAGTTGGTGTGTGGAAAGCAGAAAAACAGAAGACAGAAAAGTCGCACTAAATGGAACTTAGAATAAAACTTTTTTTTTGGATGCAGTACAAAATGGTAAGAACCTGTTAGTATTTTTGTTAGTTTCTCCATTGGAGCAATTACTGTCCCACAGAGGTAGAAAGTGAAGAAATTTTCATCTTTGATTTTAGGACACATATGCTCCCATTGGCAGATTTCCCCCTTCTACTGCTGTTCTTTTGACCACAGAAAAAAAAAATTACATTTCACCTCGAACCTTTGAATGCCACGCGAACAAAACGTGTGAGCGAGCTTCCCAATGGCATTCCATTGCAAAGGCATTTGGGGGTGGGTGGGATATTTTAGGCAGCAAGTGAACATGTTGTCCATTAAGTTGAAGGCAGAAAAATGGCAAGCATAAGGATTTAAACGACTTTCGCAAGGGCCAAATTATAATGGCTAAAAAGCTGGGACAGAACAACCTCAAAACTGCAGGTCTTGTGTGATGTTCCTTGTCTGCAGTAGTCTGGACCTTCCAAAAGTGGTCCAAGGAAGGAAAACTGATGAACCAGTGACAATATCATGGGAGGCCAAGGCTCATTGATGCACGTGGGGAGCCAAGGCTGGCCTGTGTAGTCCAATCCAATAGAAGAGCTACTGTAGCTCAAATTGCTGAAAAATGAAATGCTGGTTCTGATAGAATGGTGTCAAGACACACAGTGCATAGCAGTTTGTTGCAAATCAGGGTGCCCATGCTGACCCGTGTCCACAGCCAAAAGCACCTACAATGGGCATGTGAACATCAGAACTGGATCACAGAGCAATAGAAGAAGGTGCCCTGGTTTTCTTTTACGTCATGTCGATGGCTTGGTGCGGGTGCGTTGCAACCTGAGGAAGAGATGGCAACATAATGCACTATAGGAAAAAAGCAAGCCAGGCGGAGTCAGTGTGATGCTTTGTCTAGTGGAGTCCATGTCTCGACAGGTCAGGGCTGTTTTGGCAGCAAAAGGGGACCTACTCAATATTAGGTGGGTGTAATATTATGGTGAATGGTCATATTATGGCTGATCGGGGTTATACATGGCAGCTGGTCTTGGTACAACTGCACTGATTAAAACTACAATGTCATCCTTTCAGTCATGTCCAACTCTGATTCTATAAGTCAGTTATTTCTACATTCTTATTTTAAACTTGTATGGCTTCTTTTAGTGGTTTTGTGTTCTGGCTGGTGCCTGCTTTTATGGTGCATTAATACTATCAGTTTTTTTTGATGGGCAGGCTTTCATTTTGCCACTAACTTATCCAAGCAAAATTGCCTTCTGTAAATTTGATCACATCATATGTCCAGAAAAGGCAAGCCTGAGTTTAGTATTTTGGCTATCCAGTGAAATGTCTGGTTTCATGAGCTTCACTGTTTGCTTGCTATCTATGTTGTCAATGGAATGGGCAGGAGCCTTCTCCAGCATCATAACTCAACACGTAAATTTTCCTCTGCATATGTTTGCAGACATATGGTATCCTTTGCTGCCCTATGAGGTAACATTTTTCTTAAGTAGTGATGATTTTATTAGCCCATTGCACTTGCAATCTATTCACAAATGAAATGATCTAAATGGGCTCAGCTGGATACAATACATGCATAAAGAATAGCCCTCTTAACTAGAACCATTTCATCTGCACGCATACACATAGTTTAATAGTATTTTAATACTTGAAAATAAGGATTACTCTGGTGTACCAATTCTCATAATCAACAATCTTTTCAATTTATCTCCCTCATTTAAATTCAGATGTATTCCCCGCATTAAGAGATAACAGATCTAATTAAAAATTATGACCTTGTGAAAATAGTTACATGTAGCATGCGTGGCCAGCATAACGGGGAAAGAGATTTTTAGGATAAGCAGTATTTGGACAACAGCTGGTTACAGCTTCATAAATGGCATGTTGATTGATATATATATATATATATATATATATATATATATATATATATATACACACACACACACACAGAAGAAATGCCATCATGCTGATCCTCCGGTTTAAACAGACCTCAAACAAACCTGCAGCAACCAAAAACCAAAGCTTGTGTTCTACAAAGATGTTCTGGGTCAGGGACTTCACAAAAAGAAAAAGCTAGAACATCAACATGGCCACGAGAAAGCCAACATACGGAATTGTGCAGCAATGTTACATTTCAGAGGACGTTCCTTCTACCTTAGAATATGGATTCAAATATCTGCATCCTCAATAAAAGAAGTCCTACTCCTTGGAAGAGTAGCAGGATCATGGCTGAGTGTTTTTAAAATGAAAGCCTCTGGACAAAGATTGGAAAAAATGAAGTGTTGAAATCTATATGGTAAGCACTAACCTCCCATTTACGTTTATGTAACTTCACTCACTTTTCAAATCTCCACTACAAAAAGTGTTCTTTCATCTCCTGACCCTACATAATTCACACATAATCCATAGTCTAAGGCAGGGGATCTCCAAGCTTTCCAAACAAAGGGCCACTTTACTGTTCTTTAGATTTTTTTGAGGATTAGACTGTGGGTAGTGGGAGTAGAAAATGCCCCAGTGTCTGTAAGCAAGGTCTGTGGTTAGTGGGAAGAGGAATAGTGCCCCATTGTTGTGGTCAGTGGAAGGAATAGTGCCCCCTTCGTTGGTTTCAATGGGAGGAATAGTGCCCCGATGTTGTTGGTATCAGTCAGAGAAATACTGCTACATCGTTGGAGTCAGCGGCAGCAATACTTCTCAGTGGGAGAAATAGTGCCCAATTGTTGGTGTCTGTGGGAGGAATAATTCCAATATTTACATCAGTGGGAGGTATGGTTGCCACCTCATCCCTTTAAACCCGAACACATATTAATTACACAGGTTCTGTGGCTGATTAAGGTGGTAATTAAACTCACTTGGTGCCTTATCTGCATTAAATTAGCCTCAGAACCCGTGTAATTCAAAGGTGTTCGGGTTTAAAGGGATGAGGTGGCAACTCTAGTGGGAGGAATGGTGAACCATCATTGGTGTCAGTGGGAGATATAGTGCACCATTATTGGTGTCAGTGGGAGGAATGATGTCTTATCCGTGTTGTCTGTAAGATGAATATTGCCTTATATCAGTGCGAGGAATAGTGCCACAGGGGCTGGATAAAGGCAAAGGACCAAATCTGGCCCATGTGCCACACTTTGGAGACCACTGTTTTAAGCAAAGGATAAAAAAGACAGGAGTAGGTGTAGCTCTTATAAACCAGTGGTTCCCAACCTCAGTCCTCAAGTACCCACAACAGGCCAGGTTTGCAAGTTTTCCTTCATCTTGCACAGGTGCTTTAAATTAGAGTCAATGGCTTGGTATTTTGGACAGCTATTTTATCGAAGACCCCTTTCACACTGAGGCACTTTTCAGGCGATTTAACAGTAAAAAAAAAAAAAACGCCTGAAAAGCTCACGAAAACGTATTTCTATTGAAATCAATGAATGCTTTCACACTGGGGCAGTGCACTGGCAGGGCAGTGAAAAAACACCTCTCCATTGAAATGAATGGGAAGCTCTTCAAAAGCGCTCAGTGTTTTACTGGCAGTTTAGAAGTGCTTCAGTGTGAAAGGGGCCTTATACCCCTTTCACACAGGGGCGCTTTGCAGGCGATACAGCGCTAAAAATAGCGCCTGCAAGGCGCCCTGAAAGAGCTCCTGTCTCTCCAATGTGAGAGCCCCGAGGGCTTTCACACTGGAGTGGTACGCTGGCAGGACGCTAAAAAAAGTCCTGCTAGCAGCATCTTTGGAGCGGTGTGTAAAATCAATAGGCAGCCTGGCTATACCACCAGCAAAGCACTGCTGCAGCAGCGCTTTGCGGGTGGTTTTAACCCTTTTTTGGCCGTTAGCGGGGGGTAAAAGCACAAAATTGACAGTACAGCACCGCTAAAAATAGCGGCAATTTACCGCCGACACACCCACTGCCCCAGTGTGAAAGGGGCCTATGAGAAATTCCCAAAACATAGCCTGTTAGGGGTACTTGAGGACTGAGGTTGAGAACCACTGGTCTAAACCAAACAGGGAGTAAGAGACCACACACACTGGACAATCCTTTCAATTCGTACCTCCAATTCGTACCTCCAACACCAACTATCACTGCATGCTTATTTAGCACATCATTTTAAACTAAAGCGACGCTAAACGCTGCAAAAAAAAAAAAAAAAAATTATTTTCAAGTATGTATCCTTAACTCGAAAAAATTGCCTTCTACTGCTCTCGACCTCCTCCAAAAGCTTTTTTTTTTTTTTAGCTGCTGTGATCTGACTTCCTATTAAAGGGTGGCTATGTTCACTATCCATGGTCCCACTGTATGTAGAAATGTAGCCACCCTCTCTCGCTCACTTCCAATATGGACTATGGGATTTGTAATGTGCATAGAGCACATGACCTCAATCAACGTTCATTTCTTGTTCCAAAGAAAGAGAAGTGAGAGGTTTGCAAGCTCATGATGGATGTTACAAGGAGGCAGAAAAACACAGCAAGAAATGCTTTTCATGAAAAATAGATAACAGGGCCATTAAGTAGTCGATGTGTTTGGATTATTTTTGCAGAATAAGGATATCAACTGTGTCCCTTTAAACAGGGCAAGGCAGTGAAGATTTTTTTTTTTTTAATTTGTCTGTCCTGAAAAAGAGTCAATACATAAAATGTATTCTTCTTCTCATATCTCCCCCAGACTGGACAAAAACCTGCCGACCTCAGGCTTACCCCATGATCCCACTATTATTGCTTTAGCTCAGCCAGCAATGTACTCTATCCCAAATGTAATTTTCCTATTAATATATTTTCAAGCTAAGCCTGAGGATATTTGCTGTGATCAAGAACAGGATTGTTGTCAGAGAAAAAAAAAAAATACTGAATGATCACATGTTCGTTTAACAGTGATCAGAAAAAAAAAAAAAAGATTTTTTTCTCTTTTTTTTGTTCTTTTTTTTTTGTTACGGGACCGTAGAAATAAACGATAATTACTTTTTATCATCTGGCTGCCGGAGAGGTGTGCGGCTCATTGCGCGACATGCCAGCATGGCAGCTAATAGGTAAATTTAGGCAAGAGTGGGTGTGGGGAGAAATACTGTCTCGCATCCAGCTAAAACACATTGAAATGAAGGAGTTTAACTCAGTTGCTAGGTTTCCAGTTTAAAAGGTTTTTTTTTTTTTTTTTAATATGCATGTGAATGTGATCAGTGCAAAAGATAAGATACAGAAATATGGGAACAGCCACTGCCAAGGCAAACAGAGGCTTGTAAGTCACCTGAAGTGTGACATCTGTTGGCCTATCAACTGCCTGTCCTCCCGCGCTGGGATTGATATACTAAAGGCAAATGGACTCTTCACTTTTTGTAAGGGATGCTGCACTTTGCATGTGCATGCTGTGAATCTTCAACCATCCAATCATGTGCAAGCAACATGCTTTTTTTTTCCTTTGCAAGTGAATGCGTATTCTTTGCAGTGACATTTCACCACATTCACTAAATTCTGGGGAAAATTCCCATACAAAGTGCTACTTCCCATGCAAAGTGAACAGTGTATTTTGTTTTAGTAAATTAATCAGTGTCTCATGTTCTGAGTGTACAGTGTGTCAGGATATTCATTTGAGCGACAGCAAGTGCCAGACTTTAACTGGAGTGTGTGTGTGTGCGGGGGGTAGTGGTCATTTGACATGTCAGGCTCAAACTTCGAGGGAATTAAAATATTATATATATATATATATATATATATATATATATATATATATATATATATATATATATATATATATATATATATATATATATATATATATATATATATATATATATATATTATATATATATATATATATATATTTATTACACACACTATACAGTGGCTTGCGAAAGTATTCGGCCCCCTTGAACTTTTCAACCTTTTGCCACATTTCAGGCTTCAAACATAAAGATATAAAATTTAAATTTTTTGTGAAGAATCACCAACAAGTGGGACACAATTGTGAAGTGGAACGAAATCTATTGGATATTTTAAACTTTTTTAGCAATTAAAAAACTGAAAAGTGGTGCGTGCAAAATTATTCGGCCCCTTTAATTTCAGTGCAGCAAACTCACTCCAGAAGTTCAGCGAGGATCTCTGAATGATCCAATGTTGTCCTAAATGACTGATGGTGATAAATAGAATCCACCTGTGTGTAATCAAGTCTCTGTATAAATGCACCTGCTCTGTGATAGTCTCAGGGTTCTGTTGAAAGCGCAGAGAGCATCATGAAGACCAAGGAACACACCAGGCAGGTCCATAATACTGTTGTGGAGAAAATTAAAGCCGGATTTGGATACAAAAAGATTTCCCAAGCTTTAAACATCCCAAGGAGCACTGTGCAAGCGATCATTTTGAAATGGAAGGAGTATCAGACCACTGCAAATCTACCAAGACCTGGCTGTCCCTCTAAACTTTCAGCTCAGACAAGGAGAAGACTGATCAGAGATGCAGCCAAGAGGCCCATGATCACTCTGGATGAACTGCAGAGAACTACAGCTGAGGTGGGAGAGTCTGTCCATAGGACAACAATCAGTCGTACACTGCACAAATCTGGCCTTTATGGAAGAGTGGCAAGAAGAAAGCCATTTCTCAAAGATATCCATAAAAAGTCTCGTCTAACGTTTGCCACAAGCCACCTGGGAGACACACCAAACATGTGGAAGAAGGTGCTCTGGTCCGATGAAACCAAAATCGCTCTTTTTGGCCACAATGCAAAACGATATGTTTGGCGTAAAAGCAACACAGCTCATCACACTCAACACACCATCCCCACTGTCAAACATGGTGGTGGCAGCATCATGGTTTGGGCCTGCTTTTCTTCAGCAGGGACAGGGAAGATGGTTAAAATTGAGGGGAAGATGGATGCAGCCAAATACAGGACCATTCTGCATGAAAACCTGTTGGAGTCTGCAAAAGACCTGAAACTGGGACGGAGATTTATCTTCCAACAAGACAATGATCCCAAACATACAGCAAAATCTACAAAGGAATGGTTCACAAATAAACGTATCCAGGTGTTAGAATGGCCAAGTCAAAGTCCAGACCTGAATCCAATCGAGAATCTGTGGAAAGAGCTTAAAACTGCTGTTCACAAACGCTCTCCATCCAACCTCACTGAGCTTGAGCTGTTTTGCAAGGAAGAATGGGCAAGAATTTCAGTCTCTCGATGTGCAAAACTGATAGAGACATACCCCAAGCGACTTGCAGCTGTAATCGCAGCAAAAGGTGGCTCTACAAAGTATTAACGCAAGGGGGCCGAATAACTTTGCACTTTTCATTTTTTTTTTTTTTTTTTATTATTTTTATTTTTTTTTTATTAGTTAAAAAAGTTTCAAAAATCCAATAGGTTTCGTTCCACTTCACAATTGTGTCCCACTTGTTGGTGATTCTTCACAAAAAATTAAAATTTTATATCTTTATGTTTGAAGCCTAAAATGTGGCAAAAGGTTGAAAAGTTCAAGGGGGCCGAATACTTTCGCAAGGCACTGTATATATAATATATATATATATATATATATATATATATATATATATATCGTAGGTTAATTGGATCATCCTGTCTAAATTGTCCCTAGTATGTATGAATGCGAGTTAGGGACCTTAGATTGTAAGCTCGTAGAGGGTAGGGACTGATGTGAATGCATATGTAAAGCGCTGCATAAATTGACGGCGCTATACAAGTAACAAATAAAATACACACACACACACACACACACACACACACACACACACACACACACACACAGGTAAGTAAAAATAAGAAATACCAAATGAATCAATTTCCAGCATCGGTCAACATGATAGATAATCAATCACACCCATCAATAAACGTCAAAAAGTAATGGAACCTAAGGCCTGGTAAACACAGGTGGCTGAGCCTGTTCAATGTAAATTCCGTTGTCTTTCCCCCACTAGGGAAGCCCAGGAGCAGTGTACAGTCTCCCATAGAACAGAACGGTTGTGTGCTGCTGTACTTGTGTTCTGCTGGTGCTGTCATAAAACAGGTGTATGCAAAACAGTTTTTTATTCTGTGCAACCGCCCATATGCAATAATCATGGTTATGATAGCACCAGCTTATACCCGTGTACAGCTGTGCACAGCCATTCTTGGAAAGCTGTGCACTTGGGCTTCCCTAGTGGTGGAAAGAAGGCAGCTTTTGCATTGCTCAGCCACCTGTGTGCAAGAGCCCTAAAAGGCAATCAAGTAGAACAAAGAAGGCTTGCCGCTCCAGGTGAGGTCGTGAAGCCTGATGGATAGTAGGGTGCACGCCTCCGCTCACAGCGCACAAAAGAAAGAATAGGCTGCACACTACAATATAGTCCAAAACTTTAATTCCAACATCCCGAAGTGACACAAGCACAGATGCCTGGTATGGTAGACGCGTTTCACACTACTATGAGCAATCAATACAGCGCTCATAGTAGTGAGAAACGCGTCTACCATGCCAGGCAGCTGAGCTTGTGGTGTCACTTCGGGATGTTGGCATAAAGATTTTGGACTATATTGTGGTGTGCAGCCTATCATTTTTTAAACCCTAAAGGCAAGACAAAGATTACATGGCCTCAACATACTGTACATGTTGGAAAAATGGGCACATGGTCATCCCAGCCTGCAAATTAAGATGGCCAAAGACCCTGAACACAGGAGAAGCTGGAGAGAAGATATTAGCAAGGGAGCTCACGGCTAGTTGTGTTTTAAAGGATGCCAGTGGAATTAATGGTGCAATTCAGGCTAAAACACCTAAAATGCACGCAAGAATTTTTACCACCCACTGCAATGCAGTAGGAATAGATCCTATAGAGAAACTATTTTGTTGCTTATGTCCACATATTCTGCCAACATTGAAAAAATGCAAACGAATGCAGGGCAACTGGTCTCTGAAGACTGAGCAGCAACGTCACTGATATCTAGGGGACCATTAAAAAGAGAATGTGGATGAGAAACAAATATTCCATACAAAAAAATCAAGGCAATAAAATAAAAGGTACAACAAAAATGATGTTCAGAAAAATGTAACAACTCAAAACATGCACTTACTGCAAAATCACTCCAGTTCCCTTTAAATAAAGCTTAAACCTTCATATGGCAGCGCAATATGTTGCAGGCCTTTCTGGCACAGTACACACGGGGAAAGAAGGGAATAAACACAAGCTGAGAATTTTTAAGCAGAAAGCCAATTTATAAAGCGCCTAGGGAGGCCCAAGTCCTGTTGTAGAATGCTTTCCCTTCACGCCAAGCTCTATCACACTTGTAGCTTCCAGGGTTCAATTAATAAGGAAGCCGTTTATGGATAACAAGAATATCCCCATTTTTAGGTTTACCCTCTGCTTATACACATTTACTTGCAGATGACTTTTTCCAGACTTTAACCATATTTTATCTTATTTTATATTAATATATTGTTTTATATATTTATCTGTATTGTTGAAAGGAAGAAAGCAGGTAATCACATACAGGCAATTGGATTTTCTAGGTTTATAGAGGGCTAGTTGTATCTACGCGTATGCCAAAAGCTTACCCTTTTGGCCTCTATGACTACCAGAAGCATGGTGGAGTTTCCCCATCATTGCCATAGTATAATTGTCAAGGTCAAGCAGACTGGCATTCTTGCTAGCTAGGGAGTAAAGCAGTATGTAATGAGCAAAAATGGCTGCCCAAATGTAAAAATATAATTACATAATATACACAAATTATAGCTTTTAAAAAAAAAACATTTTTGATAAGATCACTCATATTAAGTGCTTATCTAAACCAACAACGAGCTGCTCTTTTTTATGGTGCATGCACACAGGTCCAATTACAAATTACCCAACTTTCATTGCTGTGGGAAATTAGAAACCCATTTACATATTTGGTGGACTTGCCCATTAGTGCAAGCCTTTTGAGCTGAAATATTTCAAATCCTCTCCCAGTTATTTACCACCACTATGTAACCGGACCCACATGTCCCTCTGTTGAACATAAGCCCACTGGAGTTGAAGAGCAATTTAAAGTGGTGTTCCGGCCGAAATTATACTTTTTAAATAAAAATACCCCTATAATACACAAGCTTAATGTATTCTAGTAAAGTTAGTCTGTAAACTAAGGTCTGTTTTGTTAGTTTATAGCAGTAGTTTGTTATTTTATCAACTTACAGCAGGCTGTGGCCATCTTAAGTGTGGGCATCTGAAGCCAGACTGTACTTCTTCCTGGATCTCATCCTTGCAGATCTCGCACATGCTCAGTGCAGCACAAGCAGTGTAATAGGTTTCAGGTCAGGTTTCCATAGCAACGGCAGTGTCAGAGAAAGTTGCCGCCCCTTCCCAGAAGGCATTGCAAACAGGAAATGATGCAATGGGCCACGGCCAGGGAGGAGGAAGTGAAAAATGAATACAGCAGATATACAGTAGGTGCTGAGAAAAATTTTTTTTTAAATATCCAATTCGTTTACAGTGCACAGTTTAGTGAGGGATGCTGAAGAGTTGTAAAAGTGGGTGGAACTCCACTTTAAACTATCTCCAAATCAAGACAGCTGCTAAGCTAATGATTGCAAGATCTTGGAAGATGCCTTCACTTTGCTCTCTTGCAACTAAACAGAGTTACACAAGAAAAGGATATATGCAAACATTGAGGCTACTTTCCAGGACAATGTCTGCAGATACGTCAAAATTTGGCAGCCGTGAGGGAACAAGTTCCTACCCCCAGATTTAAACTTTTGGAACCTTACTAAATTGTCCTTCACAGTTCTGCTCTGAGCAGTTCTGTTGAGCCATGGAACCCACCTTACCCTCTCCACCTTCTTTCTTTACCTTTTCATACTGTCTCATTTTCACTTCTGGCTTTTTAAGATTCTGCCTACCTCAGGCTTACCCAGGGGGAATTCCTTGTTTTACTTTTACAATACTTGGTTAGATTACATCTAATGTGAATGTAAGGTTTTGTTTTTCTGAATTTGATATTCAAGTTATTGTCAGAGACAATGGGCATAACTAATGTACTTACCATGTTGCACATGGTAACCGCTAACTGTTGTCCCTCCCTGGGTGGAGGCAATAAATATTTTATGTCCTCTGTTCTGTATTCTCTGAATGTATCTATCAACCCTTTAATTTAAAAAATAAATAAATAAGAAATTGGAAAAAAAAAACTCCCATCTATGCTGGATCTTTCTGCCAGGATCTGGTAAAAAAAAAATCCAGCTCAAAATTACTGGTGTTTATACACATTTACAGGTAAATGGTATGTAAAGGTGTATTAGTATAAACTCATTTTATTGGATAGAAGGTTCATCTATTCTGGCCACTGGAATTAATTTACATGCATGTATGTGCCTAAATTATGCCAGCAAGTTCTTCTCAGAACGCAGGTAAAGTGCCTCTAAAAGCAAAATTATTCCTACTCGTGTGCATGAGGTCTTAAAATGCTGCCATCTATGCTGAATTTTTCTGCCAGGAGCTGGCAAAAAAAGGCCATTAAATATGCTTAGTTCGGTGTCCAATTAAGTGCATTTACGGGTGTATGGTGTTTAGAAGTGTATGCATGTAATCTCATTCTATTGGCTAGAATATTCATTTATTCTAGACACTAGAAGAAATTTATTCTTAAAAATGCTGAAGTGGAAGTAAACTATCCGAGCACCACAGTCCGAAAATACTATTTATATTCATTTTTAATATTCAAAGCAAACGCACACCCATCCATGTCCCCAAGCTTTTTTTTGTTGAGTAATCACTTTGAAATACACCCTCCTAACATTTCTAGCCATGCCCATCTTCACTAAGGGCAGAGGATTTGTGTAGCATTTATTATGAAATCCATCTGCACTTAGCTCAGGCATGCACACAGGGGGGTGTGCTTAGCTGAGAAAGCCTCTCCTGGCCTCCTCCAGATGAAAGCGAAAAAAAAAAAAGGACAAACCACAGCACTACCTGCCTGGAGTTTATTTTCTCCCTGTGCCTGCGTGGGTTTCCTCTGGGTACTCGGGTTTCCTCCACACTCCAAGAACATGCTGGATAATTGTCTAAATCTAAATTGGACCAGTGTGGGTTTCCTCCGGGTACTCGGGTTTCCTCCACACTCCAAGAACATGCTGGATAATTGTCTAAATCTAAATTGGACCATAGTATGTGTATGTATGAATGTGAGTTAGGGACCTTCGATTGTACGCTCATTGAGGGCAGGAACTGATGTGAATGTACAATTTAATAGTAAAGTGCTGCGTAAATGCTATGTAAGTGCCTGTAATAAATAAATAAATGCCAATAAAGATTCCGGGGATGAAGGACATTTTGGCCTAGGCCAGAGACCAACTGAAGAAATGTAAAAAAAAAAAAAAAGAAGAAGTTTAAATCAAGAAAATATAATATAACTTCCTCCATTTACTAAGGCTAGCAACATAAGGATTAGAATAAGGCAACATTGAGAAAGCTTAGTTCCACTTTATGCGTGAATGTGCATAATTTATACTTGTAAACTCATCTTTGAATGCAGGTTTGTGACTTTTATGTGCCCTGAACGCTACTCCAAAATGCGAATCTAAAACACACGCACACTTTGCATGGACTCATTAGCTGAAATGGAGTTATGCTTAAAGGTATATAAAAAAAAAAAAATAAAAATGCACCTAAAAGTTATGTTTTTTTCAGCCGAAGGAGTAGTATAGACAAAGCTTGTTTGGCTTTTCTTCTCTTGTGGATTACAGCAGTGAAGTTCGTTCTGCACTCCTTTGACCTGTTTTCAGGCAACAGCAAGCTGAAGCCCACTGTCGGATGACGCTACAGAGCCGGTCCAGGCCGGGGAAAGATTGGGATCCACCCAGGAGCCTGGACCGGCCCCTGGCTTAGCCTCTCAGCGAGCAGCGGGGGGGTGGGGGGGTTAATAGGGGGTCGGGCAGACAGTCACCAGCCCTCTGCTCATGGAGCACTGAGAACTGAGCAAACAGCACTCTGATCGCTCGCATCTCAGTCTTAGAGCTGGCGGGGGACCAATGCTACACCCACCTAGGTAGGTATGATAGGATTCTTAAAAAAATGTTTTCCCCCCAAACTCCTCTTTTAAATATACTACTGAAAGCATTTTGTTACATTTGTTTGCTAAAAGTAAAAAAAAAAAAAATAAATAAAAAAAAAAAAAAGTTGATCCTGCAGGGAATCGTTGACCTAATAACTTTCTGTGCTCTGTGCCGCATCCTTATCAGTTATATTGTTATTTGCTCTTCCTGGAAACTACAGAACACCCCCCATGTGTTATGCAGGAGAGAGAGGGGTGTTCTGAAGCCCTGCCCAAAGGTGACAACGCTGCTTTCCTATAAATGCATTGCGGTAAGTGCTGTCACTCTAGGACAGTGTGCTTACCGACAGGATCACCAGGTGAAAATCCCAAAAAGACAAATGCAGCCACCACATGAAAGGATAAGCCAGGTACAAGATATTTTATTTTTTACTCTTGGGTTTAGATGGGTTTGAAGGTACTCTTTTTTTTTTTTTTTTTTTTTTACATGTATAAAGTGAACTCTGCCGACATTGGAAGAATGAGAAATCCATAGGTTTGAGCTTTTTCAGAAGGATAGGTTAGCAGTGGCAGCCTGTATTTTTTCCTCCGTAAAGCTTTCACTTGATCATGGTTCAGTAGCTTATTCATTTCCTACTTTTCATCAAGAATGCAACTTGCTTCATATCAAGATGTCACTGCTTCCTAGAGAAGAAAAAAGTCAAGTTCTGGTACAGGCCACACATCAGATACCTCCATTGTGCATTGCTTCAAGTCTAGTGTCATGAACAAGATGTAGATAATGCAATGGGACATTTCATTTCATGTTCTCCTTTCTAGTGGACATTTCAGTCAGTCATAGTTCAATATATTCATAACTCCCTGACTTTTTTTCTTCCTTTCAACGTTACTTAAAATGATCTACAACAACAAGTTGAGTTTTACAGAATATTTTTTTTCAGAAAAACAGGACTATTAAAGTAAACCTTACTTTTTAAAGTTTGGATGGGGTTAGAGCCTCCATTGCATTTTTAATGTGTGTTCAAATTAATATTTCCTGTACCAATTGACTACTAGGGCACTGGATTTCCATTACCCCTTCCCTCAATTGTAATCTACACAAACTACTATAAAGAGGTCACTAGAAATTTCATAGAATTACTCCATCAGTTACTTATGTTTTAAAAACTGGGGTTTAAAAGGGAATGTCTAGTGGTATTGGGTAGATTTTCTTAATAACAGGAATAATAGAAAAAAAAATTGAAAGCCCAACTCTGGGCAAAATCTGTTCTTCCTTCCTGCCTCCCAACCTACTCTAATCCATCCTGCCAGGTGTTAAGCCTTCCTTACCTAGTGAAATCAATTATACTCACTTGAGTCACCCCAGAAGCCTTGCCGATACTGGTTTTTGCCTGCAGGGATCTCTAGCCCAGCTTCCCACATTGCCCCTGGATGGCCAGTCCCCTTCACTCTCCTTGGTTCTACCTTAAGCCCCATACACATGGGCTGAATTTACAGACCTATACATTCAGTTGACCGTTTACCGTGAGAGCAGAGTTATAGAAGACTCTGGTCGTGGTAGACTGTTGTGCTGTTAGCCACTGATTGATGCTCTGCACTTTCTGCAGAAGGTAGTCCATACCCCCTCTACCCAATAAAATTATGTTTATATATATATATATATATACATACACTATATATATATATATATATATATATATATATATATATATATATATATATATATATATATATATATATATATATATATATATATATATATATACATACATATATACACACACACACTATATATATATACATACATATATACATATATACATACACACACACACACACACATATATATATACACATACACATACACACACACACACACACACACACACACATACATATACACACACATACATATTTAAAAAAATTGTCAAAAGGCAATTTTAAACAGTGTAAACTTCTGCCTCATTCATGACGTAAAACCAGAAAAACAAGGAACAATGAGTAATGCCGCGTACACACGGTCGGACTTTTCGTCTACAAAAGTCAGACAGCCTGTCCGACAGACTTCCGGCAGACTTTCGGCGGACTTGCGGCGGAACTTGCGGCATACTTTCTAACGAACGGACTTGCCTACACACGACCACACAAAAGTCCGACGGATTCGTACGTGATGACGTACACCGGACTAAAATAAGGAAGTTCATAGCCAGTAGCCAATAGGTGCCCTAGCGTGGGTTTTTGTCCGTCGGACTAGCACACAGACGAGCGAATTTCGGGGTCCGTCGTAGTTACGACGTAAAGATTTGAAGCATGTTTCAAATCTAAAGTACGTCGGATTTGAGGCTAAAAAAGTACGTTGAAAGTCCGGAGAAGCCCACACACGATCGGATTACCAGCCAGCTTTAGTCCGTCAGCGTCCATTGGACTTTTGTAGACGAAAAGTCCGACCGTGTGTACGCGGCATAAAAGGTAGCATGAAGTCTCAAGTCCACTTGATTCAGCCAAAATTAAGCTCTGACACTACCGTAATATTCAGCTATATATAGTAGTGCCATTTTTACTGACCTAACTACACTAATAGGGGCCAAAGAACATTTTCTTTTATGTTTATACACAGAATGTGGATGTTTACACAGTTTATCCTGCCTGCTATTTCAACCTTGGCAGATGTGCCGAGTAGCCTTGAATACAGAAGCCCCACATTCTGGAATATATGTTTACTTGGAAAACAACATACAGTATTTTAAACAATGTGTCCTGAAACTCTATAGTATTCTATGGCAGCTGTATTGTGAAGCATAACAAATCAGCTCATTTAATGTGCGTAAACAAAGGCACAAAGCAAAATAATAAAGTAACAAAATGATAGATGTGGGCAAATGTGCTTTGTTTGATGCAACTCACGCTGGTCTACATTCCAGCCTTTGAGCTGCTGTGATGTGAGGTTATATTTTTAAAACTTTAAATGTAAAAAAAAAAAAAAAAAAAAAAAAAAAAAAAAAAAGTTGTAGCTGAGTTTATAGCTAGTTATTTTGGATTGCTTTATTATAATCTTGCACTTTGAAAAACTGAAGTTAAAAAAAAAAAAAAGAAAAAAAATTATATACACAAAAGTGAGTATACCCCTCACATTTTTGTACATGTTTTATTATATCTTTTCATGTGACAACACTGAAGAAATGACACTTTGCTACAGTTTGTATAACAGTGTAAATTTGCTGTCCCTTCAAAATAACTCAACGCACAGCCATTAATGTCTAAACAGCTGGCAACAAAATGAGTACACCCCTAAGTGAAAATGTCCACATTGGGCCCAATTAGCCATTTTCCCTCCCCGGTGTCATGTGACTCGTTAGTGTTACAAGGTCTCAGGTGTGAATGGGGAGCAGGTGTGTTAAATTTGGTGTTATCGCTCTCACTCTCTCATACCGGTCACTGGAAGTTCAACATGGCACCTCATAGCAAAGAACTCTGAGGATCTGAAAAAAAAAGAATTGTTGCTCTACATAAAGATGGCCTAGGCTATAAAAAGATTGCCATGACCCTGAAACTGAGCTGCAGCATGATGGCCAAGACCATACAGCAGTTTAACAGGACAGGTTCCACTCAGAACAGGCCTCGCCATGGTTGACCAAAGAAGTTGAGTGCACGTGCTCAGCGTCATATCCAGAGGTTGTCTTTGGGAAATAGATGTATGAGTGCTGCCAGCATTGCTGCAGAGGTTGAAGAGGTGGGGGATCAGCCTGTCAGTGCTCAGACCATACGCCGCACACTGCATCAAATTGACCTGCATGGCTGTCGTCCCAGAAGGAAGCCTCTTCTAAAGATGATGCACAAGAAAGCTCGCAGTTTGCTGAAGACATGAAGACTAAGGACATGGATTACTGCAACCATGTCTTGTGGTCTGATGAGACCAAGATAAACTTATTGGGTTCAGATGGTGTCAAGCGTATGTGGCGGCAACCAGGTGAGGAGTACAAAGACAAGTGTGTCTTGCCTACAGTCAAGCATGGTGGTGGGAGTGTCATGGTCTGGGGCTGCATGAGTGCTGCCGGCACTGGGGAGCTACAGTTCATTGAGGGAACCATGAATGCCAACATGTACTGTGACATACTGAAGCAAAGCATGATCCCCTCCCTTCGGAGACTGGGCCACAGGGCAGTATTCCAACATAATGACCCTAAACACACCTCCAAGACTGCCTTGCTAAAGAAGCTGAGGGTAAAGGTGATGGACTGGCCAAGCATGTCTCCAGACCTAAACCCTATTGAGCATCTGTGAGGCATCCTCAAAATGGAAGGTGGGGGAGCGCAAGATCTCTAACATCCACCAGCTTTGTGATGTTGTCATGGAGGAGTGGAAGAGGACTCCAGTGGCAACCTGTGAAGCTCTGGTGAACTTCATGCCCATTAGGGGTTAAGGCAGTGCTGAAAAATAATGGTGGCCACACAAAATATTGACTTTTTGGGCCCAGTTTGGACATTTTCACTTAGGGGTGTACTGACTTTTGTTGCCAGCGGTTTAGACATTAATGGCTGTGTGTTGAGTTATTTTGAGGGGACAGCAAATTTACACTGTTATACAAGCTGTACACTCACTACTTTGCTACAATGTAAATGGTCATTTCTTCAGTGTTGTCACATGAAAAGATATAATTAAATAATTACAAAAATGTGAGGGGTGTACTCACTTGTGTGAGATTATACACACACACACACACGTATATTATATATATTTGTTTTAAAAAATGTTAAATCAAAAAGGAGCCCATCATTCCAATGCTTACTTTATAAAGTAAACCTGGGCAATCAATTTAAATCTAAACAGAATGCATAAGGGCGTTTGCACATTTAGACAAAAAGCAGACTGATGTTGCCCACAGAAATTTGATAAGGTATGGTCCTGTTGGCTGGACGATAATGCCACGGCGTCTGATGCGATAACCAATTCCTAAATTGACATTATGGTTATAGTATGCTAGCAGGTTGACCCAATTTTTCTTGGCACATTATCCTGTCACTTTAATACAGAGCACAATGTTTCCTGAATTAACTCTCCCCCATTGGGGTATAGATAAACAAGTTTGTATATGTTAAAGGATGTGCCCTGCAGTGGTCTGTTGCCACTTTAGAGGATGTGCCCCTGCGTGGGTAATGTTTGGCCCGTTTGTGGGCAACTCTGTATGATAATATAAAACTTAATAAAAAGATTTTGCAAAAAAAAAAAAAAAGCAGACTGATGAGTAGAGTTGAGAAGCCCTGGGCAGAACTGTGGGCTCGGAAGTATGTGTTCCCAAACAAATTAGATTACCTGAACCTAAAACAGTGGTTACCGACCTCATTTCCCAAGCACAGGTGCTTTAAATTATTGTCAATAATTTGGTGTTTGACTGATATATCTAAGGAAAATGACATTGCCTGTTGGGGTACTTGAGGACTGAATTTGAGAACCAATGACCTAGATCATGCTTCCATTTATCTGGCCCTTGGGGCACTATTTCATCCACAGACACAAACAATGAGACATAAATGCCGCCACTGACACCGACAATGGGGCCCTGTTTCTCCTACTGACAGACAATGGGGCACAATTCCTCCCAATGAGACCAATGATGGGGGGAGCCGTCAGCGGAGGCGATCGCTTCTGTCCTCTAGATGTGCCTGGAGACGAGTGAGGGGAAGATAGCGCCCACTCGTCTCCATGACACTGCAGGGCGGAAGCGACGTCAAAATGTCACTTCCGCCCATATGTCTTAAAGAGCATATTTTTTTCAATGGTATTTTTTTTAATTACTTTTTTTTTTTTTTTTTTTTTTTTTTATTGCATTTCAGTGTAAATATGAGATCTGAGGTCTTTTTGACCCCAGATCTCATATTTAAGAGGACCTGTCATGCTTTTTTCTATTACAAGGGATGTTTACATTCCTTGTAATAGGAATAAAAGTGACCCAACTGTTATAAACAGTGCAAAAATAAATAAAATCATAAAATAAATAAGAAAAAAAAATAAAAAAATTTTAATGCCCCGTCCCGACGAGCTCGCATGCAGAAGCGAACGCATACGTGAGTAGCGCCCGCATATGAAAACGGTGGTTAAACCACACATGTAAGGTATCGCCGCGATTGGTAGAGCGAGAGCAATCAATAATTCTAGCCCTAGACCTCCTCTGTAACGCAAAACATGCAACCTGTAGAATTTTTTAAACGTCACCTATGGAGATTTTTGAGGGTAAAAGTTTGACGCCATTCCACGAGCGGGCGCAATTTTGAAGTGTGACATGTTGGGTATCCATTTACTTGGCGTAACATTATCTTTCACAATTTAAAAAAAAAATTGGGCTAACTTTAATGTTGTCCTATTTTTTTATTCAAAAAAGTGAATTTTTTCCAAAAAAAAAAGCACGCTTGTAAGACCGCTGCGCAAATACGGTGTGAAAAAAAGTATTGCAATGACTGCCATTTTATTCTCTAAGGTGCTAGAAAAAAAACAAAACAAGATATAATGTTTGGGGGTTCCAAGTAATTGTCTAGCAAAAAAAACTGTTTTAAACATGTAAACACCAAAATTCCAAAATAAGGCTGGTCCTTAAGTGGTTAAACTCAACGGGTTGTTTTACACATACTTTAACACTGTAGAAAAAAAAAAAGGGCATACATCTTCAAGGTGTCCTATTCACTTTAAATAGGCAATTTAAAGTCTCAACCCATAAACACATTTTTTAATTATACACAAGGCATTCGTACGTGCGTTATGGTGCACTATAGTGCAGGTTCACTTTACTGTACATGTGCAATGGCAACGCACACACAGTAGGTGTTATATTAACTACTTCCCGCCCTCCGTATAGTAAAATGACGCAGGTGGGATGCACTCTCGTTCTTGAACGATGTCATAAGACCGCGCCCTAGAACCACCGATCTCTTCCTAGGACACTGCGAAACCCCGATCTCGGTAAAGAGCTGATGACGCGGCTCTTTACCCATGTGATCGGTTGTGTCCAATCACAGCCAGTCACAGGTAAAACAAGTAAGTGACGTTTATCGCCCCACACTGACAGAGTGTGTGGCTAAGAGAGCCGATCAGTGGCATCTCTTCGCAGGGGAGATCCGTACAGGTAATCAGGGCACTGATCAGTGCCTTGATTACAGTACAGCTCTAGCAGTGCCTATCAGTGACACCAGTCAGTGTTGCCTTTCAGTGCCCATCAGTGCCCCCTCATCAATGGATATAGATATATATATACACACACACACACTATATACTCACTTTATTTAATTGCTTGGTAATAAATTGCTAAAGTGTCTGGTGAGTGCATATCAGCCAATCACATGGCAGCAACCCAATGCATTGCATTGCTGATTATATATATATATATATATATATATATATATATATATATATATATATATATATATATATATATATATATATATATATATATATATATATATATATATATATATATATATATTGCACACACACACACACACACACACACACACACACACACACACAGGTAAAAGCCAGTAAATTAGAATATTTTGAAAAACTTGATTTATTTCAGTAATTGCATTCAAAAGGTGTAACTTGTACATTATATTTATTCATTGCACACAGACTGATGCATTCAAATGTTTATTTCATTTAATTTTGATGATTTGAAGTGGCAACAAATGAAAATCCAAAATTCCGTGTGTCACAAAATTAGAATATTACTTAAGGCTAATACAAAAAAGGGATTTTTTAGAAATGTTGGCCAACTGAAAAGTATGAAAATGAAAAATATGAGCATGTACAATACTCAATACTTGGTTGGAGCTCCTTTTGCCTCAATTACTGCATTAATGCGGTGTGGCATGGAGTCGATGAGTTTCTGGCACTGCTCAGGTGTTATGAGAGCCCAGGTTGCTCTGATAGTGGCCTTCAACTCTTCTGCGTTGTTGGGTCTGGCATTCTGCATCTTCCTTTTCACAATACCCCACAGATTTTCTATGGGGCTAAGGTCAGGGGAGTTGGCTGGCCAATTTAGAACAGAAATACCATGGTCCGTAAACCAGGCACGGGTAGATTTTGCGCTGTGTGCAGGCGCCAAGTCCTGTTGGAACCTGAAATCTCCATCTCCATAGAGCAGGTCAGCAGCAGGAAGCATGAAGTGCTCTAAAACTTGCTGGTAGACGGCTGCGTTGACCCTGGATCTCAGGAAACAGAGTGGACCGACACCAGCAGATGACATGGCACCCCAAACCATCACTGATGGTGGAAACTTTACACTAGACTTCAGGCAACGTGGATCCTGTGCCTCTCCTGTCTTCCTCCAGACTCTGGGACCTCGATTTCCAAAGGAAATGCAAAATTTGCTTTCGTCAGAAAACATGACTTTGGACCACTCAGCAGCAGTCCAGCTCTTTTTTTCCTTAGCCCAGGTGAGACGCTTTTCGCGCTGTTTCTTGGTCAACAGTGGCTTGACACGAGGTATGCGGCAGTTGAAACCCATGTCTTTCAAGCGTCTCTTGGTGGTGGATCTTGAAGCACCGACTCCAGCAGCTGTCCACTCCTTGTGAATCTCCCCCACATTTTTGAAGGGTTTTTTTTTCACAATCTTGACTAGGGCGCGGTGATCCCTATCGCTTGTACACTTTTTCTGACCACAGTTTTTCCTTCCCTTTGCCTCTCTATTAATGTGTTTGGACACAGAGCTCTGAGAACAGCCAGCCTCTTCAGCAATAACCTTTTGTGTCTTTCCCTCCTTGTGCAATGTGTCGATGGTCGCCTTTTGGACAGCTGTCAAATCTGAAGTCTTCCCCATGTTTGTGTAGGCTTCAGAACTGGACTGAGAGACCATTTAAAGCCCTTTGCAGGTGTTTTGAGTTAATCAGCTGATTAGTTTGTGGCACCAGGTGTCTTCAAAATTTAACCCTTACACAATATTCTAATTTTGTGACACACGGAATTTTGGATTTTCATTTGTTGCCACTTCAAATCATCAAAATTAAATGAAATAAAAATTTGAATGCATCAGTCTGTGTGCAATGAATAAATATAATGTACAAGTTACACCTTTTGAATGCAATTACTGAAATAAATCAAGTTTTTCAAAATATTCTAATTTACTGGCTTTTACATATATATTTATATATATCTATATATATCTATATATCGAGAGAGAGAGAGAGAGAGAGAGAGAGAGAGAGAGAGAGAGAGAGAGAGAGAGAGAGAGAGAGAGAGAGAGAGAGAGAGAGAGAGAGAGAGAGAGAGAGAGAGAGAGAGAGAGAGAGAGAGAGAGATATTCATATTAGAGATATGGTGTATATATGTATGTGTGTGTGTATATATGTATGTGTGTGAGAGAGAGAGAGATATAGAGATTATATATAGAGCGAGAGAGAGATCTCTAATATGAATATCTCTCTCTCTCTATATATAATCTCTATATCTCTTCTCTCTCTCACACACATACTATATATATATATATATATATATAACTATATATATATATATATATATATAACTATATATATATATATATATATATATATATATATATATATATATATATATATATATATATATATATATATATATATATATATATATATATATATATATATATATATATATATATATATATATATCTCTATCACACTAAAACATATTGTAGAACATATTTGAAAACTATTTCAGGGAATGGTAATTTTATGGAGTAAAAGTAATACGATATAAAACACAAAACAAACAATCTAATGGGTACAGTGGATTTATAGCACTATAAATGTCACCTACAAGGACAGATACAATTCTTTTTGCATAGTACTGTAACCATTGCGGCTTTCCTGACTACAGAGATGTACGCCATCCCTTGTTCTACAGTCCTGTAACAATAGCCGGAAGTGTTCATCATCTGGGGGGGGGGGGGGGAGAGAAGCCTGTTACCGTGACGACCAAAATATAACAGCGGTAGATAAGGTCAGTCAGTCATCGCAATAACCCACTGCAAAGGGAAAAACACAGAACTTTGGCACCACTGTAATTAAGATTGAATGGGAGAAGTCTGTATTAAAAATTTACAGAGCATTACTGAGCATAACACGCTCAGGAGAAAAAACATTTACACTCAAGGTATTTAAACCAACAGGAATTACGGTTAGTTGCACGCAACCCTGCCTAAGGTGAGGGCAGAGAGTTTCAAAGCAGAAAAAAACGTTTTACTCTGCTGCTTTTCAGTATATTCCTGGCCTGAAAGACTGACGAGGTAAAGTCACGGCACTTCCAAGCACAGCAAATGGGAACGCGGTCAGGTCACGGCACAACGTCACCGTGCAAAGTGCATTATCCATCCCTTCAAATGAAAGGTTTTCTTCTAGATCTGACCACAGTAAACTACAACTCCTTTCCTTTACTTTGTAAACCTTTATCACGTAGTGGAATGTTACATTTCAATTTCTCGCAAGCCATGGCAATCGGTCAACTGTATTCAAGATTTATTTAAGTACAGTAAGTGACTGAGTGGTTTAAATTTGCTGGGTTTCAAAAGTGGTTCCTTCTATATAGCTCCTGACCTGCTAAATGTTCATAACAGGTGAACTCCAGATATGATCTTTTATTGTATAGTTATGTGTTTATTGCAGTTATGTGATCTTTTTGCATAGACCCCCAGACCTGCTAGGTATTCAGGACTTGGAAGAGACCCACAACATATCTGCGCACTCATCGGGGATTATCGTGCATACCAACAGACACTGTGGGTCTCTGCCACGTTCTAGAGCAGTGGTCTCCAAACTGTGAGCCAAGGGGCCAGATTTAGAGGTTTTAGTTTTAGGGTGAACTTCTACTTTAATTCTTTTATACCTGTCTGGAATTTAAAAAAAAAGCTAGCCCTTTGCTAGTCTTTATCTGGCCCTAGGGGGACTAATCCTGTCACTGACACCAGCAATTGGGCACGGTTTATTTCACCGATAACGATGATGGGGTACTATTCAGGTACACACGATATGAAAATTGGAAGTAAAATTTTGTCCGGTGAACGATCTGCCGATTTTCAGATTGTTAGTACAGTGCTTTCGACAGCCGATTCCTTTTTTTGTCTGACAAAAGCTGGATGTGCAGACTATAAAATTTTTGTCGTACGTGAACTCAACGTCTGATTTTCGTTTAATTAGTACGGTTTTCGTACGAAAAAAATCCTCAGAGCAAGACTACGAATGCTCAGAAACGAAAGAATACATCCAAAACTATTCAACACATTGCGTCACTCTGTCATATGAGAATTTTCGTATGGCGAGTAACCTCTTCACTTTCGACATAAGACTAGCATGCCACAAAAAAAAAAAAAATGGACAAACGGTTGTCCGAAAATCTGAGGCTTTACTCCCACTAATACCAATTATGGGGCACTACACCTCCACCTACTGACCACCAACCCTGAGACCATGTTTATTCTCACTGATGCAGGGCCTAGGTTATTTTCTACCCTCACTGTCCACAATTCAGCCCCCCTAAAAACTGAAGCACAGAAAACTGGCCCTTTGCAAAGTTTGGAGACCTCTGTTCTAGAAACTAGTGGCATCTGTACACATGTATGTTCTCAGTATGTGCACACATGCTGCGGGTCTCTCCCGGGTCCCAAATACCCAGCAGAGTGATGTTGGAATTAGTTTTTAAAGATAGGGGTGCAGAAGTGCAGTGTTGGGGGTAGGGTAAAATAGCTGTTACAAGTTTCACTTTAATACATAGATTAATTAAAGTGGAAGTTCAGCCCAAGACTAAAATCTCTAAATCTACTTGCAGCTACAATCTAGGACTAACCTATCTAGCTAGGCCTGTAAAGCAAAAATCACTATAAAGTGGGGACAGAAAGTATTCAGATCCCCTTAAATTTTTCACTTTGTTATATTGCAGCCATTTGCTAAAATCATTTAAGTTAATTTTTTTCCTCATTAATGTACACACCGCATCCTATATTGACAGAAAAACACAGAATTGTTCACATTTTTGCAGATTTATTAAAACAGAAAAACTGAAATATCACATGGTCCTAAGTATTCAGACCCTTTGCTCAGTATTTAGTAGAAGCCCCTTTTGATCTAATACAGCCATGAGTCTTTTGGGGAAAGATGCAACAAGTTTTTCACACCTTGATTTGGGGATCCTCTGCCATTCCTCCTTGCAGATCCTCTCCAGTTCTGTCAGTTTGGATGGTAAACGTTGGTGGACAGCCATTTTTAGGTCTCTCCAGAGATGCTCAACTGGGTTTAAGTCAGGGCTCTGGCTGGGCCATTCAGGAACAGTTACGGAGTTGTTGTGAAGCCACTCCTTCGTTATTTTAGCTGTGTGCTTAGTGTCATTGTCTTGTTGGAAGGTAAACCTTCGGCCCAGTCTGAGGTCCTGAGCACTCTGGAGAAGGTTTTCATCCAGGATATCCCTGTACTTGGCCGCATTCATCTTTACCTCGATTGCAACCAGTCGTCCTGTCCCTGCAGCTGAAAAGCACCCCCACAGCATGATACTGCCACCACCATGCTTCACTGTTGGGACTGTATTGGACAGGTGATGAGCAGTGCCTGGTTTTCTCCACACATACCGCTTAGAAGTAAGGCCAAAAAGTTCTATCTTGGTCTCATCAGACCAGAGAATCTTATTTCTCACCATCTTGGAGTCCTTCAGGTGTTTTTTGCAAACTCCATGCGGGCTTTCATGTGTCTTGCACTGAGGAGAGGCTTCCGTCGGGCCACTCTGCCATAAAGCCCCGACTGGTGGAGGGCTGCAGTGATGGTTGACTTTCTACAACTTTCTGTCATCTACCGACTGCATCTCTGGAGCTCAACCACAGTGATCTTTGGGTTCTTCTTTACCTCTCTCACCAAGGCTCTTCTCCCCCGATAGCTCAGTTTGGCCAGACGGCCAGCTCTAGGAAGGGTTCTGGTCGTCCCAAACGTCTTCCATTTAAGGATTATGGAGGCCACTGTGCTCTTAGGAACCTTAAGTGCAGCAGGAATTTTTTTGTAACCTTGGCCAGATCTGTGCCTTGGCACAATTCTGTCTCTGAGCTCTTCAGGCAGTTCCTTTGACCTCATGATTCTCATTTGCTCTGACATGCACTGTGATCTGTAAGGTCCTATATAGACAGGTGTGTGTCTTTCCTAATCAAGTCCAATAAGTATAATCAAACACAGCTGGACTCAAATGAAGGTGCAGAACCATCTCAAGGATGATCAGAAGAAGAAATGGACAGCACCTGAGTTAAATATATGAGTGTCACAGCAAAGTGTCTGAATACTTAGGACCATGTGATATTTCAGTTTTCCTTTTTTAATAAATCTGCAAAAATGTCAACAATTCTGTGTTTTTCTGTCAATATGGGGTGCTGTGTGTACATGAGGAAAAAAATGAACTTAAATGATTTTAGCAAATGGTTGCAATATAACAAAGAGTGAAAAATTTAAGGGGGTCTGAATACTTTCCGTCCCCACTGTACATACCTTTTCTGAAGCTGACCCAGTCCGGAGTCCAGCGACGGAAGCTCTGTGCAGGAGAGAACAGACAACCGCTGGGAAAAGGCCTGGGAAGTGATGTCACCCATAGACTTACTATGGGGCTTCCGTTGTCGGCTGCCTCTTCTGCACCCGCCTTACACAGAAGCCGTTACTGACAGCTCAGCGTGGGACCGGAGCAGCTTCAGAAAAGCTATGTAAAGCAATTTTTGCTTTACAGGGCTAGAAAGGTTAGTCTTAGATTGTGGCTGCAAGAAGATTTAAAGATTTTAGTTTTAGGGTGAACTTCTACTTTAATTCTTTTATACCCGTCTGGAATGCAGCTTTAAAATTTCAATTGTGTCCAAGTTAAGCAAGGCATAGTATTTGATGCCATCCACTGTACGTGCGCACTCATTCCAACAACCATACGTGTCTAGGCTGTAAGGGTTAACAATCCCAGCAACGCGACATGCCTGTACTGTAAGGGGTTAATCCCAAACACCGGTATGTTTCTATACAGTAAGGGTTAACAATCCGGCACAAGGCAGCATTCCATAGTCATCCAGTGCATGGAGCTAAACTCCTCTGCCTGGAGAGCAGGAATTAATGAAATAAAAGTCTGGCCGGCTTGCTAGCTTTCTGGAATCTACCCTGGGCACAGATGTGGAGAAGGAAATGGAAGTTGAGCTCTGAATAAACAGCAGGGCAGCCTTGATAAGCAACTGTTTTGCATCAAGCCCAGAGGAGCAGGAAACGCCCAGCACAACACAAAGCTCACACACAAGTACAGCGTGGATCGTGGCGACTTCTACCAGAACACGAATGATTGCTTGGACAGGCTATCTGATCACTGTTAATGAGCGTTATTTAATAAGGTTGTTACGAATGTACTTGCACTATACTGCATTCAGTAAAAACAGAATATAGGCTCAATTATTGGAGCTGCTGCAACAGGAAACATATACCCAATTTAAAAAAGTGACAGTTATTTCAGCTGAACCCAATGAGATTTGACAATTACAGTCACATGGCTAAATTAGAGAGCCTTAAATTGGAACTAAAAACTTTGCTATTAAACTGTGAGCAGGCAGCCGTTTATTGTAGAAAAGACGTGTAATAATAAATTGCAAACCCCTACCTGCCAGCTCATAGTCTTCTACTGAAGGCACCCTGAGCTGCACATGCACAGCTCAGCATGCATTCCTGGCACACTCTGCTGCGTCATTCCACCACCGGCCAATCAAGCGGCTGTAAACACAGCATCTGGAAATAGTCAGGGAGAAGATGACAGTGGCTGGGAAGGGGTGTAACTGCCGTGTCACTGGAAGGTGGAGGAAGGGGTGTAACTGCCGTGTCACTGGAAGGTGGAGGAAGGGGTGTAACTGCCGTGTCACTGGAAGGTGGAGGAAGGGGTGTAACTGCCGTGTCACTGGAAGGTGGAGGAAGGGGTGTAACTGCCGTGTCACTGGAAGGTGGAGGAAGGGGTGTAACTGCCGTGTCACTGGAAGGTGGAGGAAGGGGTGTAACTGCCGTGTCACTGGAAGGTGGAGGAAGGGGTGTAACTGCCATGTCACTGGAAGGTGGAGGAAGGGGTGTAACTGCCGTGTCACTGGAAGGTGGAGGAAGGGGTGTAACTGCCGTGTCACTGGAAGGTGGAGGAAGGGGTGTAACTGCCGTGTCACTGGAAGGTGGAGGAAGGGGTGTAACTGCCGTGTCACTGGAAGGTGGAGGAAGGGGTGTAACTGCCGTGTCACTGGAAGGTGGAGGAAGGGGTGTAACTGCCGTGTCACTGGAAGGTGGAGGAAGGGTGTAACTGCCGTGTCACTGGAAGGTGGAGGAAGGGGTGTAACTGCCGTGTCACTGGAAGGTGGAGGAAGGGGTGTAACTGCCGTGTCACTGGAAGGTGGAGGAAGGGGTGTAACTGCCGTGTCACTGGAAGGTGGGGGAAGAGGTGTAACTGCCGTGTCACTGGAAGGTGGAGGAAGGGGTGTAACTGCTGCATCACTAGAAGATGTCCATTCATCTTCAATGTTTAGTTTTGCTTTCAGCTGGACATAGATGGATCAAAATTTGGCTGCTTTAGCAGGGACCAGCTTAATTTCAATCTGTCAGTGGCCCTCCCTGTTTGCGAATTTTTGTCGATTGGCAACTGCAGCCATTGATAAGCGTATTCTGACAATGTCCCAGCCAGGGGGAAGGGGCAGTTGGGTTTGGGGATTCCTCCATCAACCTTGCTTGGATGGAGTAACTTTTTTTTTCTTCTGTCAGCCAGGCTGAAAAAAAAAAAAAACGAAAAGAAAACACATCTATGCCCGGCTTTATCCTTGTGCTAAAGCTTTGTGAATTGTAAAGGGGTTGTAAAGTCAGAAGGTTTGTTATCTTAATGCATTCTACGCATTAAGATAAAAAGCCTTCTGTGTGTAGCGGCCCCCCTAATACTTAACGGAGCCTCATCTCTGTCCACTGATGTCCACGAGTGTCTCGGCTGTCTGAGACTCTCCCCCCTGATTGGCTGAGACTGTGGCACCATTGGCTCCTATTGCTGCCAAAGCCAGTCAGCCAATCAGGAGAGAGGGGGTGGGGCCGGGCCGCGGCCCCGTGTCTGAATGGACACAGGGAGCTGAGACTTGGCTCGGGTGCCCAAATAGTAAGCTGCTTGCTCTGGGTGGCACTTGACAGGAGGGAGGGGCCAGGATCACAGAAGAGGGACCCGAGAAGAAGAGGCAAGTATAACATTTTTTTTCTTTTCAATAAAAAACAAAAACAAACACGAGACGTTACAATCACTTTATGCCTTATGGCAGCAATTCATACTTTTTTTCATAAAAAAATGATAGTAATTTATAATAAAGCAATCTACATCAGCTGCAAACCCCACCAGTCTATAGTCATGTTTGATCTCATTTCAACCTGAACACTGCTCTGGCTAGCAGTTCATGCTGGGGTCAGTAGTTTAACAGTCGTTCAACTAACCTCCAGGGCCGTGATGGTGTCACTCCCGCACAGCAACTCCTTTAACACAAGTTTCTTTAAAGTGGGAGTAGAGGCAGAAGGTTTTTGTTATCTTAATGCATTCTATGCTTTACGATAAAAAGCCTTCTGTGTGCTGCAGCTCCCCTCAGCCCCTTTAATACTTACCTGAGCCCCATCTCTTTCTAGCAATGTCCACGAGTCCCTAGCCCGTTCGAGACTCTCCCTCCTGATTGGTTGAGACGCCATTGTCCTCAGTCCCTTTCCTGTCTCAAAGAGGAGATGTCAGGGGTCTGTTTAGAACCCTGATATCTCAACAAAGTTCCCCCCTCCCCCACGCCCCCAACAGGGTTGATTAAAAATAACATGCAAAAAAAATATTTTACAAATTATAAAAAAAAATTTATAAAAAAAATAAATATAAAAAAAAAAAAAAAAAATACTGACACCACCCCCCTGACCTACCAACACTGTCCACTGCCCCAACCCCCTCTCCCCCAAAAAGTAGTATTAACAAAAAATAAAATTGTAAAAGAACAATATGTAAAAATAAAAACTACTGACATCATCCACTGCCCTACTGACACCATCACCGCCACATACTCTCCACCCCTTCCCCAGAATCACTGTGAAAAAAATATTTAAAAATATTATTTAAAGAAAATAATAACCAACAAAAATTGTAAAAAAAAAAAGGAGAGCAAATAAAAAACAAACAAACAAAAAAAAAAAACAACAACAACAACAGCAACAACAACAACTACTGACACACTGCTCTACTGACACTGTCCTCTACCCCTCCCCAAACATTGTGAAAAATAAAAAAGTAAAATTGTAAAATAATAAAAAAAAATACAATTGTAAAAAAAAAATAATGAATAGAAATAAAGAACTACTGACACCGTCCTGCACATACTACTCGCTGCTGTACACTCCGCACATGTACATTATACCCACCACCGCCATACACTCCGCACTCCTCTCCTGCACAAACTACCCACTGCCATACACTCCGCACTGTGTATTCCCTATTTAACATTACTACATTCTGCACTATGCAAGTCATCTCAGACTATTAAACCACACCCCATTTAAGCCACGCCCAATAAGTAGCACGGTTTAAGCCACGCCCACCTCCCTGAAATGAGTTTGCCGGTTGGGAATCTGACAATCTATATATCTCATTCATAAGATGTCCTAGGATAGCCTTCTAGTGAAATTCCAAACTTTCTTTTAGGAGGTAAAAAGAAAAAATTCCTCTGAATTATATACATTGCAAGACTTTTTTTCCAAAATGGTTTTCCCTTCAATGATTGCTTACAGATGTCAATATCCAGCAATATCATTCTCCCACCAACCGAGGAGCTACAGACCTCAACCCGGTCTGCTCTATGTGGCTCTCCTGGCTCTAAATCACACAGCGGACAAAATAAAGCACGGCATGTCTACACTGTAAACTCAGGAAGACAAGAATGAATAGATTGTCTGCAGGCAGAATGATGGACTCATTCCGGAGCACCAGGATGTAGGTTTACATACAGGATTCTTCTTTTCTTTAAAAGAAAGCTTTGAGCAAAAATATACACAATACAACAAAGCTTTCAGATGTAAAACACTTCCCGCTTTCCAAGAACCCTGAACAGTAGGAGATAAATACTGGACTGCAAGAAAAGTAAACTGACTTGTTCCCAACTTTTCCAATTCTAGGAATGAGGGGAATGCAAGATACACTAAGTAGCTGCTTTATTAGGTATGTTGTTAATCAGCCAATCACATGGCAGTAACTCACATGGCATCTAGACATGGTGAAGACGGCTTGCTGAAGTTCAAACGCAGCATCCGAATGGGGAAGAAAGGGGATTTAAGTGACTTTGAATGTGGCATGGTTGTTGGTGGCAGACGGGCTGGTCTGAGTACTTCAAAAATTGCTGATCTACTGAAACTCTCACACATAACCATCTCTAGGGATTTCAGC
The DNA here is from genome assembly GCA_037952835.1 of Lithobates septentrionalis. Classification (NCBI taxonomy): domain Eukaryota; kingdom Metazoa; phylum Chordata; class Amphibia; order Anura; family Ranidae; genus Lithobates; species Lithobates septentrionalis. Next base: position 1,620,704 of record JBBDGP010002445.1, read on the forward strand.
TGCGACATTCGAATGGTAGGGTCAGAATTTGGTGTAAGCATGAAAGCATTGATCCATCCTGCCTTGTATCAATGGTTCAGGCTGGTGATGTAATGTGTGGGGGATATTTTCTTGGCACACTTTGGGCCCCTTAGTACCAACTGAGCATCATTTAAACATCACAGCCTACCTGAGTATTGTTGCTGACCATGTCCATCCCTTTATGACTACAGTGTCCCCATCTTCTGATGGCTCCTTCCAGCAGGATAATGCACCATGTCACAAAGATCAAATCATCTCACCACTCACTTCTTAAACACGACAATGAGGTCACTGCACTCCAATGGTCTCCACACTCACCAGATCTCAATCCAATAGAGGACCTTTGCAAAGTGGTGAACAGGAGACTCGCATCATGGATGTGCAGCGGACAAATCTGCAGCAACTGTGTGATGCTATCATGTCACTATGGATCAAAATCTCTGAGGAATGTTTCCAACACCTTGTTGAATCTATGCCATGAAAAATAAAGGCAGTTCTGAAGGCAAAAGGGGGTCCCACCCGGTACTAGCAAGGTGTACCCAATAAAGTGGCCAGTGAGTATATATATATATTGTAGTTCCTGAACAACTGTAGGGCCGTAGTTTGAAGACCCCTGATATACATTATAGACAGAAGTGCATAGACAATCTGACTGCATATCACAGAGTATGCCTGAGGCACAAATAGGTGTTGGGGGAGGGGATATACTTTTAATGGTGGACACCCTTATAAAAACAGGAATGCAGGGTGATTGAACGGGACACAACACATTTTGGGGCGGCACTGAATATCAAATGATTCTCATCACACTGACTCTGCCAAACATGCATGTTTATGCCTTTATTCACCAGATGTTTCATCATCAACCTTGTTTTCATAGTGGATTTGTATCAGATTTAAGTTACTTAATTGCAAAACATATGAACAGCTGTAAGAGCTCATTCACGCAGGCAGCAGCCGGTGCCACCTGTCTGAAATGCAATCTGTGGAGTGTTGCTCATCAGAGGGCGTTGCAGCGATGGAATTAAGGAGGTTATACTGTCACCTCCTGAATGCCTTTTTAATTTTTTGGACAGCCAAATGAGGTTTGCATGTTAAAGTGGCTGTAAACCTCAGACATGAAATATGAACAAAGTATATCCCTCTATAGTGTGTACTTGCCTCAATTAGAAGCACTAAGTGTCATTTTTCTCTGCTGCTTCGTTCCTCTGCTATCAACATGAATCACACCTGACAAGTTTTTCTGAGAGAGAGAGAGAAAAATGGTGACAGGGGAGAGATCTCCAGATTGACAGCCTCAGCTCGGTTCCTGTGTGCTGTGAGTAGGGAGGGCATGTCCCTTCCCTCCAATCAGCTGTCAGAGCTCTCCTCACTGAGCTCTGCGGAGTGTAACTTCAGCTCTCCACCCCTTTTTTTTCTGACAGTCAGACAAGCTTTATAAATTCAGCAGTTTGAACAGATGTAGAGAAGAGAAGACTGCAGATAAACCAGTACAACTTATATAGGAGGATTTATTACATCTCTGTGCATCACCCGAGGGCAGTCAATTCCATGGGTATATGCAAGGGTTTACAACCACTTTAATTTAATATTTTATTTTATTTCTTTTCAATTTATATTTATTTATTTTTATTATTATATTCACACACACACACTCCAGTGTAGGGCAGAGATTGGTGTCAGTACAGCAGTGAAAAAAAAAAAAAACTGACAACGTTTTTATTATATATATATATATATATATATATTATATATATAAATAAATAAATAAATGGGGATAGAGATAGAGAATAAATATATATATATATATATATATATATATATATATATATATATATATATATATATATATATATATATATATATATATATATATATATATATAAATAAATATAAAAATATATAAATGATAGAGATAGAGAATATACATATACACACACACTATAATATATATATAGTGAATTAATGGGAAGCGCTCTGCACTAAGAGGCTTCCTGTTCATTCACAACTGAAGCGTAGTAAGCAACATTTACTATGCTTCCATTCTGAATGAACACAGAGTCATTGGTACCGATCACACACTGTGTTCATTCAGAAAAGAAAAGGGGCCAATAAATGACAAAGGGGAATTTGCCCCCGCATGGGGTGATTAGGGTGTGCCCCGGCACACCCTGTGCGTTTTGATGCAAGCTGACATCTAATGGTGGTTTAGGGCCATTACAAATGGTTTACTTATGTGGTTTGGTATGTCTATCTGTCCTCCCCACCAGTACATGCAGTCCTAGCTAGGCCCTCCATGTTCCCTCAGTTACGTTAGTTTTCAAAAACAGGGCTTGGGAAAGTCCTTGTCTTCCTAAACATCATAAGAATGGAAATGCCTCCTCTGCCCTGTGCTTATCTGTAAAATAAAATTACATTTGATTCAAATTCTGTGTCTTTTTGAAGAGTTTAGCCATCTGTGCTTGGTGTAAAGTCTGCAGATGACCATACTGTTCAGACAGACTGGGTCTATGGAGGTAGTAGGTCAATACATTGACCTCTTCACACAACACACGATGGTGGCCGGATTGCTCTAGCATCAAGTCTTTGGAAACGTCAGCTGCTCCGCAGGTTCTTGATCGACAGCCAAATTCTGCATGTTGTAAGACATGCCGCAGATAGGAGTAGCTCTGCGGTGCCAATCAAGGCACTTAAATGTTCACATCAGTACAGAGAGAAGGCCAATATTTCAATTTAAGTTAAAATGCTTTCATGAAAACACAAATTATGAATCCTTGGCAGAAACACTTAAGAAAAAAAAAAGAACTACATCTCACGTTCAAGCTCTGCCCAGCTCAAGAGCTGCAAGGTTCAATACCAGGACACAACAGGCAATCTGTGAGCAATTAACCAGCAAGAGCCTTGTAAAACATAACACATTCAGATGTCTGGGATTGATACGGAAACATATTACATGCTGCATGTACAGTTTGTGCTTCTTTTATTACTTACTCCGCTACATAGTGCGGACAGACCAACCAAACATTGGCGTTTCTATAAAAGTAACATAACTTCTTTCAAACAGTAAACTAACCTTGCAGGTGTAGAGGGGACAATCCCACCTTTACACTCTTGTGTGTACTTTGAGCCTCATAAATAGATTCTATGCAAATGAGAGAGAGAGAGAGAGAGAGAGAGAGAGAGAGAGAGAGAGAGAGAGAGAGAGAGAGAGAGAGAGAGAGAGAGAGAGAGAGAGAGAGAGAGAGAGAGAGAGAGAGAGAGAGAGAGAGAGAGAGAGAGAGAGAGAGAGAGAGAGAGAGAGAGAGAGAGAGAGAGAGAGAGAGAGAGAGAGAGAGAGAGAGAGAGAGAGAGAGAGAGAGAGAGAGAGAGAAAATATGATCCTGTTCTTTTAAAACATTTTTACAGCACAGTGCTTGTGCTGTGTCATTTGTCCCTCTCTATCTATGCTGTAATATACCTGGTTGATCCTGCCTGTTCCTGGGTCTGTGCTGACCACGGTAATCATGGCTGCTTAGCCCCGACACTGTGGTCCGTTTATGTGCCTCCGTTATCCGCAGTCTCCCCCCCTTCCCGCATGTGTGTACTTAGTAGAATCCCCTCCGTTATATCCTGCTATATTGCTCAGTGCCTTTGTTTTATAAAAATGAGGCAGCGCAATGCCTTATTAGCCCAGTTTCACACATGTGCGGTGCGAATTGAAGCTCAGGTTTCACTGGGGAGATAAAAATCTCCTGTTCAAAGGCTCATCTGCGTTTTAGCTCAAGATCAGTGAGCAGGGAGAGGGGGAGGGAGAGGGGGGAGGTGTAGTGAGGAGAAGGAGAAAATCCATGTTCAGAACGCAATGCATCTGCGCAGCAGATGCGTTCCCATAGAAGATAAGGGGCTCGTAAGTCGCACCGCAATGCCCAGAAAATGCACATGTTTTTTGTGCAATGCGCAGAGCAAAAGCAAAGCACATATGTGAACCAGATGCATTTATATGAATGTATTTTAAAATGTCCTGCGAAATAGATGTGGTGTAAGCCGCATCTAATTCGCATAGGTGTGAATCCGGGCTTAAAGAGCGCCGGGTCACATGTCCCGCTACTCTCCTCCTCTCCTAATGACTGACGTCAAGAGGGAATCCCAGCCCCTCCTCCTCCGAAAGAAAGAAAGAAAGAAAGAAAGAAAGAAAGAAAGAAAGAAAGAAAGAAAGAAAGAAGGAAAGGGGAAAAAAGAAAGAAAGAAGGAAAGGGGAAAAAAGAAAGAACGAAAGAATGAAAGAAAGGAAGGAAGGAAGGAAAGAACGAAAGAACGAACGAAAGAACGAACGAACAAAAATAAAAATAAACAAAACAAAAAACAAAAACAAAAAAAAAAAAACACACACACAGACCCCGTCAGAAAGCCATTATTTAAATTGAGATATATTTGCTTATTTACAGGACTGCTAATCCATTCAGCCAGCAGCATTCTGCAATCACAGCGAAGGATTAGGGAGACAGAATACCCGAATGCATGAAATATGCGCAAGCACTCATGATGAGATTTACACCTTTTAAATAAACTAATAACTCACACCATTTGCTGCCTCATTAGGGATGTAGAGCAGGTTAACATGTTTATAAACACAACATTAGAAAACAGCACAACGCTGCCCTCGGGCTCCAAATTCTTACAACACCCCACAGCAAATCAGCCCTCGGAAATAAAGTAGATTTAGAAAAAGTTTTATTTATTAAAAAGTGGAAATGAAAATTTGAAACCCAAACTTCTATGGCTGAACAAAAGGACCGCCATTAAAGACATTTGGAAAAAGCTAATAAACCGAAAACCTAACAGGCTGATCTTGAATTCCACATGTACCACCCAACTTCTTCCTTTGTTTTTTTATATTATACTACAAACCATAGATTCCCAATTGATTGCTTAGCTCTAGAGTAAGCACCGAGTTGAGAAATCTTCAATTTGAGCGGTTTAGTGTGGGATTCTATGAGTGTATGGCTAGCTTGAGTTTCATAATGCAGGACTTTGCCCATATTAGATTTAAAACTCATGAGCAGGGCCCTCCTTGCCCTTCTTGTCTTGAATTGTATTATAACTGCGCTGTAACCCTTTATAGCAGGGATAAGCAATTAGCGGACCTCCAGCTGTTGCAAAACTACAAGTCCCATCATGCCTCTGCCTCTGGGTGTCATGCTTGTGGCTGTCAGGGTCTTGCTTTGCCTCATGGGACTTGTAGTTCTGCAACAGCTGGAGGTCCGCTAATTGCATATCCCTGCTTTATAGTGTAAAAGTATTGCACAATCTGTTGGCGCTATATAAATCCTGAGTATAAATAGCAATGTTAGGTGTCATGTACACATAGCCAATAATGACCGGTGTCGTGATTTTGCCACGTTTTTGCGGCTGCTGGTCAAAACGTTCCTATCCTCAACGCGATTCTTCCACATTCAGGAGAGGGAGGTGGAACCTAAATGATCCTAAAAGCCTATATGTACATGGACACATAGGCTTTTATAGAGTTGAGTTTAGGAACTTGGGCAAACAAAACTCCAAAAGCTCCTAAACTCCAGTTTAGGAGCTGTAGTGCACATGAAGCCTTAGAAAGGTCAACCAAGACCAGAGAGTTGCAGATAAGAGGTTTATTTGGTTAAAGGAAAAGTGCAGGAACCTAAAAAGCAAAACACACATACTTACTGTACCTACCTGCTGCAGCATCGGTCCGATGCTGCAAGCTGTCCCCACTGGCTCTAAGTCCGACAACGCAGTGATCACGTGACCGCTGATCACTCAGTTCTGTATTCACCAAGCACAGAGCGGTGACTATCAGTCACCGCTCTCTGCTCTGCTCCTCCAGTCTCCTATGTAAAAACATGGAAGCGACGTCACATCACTTCTGGTTTACTCAGCTGCCAATGGTGCCGATTTAAAAAAAAAAAAAAAGACAGTATTTAGAATAGCCATTTTTGGTGATCTGAATACTTTTAAAGCGGGGTTCCACCCAAATTTTGAACAATATCTGTATGTATGCTCTTCCTTGCCTAGATGCCGACATGCCGTTTAAAAAATTTAAATCGCCGTAATTACCTTTTAATTTTTCTATTCTTCTTTGCACTTCCTGGTTCTCCTCCCGTGGGAGTAGGCGTGTTTCTAGCCTCTCCCAGACTCCTGGGAGCTAGTCTCAGGCTTCCCAGGATGTCACTGAGCATGTGCGGGAACGATCGGTGAATGCTGGGAGCACAGCATTCACCGCATCCAGGAAATAAATGCTTGTGGGCTTCAAATGCCCACAATGAAGATGGTAACCGCCTGCAGTGAATAATAGAAGTTATTCTTTCCAACGAAATCTGACACAGGCGGACATATTACACACAATATGTGAGTATGTAATGCTGAGAAGAAAAGTTTGTGAATGAACTCAAAAAAAAAAAAAAAAAAAAAAAAGGATAGATAGGTGGACCCCCGCTTTAAGTGCATAGGAGGGATTTGGGGTCTTTTAGACCCCATATGTAAACGGTGTTCAAATCACACATGTGAGGTATCGCCGCAATCGTCAGAGTGAAAGCAATAATTCTAGCAAAAGCCCTCCTCTGGAAATCTAATCTAGTAAAAGTTAATTTTTTTTTTAAAGCATCGCCCATGGAGATGTTTAGGTACCATAGTTTGTCGCCATGCCACGAGTGAGCGCAATTTCAAAGCATGTTTTCAGGTATCTATTTACTCGGCGTAACATCCTTTCACATTAAACAAAAAAATGGGCTAACTTTACTGCTTAGATTTTTTTTTAAATTATTATTATTATACAGGATTTATATAGCGCCAACAGTTTACGCATCGCTTTACAATATAAAAGGGAGACAATACAGTTATAATACAATATCATAGAAGAGGATTAAGAGGGCCCTGCTCAGAAGAGCTTACAATCTAATAGGGTGGGGCAGGTGGTACAAAAGGTTGTAACTGTGGGGAATGAGCTGGTGGAAGTGGTAGGAGATTAGTTGGAGACGTGATAGGCTTCCCTGAAGAGATGAGTTTTCAGGGATCGCCTGAAGGTAGCAAGAGTAGGGGATAGCCGGATAGATGGAGGTAGCGAGTTCCAGAGGATGGGAGAGGCTCTGGAGAAATCCTGGAGACGAGTATGGGAGGAGGAGACGAGAGAGCTTGAAAGCAGGAGGTCTTGAGAAGAGCGGAGAGGTTGATTTGGGTGATATTTGGAGACAAGATTAGTGATGTAGCTCGGGGCAGAGTTGTGAATGGCTTTGTATGTTGTGGTTAGTATTTTGAATTTAATTCGCTGGGTGATTGGGAACCAGTGTAGGGATTGGAGGAGAGGGTTGGCAGACACTGAGCGGTTGGTAAGGTGGATAAGTCTGGCAGCAGCATTCATGATAGACTGAAGAGGGGATAGCCTATGGAGAGGTAAGCCAATGAGAAGGGAGTTGCAATAGTCAAGGCGAGAGATAACAAGGGAGTGAATAAGGCGCTTGGTGGTTTCATTTGTTAAAAAGGGGCAAATTTTAGAGATGTTACGGAGGTGAATTCTACAAACTTTTGACGATTGGATGTGAAGCTGAAATGACAAGTCGGAGTCTAGGATTACACCTAGTACCCTGGCGTGAGGGGAGGGCCTGATGGTTGCATTGCTGATTTTGATGGAAAAGTCATGGAGGGGGCCACGGGCGGGGGGAATATTAATAGCTCAGTTTTAGAGAGATTTAGTTTAAGGAAGTGGTGCGACATTCATGCTGATATGTCAGTTAGTAATGCGAGAGGAAACTGAAGGAGTGAGGCGAGGAGTAGACAGATAGATTTGGGTGTCATCAGCGTATAAGTGGTATTGAAAGCCATGGGCAGTTATTAAGTGACCAAGGGAGGAGGTGTAGATAGAGAAGAGAAGGGGTCTAAGAACCGAGCCTTGGGGGACCCCCACAGAAAGGGGCAATGGAGAGGAGGAGAGAGGAGAAATTCATGCAAGTGTCTTTTTCCCCAAAAATTGTGTGCAAATACTGTGCGACATAAAATATTGCAACAATCGCCATATTATTCTCTGGGGTCTCTACTAAAAAATTATATTATATATATATATATATATATATATATATATATATATATATATATATATATATATATATTTTAGGTTTGGGGGTTCTAAGTAATTTTCTAGCAAAAAATGTCAGCATGTCAGAAATAGGCTTAGGCGTGAAAGGGTTAAAATAAGGTTTCACATCCTATATCCATGTTCAGTTAAATCTAAATTTTATGTAGAGTACATACGATGGAATTTTTTTTTTTTTTTTTTATTATCTACAAAAATTTCCAAAGACAAAAAGAAGCAAAAATGGTGACTTTCATCCAAAGGTCTACTGACTGGAGCGGTCTGCTGGAGGACTCCGACATTTGTCTCTGTTACCAGTCTTGGCAATACTGGGTGAACTGGAGAACGATCCTGGCTATGTGTTCTTTTACTGGCAGGTACACTTCAATTCCTACTAACAAGCTGTGTGATGCATAATTTGACAAACTGAACGTGGAAGCGTACACCGCTACATACTGAACCCGTAGCCCAAGCTAGAACATCATTTGTTTTCCTGCAGTGCAGATCAACCTCTATCTCAGAGATATTAAAAACCAAAAACAAACACAAAGCACAAAGTCTTCCGACTTAACATAAGCGGAATTAAGCTATGCATAAACATAGGTGATTGGAGTTTCATGCGCCGCCTTGTCAAAATTGTAAGCGACTTTTTTTGAGCCCTGCCTTTAAATCATCTCTTTCCATTATGCAGAACTGACACTTAAGACAAGTTTATTTGATGAGCTGCATTGTGCTGCCAACTGAGATCCATCAAACCTAGATACCTCTACTGCATACTGATTTCCCTGCAACGTCTGTGACAAAAGGCATTAGGAAAGTTTGGTATTCTCAAATCTATGTGCCTTCAGTGGTCTGGAACAACACCATAGACGACTGCCCTTTATTCTTATTAAAATAAACAGAGCGAAAATTTATCTGCCAAAAAGGGAGGTACAACGAATAAACATTGGGAGAATTTGATAAACGGCAAGTACACAGAATACAGTTAAAACGACTGGGGAAAGCTCCTATTTCCACAGCATATGAATATCGCAGAAGCGCAATACATGTTCTGGAGCAGAGAGATAAGCATTTAAAAAAAATAAACAAATCTATCATTCAAGTTTAAAGTCCAATAATAACACCTGTAAATAATGTAAAAGCATAGAAGGCTGGGGAAAAAAAAAAACACAAGGAAGACAAACAGGATGACAAAATAAGGACAGACGGCTGGCACAACACAAAAAAAAAAAAAAAAAAAAGAAGGAGAAGAGAAAAACCCGCACGCTCATGATCTAAGTTCCTAGAATAGGTGAGAATATCCAATAGGAAGCCGTGTACTTTCCAATCCTGGTATCCACGGTTTATGCATTGTCCTATCGAAACAGACACGGCTGCACAGTGTCTTTAAACCAGGGTGTGACCACAGCCCTGATTACCCATTCTCTACCCCGGTTTCTAGAACATATACTTTCCTATATGTCAAACTGCCCCCCCCCCCCCTTTTTGTTCACTTACCCCTCATCATTTATTTTGTTTTGGACAAATATTGATGCTTACTAAACGACTTTTTATTTTTTTTTAATCATACTGTTAGACAACTGATGTCTCAGGCCAGCCTGTGCTTCCATTTTCTGTACAATGAGATTTACAAAGTTGAGTGTAACTGATAAATTGCGCAATGACAAAAAATAAACAAAAAAAAAAAAACACAAAACAATGAACTATAAATTTAAAAAGGTTAAGTACTTAGAAATGCTACCCACAGATGAAAATTATATCCAGTTTGGAGAAAGAACAGGATTTTTTCGTCATGCTTACCTGTAAAATACTTTTCTTTTTTATACATCATGGGACACAGGGTTAGGCTAATATTCATTTCCTGCTGGTTTATACTTCATCTCCAGGCAAATGGACATTGGTAGACCAAAGGTCTTTAGACAGGAAGTGATCCCCTATAGAACCCCTCCCATACAGGAAGTACTTCAGTTTTGTAGCAAGCACTGAATCCTCAAAAAGAGGGGAGGGACCTCTGTGTCCCATGATGTACTCAAAGAAAACAGTATTTTTTGTCATGCATACCTGTAAAATCCTATTTTCTTTTTCATACATCATGGGACACAGTTAGGCTAATATTCCTTACCTGCTGGGACGCCTCAGAGCAATAGCCCTGAGGGGAGGGAGACACTCTGCCAAACAATAGCCATCATATCTTATACGGCAGCCTACAGTACACTGCAGCCGAAAACTGAATTCTCGGCTGCTCAAAAATCCACTTGATAAAATTTTGTGAACGTATGCACTGAAGACCAGGTAGCAGCCTTACAAATCTGAGCCACAGATACCGGATGGCGAAAAGCCCAGGAGGTTCCTACACTCATGGTAGAATGAGCTCTCACCCTAAAGGGAGGAGCTGTATGTTTCAGACCATAGGCCTGAATGACCAATTGATGGACCCATGGAATTCTTGGAAGCTGCCTGCCCCTTCTTGGAACCTTTTGGTAAAAAAAAAAAAAAAAAGGAGTCTGATCCTCAGATCTCCGCAGATCTAGACAACTAAACCGTGACTGCCCGGACAACGTCCAAGGAATGCAGTCTCTCCTCCGCCGAATGAGGCTGAGAGAAAAAAAAAGGCGGCAAAATAATGTCCTGATTTAAATGAAAGGCTGACAGCACTTTTGGCAAAAAGGATGGAACAGATCGTAACACGACCCTGTCATTGTGAAGGGTCAAGTATGGTTCCCTGCACAAAAGGTGATAGCCATCAGGAAGACTAGCTTTCGTGACAGCAAGTCTAATGGAATTTCCTTTATAGGTTGTTTCTGTAACACAGACAGCACCAAGTTCAAGTCCCAAGGACACATAGGTGACCTAATGGGGGGAAGCAAGTGTGTTGCCCCCTGCATAAAGGTTCAGGCCAGTGAATGGGAGGCTAAAGGCCTTTGGAAGAATACTGATAGAGCCGAAACTTCATCTCTGATTGTACTCAAAGCCAATTTGATTTCCACAGCTGACTGTAGAAAAGAGAGAATTCTCCCAATCACGCAATTCCGGTGATGCTATTTTTTGGCTTCACACCAAGCAATACAAGTCTCCCAGACCAAGTACCGATACGTTTCCTCAAGTACTCGCCGATACCGAAACCTGAGGGGGAACCCCCACAAATAAAGCTTGTAAACGCAGGATACAGTTGGAGGTGATCCACTCATCTTGAACTATTGTTCTCCAAATGTACGCAAAGTCTTCCCCCCACCCGATAGAGTGGGGGCGTCCCCTTAAAGAAGGGCTTGGTGCTGGGTTTAGAAGAGTTTTGGACCCAGGGCTTTTTCTGGCCCTGGCCTTGCAGGTTGCCCTTGGCCCCAGTGCCCTGTTGGCGGGATTGTCTTGGCGCCGAGACATTTGAGGAAGCAGTCCAAGGTTTTAAACGAGGGACGCCTGGTGCTTTTCTCCACAGGAAGTAGAGAACTCTTCCCTCCAGAAATCTTTTGGATAAATTTGTCCAAATGATCACTAAATAAACGTTCCCCCCTAAAAGGGGAAACCTGCCAATAACTTTTTACAAGGAAGCTAGGCTACCAGTTTTTAAGCCACAAAAGTCTGCGCATATGTACAGACAAGAGAGCCAAACGAGAAACCTGCTGTATTGAATCATTTTAAGGCGTCAACAGCAAAAAGCACAGCGCTCAAGGAATATCGATCTTATATTCAGTCAGATCATCCTCCCGGTTAGGCCTGTCAGGTCATCTGATCTGATCCTTTATGGACTGGCAGATACCAATTGCTGCAACAGCTGGCTGAATAGCTGAATTGGCCAAAGAAAAAGAAGCTTTTAATAATGACTCCAATTTCTTGTCAACAGGGTCTTTCAAGCCCTGTGCGTTATCTACCGAACAAGTTACGTTCTTGTTTAAGGAAGAGACGGATGCCTCTATGGCTGGGATGCTCCACTTCTTGACGAACTTTTCATCCATGGGATATAAAAGGGAAAACCTCTTAAAGGAGGAACAAAAAATCCTGTCAGGATTCCTGTTCCAACAGAGGGTGTAAGGGGAAAGCCTGTGCAGCCTGAAGAGGCCTCAGGGACCCCAAAGAGGACCAGGGGGGCTCAGTAACCTCTGCAAGAGGCAGATTAAAGGCAGAACGAACCATTTTGGTAAGAGTCGGGATCAAAAGCCTCTGCGACTGAGGGGCAGACATGAACTGGTTATCTTGTCCAGATTGCTCGGAAGCAGACTCACTTGCCAGGCCCTGCACAGAATCCTGAGCTTTTAGCTCTTCCTCATGCTCTTCCCCATCCTGCTCCAAACTAGGAGGCTCCAGGGTGGGGGATCTGTCACGCTTCTTGCCACCTCGCGGGCTGGATGCCACCACACCAGCAATTCTGCACTCTAACTGTCAGTAACAATGAAATCAGGCCGAGACAGTAGTACAGTTAAATCACACTTGTTTAATAACAAAAGTAAAAAGAACAAACGTAGTCAAAACATAGCCAAAGTTCAGTAACCAGAACGGATAGTCAGCCTGTGATGTTGACCAAGGCGAAGGCAGAGATCCACTGAGCTGAACGGCTTAAGTAGGCAGGACTGACGAGCAGGATATCATCAACAGCTGAGTAAATGTGGAGAGATAGGAGCTGGCAATTAGCTGACAGCCAAGCAGGCAGCTGAGAAGGAAGAGCTGAGCCCAGCCCTGACACCGACCCAGCTAGGGCCGAGGACAGTTCATCCTTGGTGATAAAGGGTGAAGCAGCAGCGTTGACTGTAGGCACAATACCAGATAGGCGCAGCGGCTCAGATTGCCTGGAAGCCTCTGGTCTTTTAGGGGATACAATACTAAGGATACGACTAGGTTCATCAGGAACTACTGATGACATAGGTGTGCCCTTCCCTGTAGTGTAATGCCGCGTACACACGAGCGGACTTTACGGCGGACTTTGCCCGGCGGATTTTTCAACGTACTTTACGACGGACTTTCTGAATGAACGGACTTGCCTACACACAATCCACCAAAGTCCGTCGAATTCGTACGTGATGACGTACGACCGGACTAAAACAAGGAAGTTCATAGCCAGTAGCCAATAGCCAATAGCTGCCCTAGCGTGGCTTTTTGTCCGTCGAACTAGCATACAGACGGCGGACTTTTCGACCGGACTCGATTTCAACGGATAAATTTTAAACAAGTTTCAAATCTAAGTCCGTCCAACTTTTGAGCAAACAAAGTCCGCTGGAGCCCACACACATCGAATTGTCCGACGAAATCCAGTCCGCCGGGCAAAGTCCGCCGTAAAGTCCGCTCGTGTGTACGCGGCATTAGTCCCGCTCTTCTTTTTTGAAGATATTTACTAGCCACAAGAAGAGAGTACCTGGGTGTAGTATTAACACACCTCAGAAGGGAGACCCTTTAATAGGGCTCACCAAGCCCCTATGCAACAATCCTGCTAAGCACTTTTAGCCTGCCAAGCAACACCTGGTGACTTAAGTGACCCGGGTAAGGGGAAATGCACTGCTGCAAATGCCTGGTTCAGAGCCTGCCCTGTGTCCCACAGCTGCTTTCTGGAAGCACTGCATGCATTGCATACACAGCTTAAATAAGCTGGCTGTGCACCGGAAGGTTCTGTGCATGCGTGTGCACGCACGTGCGCGGTCCCGGCGAACAGGCGTGGCTGTATTTGCATATGACGCATTTCTTCATACTAAGTGGAGAGTGGTGGATGAAGGGCGCGTGATCAAGCTTACATCAAAAAACATATAAAATTTATTTCGGAGGAAATAAAGAGCAAATAAAAGCAGTTGAATAATACCAATACTACGTATCATGCAAACAGGTGACAAAATATAAAAGACATGAAAAATTAAAAATGGGTTAGGAATAACATGAGCCCATGTTGAGGCAGGTGTTTAGAGTTGGCTAACGCGTTTCTCCTGAGACTGAGTGACTGCTGCGGACACACACGGCTGCAGCATTCTCTCGTGAGACCTTCACCCTCCTCCATCCTCCATTTTTTGGACAGCACCCCACCAGGAGTTTACAAAAGATCTCCCCTCCACCCAGCCAGTGACAGGTTCACGCCACCCCATAACCATTTATCTACTAACTTAAAGGAGAACCTACACACCATCTACTATCACATAGAACGCTTGAACGTGGACTGGTATGGAACACAGAAAATCGCATCTTCCATTTCAGGCCGCTTTTTCCAACTAGCCATCAAGATGATGTACATACTTTGGCCTACTGGCATATAGAGACTGCACCCTGGTTCTCAAATAGGCTCTGATGAAGAGGTCCTCCTCGAAACGCGTTAGCCAACTCTAAACACCTGCCTCAACATGGGCTCATGTTATTCCTAACCCATTTTTAATTTTTCATGTCTTTTATATTTTGTCACCTGTTTGCATGATACGTAGTATTGGTATTATTCAACTGCTTTTATTTGCTCTTTATTTCCTCCGAAATAAATTTTATATGTTTTGATGTAAGCTTGATCACGTGCCCTTCATCCACCACTCTCCACTTAGCCTTACCTGACCACCCCGGGGTCACTCTCTGGGCAGCGGGACAAGCAATACCATCTCTTCAAGCTGTGCTACAGTTTACAATACTACCCTTTTCAAAACCAAATCAGACCCTCACAAGCGCAGGAGTAATTTTTCCTTATCCGCATTTCTTCATACGCCCAGATAAAAGCTACGGTGCATGTGCATTGAAGCCACGCGTGCCATGGCCGCCAAACAAATTGCTAAGCCCAGAGGCGCTCTTGTGAACACATGTGCGCCATGGTGAACCAAGGCAAAATGGCACACCATTGTTCGTCATCATACAGGCAAAAAACAGCCAGACGCGCACGCAAGCAAAAAAAGGTACAGTTTGCAAACACCCACAGCTAGCCCAAAACTCCCCCGTCTGGCGTCTGGTTACCGCACACAGGTGTCCAGCCTTTAGCTACCTTGACTGATTGTTACAATCACTGGGACACCCCACAATAAGTAAATAAAGGGGTTTCACTTACCCGCCCAGGCACAGGGCAGCTTAGAAACTAAGAGCCCAATCTTCACCTTTCTCGACAGGTTCCTGTCACTTGAGGACCTTCAAGGACTGGGTACCCTTTTCATGTTTAGGGTCCACTTCATTGGACCTGTACAGCACCCTGCGGGAATGCCTTAGCGCTGTGGTGTCCAGGATTCCACTTGGCAGGGTCTAGTGCTCGAAGGCCGCATTACAGGCAAAACCTCGCAGGATCTTGAGTCTTCTTTGCAAGGCTCGGGTACCATTTATCGAAGCATAGAAAGCCTGTGTCAAATGCATCTGATCGGTCAATCCCTTGATTCATTTAAGAACCGTTTGTGGGACTAGAGACCTGGAGCTCAGAGAGCTCAAACAACCGTGCCATCCACCTTGCAGACACTGGTAAAAAAAATTAAGTACTTCCTGTATGAGAGGGGTTATATAGGGGATCACTTCCTGTCTAAAGACCTTTAGTCTACCAGTGTCCATTCACCTGGAGATGTTGTGTAACTCAGCAGGTAATGAATATTAGCCCAACTGTGTCCCATGATGTATGAAAAAAAACTTTTTTCCAGTGGTTATGGTAGGTCTGAAACCAGATCATGAAACAACATAAGTGATTGGAAGCTCTAAGGACCCTTTTATACAAGTGCCTTCTGTTCCTATCAGCAGGGAATATGATGAGAGGGGATGAGAGGTCTGTTGCCGCTCAGTTTATGCAGAGCAGACATGGACAGAACCCGCTCTGCTCTATGGGTGGCCGGTAGTAAACGGACACCGTTGTCCATTTACACCTGGCTGACTCTGATCCAGTCACCCAAAGAACGAGCATGCAGCCCTCCTCCATAATTTTATTAGCGGGCCTCATCTGACCCAGGGGTATGCACGAGTTAACAGACCACTGGAATGCATGAACCTTCTGATCAGGTCCGCCTGGAAAACTGACAGATGTACCTGATCAGATCGCCCGTGTAAAAGAGCCCAGACAAGTGGGGCCCTCTGATTCCTCCTGTATTGAACTGCATTGAACTGTATTGCAACCAAACGGTCTGTCCTCATGTTGTACAGTGCTGTGCAAACCGCTGGCACTATATAAATCCTGTAAAATAATATTACTAATAAAAGTGCATCGGTAATCAGGGTCCATCAAAAATATGTAGGCAGATCATTTCGGCAAGTCCCTAATCGTAACTCAAAGCCAACTTCATGAAAGGGGAGTCAGTCAAGCAAAGTCTAGACAGGGCATCAATGTGTCATCTGTGGGAGTTTTTCCCTTGCAGACATATAACCAACCACTCTGTAAAGCCTAGCACAAAGCCACTGCAGGAAATAAATTCCATATGTGATATAGTTTAGGTTACTCATCCAATATTGTTCTAGTTAAGCCAAACAACAGTAGCTACAGGAATACTGCTACTACTGAAGTGCTCCCTACTACCAATACCACCGTTTCCAATATAAATGAATCAGGATTAAACAACCTTAAAATTACCTGAAAAATTACCTGAAAAGTAGTTTTTCCTTTTGTTGGGAGTTTGGCCTGATAACCTTATTGGGGAAATGCATAAAAATAATTGTATAGCCAATTGTCACAACAAATTAAGCTGGCCATACATGTACAGGCTGTTTAGAGGAAATGTAACATATTCCTCCATCCACGCTACTTGGATGGACAATTCACTTGCTGCAAGTTATTGTATTCTGAAAGACCGCAGAGTACCCCAACAGTGCCTTTATCCGATTTGGCTATAGGCATGTTCAGATGAGAATTTTCCATCTGAATCCTTTGATTACTAAAGTGCTCCCCACGACCACTGACCTGCTACTAAAACCACCGCCAACTCCAATGTAAATAAATCACGATTACAAATATTACTTTGAGGCCAATTCTCACCAAAAATTAGGCTGGACATACATGTACAGAATTCTTTTGTTCAGCCTGTGCACTAAATAAGAGAAATCCAACACCATGGTTGGATAAATCTCCTACTGAAGGCCATTGTATTCTGACAGCTGGCAGATGGGACCAGAGACAACACTCAAATACCACTTATAATATATCATCTTAAATAAAAGACAACTAGATCCAATATAGTGGTATGAATGGCCACGGCCCATTATTATTGGCATAATAAATACAATGTACCAATAATAATTTATTTATAATGATAACTATATTTATAGTTTACTAGACCACCAGATTAGTACAGGTTTTTATACAATACTAATGGTTCAGCCATTAACGCTCGAACCAAATAACTAATAAACCATTACAGCCAACAGTCCCCTTCCACAGAAGGGACAAAGCCACACAATGAGGACCGCAACAAGGGGGAGGGAGGGATTTTTCTTCTTCAGCTGCTGCCATTGGTTGGACATTTGTTAAATTTCTTCTTTAATTCTTATAGGTCCGTTGTGTCACCTGACAAGCTGCAGAACTTTTCAGAAGATTTGAAAAAAAAAATAAATAAATAAAAAATAAAAAAAAAGTCACATGACAGGTAAGTAGCGAATAAAATTAAATTAAATTTAAACTGCCCATTTGAGTAGGTCCCAGGTCCCATAGGTAAGGGTCACTATTGTGTTCCCCCATCTTTCAATACCCCAACATTGCCTGCAACTGATTGGATGCAAGCATTGCTCTGCCAACACTTTTCCATCCAGCGCCTTCAAAAGTCAGCTGAAAATAAACAGGACTTTTCTTTATCAAGGGGGTGCGCCAACAGGGACACCCACGGAGCGAATGTCAACTGATTCTGCATAAATCAGCCACAATGCAACATGGCTATGGCCAGCTTTAGCCTCCAAATGGTTAAAGGTAAGCGAAAGCTTCCCGATACATGCACTATATTTATCTGAATAGTCAATGTCTAAGTCATATTTCATTTGCAATGCAAATCAGCAAGGGAAGGATTATGCAAAAGTGTTCTACCGGTTTTGTAGTAGAAACGAGAAACACTCCACATCAACTTTTTTTTTCCCAGAAGAAATTCTAAAACTATACCCTACAGAAGAATCCATTATACAGTATTTTTAACATAGCTCAAGAGAGATGGGGCATGCCCGACTCTGGCAAGAGCAGCAGATGCTGAAGCCACACGAATGATAAAGATTACATCAATAATTAGTAATGACCGCTGATTAAAGTCCAAATCAGCAGTCTGGTATAAATCCAAAGCACTGACCTTTAGTAAAAGGTCAACCCTACTCAAAACAGATAAACAGATTTGCATTTCCAGTGGGCACGGTTTTAAAACTACGGACATTTGTTTTTTAACTCAATTATGCAACAATGTATTTCGTTCTTTGATATTACCATGACAAGATCCCCCCCTCCACAATAGTCAGGGGTTTCACATGGCATCGGTCTCACAGCTGGATTGGACAATTATTTGTTTTTGTTCTACATTGGGAGGTCTACAGCACAGTCATTCAATCTTTGCAAAAGCCAAGGCATATGGGCATAACGGATTAGGATGAGAATTAACCCCCCCCCCCCCCAAAAAAAAATGAAGTACATATACACTATACATATATACTGTAGCTACAAACACCGAAGTCCAAAGCAACACGGTCAGCCGCACTTCTGTCTGTCCCACCTCATATTTGTTGATGGGTTCCTTGCTCGCCAAAACAATGCTGCTACCTTGACTCCTAATGGCCTACCCACAATGTGGTGTAAGGAATAGGCTCCTGGGGGGATGAAGTTGTGGTGGCTGCCTATGTAGCCCAAAAGGAACAAAGACCCCAACAGTGGCCCCTGCAGGAATTTTACAGTCCTGGGGGTTATATCACAGGGTGCAGAAAAAATGCTTGTAAAATATATGTGTAATGCTTTTAGGGCCCGTTAAGTGCTTGGGCATCAATTCACTTAATTGGCCAGAATAATAATGTACTCTGGCCATTGAAATTATTTAATGCTCAAGTGCTAAATGTGCCTAGGGCTCAGGCGCATTTACATGCATTTAGGTACGTTAAGTGTTTTTTTTCTGCCAAAGCTGTGCTGCTCCTGGACACGCTGGCTGTTTTTTTTAGTTCTGCCTCTAAACGCCTAGGTGTGCATGGGCACTCAGGCGAGCATGCAGGGGTGTTTTAAGGCTGAAAAAAAAGCCAAACTCCTCTAGCAGCTGAAAAACTTCCAAAAAATAAATAAATAAATAATTTACATAATGCCAGGACCCTCTCTAGAGGGAAAGTAGCTATGTCATTTATCTTAAGAATCAGCGTAATCCCCAATTGGGCAGATCTGTCAGATGCGCCTGAAGGAGATCCAATCGGCGGAGACCAGCATTGCCGTTGGGATTGGCTGAGCGGTCCAGTCGCCTAGCAACAGTGACTCTGGACCCCACCAATTGGTTCTCCTTTATCAAGTGCATCTGACAGATGTGCTCGATCAGGGATTAGATTGATTCTTAGGATAATTGACATGGCTGCTTCCCGCAGTTTTGGCAGACTTTTCCTCATCCTTCTTGTTTATGAGCATGTGGATTACCAGCTTGTATTAGTATGCGTTTTGGTTGATCTGATAACGTTTTGATGGGATTTATGATGTCAGAGGGCAGGGGGTGTTTTTTTTTTCCTTGCTTTGGATTGGTGGATGTTTTCTTTAAATATCTTTGCACTACTGTATGCACTTATCACATGCCTGACAAAAGGGGGCCTGAATGACCTTTGCTGCTGTGATGTGACCACCGAGTAAAACCTTTCGCCTTTTTTTGAAGGTCCATGTTGTGCTGGCAAATAAGTACATTGATCTGCTCCCTCACGGAACAATGAATCCAAACTCTGGTAAAAACTAACTTCAAGATATACTATATCTTATATGGTAAGAGATCCATCGGGTATACGAGAATTAGTAATGCCTCAATTAGATACCTCCACTTGTGAAAGGGAAAATTCCTTACGTTCGCAGCACTTTCTACTTTTGTTACCATTTTTACAGAATGTGGTCAATGGGACTGCATGTTAAAAATGGTCCACAACATTTTTTATATAGTAAAACCTCGGATTGCAAGTATAATTAGCTCCAGAAATCTTGCAATCCAAAGCACTCGTATATCAAAGAGAATTTCCCCATAAGAAATAATGGAAACTCAGATGATTCGTTCCACAACAATTTATTCAGAAGTCCTTCAGTTTATAGTCCATATAAAAAGATTATAGCAATGTGACCAGGTTGTGGAACCAAAAAAAATGTCCATCCACAAATGGAAGCCTCCACAAGGGGGCACTTCTAAGTGTAGCAATAGGGTTACATTTAATGAAGGTACAAAATTTAGCAAGTTGTATGGTTGATTATTAAAAGAGGCACATCCAAGTATGCAGTAATCCGGGGTAAACCTGTCCACATAGACCATCCTCCGCACCACCGGCTCTTACCGATGTCAGTCTGCAATCTTTACCGGGGAAGACTACCCTGCAGTAAAGTGATCTGAAAGAGAGGCTTGAAGCGCTCATGGAGCGCATCGTGGAAGGGATGATGTTGATGGCGGTGCGGAGGACAGTCTATGTGGACAGCTTTACCCCAGATGCTTGCATACTTAGATGGGCCAGTTTTAATCAACCATGTGAGTTGCTAAATGTTGTACCTTCACTAAAGGGGTTGTAAAGGTAAAAGTTTTAAAAAACATCCGACAATACCGCCCCCCCCCAGCCCCCCTGTTTTACTTACCTGACCCCTCAAAAGTCCCGCGCTCGCCCCCGACATCCTCTTCGCCGCTCAGCCTGGTCGTTGATTGGCTAGAGTGGATGGATTGAAGGCAGCGTAGCCATTGGCTCGCGCTGCTGTCAATCACATCCAATGACACAGCGCGCCGAGGGGCGGGGCCGAGTGATACAGTGAGCGGCTATGGCCGCCAGCTGTATCACGGGAGCGCGCCCGCAAGCACTCAACACCATGCGAGGGAGTTCGCATGAAGGTGTCGAGTCCTTGCCGGGGGGGGGGGGAGCCGAGACAGCTGCTGAGGGACCCCAGAAGACCAGGTTCGGGGCCACTCTGTGCAAAACGAGCTGCACAGTGGAGGTAGGTATAACATGTTTGTTATTTAAAAAAAAAAATAAACAAACTTTGGTGATCCTTTAAATGTAACCATATTGCTACACTTAGAGGTACCTCTCTTCTCTTTTATACTCTGTTGTGACGCTACTTGTATACCAAGACATGGCTTGTTTATCATAAAGTCAAAAAAAAAAAAAAAAAATTGCTGGTCTTGCAAAACAAACACTCTCAAACCAAGTTACTCTCCATCCAAGGTTTAACTGTATTAATTTTGTATTCCAGCCATAGTCTAAAATTTCACAACAAAGCTTATCGCATATCAGCAATCCCTTTAAAAGAATGAATCTAGAAGTCAAGGAAAGGGCCGGTTCACAGATTATTTACATTGTAAATGATTTTTTTCGGTGTTCCCAATAAATCAAGGGAACATGGAGGAAAAAAAAATGTTTTTCTAAACCCCTGGTTTATGGTGTACCCAGCCCTGCCTGCAAATCGAGAGACTTATTTCACAGCTATTCTATTTCCTTCTGTGCAAAGGCCAGGTTACATATTACTGCAGTTCCCATCACCTGCCTGCTGTTCCATTGAAGTCATACACCAAGAGACAGCAACTGACGAAAGCAACATGTCATCACATTGATAAGGGAAAGAAAAGCCACCTTTCACAATTTAAAAAAAAAAAAACCTTTATGTCAACATTGAAGAACAAACAAGGCTGCTTATTTCTGTCTGGATGAGCAGACTCTAAACCTTGAAACCTGTAATCAATTCTGCTCTGCACATAAAATAGTGCTCAACAGACTTCTTTGTGCCATTCAAAAAGAACACATAGGTGTCAACAGCTGAAGTAGCTGTGAGAAAAAAAAAAAAAAAAGCCAAACTTTTACAGCTGCAATCAAACCTAAATGTAATTTCCTCGAGTTTACTTGACTGAAGCCCAAAGTTGATGACTTTTGTCAGAGTTCAGACTCGCTCACAACAGCCATCTGCAGCACCAGCTCTTCCTTGTCATATTTGTGTGAAAAAAAACAGAGAAGAAATGGTAGTTTGACAGACAAAAGTAGGACAGCATAGAAAAAAAAAAATTGGAGACAGAACATACAAAGTTTTCGCTGATAAACTGTTTAATAGTGCACAACACAAATAGTTAGATACTAAAAAAAAAAAAGCCCAACAAAAATGGTATTTCAGTTTTGTTTAAATGCAAAAGAATGAATTAGCCAGCAGGTTTGTTTGTTGCTCTAGTTTCATGCGTTTCAATTCTACACCTGAATGACCAGGTCCTTCCATTTGTTGCAAGAATTAGGACTTGAGCTTCTTGTTGAATCGGTTGTATATTATGGAGAATGCAGCAGGGGAACAGAATTCTATGAAAGGGGTCAATGTACATAATTCTGTTTGGGAAGACATTACCCTTGGATTCCTCATGAGGGTTGGTATTCCATTTAACTGAAAAAAAAAAAGTTCCTATGAAGACTGCCAAGGCTAAGCTATTATCATCTGGCTGTCACTTTGAAAAGTATGTCAGCATTTACAAAAAAAAAAAAAAAAAAAAAAAAAAAACTACCTCTTTCTTGTCATGTTAAAAAAAAAAAGAAAAAAACAACTTGAATACAGGAAACTTTCAGTAAGCTGAGCTCTGGCATGAGGATATGTGGATTAACAAAAGCATAAGTCTCCAAACTATGGCCCATGGGCCAAATCCATGCCCAATGCAGGATTTTATTTGGGCCTCTGATGCAAGTAGCAAACTCTGATAGGGGCCCTTATGTAAGGGGGGACTTTGATGGGAACTCTCACATAAGGGGGGGGGGGGGGGGGGACTTTGATGGGAACTCTCATTTAAGGGAGATTTTGGTGGAACTCTTTTACGGGAGAAACACACAGGCTTGATTTTATTTGGAATTTCTTTGCTTTACTGAGGTTTTTTTCTGTTTTAAATCATATCATGCTGATTGCAAACTCCAAGTAAAACCTTCTTCAATTTAATGATTTAGCATCAACCAGAAAGCCATTTGTGGCGCTTCCTATTAATGGGAAAGAGGCAGGAAGCTGCTGTCTCAGGAGTAGTCCCTAGTGTCCGGGAAGCATAACCTGTTGTCAATGACATCTTCAGAGAAGCAGCAGAGGATGTGGGCCCTTTCGTTACAAAACATCCTGCCAACTGAACAATGGCATCTGGGCATCATCAAATGTCCAATGGTGGCCAGTTACCACCAACAATCACTGCATTAGAAATAAAATGATGTGCATCAGTACCACCAAATCCTAGAGTATTCTTTCAAAAAATGGTCCATCCTACTACATGGCTGTGTACATTTCTGTAGACAACAGGTATACTTTCAAAATACCAGTCTTGATGAAGAGTTAACACATTCCGGTTCTCAGCACAAACACATTCTGTGTTATAAATCTGACTGCTGTCCTAGGCTAGGTTCACGCTATATGTGAGTGCAGGGCTGTGCGTAATCAGCAAAAAACACGCTGCTGTTAGCAGACGTGTGGGGAGGCCATTAATTCTTAATGGAACCCCTACACGGTTAACCGCGGCATGTTTTCCTGTGCTAGGAATCGCATAGCACTATGCTGTTTGCATGCTCTGTATGCTCTGAGGCTGCGATTTTGGAAAAGTTGCAGGGATCTTTTCCCTGTGTTTTCAATAGGTACAGCAGCCCTTTTAAACAAATGGGCAGCGGTGCCTGCGCTCACGTGGGCACAGGGATACCACATAGAGGTGAACCCAAGTTGACCTTTTAAGCAAAAAATAATAAATGCACATATTTTTGCAGGAAAAAAAAAAAAAAGTGTGATTTATATTTTGCCCTCATAAGAACCTGCAAAACATTGCTCCCACAAGCAGTAGATCGTGGGTGCAATGTAGACACATCCTCCACCTTTCTGCCCATACCTCCATACTGGCTTTCAGTTAGAAATCTGGAGGAAGCGTCAATGGACTAGGAGTAGTCCACTGAGAACCAAAAAAGTCGGTGGCAAATGTAACTTGCAGTCTTTTCATTCACAGATCTCTGCCACAGGTTTGGGGGTAAGGGCGCTGAACCATATTGTACCCTAAATACAGGTGTAACATGTCACATGCTCTAAAAGGGTAAACATGCATGCTGAAATTCTGAAAAAAATTACTCGGAGCATTCCTTCTTGCCATTATGGAGTCAACCAATTTCATTGAAAGACCCTTAAAATTTTATCCAGACCTGTTATTTGAATAGAACCCTAGACATATTGAACAGGTATGATTACCGTGTGTATGATCTTTCAAGAACAATAACCACATTTCAGTGTAAGAATTCTTTTTGCTGAAAAAAGAAAAAAAGAAAAAAAGAAAAAGAAAAAAAGAAAAAAAAGAAAAAAACCAACAACACTCTGCTTCTTCAAATTTTCTCATCACTATGTAGAAAACAAACGTTGATTTGACACCGATAACAGTGGAAAGATCGAACAAACATTCCAAAAGCCAAAATTTTCAAACAAACAGTTCCACTGGCATGCGGCCTTGCTTTACACTTCCGATATTGCAATCCTTGGTTTTAGAAGACAAGCAGCATGGAAAACATGGAGCTGGTGGGCCTGTGGATACCAGGTACAGCTGTTCCTTCTATGAACAGCTGGGGATTAAACTAGATTTCGCAAAGATTCTTCAGCTTTAACATGCTGCAGGAAATTGGCAAGGGATCTGCACATTTTTAAGGCTTTTGCAGTGTATAGCAAATAATGGGACTTTGTAAGAGGCTTTGCAGGAATACAAACACACACACATACACACACATTTTGAAATAATGAAATAACATCTATTTGGCTAAGCAAAGCCAGATGTTCCTGTGTAAGATGTCAACAATGAAACCAAGGGGGAAAGTGGGAGAAATAGGAGGGGGGGACAGCACATACACATGGTAGATATTGTGTGGTCTTGTGTCTTGATCTACTTCTGGAATCAAAGGAAAAAACTACATAAAATGCCAACTTTAAGGCTTTGTGTACACATAGCCTGTTATGACCGCTGGGAAATGCAACACACAAGAAAATCGCGCCACAGTTTTGCCACGTTTTGTGGCCGCCGGTCAAAATGTTCCTAACCTGAATGCGATTCCTCTCGTGAACGCAGAAGAGGGAGGATGAACCTCCTAACCACAGCAGCTCCTAAATGATCCTAAAAGCCTATGAGTACATGGACACAGAGGTTTATTTACTAAAGGCAAATCCACTTGGAAGTGCAGTCACTGTACATCTGAAGGGAAGATCTGAAATGAGGGGAAGCTCTGCTGATAATCAATCCAATCATGTGGGTGATGAATCAATGCTTTTTATTTTCCCTTGCATGTCTCCCTC
Source organism: Lithobates septentrionalis (assembly GCA_037952835.1). Taxonomy (NCBI): domain Eukaryota; kingdom Metazoa; phylum Chordata; class Amphibia; order Anura; family Ranidae; genus Lithobates; species Lithobates septentrionalis. The sequence goes on from JBBDGP010002445.1 coordinate 1,646,128, forward strand.
AGATCCACAGAGACTGTACATCCAAGTGCACTTGTAGTGCACAGTGGATTTGCCTTTAGTAAATCAACCCCATAGGCTTTTATGGAGCTGAGTTTAGGAGCATTGGCAAAAGAAAATGCCAAAAGCTCCTAAACTTAGGTGCTGTAGTGTACATGAAACATGTTCAGGACTACAGAGAAATCGTTGTGAGCGCTACTCAATGCCAATTATGGTAACACACAGTTGACATTGTGCAACAATTAATAATCAATGCAAAACAAGAAATGATAAAGTGGTGAATAAAGTCCATCTAAGTTCATAAATTCATATAAAGTTAATGGGGTTCATAATCTTTAAAGTGCAGTTGCAAGTTTTCTTCTTTGTGCAAAATAAAGTGCTAAGTGATAGAAACCAATCAAACTTTGCAGTCTGTGCTCCTCTGTGTGCCCTCTCACTTACCAGATATTCAGGACTCCCATGACGGAAGTCTAAAACGCTTATATGAATTGCTGGGCGCTGTTGTTCCTAGGGCTATATCTGTCTGTAGTCTGGGTTATCCTCAATGAATGGTCATGGGTATGCATAAAATGGCAGAAAGAAAACGATATAATGTAATGCCGTTTATTCCATCATGTTCAGGACTACAACTTCAGGAACCAGTGCTGAAACAAATTATGGACTCTTCTTTTGATACAGTACAGTAACTCATGCTTGGGCAGAACCGTTTGCTCATCCCTACTAAATACCCTGCAAAAGAAAGATACATACAATTACTTATTCTCAGGTCTAGTCCAGGCACACGATTTCCCCAGTGCCAGCTACAGGGGTGAGGAGAACGCACTCTGCCAACAGCTGGAATGCCTGTGCACTGACGTCACCTATAGGCTTACTATGGGGCATCTATTGTCTGCGCTCCCTCCTCTCCCCTGAAGCCACCGCTAGCGGATACAGGGGAGATTGCATAACCAGACTGGAGCAGCCTGAAAATAGGCAAGTATAGATATCTTTCTTTACAGGTTAGTTCATATAGTTGTTAGGGGAGGGGGTGGGATAAGTTTTAAGATTAGTTTGTATTATCTTGGAATTCCACTTTAACCCCGATTATCTTTTTACAATGCCATCTGAAAGTCAGTGGAATATATTCAGTAGCAAACAAACATGTTGTTCATGAAAGGGAGGGGGGGATAAGAACCTGTTGCAAATTAACTTCTACACTACTGCTGAGATTAACCCAACTAAAATGTGTTTGCTGCGCCCCCCCCCCCCCAAAGAAAAACCCACCAGCCGCCACTGAGTGCAAGACCTCCTCGAACTCTAAACCGGTAACCTGTAGAAATTTTTAAAGCATCGCCTATGGAGGTTTTCAAGTACCGTCGTTTGTCACCATTCCACGAGTGTGCACAATTTTAAACATGTCATGTAAGGTATCAATTTACTCAGCGCAACATCATCTTTCACATGTATAGAAAGAAATTGGCCTAACTCTTGGCCGACTTGCCAATGCCACTAGCAGATACACATCCAGCTAAGCTTGAGCTTATCATAAAAATTTTGTGTATTTTAGTGTTGTAACTCTTGTGGATATTTGGTGTTTCACGTATTGACAGTAGTCTTTATACACGTAGTTGATACATTGTTTATATTTAGTTAATTATTGGATTGTAACAGTATTGCCACAGCGCTGTCACTTTATAGATACACATGTGGTTCATGAAGTTGATTAGTCGAAAGCAGAAAAATAGACCATTGCAGTTTGTTGTATGTGGGGCTGCATAGCCACAGACCAGTCAGGATACCCATGCCAATCCATGTCCACAGCCAAAAGCACCCACTATAGACATGTGAACATCAGAACTGGACCACGGAGCAATGGAAGAAGGAGGCCTGGTCTGATGATTCACATTTTCTTTTACGTCATTTGGATGGTCAGGTTTGTGTGAGTCACTTACCTGGGGAAGAGATGACACCAGAATCCAAAGCAATGTGATGCTTTGGGAAATATTCTGCTGAGAAACCCCGAGTCCTGCTATTCATGTGGATGTTACTTGACACGTACCACCTGCCTAAACAATTGTTGCTGACCAAGTAAACCGCTACATGCAAACAGTACTCTTGAATGGCAGTGGCCTCTTTCAGCAGGATAATGTGCTCTGCCACACTGCAAAAATGGTTCAAGAATGGATTGAGGATCACAACAAGTAGTTCAAGGTGTTGACTTGGCCTTTATATTCTCCAGATCTCAATCCATTTGTCAGAGCTGGCTCAGCCCTTTCTTCTCTGAGCTGGCCGCTCAGCTGTCAGCTAATTGCCAGCTCTCATCTCTCTCCACAGTTACCCAGCTGTTCCTGATCCTGCTCGTCTGACCTGCCTACTTATAGCGGTCCAGCTCACTTCATTTCTGCCTTCGCCTTGGTCACATCACAAGAAACCATCCCCTGCGTTCCTGTTTAAGACTGACTTTGCCGACATCCCTTCTGGCTCCTTATCCTGCTTGCTGTTCCTCTACTTGGATCCCTGACTTCTGGCCTGGCTGATTACCAGATCTGGTTACTGAACTCTGGCTTGGCTGACTACCCGATCTGGTTACTGAACTCTGGCTTGGTTGACTACCCGATCCGGTTACTGGACTCTGGCTATGCTTTGACTACACTTACTCTATTTACCTTTTTATTTTTATTAATAAACAAGTGTGATTTTACTGTACTTCAGTCTCGGTCTGGTTCATGGTTTCTGACACCATTAAAGTGTGTGTTAACCACTTCAATACTGGGCACTTTCACCCCCTTCCTTCCCAGGCCAATTTTTCAGTTTTCAGCGCTCTCACACTTTCAATAAGAATTGCGCGGTCATGTAACACTGTACCCAAATGAAATTTGTATAATTTTGTTCACACAAATAGAGCTTTCTTTTGGTGGCATTTATTCACAAATCAATTTTTTATTTTTTGCGATATAAGCGAAAAAAATATATATTTTCTACTTTCGGCTTTAAAAGCAATCCAAAAAAATCTAATTATGTCATAAATTTAAGCCAAAATGTATTCTGCTACATGTCTTTGGTAAAAAAATCCCATTAAGTGTATAATTGGTTTGTTTAATCACGGACAGATGTACGCAGATGATCATGTACAGATGTGTGCAGATGATCACGGACATAATGTGTGCAGATGATCATTGGGACATATGATTTTAGTGTTACATATGTGGGGGACAGGTGTTTTTACTGTGTGGGACACCATTTAGGGGACATTGTGTGTTTACATGTGGGGGGACACTGTGCCAGTGATCAGTGTGTAAAAAGCTGTAAAAACAGCTCATACTCACTGATCACCGGCTGGCTACAGCGATCTGTTCTCCTCTCCTTACTGACAACTTTCGTGTGAGGAGAGGAGAGCCGATCGCCTAGCAACCAGCTAATTATTTACATCACATGACAGCTCCGATTGGCCCTCTTGATCACATGACTGCTGTGTCCAATCACAGAGCCCTCCTGCCGATCAGAGATGCGACGTGTCCGGGTGACACAAGCGCATCGGGGCTGCGCGGGCACGCGTGCAATCCCCCTCCTTCTGAGGGATGTTCCTGAACGTTCACCCGGCTGTATTTGTGCAGTGGCCCTGTGGGAGGTGGTTAAGGAAAAAGTGTAAATCACTGCCAGACCCTCTATTATATTCAGCCATACCACACTGTGTAAGTCTTTTCTAAAAACGAGCCATGTAAATAACTTTTTAGGGTGATCTTCAGGCCGGTCACATAACTCGCGACCACTGTATACCTCTGATACAGGACCTCTGCAGAAGGGTCCGAGATCTGCCTTGGACGTCAGCTGGGGAGGTCATGTGGCCGCTCAGCCCCTTCCACAGAAGCCCTGTCTCGGAGATGTAAAGCGGCTGCAAGTCACCTGACCAGCCTGAAGATGGCTCTAAAAATGTATTTACAATCCTTGCTTTTAGAAAAAAACGTTTGGTATGCCTGCCTTTAATAGAGGGACTGGCAGTGACCATTGTAAGTTTATTTGTGCTAATAGCGGCAGGGATTGGGGGGGCGGAGACAAAGACACAGAACACAGAGCTGACAGTCAGGGAGGAGGAGGTGAGAGGGAGAGAGGTGAGCAGAGAGGACAGCTGCAGATGACGGAGGGACGTATGCTGACCACGGTGGTCAGGGCTCAGCAGCCCTTATTATCGTGGTCAGTGCAAAGAGGGGAATACAGGAAGTGGCAGGATCAGCTAGGTTTTTGTTTACAGTTTAGATGGGGCAAGCACTGTGCTGTTTAATCTGCTTTAAGGGAACAGGATCTGATTTTTTTTTTGGGGGGGGGGGGGGGGGGTTACAAATACTTTAAATACTGTGGGATGTGCTGAAAAAGAGTCAGATTCGTGGAGAACCCCCCTTGCAAATTACAGTACTTAAAAGGCTGAATGCTGTTCATACATAATACATGCATAGATAAAACATGTGTATGTATATATAAGTTTGTACTATCTGAGTACATACATACATACATACATACATACATACAACCCAAGAATGGGAAGGGAAAATACCAGACTTGGTTAAAAATCCATTAAATAAGCTTCCAATAAGAGTCTATATTCTGTTTTTAATCTGCTGTATTTTTTAGAGAAAAGAAAAGTTTCATGTAAAAAGATATTGATTTGCAAAAGCAAAGAAAAAGATTTAAACAATAATACTAAATCGGTAAAGTACTTACAATACCAAACCGCTGCTGCCTCATTAATGGATTCTAAATACTCCCATCAATAAACGCATTTTGAGATGACTGCTGACTGCTGATTTTTACAGCTAGCATTGTGAATCACTGCCATATAATGGAGATCTATTGTGGTCACAATCAGCAATGAGAGTTTTAAAAATCTATCATCATCGCTCTTGTATTTTCTCCTTGAAGCATATTTTACTGTATTTTCTTCTTTTTGAATCATACTTAATCACCTTGATTTCTCTTATTTTCACAGTTCTGCAATTTGCTGCATTTCACTGGCCCTTTTCCTCTCTGGCCAGCTACAACTGGTGATGTGTACACAGTAGGTTGCCTCCACGGATAAAAGTGTGACTTATAGAGGGAATTGTATGCAGAGGAGTCTGAAGATCCTTTTATAGGTAAAGTTGTCGTGGTCAACTTTCTTGATATAGTGGCCTCAAATGCCGCTCCTGACATGCCAAAGTTCTGCACATAATATTTATTATTAGAGCCTGCAGACGCCATACAAGGGCTGGTCGGGGCCTGCCAACACCTTAGCAGGGCTGGTCGGGGCCTGCCAACACCTTACAAGGGCTGGTCGGGGCCTGCCAACACCTTACAAGGGCTGGTCGGGGCCTGCCAACACCTTACAAGGGCTGGTCGGGGCCTGCCAACACCTTACAAGGGCTGGTCGGGGCCTGCCAACACCTTACAAGGGCTGGTCGGGGCCTGCCAACACCTTACAAGGGCTGGTCGGGGCCTGCCAACACCTTACAAGGGCTGGTCGGGGCCTGCCAACACCTTACAAGGGATGGTCGGAGCCTGCCAACACCTTACAAGGGATGGTCGGAGCCTGCCAACACCTTACAAGGGATGGTCGGAGCCTGCCAACACCTTACAAGGGATGGTCAGAGCCTGCCAACACCTTACAAGGGATTGTCAGAGCCTGCCAACACCTTACAAGGGATGGTCAGAGGCAGAGCCTGAAGACATGCTGCAGGAGTTCTTGTGGAGTGGGGACATGATTCAGGAGACCCATCACATGAAATTGCTAGAGATCACTGTTATACTAGAGCAATAGGAAAGCACAGTGTCTGCAAAAACCCAAAGAGCCATAAAGAAAAGAAAAAAAAGTGCCAAGGGCCAAAGGTTGCGCACCAGGGATGTAAAGCGTCACAGAGATTCCTTAACGTTGGAAGGATTTCTTCTCACTTGCTCTTTTGGCTATGGGACAGGAAGTGAAGAAAAATCTCCCCAATGGGACACAGACGTAAAAAATATAAGAATAAAAATTAAAAAAATAAAACAGGGTTAAAACCTTCCCTCACGCTATTCAATATTGAAAAAAAAAAAAAAAGTTTTGCCTTTAGTTATACTTTAAGAATCAGTAATACATGCAATTCGGTTTCTTTTAGCTCTTTAAAAATGGGTGGAATAATATGGTTTTAAAAATTATAATGTATATTTAGATTAAATAGGACATGTAAAGGAGAAAGCCTAACAATAGAGAATATATAGTAAATGACAATGTACATACAGTACAGGTGAGACGTGCAAGTCTTCTCGGGTGATTAGGCAGAACAGACCGTGCCAGGAAAATAAATTCCGGCCTCTATATCTGCACGCCTTTCAGACTCATTATCAGGAGAACAAGCTCAGAGCTTTCTCTGGCTTCAGATATTGTCACTATATGTTCTCTTACTTCACCGACACCTACAAGACTTGGAAGAATCCCAAACAACGGCTCAGCACTGAAACACCAAAGAACACTTCAAAAGCATTAAACGCATATAGGAAACGAATGAACCCTGACAATCTGTAAATCATATCAAGACTTGTCCTCCTGTACCAGAGACTTTCACTTGGTCAAAATATTGTAAAGAAGTGTAAGAAAAGCCATATACTTCTTACTTCATACGTTTTGACACCGTTCATACAAAGTTTTAAATTCTTTGCTTGCGACTAGCAATAGAAATCTCTAGCAAACTTTTTTTATCCTAGCAGACTTTCACTGAGAAAAATTACTTTTCTCCCTCAAAATGTGCGGCAAACAGCATCGCGCAAAGCTTGTCGTCCAAAAAGAAGCAGCAAATTCTTTGGAGGACACTCATCACGTGACAATCGTGGCAAAACTGCATTTGAGGTGTTATTAAAAATGAATGGCACCCAAACACACATGATGTGTTTTGCCACTATTGCAGTGCGATTCAGAATCACGGACAGAATCATGGCGATTCTGCTCACAGTCCCAAATCACCAGATGTAAACGGGGCCTCATTTGAGAATAAAATTTCCATGCTACCCATCACTGTGGTTGAAAACAAATGAGATTTGACCCTACTATTAGAAAAATCGAACACATATTCCTGAAACAAAAGTTTTTGAATTAAAGGTTTCTAGTGCATGGGCATCCTGGTTACAGTATCTGGGGCTAAACTTTGTAAGCTCAGTGTCAATGACTTTCCATCTATCCCAATGTACAAGTTTTCAGCCCTGACAATATGCCACTCAGGTGCCATGTACTGGCTGGTAAGAGGATGGGAAAATGGTCACACATCCGCTCCTATAACTAGATATTTCACAAGGTTCCAGCTGGCAAGGTTAGAGATGGTGGGCTATAAAGAAGTTATTACATTGCCCTGAAAGAGCTGAACTTCGGGAACTCAGCTACTTTGTAAAATGTTCTGGATTAGCAGGGGTTAAGTCCAATGAATTAAATGCCACCACGTGGACTTATAACTTTACATTTACAACTGACATTTTTACAGAGCACCAGGATCACAGCTATTGCTAAATTCCTGGCACTCTGAGATTGGACCTTCCATAACAACTCTAAAATGCGCCCCTTTTTAAATGAATGAAACCATCAAGCCAATCATTCACTCCCTTTTTATCTTTCGAGTCTCGCCTTTACTATTGCAACTCGTTTCTCATAGGCCTTCCGCTCCATAGGCTATCCCCTCTTCAGTCCATCAGGAATGTTGTTGCCAGACTCATCTACCTTACCAACCGCTCAGTGTCTGCCATCCCTCTCCGCCAATCCTTACACTGGCTTTCAATTGCCCTTCGAATTAAATACTAAATACTAACATACAATGCTATTCACAACTCTGCTCCGAGCTACATCACCAATCTTGTCTCCAAATATCACCCAAACCGTCCCCTCCACTCCTCTTAAGTTCTCCTGCTCTCAAGCTCCCTCGTCTTCTCCTCCCATGCTGGTCTCCAGGACTTCTCCAGAGCCTCACCTATCCTCTGGAACTCTCTATCTCAATCTGTCCAGCTGTAGCCTACTCCGACTGTCTTTAGGCAATCCCTGAAATCTCATCTCTTCAGGGAAGCCTATCACGCCTCCAACTTATCTTTTATCACTTCCATCAGCTCATCCCCCCACAGTTTTAACCTTTAATAGTTTTAACCTCTAATAGATTGTAATCAGAACTAGGAATGTCACCATCCCACCATGGGTCTCCAAATAAAAGGGTCCAAAGCTTTATTCAGCAATCATCGTTACAGAAAACAGCAATATTTCGGAGCATCGCAGGACCCCTTTATCAGGCATGTGACGTCACATGGCTGATGAAAGGGGTTCTGCGAGGCTCCGAAGCGCTGCTGTTTGCTGTAACAATGTGATCGCTGAATAAAGCTTTGGACCCATTTTTTTACTGTATTGTACTGTACTCTCCCTTTTTATATTGTAAATCGGTGCAAAAACTGTTGGCGCTATATAAATCCTGAATAATAATAATAAATAATGTGAACCCATTCACAAAATACAAAGCCTGCTGTGAATGGGCAGCAGAAGGAAGGTGTGGGCAGAGATGCCGTGTGTGTGAGAAGGCAGCGCCTCTCCTGTGATACGTCTGGAAGTACAGCGATAGCTAGAGGGCACGCACCTCCTTAGACTTAATTCATAGCATGCCAGCACATTTTCCAGACTGGCAAAATTCCTGGAGTTCATCTTTAAGATGCCTCAGATACTGAATACAAGTTGGGTGTGCATTCAGTAAATTGTAATGACTGAAGTAGCGATGACGGCCAACAGAGAAAAAGAGCTCCATTATTAAGCTGATGCCTCTTGCGATTATTTATATACCATGACATCCCAACCATTTCCCTAGCATGTTAAAGATTGTGGTCACTGAGCACCCCAGGCCATTCACAGCACATTGATTTCCAATGACAAAACTGGCCCCCTGAATACAATGCAGTGCACATAAACCCATTGCACACGGTGCCTTTAATTAACATTATTTCACTATACCGCACAATAGCATAAATGCAGTACAAAATACAATGCTTTCCTGGGCAGTGTAAAATATACCAAAAGATATAGTATTAAAAAAAAAAAAAAAAAAAAAAAAAAAAGGGTGTAACACATGCCAGGATTTCCCTCATCTCATTCTAGGCTTTCTATACAAGAGCTGCTGCAGAGAGCAGACTAATAGAAGCTTTATGGCAGTAAAATGGATATGCCCCATTAACTTTATGCCACTCTTAGCCTTTTCATTACGAGAACATGTGACCCAGTGGGGCTGTGAAATCCCAACACAGACATTGTCCTGAAGAGTGGAGTAACATTAATAATAAACAGATTCTCAGCTCATCACAATTCTTCACGCAGTTTACTTCACAATAAGCAATAAAAAAAATAAATAAAAAAAAAGACTGCTTGAATTTTAAAAGGCACGGGTTATGGGGGTGTCATTCTATCCTAAATATACTGCCTAGCAGGTTAAAGGCCAGAAACCACCCTCCAAAATGGAGAATCAAATTTTTTAATTTCACTGACGGAGAGTTTGTCGATTGCTCTGGGTTGGCCAAGCTCAGGTATGTAAATTTCAAGCACATCCTTTGGTCAAGAACCTGGACAGGCCACTCTGCCACTGACCCATCACTGCAATGGGCATCCTTGTAGTCCAATACTGTGGCACAGGATAAAGCAAAGTATGACAATTATGGGAACTTAAAATTTGCATGCCAAAGTGCACAGGTTTTTCTAACTCCTCAAGAGGTCAACAAGAAAGAGCAAGCTATGGACAATCCAGGGGTGTTTCCTATGGCATGCCACCAGTGATGCTTCGCAACATTTACCCGACAACAATTAAAAAGTTACTAAACCCACAATAGTAAAATCATTCTGTATAAAGCAGTAAAGTATGCTTGTTATTATATCCACTGTGGAACCTAAGGGGTTAAATCTCTGCATTGTATAAAAAGGCAGTTTGACCCAGTCTCCTCTGATCCTCCCCCTCTTTTACTGTCCCCAATCCATCTGCTGATAATACAGAGCCTTGGTGTATTGCTAGAGTTTTTATTTTTTTTTTATCTTTGGGAGGGTGCATGTGATTGGCACAGGGCCAATCAGCACTGTCCAGACAGAGGGTCAGTCATGTAGCCTCATAGGACAGTCAGAGGAGAATGAAAACTCCTCCTACAAGCTTTATCCTCCGCAAACATCTCCAAAATATGCCCCTTTCCAACCAGTGACACCACAAAGCTCCCAATTCACTCCCTCGACTACTGAAACTCCCTTTTCATTGGCTTAACTCTACATATAGTCTATCCCCCCTTCAGTCCATCATGAATGCTGCTGCCAGACTCATCCACCTTACCAATCGCTCTGTCTCTGCTATTCCTCTGTCAATCTCTCCGTTGGCTCCTGCTCACCCAACAAATTAAGTTGAAAATACGAACAACTTACAAAGCCATCCACAACTTCAGTGGCGTCTCCAGCTTTCATATTTAGGGGGGGCACATGGGGGGACAGGGACAAAAATAGGGGGGCAATATAAAATGCAAATATATATATATATATATATATATATATATATATATATATATATATATATAGATAGATCTATCTATCTATATCTATCATATCTATCTATCTATCTATATATATTTTATCTATCCTGGGGCCCTTTACCCCTTTACTACGATCCCACAATGCCCCTTTACATGTTCTGCAGTGAGCTCCCTTCCTACTGTATTGGGGCCCCCCCAGGGTGACAGAGAACAAGAGATATATGTCACCAGCATACCAAGAAAATAGAAGGGTCCAAAGCAGTGGGAGAACTATCAGGGTTGCAAAGGTTGTCTTGCCACCGGGCCCTGGTGTTCTGCCACTGTGGGGTTCCCCAGCCTCCTCTTGCTGTCCTGCCCCTGCTATTGACAGAGCTGGTCTGGCATTTCTTGGAATTTACAGGCTCGTTCTCCTGTCCTAAGGACGGGAGAAATCAGTCTGTTTTTTCAGTAACTGAGAGTCCTGGTGGAGTCCTTCCTGCAACTCACTCTTCTCCCTGCCAATGAGGATGCAGGGGAAGGAGCAGATCGGGCGGCCGTGGTTGTGAGCGCTTGCATTATGCAGTGTCAGCGAGCAGAGGGAGGGGGGAGGAATCACCCGCAGGAGCTGACTGGGGACGTTCTCCCTCTCAATAGAGACTGTATTACCCCAGCGGTGGCCCGAGTAAGATGTGGCACATCCGATATGAATACAAACAAAAAGAAATTGCCTTTTTGTAAAAAAAAAAAAAAAAAAAAAAATTAAAAAAAAAAAATTTTTTTTTTTGGGGGGGGCACATGGTGGGGCCCAGCATAATGTTGGGGGGGTCAGGGCCCCCTCTGGCCCCCCCCTAGGGTCGCCATTGCACAACTTCACTAACCTAGTCTCAAAATACCAACCTAATCGTTCTTTGTTCCTCCTAAAAACTCCTGCTCTCTAGCTCCCTCATCACCTCCTCCGATGCTCGCCTCCAGGACTTTTCCCCTCCGATCCTATGGAACTCCCTACCCCAATCTGTCCGATTATCTCCTACTTGGTTTGCTTTTAGACGATCCCTGAAAACCCTTCTCATCAGAGAAGCCTATGCTGCCTTCACCTAACAACTGTACATTCCTTTTATTCAACAGCTCCTCCCCCCCACAGTTATCACCTTTTGTATCACTTGACTCTCCCTCCTAAATTGTAAGATCTAAAAAAGCAGGGCCCTCCGATTCCTCCTGTATTGAATTGTATTTGAACTGTACTGTCGATCCTCATGTTGTTGTAAAGCGCTGCGCAAACCGTTGGCACATTATAAATCCTGAATATTAATAATAATAAGAAGAAAATAATCATCCAGACACTGATAGAAGTCATAAGACTGCTATATATTGCTGATGAGAAAAGGTATTAAGAAGTTTATATTTACTAAAATATTTCCATGTTGTGAGTACTGTGGGAGACCAGATATAGTGAATGCAGGGTCCTGGGTTTAGTAACACTTTAGGCTGGGTTGACACTGGAGAACGCAGCGGCTCACAGCAGAGTCCAGTGCGTCTCCATTCACCACTTCAGGTCCGATTTCAGCCTAAATTTTTGGCTGAATTTGAACCTGAAAGGGACCAAAAGACGCACAGGACTCCTTTACAATCGCCCTGGAGCCGCTGCAGAGATGTGTGAACCGGCTTCATAGAGAGCTGGTCACAATCTCCTGCTATGCGGATTTCCCCACATCCAATTCGCAATAGTGTGAACCCAGCCTTAAACTTTTAAGTTAGGATGTAATATACAAAATCGACATTCCAGAGCGAGCCAAAACGGATAATAATTTGACCTTCCAATGACAAGAAAAAAAAAAAAAAAAAAAAGACTCAATGAAACTACGCACAAGCATTAGGGAAATTATAGGCAATCAAGCAATTCACAAACCCCAAGATATCAAGTGATGTCTAGAAACAAGTGCAGATCTAATATAATTTACATGTGGAAAGAGAAAAGGAATTCTAGGCTTCATTTGTAGAACACATGAAATTCTATGCAAAAGCCATCATGGGGATTCCCATGTAGAAAATGTGTAAATTACCATGGATACAGCTAATTAAGTAGAACTAGGACAATATAGCTTTCCCAAACAATTACCATTAAGTGGCCACTTGTCATTTTCCATATGCAACCACAAAGTGAGTAACACGTTACAAACGTATTGCTTCATTTTCATACATTGCATGTGGAAGCATATGCCTTTTCAATACAGGACTGCGATTTTCTTCAGGAGATACAATCCAGGAATAGGCAAATACTTTACTGACTCAACGGCTTTATTATGGGAGTCTTGTCCTCCTCTGGGAGATTTCAGCGAACTACACATCAAAAGCTTTTTTGAATCCACAAGCAATCTAGCAAGACAGAGAACATGAACATAAAAGAACAAACCTGCCCATATGCTATCAGCTCTGGATGCTGAATAAATTATCTGTTAAATGACCTAATCTAATGGATCCAGATTAGAAACAAAGAAGCTGAAAGTTTATATATCAGTCCATTATCTACTATTGCTTTAGTCCATCACTGTATCAATCATTTCCAGATGAGGTGTAAAAAAAGACCTTCATGTCTCAGAGTCAGGTCTATGGGAGCCCATAAACACGAGACAATCTACTGATCCATTGGTTTTTAGTTGGGTTGAGTGACAGCCCGATATCCATTGCGCATGTGAAGACAACGCCAACTAATGGGTAATAATGGCAGAGATACAATTGGAGAACGATGTCCAATCTCCATAGGTTTCACAAATGCTACTTTAGACCAGCTTTTCTCAACCAGGGTTCTGTGGCATCCTAAGGTTCCTCCAGAGGTTGCTAGGGACTCCTTGACAATGTCAGGTTTCTACCGTCTGGACTGAGACTGACATTTCATTTCATTGGGTACTCTTAATTAAAGTGGATGTAAACCCTCACATATACTCAGTGAAGTGAACAGCCTCAGATGATACACAGATGAAAAAAATCTATCATCATAAGTTTTACATCTATATATGCGGTCTTTCCCTTTCTACGCTCTATAGATAGTGCAGATCATGTTAGAAATCTTTCTTCCTCTTCCAGCAGTGGGAGGGGAGTCTGGGCTTACACCGTGTATGAGCTGATTGGAGGAAAGGCACCCCCCCTCCACATAGGCAGGGAAACGAAGGAACATGCAGAGCTGTACTCTGAATAGACAAGCTCTCTGTTTATCTACCTCTAAGCTGCCTCCCCGACGAATTTTCAGCTGCTGTTATTTTGTGTGTCGTAGAACTGGTTAGAAGTGACGCTGCTGATAACAGAGGAATGGAATAGCAGAAAGACACAGCACTCAGAGCTTTGGATAGAGATAAGTAAACATGACAGATATATGTGCCTAGGTCAATTTCAAGAATGGAGTTTACAACCACTTTAAGCCATTTACAGAAAAAAAAAAAAGTCCAACATATATGTCCAATTTGCTGCCAAGAAAAAAAAAATAAAATAAAAATAAAAAACTCTTCAAGATCAGAGTTCACTACCTTTCAGATGCATTTACGGTATATACAGTATTTCCCCATAAAGTTCTTAAACAAAAGTATTGGACATGAAGGCCTTTCTTCACAACACATTGCCTTATTTGATCAGCTAATTTCCTACCGCTGATAAATATACAAGTGCTAGCAGACTCCATTAGGCTAACAGCGGGACAGAAAATGCCTCCTCTATAAAATGTAAAGGGAGCCCAAAAATTTTTGTTTAATATATGTGAATGTGATCTACTAACTATAAACCTTATGACTATGCAAATATGTTTGTATGTAACCGTTTTAGGTTCAGGGAAAAAAAAAAAAAAAAAAATGTATATTTGTTCATTTGCTACTCTATCGACTACTGTAGCTCGAATTGCTGAAAAAGCCAAGTTGGTTCTGATAAAAAGGTGTCAGAACACAGTGTATCTCAGTTTGTTATGTATGGGGCTGTGGAGCCGAAGACTGGTCAGGGTGCCCACGCTGACCGGTATCCACAGCCAAAAGTGCCTGCAATGGGTAAGTGAGCATCAGAACTGGACCACAGAGCAATGCAAGAAGGTGGCCTGGTCTGATGAATTCAACAATGGTTTGAGGAACACAATGGATGAGTTTGAGGTGTTGACTTTGCCTCCAAGTTATCCAGATCTCAATCCAATTAAGCATCTGTGGGATTTGCTGGAAAAACAAAGTCCGATCCACAGAGGCCCCCTACTCACAACTTACAGGACTTAAAGGATCTGCTACTGACAGCTTGGTGCCAGATACCAAAGCATAAAGTCTACCAGTCCATGTTTCAAGGGGTTATGATGGGTAGCCATAATTTTATGGCTGATCATTGTACATGTCAGTGGCAGAGAAGGTTATCTAAACAATGAATTAATCACTTAAAAAATTTAAAAGCCACATCAGAAATTACTTTCAGGTTAACATTTCAATAAAGGATCAAAAAACATACTCAATAACAGCCACTTAAATGCGTATTAAAAAAACATTAGTGTTTCCCTTTAAGTACTTCTCCTGCTACGACAAGCATAATTAGATTATGCAAACCACAGATCGGCAGATCTTCTGGCAATCACAAGCGCAATCTGTCCACTTTAGTAATGACTTCCAAGCAGTACATTCTTCTCTAGCAGGATTTTGTTCAATACAATGGAAAAAGAAAGCTCCTTTCTTGCTGAAGCTACGATCCTAATCCCAGGTTTCCACCACACCGAAACTATGTGGCGATCTAGCTCTCGATATTTAGCTCTTTGAATACCCGAACAACAGCCATCATGGAATCCATCATAAATGGCACTGAATACCAAAGTTACTTTGTGTATAGGACAAGTATGTGGACCAAAATAACTATCTTTTCTTAGAAAATAGCCAAACAAGAAAACCCACCTTACTGCCAAAAGAACACAATTTGCAATAGCACTAGTAGTGAGTAAACAACCACAATCAAGGCAATATAATAGTAACTATGAAAAAAAAAAAATTATATATTATATATTATATATATATATATATATATATATATATATATATATATATATATATATATATATATATAAATATAAAAATATATAATAATAATATTATACACACACACTAAGCATTTGCAAGAATATGATTCATACACAAATTCTCCGATACCTGAAACCAATTATTTCAGGTATTCCCCCACTGACAGTTGAAATGTAAAAAAACAGAAAACAAAATAAATAAATAAACAAATAAAAATAAAAAGGGCCATTGTCGGTTGTTTAGGAGCAGGACCTCCATGTCCTTAACCGATGGGTCATTCAGCTGATAGTGGGGTTCCCCTGTTGACAGCTGAAGTGTAAACCAACTCCCGGCAATTGGAGCAGTCAAAAAAAATAAAAAAGCAGCTGGGCAATGTTTATCAACAACATTGCTCAGCCACTGAAACAGATCGATAAAAAGAAACATTGTTTTCTTTTGTTTATACTTCTACAGATCTAAGGGATGAATTTTGGTCTGCAGATGAAAAAAAAAAAGAATTTTTTTTAATTAAATTGTTTCTCTGTTTAATCCTTACATTTATTCTAATCAGCCTTATTAACTCCTTATTTTCCTTCTCCATTTAATTATTTCCCTGACAATTTTTTTTGTTCACTTCCATTCTATAAAATTATTAATAAATTAAAACTTTTTTTTTTTTATCTTTGTTCATTAATATTTTTACACCTTTAACATATATTTACATGTTTTATATTGAAAAAGGCATAAAATTAAAAGAAAAAAAAAAATCTAGATTTGTAAATTACTTTTCAATGCTTTGTACCATTGCTGACAGCTGAAGTGTAAACAAAATAGTTGCAGTAGGTATCTGTAATTGGTATTGGCGAGTACTAAAAAAAAAAAAAAAAAAAAAAAAAAAAAAAAGTTTTTTGTTAACCATTTGTTAAAAATGCTATCGGTACATCCTTATAAAGGAGCTTGAGAGGATTGTAGCCATTTTATTTAACTTGAAACAAAAACAACTGAGCACTATCCGTCATACTTTATTTGCACTAAACCTCCAATATTTGAGGACAAGTTTAGTAGGTGTAGCCCCTGCCTCAAAATCCAAGCAGTACTCTTGGTATTGCTTGGACCTTGAAGAAGGGGGTATACCCTGAAAGCTTGTCCTAAAAAGTTTGGAGGTTTAGTTCAAATAAAAAAAAGTACTATGGACAGTACTCAATTGTTTTTTTTGTATGCAAGTAAAAAAAAAAAAAAAAACACACAAAAAAAAAAAAGAAGAATTCTTGTCTGTGAAAAAGCGCCAACTTGTTTATGTTAATGTGCAAAAATCAACTGCTGGTTACTCAGCAAGCTTCAAGACTTCAGTTTTTAGATCATTTACATAACGATATTTTAACTACAGCAAATTTATGACTGACAGCAGCGTTCTGGGCTAGGACAAAACAAGTGCCTTGATTAAGTGAGCTCTGTGTAAGAGAAACTTAAAGCGCGATGGAGATGGATTCTATTGATCTACGGTGCTGATTGTTTTCATGAATCAAAGACAAGCCTGTATTTTTTCCCCCCCATGGGTGACAACTGCTGCCAGTTGGATTTCATACCCTTAAATGATCTTTACAGTCAAATCCAGAACCTGCGGTTAATGAACTACAGCCAAGATCCTCTCATGCCTACAGCACGTGGGTGGCAGCGAAGGCATTCTTCGTACAAAAATTCAAAACAGACGGGCTCATTTTATATAAAGAAAGGGAAAGTTGCATCATGATTTTGGCAGAATTTCCCTCACTTAGTGTACAGACGGCTATGAAAGATCCAAAAAAAAAAAAAAAAAAAAAAAAAGGAAGCAAACCCAAAAGTTAAAAATACATGAATGATTTTTCACAAATGTTTGCAGAGGTCTCCATGCCTATACATAAATTGGCATGTCTGGCACTGAATCTATACTTTCTGCTACCACAGTTTGTAAATAATTTTTTTTCTTCTTTTTGATAGCATGGGCAAGGATTAGAAACTTGTTTGCTGCCTGTATCCCCATAGGGTAGAGTTGCCCATCTATTTTTCTTGGTGCACATTATTACCAAGACAAAGTCATGGGACATCCAAACTTTTGAGTCGTCCTTGGAATGATTTACATGTTCTGGTAACAACTGAATAAAGCTGGCCATACACATGGATTTAGGCCATTTAGCCTGCAAGTCGAAAGGAAAAAAAAAATTGAACCCAATTGCTCCATCCACGCTACATAGTGCGGATGGACAAATTCTGCTGTAGCTATAGTATTTTGACAGTCGGTCCTGCCAATATCCAAAGAGCTTGTGTGCAGCCCTGTTCGGCCAACAATTTTCCATCTGGCTCCTTCAATTTTCCAGGTGAGGGTTGTTAGCCGAGAGGCAGCAGACAGGGCCACCCACTGGCAAA
Source organism: Lithobates septentrionalis (assembly GCA_037952835.1). NCBI lineage: Eukaryota > Metazoa > Chordata > Amphibia > Anura > Ranidae > Lithobates > Lithobates septentrionalis. The sequence goes on from JBBDGP010002445.1 coordinate 1,664,001, forward strand.
TTTCAGTCAATTCATCAGTAACCAGGAAAAATTCATAAAGTGTGTGGCCAGTTTAACATGGGTAATCCCCACACTTTGGAGAGATTACTTCTTACTTTCCGGTATGTCTCCAGTACACGATGTAAAGAAAAATCTCCCCAACAAGACACAGCAAAAAACACCCAAAAACTTACAGGGGGTTGTAATCCTTCATTGCATTAGTTAAGAAACGATTTAGCTATAGACTGACTAAAGTAGAATTGAAGGCAAACTTTTTGATTCCTTTTGGATACAGGGTAGGGGTGGAAATGGGATTATAGCCCCTGTCAGGTTTCTTGCCATCTGTGTCTCACTGGGGAAATTTCCCTTCACTTCCATTCCAAAAGTCAAAAAAAAAAAAAGTGAGAAGAAACCCCTGGAACTCACCAGGCCACCAGAACTAGTGTCCCAATCAGAGAATTTTACTTCTATTTCTGTTGTGAAGACCACTCAAAATCTGAGATTTTCTTCCACAGATAATAAAAAAACTGACAGGTGTTCTATCTCCCCAATCTATTTAGAACTTAAAGTTTTGCCTTCATTTATACTTTTAAGTGAAGCTGAGTGCTCAGCCTGAAATGGCTAATCAGAGAATGAGAACCCCTCCAATGTTCACTGAAGTAGACCTAAATTGATTTTTTAAGCTCTCAGCTTAGATCTCTGAAAACCATAGACTTCAGTCTTTTTTATGATTATTAGTCAATCAGAACTATGAAAAGAACGGACACTAGATGCCTTTTGTGTAATATCAGGGTTTCATCAACTTTGGGTAGTTTATGTGGCACCAACAGTGATAATTTTAGCAGCCAGACCTCCAATTTCCCCATCTCCAAAGGTTTCATAAAAGTATTCAAATACAAGTAAAAGAAAAGAAAGATCTTTTAGTGGATGGATTAGTCACCCGATTAGCATTTAAGTCTAAAGCTTAACAGAGAAAACATTTTACTTACACAGTTAAAGCTGAACTCCAGGCAAATGGCCAAGTATGCTCTAGAAAAACATATGGGTGCCATTTTACCTGCCAAAAGATTTGTAGCTCTCCGCAGCCACTCTCGTTATCCATCCATCCTTGTCAGACAGACAATACACTTGCCCTCCACTGTAAGCACTATCTGGAGGTCCCCCAACAACTTAAAGTGGATGTAAACCCAATTCATGAAATTTGAGCTGGGCACATATCTGCAGTGTTTTCTTATCTCTCTTCAAAAGCACCATGTCCCCTGGCTTTCTCCTGCTCTGTTCTTCTGTTATCAGCCTGATAACTCCTGAGGAGGATGCTATAGATTAGCAGAGCCCTGAACGATTGAACGATCAGCTCTGAAAGTCTCTACCTATGATGAGAGGGGGTGTGTGCGCCTTTCCTCCAATCAGCTGTCTGGGCTGTATGCCCAGACTTCACTGCAGTGTTGAACAGGAAGAGAAAATCTAACACGGTGTGCACTTTCTGAACAGTATATAAAGCTGAAGACCGCAGATATACATGTAAAACTTATGTAGGAGGATTTGCTTTATCCCTGTGTATTATCTGAGGTTGTTCACTTTGCTGGGTATGTGTGAGGGTTTACATCCACTTTAACCCCTTCCTGACCAGTTATACTGCGGCAGAATAGCAGAATGCCTCCCCTGCACAAGCCACGGTAGCTGTACGTCGGCTCTTTAAGACGCTTTATCAGCCGTGCGCATGCTCCTCCGCAGCGTGTTCCCGGGACCGATGCACGTGGCCGGCGGGTGCGATGACCACTGGGCACCTTCGATCGCTCGTGACAGAGCAAGAACCGGGATCTGTGTGTGTAAACACACAAATCCCAGTTCTCTCAGGGGAGAGGAGAAAGATTGTGTGCTTCTACCAAGTAGGAACACCGATCGGTCTCCTCCACTAGTCAGTCTCACCTCCCAACAGTTAGAACACACCTAGGGAACACAGTTAACCCCTTCCCTGCCAATGACATTTATAAAGTAATCAGTGGCTATTTTTAGCTCTGATCGCTGTATAAATGTCACCAGTCCCAAAAAAAAGTGTCAAAAGTTTCCGATCTGTCCACCACAATGTCGCAATCATGATCACCGTAGAGATCCATAGATGCCAAGATATATTCGTTTTTACATAAATCAATTGTGCATTTCATTACACAATTTCATGCACTATATTTTACATGTGGCATTTCATCTTATATGGATTCTCTAGGACAATTACACTGCTTAGGTTGGTAGTTTGTATTGTAATGCATTTTTGTTTATTATGGAACTAGTAATAAATTGTTAATTCTATTCAAGTTGGAGGGAGGGAGGGAGGGAGCGAGGGAGAGGGAGAGAATATATTGTATGCCTCAGATCATTCACTGTTATTTAAACTAAAAGCAGCCACAAGGGGCAATAATTTGATGTTGTAAAAAAAAATAAAGGCTTTATGTACCTGAATTTGACTAATCAGCCTCTGTAAAGCAACACTCAGGTATGCGGTATGCACATGGTTCAAGTCTACGCCAGGAGAAGAGAAATCACCTTTTCAATCTTCTGCTCCTCCTCCTTTGTCCAATTACAGGCTGGAGCAGGCAAGCACCAAGCTGTACTGCAGACAGTTTATCAGCATGGCTTTGCTTTTACAAAGACACATCAATCTTAGGACTGGATGGCCTGACATACAAAACCTTTGGCTGCTAGAACAGCTTGTACTCCAAACGTGTACTTCAACTAGGTACGGATCTGTTTACCTAGGCTGTAGCCTTAATACTTTAAAAATGTGAATAAAAGCTTCACCATTGGAAGAGTATCTCATACTTTAAACTAAAAAAAAATAAAAATAATAATAATAATAATAATAATAATAATAATAATAATAATAATTCTAAAACTTTAATTTAGAATATAAAATTATATTATCAAATTTATAATATATGGTATATTAAATATATATACACAAAAAAAAATTTTTTATTTGATATAAAATATTTTACATTCTAAATTAAAGTATAATAGATAGATAGATAGATAGATAGATAGATAGATAGATAGATAGATAGATAGATAGATAGATAGATAGATAATTATTATACAATTAAAAAATCTCATACTTCAAACATTATCAACTATATAGTAAAACATTTCATAAAAATGTTTAAAGTTCTTTTATATGACATGTACACTTCACGTTTGTGGCTCCTTTCAAACACAAATAAAGAGACTAAGTGCTTTTTTCAAGGCCTCCTGTTAGTACAGAATACTACGTTACATGGTGACCCCTCGCACACACCTATACTAATGATTCATGCACGTGTTCTGTGGAGCTGTATGCATCAGCTGACTCCATGCTGTTTTGCCTCCTACTGTGCCAAGGAATACAAGACACAGGGCAGCTCTAGGCGTGTGCAGACTTTCAGCCTAATAGGTAAAGATTGCGAGGAAGGCAATTGTGGGTATAGCCTAGTACTGGAAGACAGGGCTAACTAACAATCTATGAGCTCTGTTGCAACAGCTCCATCCTGACACCATTCTGACTAAATACAGGTTTAAAATTAATCACAGCAAATTTCCACTCCTACTTCCTTATGAATTGCTCTTTTCTTATCCTAGTATGGTTTCAGTTCTTTAAGTATCATCCAGATTTCCCACCCGGAGTAGATAATAAACAACTCCGGGGGTTGCCAGGTTTAGGCATATAGGTGTATGCACTTTGTTACCTGACAGGGATGGATGTCCACACAAGATCTAGCCGGCCTCACACAGCCCCCTTTGAGCCCCTGGTCGGCCTTTCAAGTGTCACATTACTTAAAGTCTATACCGGAGGTGGGATTGTACGCTAGGTCACTGACATTTTTTGAGCGTTTGAGAATCTAAAGACATTCTGGTAGGTTAATTGGCTTCTATCGAAAAATTGGCTCTGGTGTATGGGTGCGAGTTGGGGACCCTGGATTGCAGACCCCTTTGGGGGTGGGGACCGGTGTGGGTGTGTGTGGAGCGCTGCATAGATTGATGGCGCTACATGGGTACCTTAAATATATATATATAAAATAAAAATAAATAATAATGTAGTGGATGGGCATCTTGATGGGACGCAGTGTGCAGGGATGGGGACAATTGTGGGTACTCACTCAGGTTGAACTGGATGGACGGTGCCTTTATTCAACCTTACTAACTATGTAACTATATACCTGCAAACATGTGGGCTCTGCTGGCGCTGTAATAAAGAGCAAGGGGCATTACTAGATATTTTTTGGGGATGCCCCTTACTTACTCCGTTTTGGAAGGAGGTGGGAAATGTGATTGTACAACGGACATCAGTTGATCTCGGCTCGGACCCCTTGGGATAGCTTTTGCACCTAAATGCACTCCCCTTTTGCCAATATAAAAAATCATTGATAGTGCACAAGTTGAATGCTGCCTGGGCCTGTATCCCCGATCTGTCGAAGAATATTACCACACCATCTCTGAAACAGTGGTTCTCTGGAATAGACAAAATTAGGATAGTGGAAAATATGACAGCACCTATCTACGGAAGAGAAGAGGAAATTAGGGACATTTGGAGGCCATGGACGACATTTACTTGCACACCCCTTTTTACCGATTGTCTCTCTGTCTAGCTTAGCAATTACTCATTCTTGACCCATGTGGGTAGGTCAGCTAGGTCTGAGGATTCCTGAAGGGGGGGGGGGGGGCGGCCATTCTGAAGTTCCTAGTCCTTTATAATTTCCCATTAATTGCCAACTTTTTTGGTTTTGTCTTTGTTTGTTTCCCCCCCCCCCCCCTCCTTTTTATTTTCCTCTTAGGTAAATGTCCTTTCCAGATCCCCAAGTGTGGTCAGGAGAGGGTTTTTTGTCCTTCTTAAAGAGTACAAAAGGAATAATAAATAAGGAATTTAAGTTGCAATAATAAAGTAAAGCATTTTAGGTTAATAGCGGTGTCACATATATTAGAAACACCCTGTGATTATAAAGTGATCTTTTGTATACAGGAATTAGGTCATCCACTAACATGGTAATGAAGATATTGTTTGGACTTGATTGCATACTTCCGGGTGTTATTTTGGATTGACTAGGTTATGAAACAATATTAAGGGTTTGAATTTATTTGTATTTTTTTTTTTTATGTAACGCTGTCGAATATCAGATCTAGGTTGACGGCTAGATCTGCCCCCTATTCTAATACCTTACTCCTTTTTTATTCATTATTGCTTACATGTTTTGTAATTAAAAAAAAGGAATAAAAAGTTATACATTTAAAAAAATAAAAAATAAAAATGTCAATATAATGCAGGAAGAAAGGAAAGAAAAGGAAAAGGAAAAGGAAAAGGAAAAGGAAAAGGAAAAGGAAAAGGAAAAGGAAAAGGAAAAGGAAAAGGAAAAGGAAAAGGAAAAGGAAAGAAAGGAAAAGAAAGGAAAGAAAAGGAGAGGGAAGTATCGTCCATAAACAAAAACACAATGCTGGGTATGATTAAAAGGGGTTAGTCCAACTTTAAAAAAAAATAAAAAAATATGTGCAGTGTAATCTAGAGGTCCTGGTAGTTTACCAATCATGATGCAGTGTAGAGAAATTGAGCTTTTTTTAGCCCACATTCACAGCTAGCACTTAGACGTGCATTTTTCATGCATAGGGCAGCCCATTCATTTGAACGGTCATTTCTGGAACCTCTTTTCCTGTATATGTGCGAGAAAAGCTCGGCGCATGTGCAGATGCGCTACAGGTCTCGAAGTCCCCTTGAATGTCCCTTTGCGCCCCCCTCCACTGGCAATGTCATAAGGTCCGTCCTATAGCAGTACAGGGCAGCAACCGTATGCTGGATCATAAATACATACATATATTTATTTTTTTACACACACACACACACACACACACACACACACACACACACACACACTTGTGCTCATAAGTTTACATACCCTGGCAGAATTTATGATTTCTTGGCTATTTTTCAGAGAATGTGAATGAGAACACAAAAACTTTTCTTTTACTCACGGTTAGTGTTTGGCTGAAGCCATTTATCAATCAACTGTGTTTTAAATCATAATGGCAACAGAAAGGACCCTGAACAAAAGTTTACATACCCCAGTTCTTAATACCGTGTATTGCCCCCTTTAACATCAACGACAGCTTAAAGTTTTTTTGTGGTATTTGTGGATGAGGCTCTTTATCTTCTCAGACGGTAAAGCTGCCCATTACTCTTGGCAAAAAGCCTCCAGTTCCTGTAAAATTCTTGTGTCAGTATATCCACTGCAATATTGCAGTCCCACTATAAGGTCGCTGATCGCCTCCATTTTTTAGTAAAAAATAAAATAGAAATATCCCCTAATTTGTAGACGCTATAACTTTTGTGCAAACCAATATACGCTTATTGGGATTTTTTTTACCAAAAATATGTAGCAGAATACATATTGACCTAAATTTATGAAGAAATTAGATCTTTTTAAATTTAATTTTATTGGATAGGTTTTATAGCAGAAAGTAAAAAATGTTGTCTGTCTTTTTTGTTTATAGCGCAAACATAAAAAAAAAAAAAATATATTATACCAAAAAAAGCTCCATGTGTGTGTGTGTGTGTGTGTGTGTGTGTGTGTGTGTGTGTGTGTGTGTGTGTGCGTGTGTGTGTGCGTGTGTGTAATTGTCAGTTAAAGTAACAGTGCAGTAGCGCAAATCATGGTCTTGTCATTAAAGGGGTAAAAAGAGAAGTTTAACCATTATAATCCATATCATATGCTGAAGATCTTCAGTGCTTGTGTTTAGAGTTAACATGGTGGAATGGTCATTAAAATACAAGAAAAATAAATAAAAAGAAACCATTTGATGTACCAATTTACCATATTCACATTGTTTTGTTTCCTTTTCTATGAGGGACCAGGAAAAAACTCCTGTTCCAGCAGCTGCTGTGCTTTGAGTAAGCATTACAGGCCCAAAGACGTGTACATTTGTTTGCACCAAGCCTGTCTGCACCGATCAACACAACAAACGGCAAATCTTAAGGTTCGGTTCACACCCATGCGTTTTTTGGTGCTTTTTGCAAACGCACTACAATCCATTTAACATGGTTTCCTATGGTGCATGTTCACATCCATACTATTTTCAGCTGCTGCATTTTTGGAAAGGGTGAGCATAGGTTCACACTGGTGTGTGCAAACCACCACATGTGATTCACACAGGAATCACACCGCATTCCCGTGCACATCACATGCGATGTCTGTGCGGTGCGATTTGAGCCATACATTTTGCATGGCTCAAATCGCATCCGCACCAAAATGGTGCGGGACCCTTTTTTCCCCCCGCACCTGAAATCGTATCGCATGTTCACACCCATGCGATGTGATTCTGACAATCACACTGCGTTTTACTATCAGTTTTGGGGTGTCATTAATCTACACCTGCAGCAGATCGCATGGACGCCGTGCGATTGCGAGGCAGCGCGATGAGGGGAAAACGCAGCGAATTTTGTTGCTTTTTTTTACCATATCACATCAGTGTGAACCAGGGCTGACACCCGCAGCAAATCGTATGGACGATGTGCGATGTCCAAGCAGCGCGATGTGGGGAAACACAGCGGATCTGGTTTCCCAAATCACATCAGTGTGAACCAGCGCTCAGGGACTTTAAAAAGCACAACGGTGCTTTTTTGCTTCAATAGACATCAATGGAGAAGCTGCAGAAAAGCTTATATAGTGTGTTTTTGCCATGATTTTTTGGTTTTTAATCTGCCCAACAACAAACTGGCCAATAAAAAAAAACAAAAAAAAAAAACAAGCATTAAAAAAATGCAAAACGCCCGAAAAGAGAGTCAAAAACGGGTGTGTAAAAATGCAAAACATACTGCAAAAAGCATTAGAGAAACAGATCAAAACTAAGCGGAAGTGCAGAATTAAGAACAGAAGTTATGTGCTCCTCTGTTCCACATACCAGTTTGATTCAATACCCTCAGTATTGGAGAAAGGAATGATGATCTGTATACTGCACAGAACCTGTACAGAGAACCATTAATCACTGAAGACGCAGAGCAGAAGCTGAAACCACTGCATGAGTCCAGCTAAGCCCTTCCGATCCCTTCATACCACGTGATTTCACTCATCTAATTGTGGAAAGCAGAATGAACAGCTAAAGAGATCTCAGATTTCTTCCTTGGTGTTTTCAGTCCAGCGCTAATCAGATGCTTCTTGGTACACTAATGTGTACAGACAGGCCAACGATAAAGAAAGAAATGTTTACACAGTCCTGGATATGGGATAACAACTCTAAAAATCAGACGGAAAAAAAAGCAGACATAATAATAGGTATTATTTGCAAAGTAGCTTATTGTACCTGAACATTAGCTTAGCACAAAGAACAGCTAAATGTTCCTTTAAACACAATAAATGGCAAAGGGGGGCAAGTCAACATTTTACCACGTTTAGACTTTGACAGCCATTGTCAGCCAGGGTTTCCATGGAACCAGGGCACCTCCAGAGTCTTCTAGGGGTGATGTGGCCAACGGACCTATCTGATGGTGCCTGCATATTTCCAGGGCCAACCCCACGTGGCAGAGCCATTGGCATGACAACAGTAAAAATTTTGGCCAGGGCATTTTTTCAACGTGAATGTGGGGGAACACAACTCCGGCACTTAATGTATGTAATGGTGAGGGGTGCTGGAGGGTGTGTTGTTGCTGGCTGCTGGGGGGAACCATTGTTGCTGCTGGGATTTTTTTTTCCCTGAGGGGGGTCTATTGTTGCTGGGGGTTAAAGGAAATGGTTTGTGGAACTTTAGATGAGACACATAGCTTGAAAAAAAAAAAATGTATACATGTTTATTATCATAAAAAGCATAGCATGACACATTGCAGTTAATGCATAACAAAATGTTGGCGATTTCATCTGTATGCATAAACACACATTATATATATACACACACACATACACAGACAAATACGGTGTGACATAAAATATTGCAACAACCACCATTTTATTCTCTAGGGTCTCTGCTAAATATGTATATGTATGTATATATATACACACACATATATTATATATATATATATATAATATATATATATATATATATATATATATATATATATATATATATATATATAGTTTGGGTGCTCCAAGTAATTTTCGAGCAGGAAAGAATGATTTCTACTTGTAAGCAACACATGTCAGAAAAGGTTTGGTCTTTAAACGGTTAAACTTCCCTCATCTACAGCTGGAGTTCTTTCCTTTGATGAAAGAAGGAAAAGATACTTTGTTTCTACTTATTCCAGCATTGTAATAAAACTTGGCAGGCTGCCTGGATTTTTTTTTCCAGCTGTGAAAACTCTCTGCACTTGCTAGAAAGATTGTGACATGCTGTTTTGAAGATCGGGAAGGGAAAAAGATTGCGAGTTCGATTCTTAACGATTAATTGTGCAGCTCTAACACACACACACACAAAATTGCATAAAAACCCATTGCAGTAACTGGTATTGTAGGCCAAAAATGCTGAATATAAATCAATAAAAAAAAAAAAAAAAGAGTAAATGGGGTCAAAAGTTGGACTACATGTTAAAGACATGATTGTATCCAATGAGCTTGATGCATTTCGTGGATTCCACTCATGGCATATTGGCAAAAAAAACAGAGTATCAATATGATCTAATATTTTACCCAAATGGAAAGAAAAAGATGGGGGCAGGAGAACGTCCTATGCCTCATCTAAAGTCCCACAAACCCTTTCCTTTCTCCTCCGATTTAGGGATGGAGGTGTATACATACATGCACTTCATTTAAAGTCCCACAAACCCCTCCATTTTTCTATACTGTTGCTGGGGTGGGGACAATTGTTGCTGAGAGGGATCTACTGTTGCTGGCTGCTCTGGAGATCTATTGTTGGTGGAAGGGGTATATGTTGTTGCTGGGAGGGTGTTACTGTTGCTGGGGGGGGGGGGGTTATTGTTGCTGGCTGCAGGAGATCCATCATACAATTTTGCTTGTTATCAGTAACAAATTTCATACAAAATTGCTTAGCCCCATAAAATGATACTTGGTTCTGTGTTCTCCAAAAGGGGCGCGTTACTGGGAGGTGCGTAGGGGGTGGAACCAAGGGGTGACTTGGAAGGGGTAGGGCATGGAACCAAGGGGTGATTTGGAAGGGGTAGGGCATGGAACCAAGGGGTGATTTGGAAGGGGTAGGGCATGGAACCAAGGGGTGATTTGGAAGGGGTAGGGCATGGAACCAAGGGGTGATTTGGAAGGGGTAGGGCATGGAACCAAGGGGTGATTTGGAAGGGGTAGGGCATGGAACCAAGGGGTGATTTGGAAGGGGTAGGGCGTGGAACCCAGGGGTGACTTGGAAGGGTGGGGAAAAAAAAAGCTCTGTTTTTCTGACCATCGATAAAAAAAATGGTACTTTTCCCACCGACTACCAATGCAGAGGGCATTTTTCCCTCTGACACCCAATGAATTGGTTTTAGAAGGGGTTCCTCAAGACCTGAAAATTGTAAAGGTTCCTCTGTGATAAAAGGTTGAGAAAGGTTTCTTTAAATGCTATTAGAAACCTATACTACTGGAGCACAGTCCTATTAAGCCTTATGAACAAGACAGGCCTTTCAGCACTACAATTGAGAAAAGGAAATAGATTCTCAGAACAGTATTTGTAGATGACAGCATCACAAAAACAACAAGTACACAAGTATTTGCTTATGTTACAAAGGGCTGCCGAGCAGAAGGCCTTATTAAGAGCCACCTGTGTGTTCAGAGTCACGCAAGCTTCATAACCGCGCTCTCTGAAGACAAACACGCTAACAAAACAAATTACCACATTGTGGCTCCTACTCGACACCACCCTGTCATCCCAAAATGACAGCTTATTCATTTAACTAATGCATTGCCAGTAGAGCTGCAGGATTCTGGAAAAAATGAGAATCATTTTTTTTTTACTTAGAAGATCACGATTCTGAGGAACTTTATTTTAAAGATTTACGACCCCTGAACATTAGGTTATCAAACAACACAGCAATAAAAAAAGACATAATGCTCTTTGCTTCAAATTTAAAGATCTACTGAAAACTAATGTAATGTGTAAAGAAATAAAAAAAATAAATAAATAAATAAAAAAAATTACCCATAAGTTATATTAGGGTCTTTTTTTTTAAATTTTATAATACTCGCCGATACCAAGTACCGATACCTACCGCAACGTTTTTTGTTTACACTTCATCTGTCAGCAATGGTACAAAGCATTGAAAATTTATTTTACAAGTGAAACAAAATGTGTGTTTTTTCATTGTGCGCTTTTTTCAATGGGAAACGTGTAAATATATGTTAAAAAGGTATATGTGCGTCATATGTGGTACATCAGTTGTCCACGGCCACAAAAGCATCTAGGGGATGCCTCGGGTATGAAGGCCGCCAGACTTGCTGGGACCATATACCATCTCATTAAAACTTTGAAATTTGCTATTAGTGAAGTATTTATGATGGATTTCATGGCCCCCTGGCCTTTTTTGTGCCACTCGTCCAGCTCAATACTCTCCTGGAGGTCAGCCTCCTATCTGTTCATATATTCAAACTTTTCAGTACAATTCGTGAGGACTGTGTATATTTCAGAGATATGGCCTCTGATCTTCTATTGTGTGCAGAAATATTGCATAGGGGTCATCGTAGCCATGTCTGAATTTTTGGATATTGTAGACAAGAAATGCACTATCTGTGAGCATCTAAAGAACTCTGAGATCTGTAACTGGTGCTTGTCCTCTAATGCCCTTCTCGTTAGGATGCCTCTATGATCGTATATATCTGCTATTCTCAGTAGACCCTTGTTCGTCCACCACTCAAACGTTCTGGGAGAGAGGCCCGGGGTGAATCTTAGGTTCCCCAACAGTGGAGCTAAAAGGAGTATGTAAGGATTGGAAGTTGTGAGATTTAAGTAATCTGTCCCAAATGCTCATAGAGATAGAAAGTGCCGGACATAGAATCGGGGGTCTCTGTTTAGGAAACAACCAAAGAATGGAGTTGATTGGGTTTGTCTTACAGGCTTCGGCTTCTATCTGCATCCAAACTGGATGTGGTCATGAGCTATGGAATCTAGTAATGTGTGCTAACTGTGCAGCTTTTCTTTTTCTTTAACGCACATCCACAGGGCAGGGAACTCCCGGATTGCAGTTGATAAGGCTGGCAGTCTTATTATAGGGCAGTTTCCTAGTAATTTGGGCCAAACCTAGAATCTTTGCTCTAGTCTAGATCCTTGAGACAGGCGACTGACCAAATAGTACAAATCTAGCCCAACTCATGCAAGGCCAAATCTATTGTGTGGAATAGTCAACGCCAAGTTTGTACACGTGTCTGTGGACAAATAAAATATTTGGTGGCAGGCTCCAGTTTATCCCTTAAAATTCAGTTGGGCCGATAAAATCAACAAATAGGCAAATTCAAGATGCTTTCCATTAAAAATGAACAAGCACAGCAGGAAATAATATTAAGCTGTATAGAAAATGAAACCAACTATATCGCATTGAAGAAATAAAAGGAAAAGAAAGGAACACACAACAAAACGGCTCTAAAATTAGCCACAAAAACCAGCATTTATTTTAAGAAGCTATACAAACTGTACAAAAGAGGATACAGATGAAGCACACAACATTTAAAAAATGTGCATGAGAGAAAAAAAAAATAAAGGAGATCCGAATTACCTTTTGAGGTTTCTCTAACACTAAAGCTTGCCTCCCATGGCTCAAATTCTGCAGGAATCAGACCAAACTTAAGCCATGGGTGGCCCGGTGGACACCACCCAGTTCGAAAATTATCAACTGAGAAACCGAAGGTACCAAAACGGAAAAAAAAAAAAAAAGTTGGTGGATTGCAGCTTATTGGCCGACTGCTCAGGTATCCTGACAGCCGCAGCTGCCTGCTGTCAGAATACAATAGCTGGCAATGGCAAATCTTCCCGTTCCATAAAAATGTAGCAGGTGTTCTGTTGAATCTATGAATTTCTATTGGTCAAGACCACAGCTTTTCTGGTTAGCAATACAAAATAAATAAGAATAAAAAGGGCATGATGAATATGCACAGAAACACTATACACATTTATAAATACACTGACTCATGTATTTTTAGCTACCAGGTTAAACAGGATCTACTTGTATAAAACATTTACCGCTTGCACCAAAAAAAATAAATAAAAAAAAATACAACCCAGACCTGCAACAGCCAGCAACAAGCAAACTTTACTTAGGGTGAACTAAATATTGCACCGAACATTTTCCAGCAAACAACATGCAGCAAAATGATTAGTGGGGTGGTCAGGTACTAACCCCCCACCACCCCCACACTTCCTTCATACCAAGTACTATAGCAGCTCTAAGATTGGGGTGTAGGACAGGTGGGTGTCATTTACAGTGAAATTCTGATACACTAATAGTTACTGCAGCCATTGAATTTAATCTCCCACACGCCAATATACAAACAGCAAAGAGGCAGGCCTCAAAGTGCAATTACAATCAACTAAAGCCAGCCATAGAAGAAGGAGTGATTTTCTGTGATTGCAGGGGAAAAAAAAAAAAAAAAAAAAAAAAAAAAAATCGCTCGATTCTTCCCCCATGAACACAATTAGTGTTGATAGGGTAATCTCTCCTGGCAGAGCCATTGTGTTCTCCTGGGTGCGGGGAAAGCCACCCGCACCAGCAGAACAGTGATTACTGCAAGCGGCAATAATTGTATGTAAATTCCAACAGAGATAAGCTTTAAAGGGCAATTCTGTGTGCAAAAATTATAAAAAAGAAAAAAGAAATAGGAATACTCCCCTTCCCACCTTACACAACCATACTGCAAGGTTGAACTCCTCATTAGGTCCTGGGGTGTTGGAATAGGTAGAAATACTTACCTTATTCCGTCCAGTAGTGCAGTTGGGATGCTGCAGCCTCCATCCCAAGCCGCTCACATGTGCGCACGTTGCATTGTACGTGATGACACCGAGGGACCACCCACAGGCTGGAGCTTCAGGGGCAAGGAGAACGCCGGTGTCGGGGGTTAGGGCAAGTCATACTGCCTCTCGTTCTAACCCCCCCACCCCATCCCCTCTAGACATAATGGGGATTTAACCCTTGCAGTGCACTTAAGCTCCCACAGCATGGGTAGATTTTGACCGCCCCTCCATGCTTTCCCAAGTTGGGCTGTAAACACCAAATAAAATCAAAAAAACCCAAGGAAAGGGTTAACGCTGCGCTAGAAAACAGTGTAAATTGATATGTGAAATGTAAAAGCTGCCAGCACTAAAAAGTCCAATACTAAACTCCAAACACCAAAAAAAACCAAAATAAGTGCAGCGCTAAAACTAAATAAAATAATAAATCATACTAGAGAAAATCATACAGAGGTGATTGAACCACCAAGCAATAAATAAAATTAAAAAACACAACAAGTCTCCTATGAAGGGCAGAGACAAATGTCTCAACATATGTCACATGTGAAAAAATATAAAGCATAAAAAAGTGATAAAGTAAGTCCCAAGATTGTTGCAGAGAAAAAAGTCCATAAGTGAAGTAAGTGGATAGTCAAAATGGAAATATTCTGGAGAGGTGTGACACAGGTGAATCCAACATCCAAAGTGAACTTGCACCCAAGTGAGGTATGAGGCTCCTTACCAGCTCAGGATGACCACCATGACAGTGGTCCCACCAGGCATTTGGGAAATTAACAGGTCACCCACAAACCTATGCCGATCTCTCCAGTATGTGGAACTCAAAAGACAAAAATCAAGAAAGAGCTCCCATAGCGTAAAATTGCAAAACAGTAAAATTTATTATGCTAAAAGATTGCACTTACAAGAAACTTCCATCAAAAACAGCGTATGACCGAGCATCACGATTGCGGCGTCTCCACGAGCTTCCGCCTGCTTACTGCGTATGTCCCATCAATCAGAGAAAACGTAATGATGTCAGCGTCACAGGCTCCTCCCTACGCGTTTCGTCACGAAGGGACGTCGTCTGGGGATTGGCCAATCCCCAGACGACGTCCCTTCGTGACGAAAGGCGTAGGGAGGAGCCTGTGACGCTGACATCATTACGTTTTCTCTGTGATTGATGGGACATACACAGTAAGCAGGCGGAAGCTCGTGGAGACGCCGCGATCGTGATGCTCGGTCATACACTGTTTTTGATGGAAGTTTCTTGTAAGTGCAATCTTTTAGCATAATAAATTTTACTGTTTTGCAATTTTACGCTATGGGAGCTCTTTCTTGATTTTTGTCTTTTGAGTTCCACATACTGGAGAGATCGGCATAGGTTTGTGGGTGACCTGTTAATTTCCCAAATGCCTGGTGGGACCACTGTCATGGTGGTCATCCTGAGCTGGTAAGGAGCCTCATACCTCACTTGGGTGCAAGTTCACTTTGGATGTTGGATTCACCTGTGTCACACCTCTCCAGAATATTTCCATTTTGACTATCCACTTACTTCACTTATGGACTTTTTTCTCTGCAACAATCTTGGGACTTACTTTATCACTTTTTTATGCTTTATATTTTTTCACATGTGACATATGTTGAGACATTTGTCTCTGCCCTTCATAGGAGACTTGTTGTGTTTTTTAATTTTATTTATTGCTTGGTGGATCAATCACCTCTGTATGATTTTCTCTAGTATGATTTATTATTTTATTTAGTGTAAACACCAAATAATTTTTTAGTACTTTCCCTGTTGTAAGAACAAGAACAACAACTGTGACATTTCTGTTTTCACATTAATTACGTTTTCAGTTGTAGTATTTCATAGTTATGTCAAGTCACTCACCTGCCCATGGTTAATGAAGCCATGTTTGTTACATATTCCATCAGCCACTGCAGGACCACCCGGTATTCGGGCTGCCCAGGTATTTGTATAGATTTTGTGTCCAGTCAACTCTGCGAACAATATTGACAAGCAAGTCCAAACCAGAAACAGCACAGCGGGCCTCAGCTCCATGACAAAGCTTCGTGCTCCCAGGAGAATGGAACGCAGTCCTCAAATCAAGTCACATCAGATGCCTGACTCCGCACAATCCGCTTCCTCTGGGCAGGAACTTCGCTGAGTCCTGGGGATCATGGGGTCTTAAATCAATGTGCAATTGCTCCGTAGAAGTAAAAATAATCCTCCTAATGAGGTGGAAGACTGCAGCCAGGAAGATTGGGTCCAGATACGATTCTGTATCCAGGGAGAGAAGAGAGAGAAAACTGGTTTTAGGTCATGTACTAGTAAATGTACAAATATCAGCCAAAAGAAGGGCCCCCTACTTCAATGAGAAGCAAAGAGGGTCCGTAATAAAAATCTCGACATTGCAGCAAGTTCAAAACGTCTTTTGCTGGAAAAGGAACAGTTTGTTCAACATTCTATTGCAAACAACCTCCAGAGCAATTATTTTCTTCTTTTTAAAACATCCCCTTTTTGACTAAATTTGTTCATACAAGGCGCCAAAACTTTAATAATGGTAACAAGACCAATAACAAAACTAATATTATGCAATATAATGGTATGGTAATAATAATAATAATAATAATAATAATAATAATAATAATAACCACCATCAGTTATTATCACTATTAAAAATGTATTATTATTACTAAATATCATTTTATTATCAACAGCATTAACAATATTAAGATCATCAATAATAAAATTATTTTTATCATAATTATTAATACTATTATCACTTAACAGTAATGATAATATCATCTACAGTAATCATACATTTTATTATTATTCTGTCAATTTACTCTGAACATACTATTCATACACATCAGTCCCTGCGCCCAATGATCTTACAAATCTCTCAATCTCAATAGACAGGAGTCAATTAACCCTCCAGAACGTCTTTAGGAGTGTGAGAAGAAAGTGTACTCAAAGAAAACCGACACGTGAGAACAGGCAAACTCCATTCAGCTAGTGTCCTAGCTGCAAACAAAAAAATAAATAAATCGCAATAAGCGTAGATTGAGTGGTTTGTGCAAGTTATAGAGTCTATAAAAGGGGATCAATTTATGGCATTTTTTTTTTTTTTTACTACTAATGGCGGTGATCTGCGAATTTTAGCAGGACTGCGACATTGCGGCGGACAGATCGGGCACTTTTTTTGGGACTATTGACATTCATACAGCGATCAGAGCTGATTACTTTATAAATGTCACTGGCAGGGGTTAACGCGATCAAGGGGTTAAATGAGTCCTAGGGAGGCGTTTCTAACTGTGGGGGGGGGGGGGTGGGACTGACATGGAGTAGAGACAGAAAGTTGTTCCTGATCACTAGGAACAGCAGAGCTCTCTACTTCCCTGACAGAACGGGGATCTTTCTGTTTACATTGACAGATCCCCATTTTGTCTCTGAGGAGCGATCGCAGGTGGCCGGCGGACATTGGCTCTGAGGATGGGGCACGGGCGCGCCTGCTACAGCCTTTTTAAAGAGCTGTCATACAATGACAGCGATTCACGCAGCCATGCCAACCTGCTGCAGTACAACTACGGCGGGTGGTCGGCAAGTAGTTAAGCTTTAACAAAAAAAAAAAAAAAAAAAAATGGAAGCCGATTGTTTTTTCTGAACAGCTGCATCAGATTTTGCGCACTCCAGTTTTAGTAAATCAATCCCGCTGTATTGCATCTATGCATGAGCCATGTTTTCACCATAGGATCCTTGATTTGGACCACAGAACAACTACAGTTTTTTTGCACTCAGCAATCAGATCGAACAAAATAATGTCAGCCCTGGTTCATGTTGATGCTACTTGGAAATCGCGCTACTTCACTTGAAGTAGCGCAATTTCCAAGTAGCAAGGTCAACAAAAAAACAAACAAAAAAAAAAAACACCTGCCCTTTTTATACACGTCAAGACACCACAACATGCATTGCATTCACATCTGATCAATGCACTGTATGTGTCCTTTGGTGTCCAATTCAAAATAATGGCAACACATATAAAACAGTGCATTACATTCACTGCAGTAACGCTCAGTAAAACACAGATTCTGAGACGTATTGTTGCATTATGGGTGTGAACGAGCCCTAAAGTGGTGTTACAATCCCACGATTTGCTTGTAGTAGAGGCACTTCAAGTCTCAGCCTGCCCTTGTATAGCGAGAGCTTTCAGGGCTCTAGGTTTGCCATCTGTAATTTAAATTCTACTCAGAAAGTTTCAAGCAGCACTAGATCCTCAAATATGAAATAATTAACAGCCAAGAAAATTAAAATGTAGCAGGCATTGCTGACTGATTATGCTGCCAATAATTTGTCTGGCAGCCTCCGTGTTTTGAAATAGCTTGACACTTTGTGGGTCGGTTTTATTACAGGAGGTTAAAAAAAAAAAAAATAATAATAATTAAAAAAAAAAAAAAAAAACTTTCAGGACTTCACCTCACTTTTTTTGTGGAAATAAATTGAACTCCACATGTGCAGTTGTTTATCGTAAGCCTGTAATAGACTCTCCGCGGTTTTTCTCTGTCAGTAGAGCTTTATGCGTATAAAAATGTAACTTATCAGTTCGGAACATTAAGAAGGACAATAAAAAAAAAAAAAAAAAAAAAAAGGAACCTGCTTCTGCACAGTGGTAGGCCTTCTTCCAATTAAAAAAGCTTATAGAGCTGGCCCACTTATTTTGCTATTTTAGTGTAAGCTGACAATTGTACCAACTCTGCTGGTGTAATGCTTAGAATCCGTAATTTTGCTTTTCCTATTATAATTATGCTTCCCCCACCAACCACATTGACATCAGCAAGATGGTCAAATATAAAATAAAGGGGGAGAATTCAACTAAAATCACTTGTCCAGTAGTGTGCAACTACCTACTAAACTGACTTTCCCCTCACCCCCCCAACACTCCATCCAGGCTTCAATCCTCACCCTAAACTTTCTGGTCTCAGAGAACTCCCGCTAAAAATTACTATATCTACAACTCATGATACATTAGTGTGATGGTCGGTGGGAAAAATGCTCCTTACACGTGGTCATTGGGAAGGATTACTCCTCTACAGATAGCTAAAAAAAAAAAACCATAAATGGTGTCAATGGGAACTCATTTGAGAGAAATTGCTCAAAGACCCCCTAGCAACGTCTGGAGAAACCCTGGTTGAGAAATTCTACTCAAAAAAAAAAATAAAAAAATATATTATATATATATATATATATATATATATATATATATATATATATATATATATATATATATATATATATATATATATATATATATATATATATATATATATATATATATATACCGTGAAAAGAAGCCGCCTAATGTATCTACCACAATGTATAGCTATCTATCTTAGCTATATATAGTGGTAGATACATTAGGCGGCTTCTTTCTCACGGCAGATTTTGCCAGTACAACTTTTTCTGACTTTTTGTGGCTACAACTACCCCTCTCCATCATATCTATGAAGGTGCATCATAAACACACATGGACAGTAGCATGGTCAACCTGTGGAAAGGTTAACATTAGATATCGAGCCCTCTTCTCCAACGAATGAGAGAATGTCTTGTACTCTTAAAAAAAA
The DNA here is from genome assembly GCA_037952835.1 of Lithobates septentrionalis. Taxonomy (NCBI): domain Eukaryota; kingdom Metazoa; phylum Chordata; class Amphibia; order Anura; family Ranidae; genus Lithobates; species Lithobates septentrionalis. Next base: position 1,683,462 of record JBBDGP010002445.1, read on the forward strand.
TAAAAAAAAATACTACAAGACATTCTCTGAAATGTGGAGGTGCTGAGTGAGCAACTCCCATGTGTTCAGTATATAGACATCAAGTTTCTTGTGCATCACCTGGAAGAGACCATCACTCACTGTATATAGCACAGGCTACTACTGAGAAGGTCCCCAGTGAACATGAGATTTAAAGAATTAGATTTAACCAAGTTGGACCAATGTAAGAAAGTAAAAAAAAAAAAAAAAAGGAAGAAGAAAGAAGTCTCCTGGAGTTCAAGCTTCACATAGTTTGTCTCAATCATCTAAAATCACAACTTGCTCATTAGAAAGCTTGGCCATGACATTAAAGACCAAAAAAGTTTCCCCAACCTTTTCTGTGTCTCTTGTTCAAAAGTAAAAGAAGACATGTTCTACCCACACACTTATCTCAGAGGAAAATATCCAACAATGCTGATCGCTCTATCCCCCAGACTCGTTGACCAAGCAACCGTGAGCACCGACTGTACACAACAGGATCTGTGCCAGACTGAGGAAAAAAAAAACAAAAAAAAAAAAAAACCTGTCAACACCTTACTGTGCCCACTATTGCATTCAAATGCCTAATGACAGGTTCACTTTAAGATAGCATACTTGCGAGTAGAACTTGACATATCTGGAACCAGCCTCTAGCAACTTTCTTACCCCAGAGGCATGCTTCAAATAAAATTTTAGGTCTCGGGAATCCCCCGTTAAAACCAATTCACTAAGAGTCAGTGGGAAGAATGCCCCTAATGCCCCGTACACACGAACAGAATTTCCATCAGAAAAACCTTGTATGGTTTTTCCGACAGAATTCCGCTCAAGCTTGCCTTGCATACACACAAAAGTTCTCTGAACTTTCAAATGTCAAGAACGTGGTGACGTACACTACGACGAGCCGAGAAAATTAAGTTCAATGCTTCCAAGCATGCGTCGAATTGTTTTTGAGCATGCGTAGGAATTTTGCGCGTCAGAATTGCTACAGACGATCGGAATTTCCGATAGGAACTCTTTCAGTCGGAAAAATAGAGAACATGCTCTCAATCTTTTGCTGATGGAAATTCCGCCAGCAAAAGTCCGATGGAGCATACACACGGTCAGAATTTCCGACCAAAATCTCACATCGGACTTTTGCTGGCGGAATTTCCGATCGTGTGTACGGGGCATTACACATTGGTGGTTAGTCAAAAGAATGCCTCCCTTACAGTGGTGGTCAGAATGCCACCCTTAAAGACGGCTAAACAGATCATTGGTGTCATCCCACTGGCTCTGAACCATGGACTGCTGGACCCTGAACTATCCTGGCATCAGATAGAACAGGGGTTTTCAACCCTGTCCTCAAGTACCCCCAACAGGCCATGTTTGCAGGTTTTCCTTTATCTTGAACATGTGCTTTAAATCTGAATCAATGGCTTGGTATTTTGGACAGCTATTTTATCCAAGAGAAATTCCCAAAACATGGCCTGTTGGGGGTACTTGAGGACAGGGTTGAGAACCACTGAGATAGAAGGTCAATCAGCCACATCGCAAGGAACCCCTACCAACCTCTGGAGGAACCCTCGTTGAAAATGGCCACTGTATATTATGCAGCTTTATAAAATATGCTTAAGTTTGAATTTCCTCGTTTTGTGCCATAAAATGCAAAAACATGGTGTCCAGGTGCTCATTAAACAAGGCAATTTTCTTGTTCAAACCAACCCGTTAACAAAAGTCCTGAGGTTTAATTGAGGCATGTGCCTTTTATTTCCGCTTTGCTTTCGACAGACTAAATGAAGCCATGGTAATATAATAAATAGACATTAAAGCCATGTAGCTGACAATAAGATGAGTGCAATGTGGTGGCAGTTACATGCAACACTGACACGAAAACCCTGTAATATACATACAGATAACAAGCTCATACTACAAGAATAAAAGCTTTCCTGTCCCCGCAAAAATCTGCTCACTGCTGCAAGACGAACTGCATCAAAATACATCTTTATCATCACCATCATCATCAACTTGTACATTTGTAGAAGGTCTTTAAATAATAGGCTCTAGCTAGGCAGACTGGCAGCTATTTCACCAAAAATGAAGCATCATGGGACCTCTGCAGGTCTCCCAGCTTGTCATCAGAGCGCTGGAACCCACCACAGTCCCTTCACAATTTGCTTGACAGGTGTTAGCAGCATGTACATTCCTCTTCTCTTTTTTTATTAAAAAGCTAAAGTGCAACTGGCTTCTTCATACGAAAAAGTTAGGAAACGTCTCAATTAGCACTTTCAACTGTCAAAAGTTCTGGTTGTTGTCGTACAATGAGAAGATTGCATTTGATTGCTGCAGCCATTCCCCACTAGACTTTTCACCGAGATTACGTTAAGGCACGCCAGGTCTCCAGATTTATTCTACACAGAAAACACACTTCATTCAGGACATTATCAAACCAATGCTTTCAGATCCTCACCCTGACAATTTAGTTAAGTGGCACTCCAGCACAACGGCTAATTACAGATCTGAAATACAGTACACAGCCAAGATATTTATCGTACAGCAACACTGGCTTAAACCAGTAAATTACCTATGAATGAGAATAGCAAACAGTGAAGAGTTCTTCCCCTAATTAAAAGGCGACTCAACTTCCCTTGGAAAAATAAATAAAAATTTATATAATATATATATATATATATATATATATATATATATATATATATATATATATATATATTATATATATATAGTAGATAGATAGAGATAGAGATAGAGAGAGAGAGAGAGAGAGAGAGAGAGAGAGAGAGAGAGAGAGAGAGAGAGAGAGAGAATATACAATAGAAGCCATGTTGTAATTTAAGGTTATAAAAAAAAAAAAAAGACTTTTGCTTTTCAATCTGCTGCAATTTTCTGCGATGTTCAATGCAATATAGCAACCTGGAGGTGTTCCGGAAACTGGTGGCGTACTTTTTGGCTTGTGTGATTGGCTTTTCCAAAACATCTGCACGGAGATGATTTTTTTATTATTATTATTATTATTATTATTATTATTATTATTATTACCACAGGTCGCAGGAAAGAAATTTGCATGGGATTTCCCCATCAACACAAAACGGTGTTGATGCCAGAATCCCTTCTCCTGGGCGATTGACTTCTCACGGTGTGGGGAGAAGGGGCACTAGCGATAAATCGCAAGAGAATCGGGCAGGCTGGTTGTACCAAAGTTGATCGATCAATTAGCCTGCCCATTAATGGTTTTAATCTCGGCCCGTTCCTGCTGAACTGAACGTGTATGGCCGGCCTAACCGCAGTATAGACAGCTATGAAGACCTGAGAGTTGATCAAATCCCTCTAACCAACACAAAAAAAAAAGAAAAAGCTTTAAAGCATTTCAATAGAGGGACTCCCAGCTGTCAGCGATCATATTTTAAAGCACTGATCAGTGATTTTCTTTGCTAAATGCACCGTAAACTCCCGTGATACGTTCTCGTTTCTAGAAAACTACGGAGACCTGTCATTTGACAGCCAAGTTGCAGCAATGAGTTACACTTCTCTGAAACAAGTCCCATTAGAAGAAGAAAAAAAAAATGAATAAAAAAAAAAAAAAAAAAAAAAAAAAAAGGTGAGAGCGGTCCCAAGCATATACATGTGACAACAGCACTTGGAGCAGAATGTCCTGCGATACGTCAACCTAACAAGTATCCGAGATACCAGCACTGCCTACTCTGCAAGGAGCTGACCTGATAAAGCCCTCATCACACTTTGGAGAAGCAAGACTGTGCCCCAGTGACCACAGGGAAGGGATTGTAAATCCCCTCTATAAATTTGCTGGGCTCTTTCAGTAGACATGTGGAATGAGGTCACTACAAGTGCGGGAAGCAGTCTTCCTACACTGCACTGACCGCAGCCAGCCTGTCTCTGCTTTGTGCAGGTATTGACATGCTGTGGTCTGGAAGCACTTAACCCCTTAGCAGTATTAAAGTAATAGCTTAAACTAACTTCTCAAAAAAAACAAAAAAACACAACACACAAAAGAGAAGAAAAACCAGCAAGCACAATCAATTACTTTTCATTTTAAAAATGGAATTAGATCACATAACCAGTAGGGTTATGTATAGGTGCCTCAAAACGACTCAAGAGGCCCACTTAATTAAAAACAGCTTTCTTTCTTTTAGAAGAAGGCATTACTAATGGGAAAACCCAATAACTACATGAACCGATCAGCTTTTAATCATCAGAAAATTGGCATGTAAAGTACTTTATTAGCTCCCATTCCTGCACCTTCCTCTCCCAGTCTGATGCTGCTCTATGGTGAATAAAAGGTTCAAGGCAACAAGTCAAATTATTAAAAAGCAGAGAATTAAATTGGTGAAAATACAAAACCATAAGCTTGGTGAAAAAAATAGATTATATATATATATATAATAATAATAATAATAATAATAATAATAATAGATCACTTAAAATGGTTGTAACCTGACAAAAAAAGAAAAAAGAAAAGCAGATAAAAAAAATAAAAAAAATAAAACAGATTAAAACAGCACATGCTTGTGCGGTGTCATTTGTCCTTCTCCAAGCTGTAAAAAAAAAAACAAAAAAAAAAAAACCTGGCTGTTCCTGTGTTCTTGTGTTTGCTGACCACCGTAATCATGGCTGCCAATTATGGTGTGGTCAGTTTACATGCCTCCGTCATCCTGCTGCTCTCCTCTCTCCCCCTCCCTCCCTGCCTGTCAGCTCCTGTGTGTGCGAGCAGTCTCCGCCCCTCCCCCCTCCTGCCACTATTAATAGCTGGCAGTAAAAAGGTAAATAAATATTACTGCCAGCCCTTCTGTTCCATTAATCCATCCTACACTGTCTAATGGTTTTATAAAATGATGCCTGTAAATACCTTATCGTAGATCTTTTATGGCTGGTTACGAGACCTCCGGCTGCTCTCCTCCCCCATCTAGGACTCTGTGCACTGGTCCAAATCATTTGGTGGAGGGGGGGATTATGGTGTGGGGTTGTTTTTCAGGGGTTGGGCTTGGCCCCTTAGTTCCAGTGAAGGGAACTCTTAAGGCCTCAGCATACCAAGACATTTTGGACAATTTCATGCTCCTAACTTTCTGGAAACAATTTGGGGATGATCCCTTCCTGTTTCAACATGACTGCACGTCAGTGCACAAAGCAAAGGTCCATAAAGACATGGTTGAGCGAGTTGGGGGTGGAGGAACTTGACTGGCTTGCACAGAGTCCTGACCTCAACCCATAAGAACACCTTTGGAATGAATTAGAGTGGAGACTGCGAGCCAGCCCTTCTGGTCCAATAATATATATATATATATATATATTTTTTTTTTATATATAATATCTTTTTTCCCCCAAAGCAAAAAAAACACACACGAGAGTCTTCTTAAAAGCTCCACTCTGGGATGCCGTAAAGTTAATAACTTACCCTATTCTTCCATGCTGTGCAACCGGTCCCCCAAAGTCATTCCCCCAGTTCTAAGTGTATTCCACATCATCAGGTACAATGCACAGTCCTGCACTGTATGTGAGGACACTGAAGGCTCCCCTGCACTAGTATTCTATAAATACATTGGAGCATTTTACTCATGCGCTGTGGGGGGGGGGCCCACAGAATGACTATATTGCATCACCCCAGTTATATGTATAGCGCACAACAATGCAAATCATTCAAATGCAAATAGAACATAAATTATTCATATTAATAATAATACATTCTTCACAATCACCAACATCAGATCCAATTTATATACTAGAAGTGGGCAGAACATTACATGACACAGATTTAAAGATGTCCTTGCTATTACTAACAGCTTTAGTCAATGACTAATGTCAAAATACAGTACATGAGGTTACAGAATAATGCCCGAGTTCACCACCATTTCAGTTAAGGGCACATAAATCAAAGTACAGGGCAAAGGTTTTTAAAAGAGTAATTTTCGCTCTGACAAATTTTAAATTATTTTCTATATAAATCACTGTGTTATTATATTAAAACCAGCTCAAGCAAGCTCTGCCACAAGTAATGATTTAGCTTGGTCTTCAATGCCACACAAACTTTTTCATTAACATGGCCCTTCCATGAAAAATGAAAAAGTTGCTTCCCAGCCCCCACAGCCCAAAATTGGCAGAAAAAAAAAAAAAGTTTTGCCTTTTGTTATACTTTAAAGTTCTAGACTGACTTCTCTATTGTAGGTTAAAGTGGTTGTTAAGCTACACTAACCTGTATACACCATCAGCACTGCCTTCTATTGCAGTGCCTCCCTCTGTGTTTGATTTATAAAAATAAATGCTGCAAATACCTAATGTCACAGCCGAGATTGTGATCACAGGACTGTCCAGCTTTCTCCTTTCCCCCTCGGAGATGGAGCGGGCGGGGGTGATATTCCCCTGCTGACGTCAGTCTAGAGGGGAGGAGGGGGAGAGGAGAGGAGGAGAGAGCTGGCTGGTCATGTGATTGCAATCTCAGCTGTGAAATGAGGTATTTGCAGCATTTATATTTATAAATCAGACCAAGGAGGACACTGCAATAGAAGGCAGTGCTGATGGTGTATACAGGTTAGTGTTAGGAGAGCAGCAGAAGGGGAGGGGGGGGGGGGGGGGAAGGAGTACACAGGAGCAGAGGAAAAGACAGATAGCAGGCTGCGGATGATGGAGGCACGTAAACTGACCACTGTGTCAGGGCTCAGCAGCCATCATACATCATGGTCAGTTTACAATTTACAGAGGGGAGGGGAGAAACTGGCAGGATCAGCCAGGTTTTTTTTTTTAGGTGTTACAGGGGGCCAAATGACACAGGACAAGCATTGTCATATAACATGCTTTAAAAGGAGCAGAATCCATTTATTTTTTTGGGGGGGTTAACAAACACTTTAATGAATCACTGAAATTGTAGCCAGCAGTCTACCCAGAGGCCACCTGCAATCAAATATTCAGGGTCCATGCAAACTAGAATTTTTTTAAGAAAAAAAAAAAAAGAAGCTGGTAATAGCTTTTTGTAGTAGCGTTTTAAGAGCAGTTCCTTAAAAAAAATAAAAGCTCAAACCACACTATTAGTAGCAGTTCTGCTGGAGAAACTCTACAAAAACTATATATTTTTTTCTGCTCCTAGATGCTGAAGCTCAAAAAGCGCTAACAGCCTAAAATAGTGTGCATGGACACATAGGATAACACTATTTAGCTTCTAGGAGCAGAAAAAACAAAAAGTGCCAATAACCACTTCTAGGAGCTTAAAAATAAATAAAAAATAAAAAAGCTAGTATGCATGGAGCCTAAAAAAGGTGGGACATGATGATTTTTATTTTTATTTTTTGCTATTTTTTGTCAATTTATTTATTTCAGTAGGTATGCTGTGTGAATGGGAATACAAGACATCTGGTGGGGTTTTCTCAAATTTGACTGCAAAAGTGGAAATTCAGTTTAAGTATTTCTAAGAGCCATGACTGTGTGAAAAGAAGACAGATGTGCAGTGCAGATGTTATAATAGGATTAAGAGTTTGAAGAGTCTCATCAACAACACTTTTAAAGTGAAGTTGGTGCCTCCTGCAATATATTTGGTTAAATGTAAAGAAAGAAGCTCCCCTATTACTAAAACCTACACGCACTTCTGCATCCATAGGTAGAAAGCTTTAACCCATAGTGTGGTTACAACTACAATAAAGAAAATTACATTTAAACCCCCCCCAAAAAAAAAAAAAATAAATAAAAAATAACCCAAAACACACACACACACACACACACACACACACACACACACATTCCTGCAGTCTAGTAACATGCAAGACTGAAATAACAAGGAGAAAAAAAAAAAAGGCAGCGTTATTAAAATGTTTTAAGTGGAATAATGGAGCATAATCACCATCAGGAACCACTCGCTTTTATCCTCTGCAAGCACATTTAGCCATGAATTACCAGCATAAAAGCTCTGCCAGTAATGACTTTTGATCAAACCAGGCTTTGTGCTAAAAACCGCTTCTTGTTCTTCCTCATTGCCCTCCACACAGACCGTTTTATCTAAGGTTTTCTTAAAACATTTTTTTTAATGTTTTCGTTAACCCCCTTTCTTTTAAACATGTCTGGTACCGCAGCTGTCAATTAGAATGCAATAAGATTTTAAAGTAGTGATTTTTAAATTGGGAATTAAAAAGGAGAAGCACAGCCAAAGCTCGTTTGGCTGTATTTCTCCTGTGGATCACAGTAGTGCAGTTCATTCTGCGCCCCGTGACCAGTTTTCAGCAGACAGCAGGCTGGAGTCACATAGCTGGTCCAGGCTTGTGAAAGATCGTAACGAATATGGTTGGGATCCACCCAGATCCCTGGACCAGTACTTGGTTCAGCCTCTCAGCAAGCAGCTGAGAGCCTGAGCTGGCGGCTCCTGCCCCCCCTCCACAGCCCAGCACTCCAGTGAGTGATGGGGGGGGGGGGGGGCAGAAAGCAGAGAGCCGGTGACTAACCGTCAGCTCTCTGCTTACAGAGCTGTGAGAACTGAGTGAACAGCAGCCTTTGATCGCTTTGTTCTCAGCCTTAGACCTGAGGAACTTTTTTAAAGCATAAAAACTATAGCCATGCAGCTAAATACGTGAAAGAGCATGTGCCATGCATAGGCTTAAAGCTAGTTTATGTCTGGGAGGGGGGGGGGCAGGAAAAAGGTAGTTTTGTTTGCCCGATCCTCTGCTCCCTGGCAGCTGGTGCTCTCCTCTACTTCCCTACACACCGTACGGTGGACTGATACTCTGCACCCTTGCATCCATAACATGGCTATGGGGTATGCATTGTCCCCGATGAGGACCTGCATCTGACAGAGAACAGGGCAGAAGAGGCTGTGGGGACCACTCTTGCAGTGCAGAGGGAGGAGAGCATTGGGTAAGTAGTAAACCTGCTTTTGCGGCCCCTTCGAAGATGGGTGTGTCAAAATATTTGCCAATTTGGCCAGCTTCTCGTAAGATTAAAGGGGCTGTAAAGGCAGAAGGTTTTTTTATCTTAATGCATTCTATACATTAAGATAAAAAGCTTTGTGTACAGCAGCCCCCCTAATACTTACCTGAGGTTCCTCTGTCCAGCAATGTCCATGAGTTTCTCAGGCGTTCGAGATTATCCCTCCTAATCGGCTAGCTGACTTTGAAAGCAGCGGCAGCCAATCAGGAGAGTGGAGGCGGGACCGGTGTCGGGGCGGGGCTCCGTGTCTGAATGGACACATGGAGCTGTGACTCGACTCGGGTGCCCCCATAGCAAGTTGCTTACTGTGGGGGCACTGAACTGGAGGGAGGGGCCAGGATCATAGAAGAGGGACCCGAGAAGAGGAGGATCTGGGCTGCTCATTACACCATTACACAGGGCAGGTAAGTATAACATGTTTTTTTTCTCTATAAAAATAACAAGACTTTACAATCACTTTAAGGCCTGTTGCACAGAGACAAAAGAATTTATAGATGTTTATACTCAGGATCTTGATGACAAAAAGATCTTGAATAAAAGATTTTTACCTTGTTTAAAGTAGTATAAAAAGACACATAAGCGAATACAAGAGTAAAATTATTCTTCAATACCAGTATTGCAAATATACACGTGTAAACGTGAATTACTACACAAGCTCCATTTTTATTTTACAGCTCTTTACTCATTGCTCATCTTTATGCAACTGTGTGTGTGGTTCCATATATTACAACACATCTATATCCATATTAGTAAAATGTGCAAGAGGCCCAATTGATCCCTACCAGCCAAGCTATCCAGGACTCTGACTTCACTTTTCAACTCCGGTCAAAGCGATACAGTTTAGACAAGGGCCTGTCTACATTGTGACTGGATAGTATACAAGTAGCATCTGACCAGGTCACCTATACGCTCGCTCTCCAATCAGCAAGAGAATTGCAGAAGGCCAACAAAGATTGTTTGCAAAATGTAAAAATTAACTGAATATTTTTAATGACGCTAAGCCCCCACTACTGGTTTCCACTTTCATTTCGACTTGCATAGACTTCTGTTGTATGAAGTCGCAAGTCACAATGAAATTGGCAGAAAAAAAAAAACTGTTGTGTGGCTTTGAAATTGCAATGAAGTAGCGTGATTTCAAAGCTGCACCAGTGTGAATAGAGGCTTAGGGCAGATTTTGTAATAATTATGTAAATTGCCATGCTAAAATGTGATAGTATACAAGGCGACTCAATTGAAATGAAATAGAACATAATAAACATAGATCAAACACATGTGCATATTATAAGTGAAAAAAGTCCAGATTGGGTCTGCCAAAACACCGCAGTGACACTTTGCCAAAAGGGAGTGTTCAATTCACTTTGACAATCACCACGTGAGCCTTCAGCAACCACAAGCAATGGACTCTTACCAGAACATGGAGGACTCCACTACAGAGTCGAATGAGCATATACAGTATCTCACAATTCTGAAGCAGAGCATGATCCCCTCCCTTCGGAGACTGGGCCGCAGGGCAGTATTCCAACATAACGACCCCAAAGCACACCGCCAAGACGATTACTGCCTTGCTAAAGAAGCTGAGGGTAAAGGTGATGGACTGGCCAAGCATGTCTCCAGACCTAAACCCTATTGTGCATCTGTGGGGCATCCTCAAACAGAAGGTGGAGGAGTGCAAGGTCTCTAACATCCACCAGCTCTGTGATGTCGTCATGGAGGAGTGGAAGAGGACTCCAGGGGCAACTGGTGAAGCTCTGGTGAACTCCATGCCCATGAGGGTTAAGGCAGTGCTGGAAAATAATGGTGGCCACACAAAATATTGACACTTTGGGCCCAATTTAGACATTTTCACTTTTGTTGGCAGTGGTTTAGACATTAATGGCTGTGTGTTGAGTTATTTTGAGGGGACAGCAAATTTACACTGTTATACAAGCTGTACATTCACTACTTTACATTGTAGCAAAGTGTCATTTCTTCAGTGTTGTCACATGAAGATATAATAAAATCTTTACAAAAATGTGAGGGGTGTACTCACTTTTGTGAGATACTGTATATGACAATTCCATAAAGTAGAAATCTGGTTCATATTTGGCTGGAGTTCAGCATTATATCTCGTGAATCCACTCAATGGTGACATCAATGGCAACCATAAATGCACAAAATTCCACATGAAATCAAAAATGGAAGAATCCACATAGTGTAAAATGGTCTAAAAGGTTTTATTGCACTTCAAAAGTATGTGTACTACTCACATGAATAAAAACAATATGCGCTTTGTATGCATAACAATCCCAGGATGCACGATAGAGGTTCCAAACAATGCTTCACAAATATTACGGGTCCATGTAAGTGTGGCGTGTCACATCTGACGAAACACAATCGGTGTTTGTATCACTTTTTATAAAGAGGATTGACAAGCGGTTAGGAGGCGATGTGACACCTCCTCACCGCCTGTTTTAACCCAAATTTTGCCAACAAACATTCTACAATCATGTGCATTGCAGGATTGTTTGCTATACTTTCCCTTCCAGTTTGCCTGAATGTCACGTTCAGTAGGCTTGCCACCCACTGGTTGCTACATTTCAGATAGTTTTTGCCACAGGTTGCCTATATTTACCTATACAGTGCAAAATATTTTATGAAAATGAACAATAGCAAGAATATGATTTTATGGAAATAAAATATGGCAAGAGGCTTAACCACAACTGAAATATATGTCAGCATATGTTTAGCAACTGTTTACAAGGTTAAGCAGACTTTAAAACAAACATAATAGATTATAAAAAGAGGAGTCCATTTTTAGAATGAGCAAACTGGATTATAGTCTTGATCTCCTGCGGGTGAAGGTCTTACTTCCATCTCCCCCCCACCCCAGAGGCCTAATGGCGGTATTAGTCATCCAATTAGTCAGTCTGTTCTAGGACGTTAACCAAGTATGGGCACGTAGGGCTTAACCCCTTAACACGGGCTTAAGACATAACTTGCATACCTCTATGCCGGAGACAATAAAAGTCACAAACTTCAAAACAATAGCAACTACATATACACTCTAGGGCAAGAAGTGGAGGGAAAAAAAATATATAAAAATAAAGTACGGACAGTACAAATTGAGAAAGTAGTGTATTCTGAGGCGTCCTTATCCCCTTGTGAGACTCAAGAAGGTGAAAATTAGCACCCCACACATATGCTGCTTTATGTACAGGAAAAGTTATAATCTCGTGGCTGCATCAGGGGACCCAGAGCAGTTTGATATCATCAAGTACTATACAAAAGACATCTCAGACAAAATCACGAACCCTTTAAATAATGCTCTGCCCTGCCAATTGCCTTCCGGCAATTGATGTGCAACAACGTTTTAGCTCAAATCACAACTGATCACAAGGGTTGTTGAGGATTCGCATACAAAAGATAAGCCTCTGATATTCCATGAAAAACAGCTGATGCCAGGGGTGCTTTCTTGGTGTCGAAATATGCAAGGACAGCTGAAACAATGGTGCACATTCAAAAAAGATCAGTGCATCCATTATCTGTTTTAAAATGATAAAAAAAAAAAAAAAAAAAAAAAAAAACTTAAAGAACTTTGTTTTATCGTTTATGGCTGTAAGAATAGCCTGAGAGATTACAAGAATGAGAACATGATTCATGTGTGTTGTACTACGTTAAGTCCTGATGGGAATGAAGACCATTCCAGCACAATGGTCAAGTTTAGTCCTCTACAGACACATGTACCCCGTTTTCCCGAAAATAAGACCTAGCGTGGTTGTCGGTGATGGCTGCAATATAAGCCCTACCCCCCAAATAAGCCCTAGTTAAAGTCCTTGTAGGTCTTATTTTCAGGGTAGGGCTTATTTTCGAGGAAACAGGGTAGGGGTAATTTTGGGGGTAGGGTTTATATTGCAGCCATCACTGACAATCACGTAGGTCTTGTTTTCGGGGAAACAGGGTATATACAAACTTAATTTTTTATCTGAAATGTGATTTCTAATCAAAGAAACAAAAAACTTCAGATTAAAACTCTTTTCTTCTGAGCATATGTGATCATATTCAGGGGCGTAACTACCACCATAGCGACCCATGCGGGCGCTATGGGGCCCGCAGCCAAGTGGGGCCCAGTGAGGATAAGAGCACCGCCGGCACAGTCTCCCAGCCAGGGAAAGAGAGAGGAAAGGAAGAGGCGAGCTGTCCGTATCAGCAGAGAGCTGAATTGCCCGATGTAAGAGCTTTCATTAGAACTTCCAGTGTTCCCGGGGCTCACGTCACATAGCTCCACCTTTTGGCCCGGTGCCTTTGATAGACAGAACGCCGATCCAATGCGGGACATGTGACGTCATCGAAGGCGTCGGGCCAAGAGGTGGGGCTATGTGACGATGAGCCCTGGGAAGACAGGAAATTCAAATGAAAGCTATTACAGTGGGCAATCCCGCTCTCTGCTGATCCAGGTGGCTTGCCTCTTCCTCTGCATAAGTGGGGCTGTATGGGGCACAGGCATACCAGACTGTATTGGGCACAGGTCACGCTGTATGGGGCACAGGTCACGCTGTATGGGGCACAGGTCACGCTGTATGGGGCACAGGTCACGCTGTATGGGGCACAGGTCCCGCTGCATTGGGCACAGGTCCCGCTGCATTGGGCACAGGTCCCGCTGCATTGGGCACAGGTCCCGCTGCATTGGGCACAGGTCCCGCTGCATTGGGCACAGGTCCCGCTGTATGTGGCACAGGTCATGCTGCATTGACACTAGGGCAGCTGGGGGGGGGGGGGGGGGGGCTGTTTGCAGGGGGGCCCCATACAACATTTTGCTATGGGGCCCTGCTATTTCTAGTTACGCCCCTGATCATATTTATTACAAAATGGACCTGAACTATGGAAGTTGAGCCAAAAAGCGAAGCACAAAGGATTAGTCATAAGTATTGCCTGAAGGCTTCCTGCAGCTGACTTAACAAGGCTTGTTCTGAGCGGTGTCTCTGTGTGGAGGTGGCGATCTTGCTATAGGAGCAGACTTTACTTTATCCATGTCAAGGCTGATGACTTGTGATCGAATGACTGGTAGGGGAATATGCAAGAAGCATAAAGATCAATAACACAACTATCAGTCCCTCCTCTCACACCAGGGTGCTAGGTGTAATCCTAGACCCGGACCGGTCCTTTCAGCTTGAAAAATCCAATCACTGTCCAAAGCCTGTAGACTTCACCTCAGTATCTCTAAAATTTGCCCCAAAACCACCAAGCTCCACATTCACTCCCTTGTTATCACTCGCCTTGACTATTGTAACTCCCTTCTCTTATGCTTGCCTCTACACAGACTATCCCCCCTACAGTCTATCATGAATGTTGCTGCCAGACTCCTATTTTACCAACTGCTCAGTCTGCCAAACCCTCTCTGCCAATCCCTCCACTGGCTTCTGATTGCCCAGAAAATTAAATTCAAAATACTAAAAACATACAAAGCCATTCAACAACTCAAAATATCACCCAAACCATTCTGTCCACTGCTCCTGCTCTCTAGCTCTCTGGTTTCCTCTTCCTATGCTTGTTTCCAGGACTTCTCCAGAGCTTCTGGCATTCTCTGGAACCTTCTATCTCCAGCTGCCTGGCTATCTCCTACTCTGGTCAATGTTAAGCGATCCCTGAAAACTCAACACTTCAGGGAGGCCTATGCCGCCTCTACCTAAGGCCGGTCATACACAGTTTGAACTGTCCCGTTGAACCGGCCGAGATTAAACTGGTTAATGGGCAGGCTGAATGTATAAAGTTGATTGAGCGATCAACTTGGGTATACCAAGCCTACCAGGTTTTCTTTTGTGAGTGTCGCTAGTGGCTGCTATATCCGCTAGCAATAATCTTTATCTTCTCCCGACGGGGATGGCTTCCCATGCCTTTTTTCAGGAAGAAAATTTGCAGTGTGTATGGCCTAACAACTGAACTTTGAATTCTTCCATCAGTTTAGCCCTCACAATTCTTACCTTTTGTACCATATGCCCCACCCTATTACATTGTAAGCTCTTATGCGCAGGACCCTCTTATCGGTTTGTTTTTAAAAAAGGTATTAAGGAGGTAAAATAGGAATTTTTCTTTTTTTTTTTTTTTTTAAACTTGTCGGGTTGCTTTAACCAACATCATATGCAGATTAAAGCTTTTTACCTTAGTTTGCTGGCATTTTTGTATTTCAGTGCATTGCTTGCATATACAAGCAAACAGATTGGTTTCTAGTGCTGGCCCTCCCTAACCTAATCGGAGAGCTGCTGTGCAGGGGATGAAAGTAGCAGATATCAGGACAGGCAATCGCAAGTAATCGATGTGCATACAACTGGAAGACAATGTAACTGTATTTATCATCAATTTACCTGCATTACCTTAGATGCCTAAGCCCCTGTTCACATTGGAGCGACTTGTCATGCGATTTGACAGGTCAAATCGCATGACAAGTCGCACCCCATTGCCGGCAATCGCACCGTTCAAACCAGTGTGACGCCGACTTTGCAGTTTACAGCTTACAAAGTATGTATACCTTTAGGAACCTAAACTTTTCCTTTTTATGGTTTGTTTACACTGCACATTACCAGGGTATATTACAGTATGTTCTGTTTATACGAAGACCCCTCGATAACTGGGGCGGGTGTGCATGAATCCCATAGACTTCTCATTCCTCCTGCACAAGGTCAAGTCTAAATAAACCATATAAAAACCTCTTATTGACTGCCATCTTGTACGCCCCCCCCCCCCCCCATTACAAACCAGGTTGAACTAGATGGACTTGTGTCTTTTTCCAATCCAACCAGACTAACAATGTAACCAGACTATGTAAATAACATCCATGTGTGGCACCAGATTACGTAGAATGTCCATGACCCATCTTCAGTGTTCTGGCTGAGGGAAGAAGTTTCTCATCCAAGAAGTTACAATACATGGCCTGGTCCATTGGCCCCTCAATGCGGCAAAGTTGGCCTGTACCTGTAGCAGAGAAACAGCCCCAAAGCATTGGGTTGCCACCTCTGTGCTTGACTGTAGGGTCATAGTCAGCATTTTTCTTCCTCCAAACACAGCCACTCACCTGTCCCACGATCCAGCGATATGCTCACCACAGCCTCCTTTCTCTTGTGGTCCTCCTTACTATGGGCACCTGGCTGTGACAGCTTGGGGGGACTTCTGCTTCCAATTGCCTAGGCAGTCGGAGCAGAAGTGGGAGCGAGTACCTGTCAAAATCGGGTACCCGCTCCCCTCCTGCTCCCCAATAACTCCATTTCACAAAGGAGAGAAGGCCTTCAAGCGGAATTTGGGTGGAGCTGCGCTTTAAGTACATATCTAGTAAAATGTAAAATCTGCATAGTGTCCCAGTCCTGCTGATGATGGCAAATCACAGCCGCTGAAGGTGCGCACAGGGCTGGAGGAGAGGCAGTTCACCGCCAAGCTGACATCACTCCTGCCCTATACCCAAAGGGGTCCTGGAATTTCTCCTTACTGTGATACTATGCAGATTTTGCATTTGACCAGATATTTACTTAATGTAAACTTTAACATTTTAAATAAACTGTCCACTAGATGGTGCTTCTCTTTCTACACACTAGCGGTGGGAGAAATCGCAATCGATTCAGACAGGAATCGCACCGCATTCTTCTTAAAATTGCATGCAATTCTTTGCAGTGCGATTTGCGGCCCTTTATTTTGGATTGATGCAAATTGCACCCCAAAGTATCAGTACTCAGTATCGGCGAGTACTTGTCCGACCGAAAGGATCGGTACTCATACTCGCCGATAAAAAATAAATAATAAAAAAAAAAAAAAAAAAAAACGGTATCGGTGCAACCCTTTGAAACACCATTAAAGCTGACCATACAGCCCCACGGACTGAAGGAGAAAAGTCAGTCGATATCCTCAGTCACATTAAACATGGATGGAAGAATATGTAGTATCAGCTATTGTTTTCTGATAGCTGCCACCCACGGCTGTCTGAATACCCCGAATGCAGACACTGTTCAGGCAACAATTTTCCAATTTTTCCAAGTCAAAGTTTGTCAAGCCAAGTGGTTTCGACAGGGCCACCTATGGCTCAAATTTAATTTGGTTCAGCAGGAACCAGCTGAAATTCAGCCATTATTTGCTAGGCTTTAGCCTATACACCCAATCTGGACTCTGGCTGAGGGATTAAAGAACATTCCTAAAGTGGTTGTAAAGCCACTGTATCATAATCATACAATCCCCTCTGTTAGATAACATTATGTGTCCCAGTGTCTGTGCTGACATGAGCGGTAGTTCTCGGCCCCTCCCGCTGTAGTTGTCAGCCTCGGATAGGAGAGACTCCAGCAGTCACATAAGCGCCGGAGTCTCCCGGCGCTCACGTGACTGCTCGTCTCTCTCCTATCCCAGGCTGACAACTACAGCGGGAGGGGCCGAGAACTACCGCTCATGTCAGCACAGACACTGGGACACATAATGTTATCTAACAGAGGGGATTGTATGATTATGATACAGGCATTATAGCAGCAGGAAGGGAAGGGGAGCAGAGCAGCACTGTCATGTCATGACTTGACAGGCAGGGAGGACAGAGGAGAACTGCGGATGACGGAGGCATATAAACTGACCACAATGTCAGAGCTCAGCAGCCATGATAAACCGTGGTCAGTTTAGAGGGGAGGGCGGAACCAAGCAGGATCAACTAGGTATTTTAGGTTACATGAAGGGCCAAATGACACAGCAGTGGTCACCAACCTTTTGCATGCCCACGGGGGGGGGGGGGGGGGGGGGGGAATCGACCTAAGCAATTTTTCACGGGCGATGGCTGGTGTTGGCGCTTCAATCATCATGGCACCATGGTTGATATGGTGTCAGGGTGATTAAAGTGCATTATTTCTATTGTCTAATATATAATGAAGTGGTTCAACTCACCATACTGCAGAATCAGTGGGAGCCCTGGGCGTGTCACTTACCACATCTCCTGCCACCATTTGCAGATTGTCACTTGCCACGTCTCCAACCACCATTTGCAGATTGTCACTTGCCACGTCTCCTGCCACCATTTGCAGATTGTCACTTGCCACATCTCTTGCCACCATTTGCAGATTGTCTATTGCCACGTCACTTGCCACCATGTGCAGATTGTCACTTGCCATGTCTCCTGGCTCAATTTGCAGATTGCCACATCTCCTGCCACCATTTGGAGATTGTCACTTGCCTCCTGATGTGGATTGTAACTTGCCATGCCAGCTAGTGCTACCAAATGTGCATTGACGCTGCATTGGTGGCAGGCTGACAGCACTGGTCCATTTAGTGAGAGCAGGAGAGCGGTGATGCAGGGCGGGCAGTGAGAGATGTCATCTCGCTGCTACCCACTGCACCTCAGACATTGAAGCAAGGGGGTCTGGCTGCAAAGTGGAGCTCCACGATGACAGGAAGCACGTGACCTCCACTCCACCGTGCTGTGAGGGTGGAAGAGCGCTGATGTGTGATGGGCAGTAAGAGATGATGTCATCTCTCTGCTGCTCGCCGCACCTCGCTCCCAAATTGAAGAGGCCCGGCTGTGAAGAGCGCTGATGTGGAGCAGGCAGAGAGAGATGTCATCTCTGCTCGTCCGCCCGCTCGCTTCTCTCTTCTCTTCTCTTCCAGCCTCTCTAATGCAGCCAGCCTGCCCGCCGCAGCAGCCGCAACCCGCTGGTTAGGCAGGGACCCTGCAGCAAGAGACTCGGGGCTATGGGCCCCAGATCCGGGGCAATAGCCCCAATAGCCACCCCCTAGCAACGCCCCTGTTTAACATATGCAGGTAATAAGCCTTTAAAGACCCAATTAGATTTGTGGTTTACAATCATTACCAATCCATTTAGCTCAATTTAACTAGAGTGCAGGAAAAAAAAAAGGCTAATTGTAGCAATAACAAAAAGGCAACCCAAAAACAGACTGCACCTAAACTAGTAATAAAGTACACACAAAGTAGAACAAGCTGCACTTCTTTATCACATGTTTTGGAGAGAAAAGGACAAGAAAGAGTAAATATGCTGTGGAGAGCTGCTCTTTGTTAGTTTATTTTCTGCTGTCATGGAGACTACCTGAAAGAAAAAACTCCAGGAAAAATTCTGGAAGACACAAAAGGTCAGCAATGAACTTGACACACAGCGAGGTTTGAAAGTTCTCTTCTCCAATTAGCACGAGATCAGCAACATTTTTAGAGACTTCCTATTTTATTTTAGGTCTCGACTACAGGCCAAGTGTACGGAGAAGCTACAAAAACACAAAAGGAATGAGATACAATAGTAAAACTGGCCACAAGCATGAGATATCACCATCCAACATTTTTGACTGGATCAAGAATCTCACATAAGAGTCAGCAGGAGGCACCTCCTAGCCACTTGGGTTGGGAATCAAAAATTCGAAATCCTTTATTCTTTTTCCAGAGATAAACTAGTACTGTGAGGTACCCACCACACTCCTTCCTCCCATCTCCATTCATTTTAACCACTTTCCGACTGGCCCCAGTAAATATACTGTGGCAGGTCAGCTCTATTGCGAGAAACTTTGTACCTGTATGTCATTTCCTGCAATAGCCAGCGGGGGCGCACGCATGCTGATTGGCCAGAGGGGGAGCCAAGCAGCGGGTCCGGTGGACGTGATGTCCGCCGGCCACCCATGATCACTCCCTAGAGAGACAGGACGGCAGCCTGCTGATGTAAACACTCGCAAGGTATTAAAACCCCTCATGGTACATTTTAGGATGTACCACTGTTCTCCTTTCATCTCTCGCTATCCTAATTTCTTGCCCCCCCCCCCCCATCCCTCTCTCTCTAGCTGTCTTTCTTGCTCTTATTCTTTCTCTTCCTTTTTCTTTGTTCCACCCCCTCTTTTCCTCTCCCTTCCATGTATTCTCTATTTTTATTCCTTCTCTTACCCCTTGGTGGGGGGAATGGGATGAATGGCGTGGCAGTTCTGTGTCTCCGGCTTCACTGTGTCTCCGGCTTTGTGGTGTCTCACAGCAGTGACACCTATGCTGAAATCAGGAGATAGGGTCTCCTCCAGCCCCTCCCACTTCACATTCCTCACCAGTCAGCTGACCAGTAGTCTCTGCCCCCAAGCCATGCCGTGAACTGAGTGGGTGGCTGCGGGCTCCAGGGACAGCCCTGCTGGACAGAAAGGTTGGGAGATCAGTGTGGATTCGGTGAGCCCTGGCAAATAGTCAATCGACCCGAGGGGTCCCGACCCCTGGTTGAGAACCACTGCCCTAGGGACACACTTAACCCTTTGATGTTAACCTCTTCTCTGCCAGTGTCATTAGTACAGTAACATTGCATAGGTTTAGCACTGATTACTGTAATAATGACAATGGTTTCCAAAAAAGTGTCATTGTCCGCCGCAATGTCGCAGTCCTGCAAAAAAAAAAAAAAATAATAATACGCTAATTGCCACCATTACTTATTAAAATAAAATAACAATGCTATACAAATATCCCATAGTTTGTAGACGTGATAACTTTTGCGCAAACCAATCAATATACGATTATTGGGATTTTTTTTACCAAAAATATGTAGCAGAATACATATTGGCCTAAATTGATGAAGAAATATTTACATTTTTGAAATTGGGTACGTTTCATAGCAGAAAGTAAAAAACAGGTTTTTTTTTCAAAATTGTCGCTTTTTTTGTTCACAGTGCAAAAAATAAAAACCACAGAGGTGATCAAATACCACCAAAAGAAAACTCTATTTGTGGGGAAAAAAGGATGTCAATTTTATTTGGGTACAGTGTCACACGACGGCTCAACTGTCAGTTAAAGTAACGCAGTGCCGTATCGCAAAAAATAGCCTGGTCATGGAGAGTAGAACCTTCCGGGGCTGAAATGGTTAAAGTTACAACCCAAACTAAATTTCTTTAAACAAAGAAATAAATGCAGGAGGCTCAGCAATTTTGTTTTTATGCAGTTAGTGAAACACAACTTCCCTATGCAAACCAAGCATGCAGCTAATAAGCATGGTTTTGGGGCAATCAGATCATGCTCTTCCATCCGGCCACCTATCACCGTTCATTCTCTCTAGACCCGACCTATGCTGGTATCTGCAGCCCTCATTGCTGCAGGTGTGTCTCTGCAGAATCAACCGGTTTCTCTTCAGGCTTATATATGTAGCTTCCTCTTCCTCCTTTGAAACAACAGTCAACCTAACAGTTTTACCTGCAGGTCATATTCTATAAAAAATTGAATTTGCCTGAGCAAAGACCTCATTAAATCCAAAGTAAAAATCGCAGTAACTGGAGTCAGGGAACAGAGTCAGTTCTTGTTTCTTACTCCTGTTAAGGACTCTTGCCCCCAACTGTCTCTGCTGCCCACCCTGACCTCCAGGGCCGTCTTCATAGCATTCTGGGTTCCTGGGCAAAAGTAATGCACTGGGGCCCCTGCCAGCCTGCCCTGCCCTTCTAGTTGATAGAATTAAACATATATTTAATAGTACTTTCAATAAAATCTAATTTTAAACAATAAGAAAACATGCCATAAATCAAAGACTAATCAACACAAAGGACACAGTACAGGGGAGGCAGAAGGGCACAGTACAGGGAGGGTCAGAAGCAGTGGCAGCTTCAGCTCTAATCATGCGCTTCAAAAAAAAAAAAAAAAAAAAAAAAAACATACGTCCGGCGCCCTGCATGTAGATAAGGGGCCGGGTGCATGGATCGGGGGGGCTGCGCCCCTGATGGATGGACCCCCACTGGTCAGAAGGGCACAATACAGGTTCTGGGATGCTTCCTGGGGCACGGCCATCTCAGGACAGCTTAGTAAAAGGCGTGCCTGTCCCGGCAGATCCGGGACAGTTGAAAAGTATGATGTAATGCAAGAATATCAAGGGGCCCCCTGTGCACCTGGGACCCCTGGGCATTGCCCAGTGGTGCCCATGCATTAAGACAGCCCTGCTGACCTCTGCTCATATTTTGTAATAATCCCTATCTGCAACCTTTGCTTGCTGTTGACCAGCATTTTGCCTTTCAATTTTGTACTTTGTCTTGTTTCTGGCACCAGTCTGGGTATATCCATAAATCTTAACCAGAAATTGTTTTTCACCAACTTTTCATCAACTTTTCATCAACTTTTGTTGAGTGGCTCAGTGCATATTGGGCTCCCATTAGAGATTCTGTGCCTCAGCCCTTTTTAAAGGTCTGCATTCGTTTGGTGACCCACAGGGTTCTCAACTACCATGGCTTTACCCTTCTAAGTCTATGGCCCTATGACATACCAATAGCAGAACCTGTGAATAAGGATGGGCCTGGGATGTTTGCTAGCAAATAAAAGTATTTTTTTTATGCCCATACCAACTAAACAGCTACCAACTTTAATTTCTACAGTTTATGGTTTGCAAATAAAACATTGGATTGTGACGCTTTCATTTTAGGCAACCAGAAATTTTATTAGCACACTCATTCACTAGTCCTTTACTGTGTTTTGAGTCCACATGGCCCAATAGTCACTGTAATCCAGAATGAATTTCTCCTCTTCCCCTGCCCATCTCTGCTAGAAGGTCAGAGTCATACAAAAATATATCAAACTGAGTACCTTGCTACACTTCCAATGTAAATGGCCTGCACTTCTTCCCTTTGGCCACTAGACAATGCTGTGCAAATAGTAACTACATGATTAGCAGAATCAGAGGAGGGCAATTCTTGTACCAGGAATGGCGGGGATGCCAAAGTTTATATTACATCCTTTCTGCTCTTTCAGAAGGCTGAGAAAAACCATACAGATACAAATAATTACTGTTGTGGGGTTTGTGTTTCAATACTTTTACTGAAGACATTTTAAATGAATACAACAGAGACTGGTACATGCATGGTCAAGAGATTTCAGCTTTAAAAAACGCTAACACAATCACAGTTGTAAGTCCCAAAGGCTGTTGATCCTGATAGGATAAAAAGGATAACCGAGAAAAAAAAAAAAAAAAAAAAAAAAAGAAGGACATAATAAATTAGCAAAATGAGAAGCTGACACATATTTCCTATATTAAAAGAAATAAGAGGTCTACACTGAAGAACAAGACCAAAGCTTATTGATCTGTGGCATTAGGGGTTGAAAGCTAATTTCTGCTAATAAATACAGTTCATGGCAACACGAACTTTGAAAAAGAGCTTAGCTAAAATGAGCGATTCTGTACATCCGCTACTGTATTACCAGGAATTGTCCCCGCTCCAATGCCAACTGACCTTGAGTTTTGGGACGGTGGCAATTAATCCGAACAAAGACATTGCGATGAGCTTAAACTGCTGCATATTAATAAACATACTATTTGTAAGTATATAGTGACAGCTTATACATTTTTTTTTTTATAAATATTTCTTAAAGCGTTTGTTAACACAAAAAAATAAAAATAAATAATAATAATAATAATAATAATAATGGATTCTGCTCCTTTAAAGCATGTTATATGACACAGTGCTTGTCCTGTGTCATTTGGCCCCCTGTAACACCTAAAAAACCTGGCTGATCCTGCCAGTTGCTCCCCACCACTCTGTAAACTGACTACGGTGTATCATGGCTACTGAGCCCCGACACCGTGGTCAGTTTACGTGCCTCTGTCATCAGCAACCTGCTATATGCTCTCCTGTCTGCTCCTGTGTCGTCGTCCCCCCCTCCCCTCTCTGTCTGTGTGAGAGCCGCCCCTCCCCCCTATTGCTGCTCTCATAACACTAACGTGTATACACCATCAGCACTGCCCCCTTTGTGAATGATTTATAAATATAAATGCTGTAAATATCCAATTTAGGAGCCAAGGTTGAGATCACATGACCAGCCAGCTCTCTCCTCCTCCCCTCCAGACTGACATCAGCAGAGGAATCTCAGCCCTGCCCACTGCATCTCTCAGAGGAGGAAAGGAGAAAGCTGGCTGATCATGTGATCGCAATCTCTGCAGTGAAATTAGGTAATTGCAGCATTTATTTTTTTTAAATCACACACAGAGGGGGGATACTACAATAGGAGGCAGTGCTGATGGTGTATACAGGTTAGAGTGACTCAACAACCATTTTAATTTATTGCGGTCGGCCCAATTCTTTTAACAACTCCTTTTCTCTTTTGGTTAAATAATGAAGAAATGTTGCATATGGCTAAAGGCAGCAGTTTCGCCTTCATGCTACTTTTTAAGTATTCTTAAAGCAGAGCTGCACCCAAAAGGGGAAGTTCCACTCTACTTCCTCCCACACCTCCTCTTTGACGGTCACATTTTTTTTGTGGGGAGGGGGAGTTAGTACCTGGTTTTGACCAGTGGCAGTTGGTGGTATATTTTTATTTGGGGGGGGGGGGGGGGCAATCTGTCTGCCGAGACAGATTGCTGGAGAATATTCATTCGCTATGGTCACACAAGTGGGTGCTTGGCTCTGTGCACCCGAGCCCACCCTTTTTTTTTTTAAGCCAATTAGAGCCTCAGTCTCTAATCACGTGCTTCAATTAAAAAAAAAAAAAAAAAAAAAAAAACACACCTCATTGGAATTCAGGTGTCCAACAACTTGCATGTAAATTAGGGGCCGGGCACATGGATAGTGGGGGCGACGCCCCATATGGACATGTCACCGCTGGTTTTGACAGGTACCTGCTCCCATTTATGGTTAAAGGTTGTTCTCCTGTCTTCCCTCCCAGATAGCTTTAGGACCAGATAGCACAGAGGGCTCGCGCATGTGCAGTGAGCAGCCGGCTGTGAAGCCATAAGCAGTCACAGCCAGCTGCCCACAGATGGTATGCCGGGAACCAAAGCCTGGTAAAGAAACCGGCCGGGTGAGGACAGTGCTGGATCCTGGGACAGGTGAGAGTCTGTTTATTAATAGTCAGATACAGTTTTTGTAGCTGCTGACTTTTAATTTTTCAAAAGAGGACTGAAGAACTGCTTTAAGGATACATTATTTTAAGTTTGCTTATCTCTTTCTCTTTACCAAAAAAAAAAAAAAAAAAAGGGGTGGGGGGGGGGGGGGGGGGGGGGAGGAGGAAAGAAGAGCCCATTCAACCAGCTATCGCACAAAATTCTGACATGTCATTCGTTTTGAATGGTCCCCCAACACATCTAAGCAGTGCTGCACAGTACACACACACTGTAACGCACCTTTGTGCTCTGCAAAAAAAAATAAAAAGAAGTCTAGTTTTGCATAGTTTATGGTGCCAGTCAATTAAAAAATCACTTACATTAACTTAAAGCATACTGTGAATGGACCTTGACAGCTTCCACTTAAAGTGGAGTTCCACAGTTCCACCCAAAAGTTGAACTTCGGCTTTAAGGCCTCCTGCCCGGCTATTGTTTGTGAAACTGAGCTTTTGGGGAGGAGATTAGGTACCTGAATTTGACAGGTACCCACTCCCACTTCCGTTCTGATCGCCTAGGCCCTGGAAGCAGAAGCTCTCCCTCCCAAAGTTTTCTGGGACATATGACAGGTCCTAGAAGATTTCGGGGCCAGTCACAGACCACAGCGCCACCCATGCATTGCAGCCACTGTGCCATCATACGCTGCCAGTGCGCCCATCATACGCTGCCAGTGCGCCCATCATACGCTGCCAGTGCGCCCATCATACGCTGCCAGTGTGACCCCCTCACCTGCTCGCTGTCTGCCAGGCACTTACCCGGTCTTGGTGGGGAAGCGGGTGACGGTGACGAGCGGGGTCCTTCGTGCGTCTCCTGCCATCCTCATCGCCAGTCCTCTCCTCCTGATAGACGTCCAATAGTGGCGTCTGTCGTTTAAGCCAGTCAGGTGACAGGCAACAGACCCAAGCACCTGATTGGCGGAGAGGTGGTTCAGTGTTAGGAAAGCAAATATCGCTCGCTGTTTACCTTTTTTTAGGGCTATTAGAGCCTATGGCTCTAATCAGGTTCTTCAAAAAATAAAAAAAAATACCCCCTGCTGCTGTAATTCAGGCACCCGGTGCCCGAAAAGGGGCCGGGCACCTGAATAGGGGGTGGCAGCAGCGGCTGCCATAGATAGATTCATGCATTGCATGAATCGATCTATTGGTGATAGGGGGGTGGCAGGAGAGAGGGGGCGGCGCCCGTGTGCCCTTATGGACGCACCGCCACTGAGGTTAACCTATAGGTACAAGTCAGAGATGGGAATTTATTCCCACTTTAAACAGCCAGCACTCTTTCATATACTTCTATAGCCCATGATAACCAGGGTTTTAAGATGAGAGAAATGACATTTTTGACAGTTCTATTTAGTGAATAGATTTAACGCCTGTGCCTCTACCTGAAAATCATCTGACCACACATGTCAGCAAAATCCAATGTGATGTCTGACATAATAATTATGGTCTCTTTGTGATGCACC
This sequence comes from Lithobates septentrionalis, assembly GCA_037952835.1. NCBI lineage: Eukaryota > Metazoa > Chordata > Amphibia > Anura > Ranidae > Lithobates > Lithobates septentrionalis. The sequence continues at coordinate 1,709,625 of JBBDGP010002445.1, forward strand.
TCTGTTAAAACTGTTGTAAACAAAACCATTTTTTCGCATGAACATGAACTGCTTAATAATAAATGTCAATGTATGTCCTGGTTATAAAAACGTACTTTGGAAATACAAGCACTTACACTTTTAGCACCACTTAATTGCCTCCAGCAGATTTCTTACTATGTGCCCATTTTAGGCCATATCAATATCGAGCCTAATGCCGCGTACACACGAGCGGACATTACGGCGGACTTTGCCCGGCGGACTTTTCGACGTACTTTCCGACGGACTTTGTGAATGAACGGACTTCCCTACACACAATCCACCAAAGTCCGTCGAATTCGTACGCGATGACGTACGACCGGACTAAAACAAGGAAGTTCATAGCCAGTAGCCAATAGCTGCCCTAGCGTGGCTTTTTGTCCGTCGAACTAGCATACAGACGGCGGACTTTTCGACCGGACTCGATTTCAACGGATAAATTTAAAACAAGTTTCAAATCTAATTCCGTCGAACTTTTGAGAAAACAAAGTCCGCTGGAGCCCACACACATCGAATTGTCCGACGAAATCCAGTCCGCCGGGCAAAGTCCGCCGTAATGTCCGCTCGTGTGTACGCGGCATTATGATTACTCTGCTATGGGAAAACCACAAGTGTTGTGCTTATTTTAGAAAATTCTTGGAATTCTGTCAAGCCGAACATGAAAAATAATTTGTCTAATCGACAACAAACCATGCACACAATACACCACGGTATGCGAATACGCTATCAAGTATGGAGCTGAAAAACAAACAAAAACAAACACACTTCTACTAAATTAAATCATAAACCAACCTCCAACTTAAAGTGGTTGTAAACCCTCACATATAGCCTGTGAAGTGAACAGCCTCAGATAATACACAGAGACAACAAATCCTCCTACATAGGTTGTACTTGTTTATCTGCAGTCTACCCTATATCCCCTCAAAGGGGGCAGAAAAGTATTAAAATCCTTCTCCATCTGTCAGGAGCACAGAGGAAGGGATGGAGAGGCTGTAGTTAAAGAGGAACTGCAGTCTGCTCACATAATTTGTAATAAAAACCATCTTTGCCATTCTGAAGCTTCCCTCCAACCACTTTGCATATTATTTTATAGACACTGATTCTGTGCTTGCCAGAAATGCTGCAGAAATCTCCCTCCACCAAGTCTGGCTGCAGCCATTTTAACTGTGGGCAGCTGAAGCTGCTGCCTGTTCACTTCCTGGATTTACACGGACACACAGAGGCACACCTTCAGCTCTGCAGCTCTCATTGGCCCTCTTATGGCTCATCCCCTCCTTTCCTAGCAAACTCTCACGGGAGTGAGAGATAGAGAGCTATGCACGATTTCATAAGCCTAGGACAGTGATGGAGAACCTTGGCACCCCAGATGTTTTGGAACTACATTTTCCATGATGCTCATGCACTCTGCAGTGTAGTTGAGCATCATGGAAAATGTAGTTACAAAAAACATCTGGGGTGCCAAGGTTCACCATCACTGCTCTAGGCTTTTTACCAGACAAGAATCATGAAGTGGGCTGTATCAGGTATTTACTGGCAGAAAAAAAAATGTTTTACTATCCAAAGTTACAACAAGGGCAGAAGATGTAATAGATGGAAAGATGAAAAAATGACCGAAGTTGCGCTTTAAAAGTACATGAGAGCTTATTGGAGGAAAGGCAATAGACAAGCTCTGTTCTGAGCTCTCTCCCCCTCATGTGTCAAGGAAATTTCCAGCCAAGATTCAAACCATCGATCAAGTTTGGTACAACCAGCCTGCTGGATTTGCTTCTGATTATTGCAAGCAGCCGCAATAGCCGCTAGCGATAATCTTCGTCTTCCACCGGCGGGGATGACTTCCCCCTGCCCGCCCCCATGCTGGGAGAAGACAATGGCTGATTCCCGTCAGCACTGCCTGTGTTGATAGGGGGAATCGATGGGGGAAAGAAATTTGCACGGTGTATGGCCAGCCTTAGCTTTGGAGAGTAGTGTTGGATAAGTAAACGCTACAGAGATATGTGCTTTGCTCAGATTCCATGACTGAGGTTTACAACCACTTTAATTTTTCACACATTTGGTTATCGTTCAAAGATTCAAAGATTTTTTTATGGTCCAACTCCGGGAACTTGAAAGCCGCCTCCTTGCAGTGGGTCTGTGCCTGCATTGCAAGGGTTAAAGAGGAAGTAAACCCCGGTGGGTTTTAATTCCTCTCTTTTCCCCTGCAAAGTAAAAGCATAATGGGCTAGAATGCATTGCATACTAGTCCATTATGTGCCACTTACTTGCAAAACGAATCCCACGCTGTCCCCGCATCCATCTTCGCCCCTCTTCCTTCCGTGGGGCCGCGGACTCCGGCTCTGTGACTGGCCGGAGTAGTGTGACGTCACTCTTCCAAAAGATGCTGTAGAGATTTCCTTATTGTCATGAGCCAGACAAAATTGCAATAATGATCAGTTGACGCGTTTCACACGAAAAGAACCATGTTTGTGAACAAGCCCGGTTCTTTTTGTGTGAAACGTGTCAACTGATAATCATTGCAGTTTTGTCTGGCTTATGACAATAAGGAAATCTCTACAGCATCTTTTGGATTCAAGTGTGCGATCGATCTTTTCTTCTTTTCTTGATATTGCCTACGGTGATGAGCCGGGATCAGCACCTTGGACCAGGTATGTCCATTTTTTTGCCTGAAGCGGTATGTGCACCCTTGTTCTGTTTTCTAAAAATTGGTAAGCTATAAATGTAATAAGGCTCGATTCACATCTATGCATGTTGCTTTAGAGCGTTTCTGCAGTGCTTTTTGCGGTGCTTGCCGCGTTTTTGCCCCGTTTTCGTTTTTTTTTTTACAGTGTTTTTTTTTTATACAGTATACAGTGTAAAAAAAACAAAAAAAAAAAAAAAACAAAAAAAAAACAGCAAAACTTGCGTTTTGGATGCGGGTCCATTGAATTCTATTACATGCAAAACGCTGTATTTTGCATGAAAAAAGTCCCCGACCCTTTCCAAAAACGCAGAGGCACAAAAATGCATTGATGTGAACATGTTCCATAGGAACCCATTTTAAAAAATTTCCATGCATTTCTGCAAAATGCATCAAAAAACACATTAGTGTGAATCAAGCCTAAATGTTTGTTATTGGGTTAAATATCGATTTAACTGAACAACAAGAACAAGTAGATATACAATATCCTATGAAAGTAGGAAACCAGATAGAGCAGATCTGGCCAAATTAATATAGCATTCAGAACCCAAACTATCCATTCTAGAAGACATTTTAAAAACTAGATAAAAAAAAAAGAAGAAGCAAAGAGCACAAGTTTGACATTTCAGGTGTGTTGGTTAATGAGCTTTGAGAATTTTGTCCAGCCTTGCCCTGCAGCTACAAGCACCCCTAGTGAGAATCTACATTACACAACAACGAAGCTATACAGACTGTCCAATATCACAGTACAGTACAGCAGGTTTGTCATACCTTGCAGGAGTAATGTTACAATCAGGGCGGTATGCCATTAGGAGTTATACGTTTGTTATGCATGTTAAAAAGACATCTGGAATAAAAACATTTTTCTGCAGCATATGGGCAAAAAGCCAAAACGAGGGGTGAAAAATAAAAAACAGCAGGCCTGTTAAGCTAGCATTGTGAATCTTGGAGAGAACAGCTAGGAGGTTGGTAAACAATATCACTAGCATACACTTGCTGGCCATAAAATAAATAATATATTGAAAAAGCCAGGCAGAAAACGGTCGAACAAAAATCGATTGCCTCCAATCATTCACTGCAGCCCCACCAGCTGCCATAATACAATAGGCACAGCAAGAGATTTGTCTATCTTTGCAGAAAATAAATAAATAAAAAGAACAAAAAACAAAAAATAATAAAAAAAATAACAAAAAAACAAAACAAACACACACCACACTACACATAAGGGCCCTTTTACACCAATCAGTTTTTCACATTAAAAAAGTGGACAAACACCCTTTAAGCTCTAACAGTTGTCTGATGTTATTTTGCTTCTTTACAGTCTATATTTACTGCTTGCAGAGTGCTGGCTACCTTTTGAGTTTATAAAATAAAAAAATAAATAAATAAAAAAAAGCATCCCTTTAAATCTTCACACAAGTCAGTTGCGTTTCAGTTGTGTTTTTGGCTGCCTTCACACTGCTTCATTGCAAAAACACGGGCATATGCGTTTTGCCCGTGTTTTGGATGCGTTTTCAGTGTGCCTATTATCCAGCATGCACCTGTGAAACCTGCGGGTGCATCTTTGATGTGTTTCCCATTCATTTCAATGGGGAGGTGCATTTTTTGGTACAGGTTTTTTTTTTTTTTTTTTTTTTTTTAAATAATATGCACCAAAAACTGGTGTGAAGAGTTCTACAGGATTTCAAAAGGGATGCATTTTTTCCACTTTTTTTTTTTTTTAACTGAAAATCTGATCACTGTGAAGTCATAAGGCCTGGTTCACACCTATGCAGGTTGAAGTTTGCATATTCCAGGTGCATTTTGCATTTTTCAAAACTTTTTTTTGATCCATTGAAGTTTATGGAACCAGAAAAAAGTCCCTGGCCCTTTCCATAAAATGCACAGATGTGAACATGATTCGTAGGAAACCATGTTAAATGGACTGTAGTGTGTTTCTGCAAAACTGAAGCACAAAAAAAATGCATAGGTTTGAACCAGGCCTAAAAGAGTGTGTACCTATAGAAATAGGGCCACAACAATATGGGATAGTTGCATTTTAAAAGCATGCGTTCCACACCAGCAACTTCTGAAAACACACAATAGGCCTTTACAGAGTTCCTCAAAAAAACTTCCATTACCCCATTTGAAAAGGGATCATTCTGGTTACCAACAAGACAGTAGACCTCTCCCATATTTAGGATAGGGTTACCACCTGATCTTTAAAACTAAAAACACATTACACAGGTTCTGGGGCCAATTTCATGCAGGTAAGGCACTAAGTGATTTTAATTACTACCTTAATCAGCCACAGAACCTGTGTAATTAATATCTGTTGGGTTTTAAAGGGATGAGATGGCAACCCTACGACAGGCAAGATTTATCATCGTCAACTGCAGGCAAATCAATAAAGCTCATTACATTGACCACTTGATTGAGCATTTCATGCCACTTCTAAACCTATTTTGATGCAACATTCATGACAGATACATTCCAGGACCATTACCTCATTGTCTTCTGACCCGACCAACCTTTATAATAATAGAAAACCGTTATCTCATTGTCTTATGACCTTAATTGAACCGGTCTACAATAACAACAGAAGATGCAAGCAATGCATGCTCATTAGATGCATCTTTCCCAGTCATGAATTATTGTGGTTTCCCATTACCTTTAGAATATCAAAAATAAACCCAGGAATAAGGAACCGACAAGAAACAAATAAAAAGCGAACCCAGCAGTAGCTCATTTTTCTATTATATGGAGAATTCTTTTTCCATGAGGCTGCTTGGTCTCCTAGTCATAGGCATAAATGGTCCTTTTACAGCCACCCCTGGATGTGAGAAATTTGGGGAGGCTTTTTTATTTTTAAGCTTACCAGGTATTGAGCCCCTAAACCCTTTCACAAAGGCCCAAAAGAAAAAAAAACTGTTTAAATTAACTAACTGTTAAAAACCTCTCCTTCACTCTCCAGTTTAATAAAGCAGAAACACCTGGAAGGTATTCTTCTTAGTCCAGTCTCCTCTTCTTTTAGCCCCCGTTACCCCCAGGCTGATTTGATGTGTCAGGACAAAAACTGGCATACAGGAATAGATGCCGGTGCCATTGAGGGACCTTTGCAAAGACCTTTGCTTCCTTTAGTTCCACCTTGAAGTGATTCTAAAGTCAGGTTTTCTATGCATTAAGATAAAGAACCTTCTGTGTGCAGCAGCCCCCTCAAGACCCCATAATACTTATCTGAGTCCAGTCGCGATCCATTGATGTTGCACGAGAGACTCGGCTGTCCAGGACTCTCCCTCCTCATTGGCTGAGACAGCAGTAAGGTGTCATTGGCTCCTGCTGCTGTCAAAGTCAGTGAGCCAATGAGGAGAGAGACAGGGGTGGGGCTGAGCCGCAGCTCCGTGTCTGAATGAACACAAAGAGCAGCGACTCAGCTCTGGTGCCCCCATAGCAAGCTGCTAGCTCTCTTACAAAGCTACCATTGCCTCTGGTATCCAACACTTCCAGGTAGATCAGATTGCCACTTCATCTGATGTAGTTCCATCCACCCGCTGCTTGGTCACCATTGTGTCCTGTAGCAGCCGGAGGTGGAACCACAGCTAACAGTGGGGGGGAGCTGCAAACTGACATGCTCAAATCAGAACAGTAGCAAAGACTGACAGTGCTACCAATCTGTAATCCTGTATCAAATGAGGTTATATACCTTATCGTTGCCCTGCTCAAAGCTTCTGCAAGCCATAGGTCAGTGATGGCGAACCTTGGCACCTCAGATGTTTTGGAACATTTCCCATGATGCTCAACTACACTGCAGCGTGTGTGAGCATCATGGGAAATCATGTAGCTCCAAAACATCTGGGGTGCCAAGGTTCACCATCACTGCCATAGGTATACGATAGTCAAAAGAACCGGCAACTCGTAAGGTTAAAATCCAATCCTAAAAAAATGTTGGGGCAAAAATCCAGGAGCAAGACAGTTGACATGTTTCAGCCTACGCATCCATTGTCTTGTGCCCGGATTTTTACCCCAACATAGTTTTCAAGAAAGAAGATTGGATTTTCATTTTTGGAGTTGCCGGCTCCTTTGACTAGGACATGCTCAAATGTGTTGAGTACCAACGGTACCAATTGCTCCGCAAGGGAGAGAAATCTGGAAGCACCGCCCGTTGGACAGGTAACTATTATTCATCCAAGTGTGGCACGTTTACTTTCTGGTGACAGCATAGCTCTAAAGAGAAATGATATTTTAAACGAACAAATATGTTTAGTTATTATGGCTTTCATTTTTTTACATGACATTTACATCCTCTAAAGCTTGCGCTTTCATAATTTTGTTAGTGTAAATGAGAGATTTGTAGATTAGCCATCAGAGAGCTTTGCATATGACTCAGCCTTATTCCAAATGCTTAACAACTGTTGAAATAAAATATCAGCCATGTACACAGTGTATTACTTTTAAGTCATTTGGTTAATAAATATGCAGGATCTAGGCAGCCATTGCATAGCACTGCAAATCAGGAAGCAGAGCCAAGAGCAAACATGGCTACACCAGGTCCATGTACTGTACAATGCCGACATACTAAAAAATGTTTTTGATACTATTACACAACAACATACCAATAGGATTTACATCAAGCAAATTCATTTTAAACAGATAAAAAAAAAAAAAAAAAACAAGACTATACGTTATTTGCAAGTAAACAATTCATGGTTATACACCCAGTTCTGTGATCCAGGCCCCACTGCCGGACAGCAACTTGACTTCTATTTTCTCCACTGCAGTTTAGTCAATGTCAATGACCCATCCCAACCTACAATTGGGCAATAGGGGAACAGCGGCCTACTAAGGAGGTCATCCCATGTGTTCTCTCCCTGTAATCACACTCTGTTTAGCCATCCTGTGAGCTAGTACAGGCACTATAGGCAAATCTTCAACAACTATATCATATGTTGCCGCCAGTGGCGGCCGCTCCATTAGCGGTGCCACCCCCCCTAATCCATGCGTCCGGCCCCTAATCTACATGCAGGGCGCATGGATTTCTATGGGGTTTTTTTTTTAAAGCACATGATTAGAGCCTGGGGTTTCTATTGAAGCAGCCGATGCCGCCCGATATTTGGCCCATGTGTGTGCCCCTTAACCACTTGCCGCCGCCCACCGTCAAATGACGAAGGGACGACGCGGCTCTCATTCTGGGTGGACGTCATATGACAGCGCACCAAAACGACCACTTTTGCGCGCCCACGGGAGCGCCCAGTGCAGGGATTGTGGTATGTTGCTAGGACATGCCACGACCCTGATCTCTGTAAAGAGCTGCTGACGCAGCTTTTTAACCATGTGATCGGCTGTATCCAATCATAGCCAGTCACATGTAAGACGCAGAAGTGCTGTAAATGGGCTCTCCTCGCCTCACACTGACAGAGTGTGTGGCGAGGAGAGCCAATCAGCTGCATCTCCTCGCAGGGGAGAACAGGGAAGGTAATCAGGGCACTGATCAGTGCCCTGATTACAGGAAAGCTGCAGCAGTGCCACCAATTAGTGCCAATGAGTGCCCAGTGACACAAATCAATGCTGCCATTACTGGTGCCAGTCAGTGCCCATCAGTGCCGCCTACCTGTGCCCAGTGTGGCATAATAGTGCCTGCTCATCAGCGCACATCAAGGAAGGAGAAAAAATTTTTTATTTACAAACATTTACTGACAAACTAAGAAAAACTTTTTTTTTTCCCTTTGAGATTTTCGGTCTTTTGTTTCCCTTTTTTTTTCTAAAAAAAAAAAAAAAGCAGTAGTTAAATAGCACCAAAAGAAAGTTTGATTTGTGTGAAGAAAATGATTAAAAAAAAACTCATTTGGGTACAGTGTTGCAATTGTCATTCAAAGTGCAACAGCGTTGAAAGCTGAAAAATTTCCTGGGCAGGAGCGGGGGGGGGGGGGGGTGAAAGTGCCCTGTACTGGGGTGGTTAAAGTACCATATGGCCAAGCACAATCATACCTTGGCATCACAAAATACAAACAAAAAACAAACAAACACTGTATAGCGCATGGGCCTGCTTACACAAGCCACTTAAATCTGAATCTGCTGCGTAGACCTACGGCACACAGCACTTAGGCCCTTTCACACGGGCGGAATCCAGTTTTTCTCAGCAGGGGATTTGGCCGTTGATCCCCTGCTGAGCAGAGTGGCTGGATGACAGGTCCACTTATGCATTTCAGAACAAACACGGACACAGCCTGCTCTGCTCTATGGGCTGTTTACACCCGAATTTCCTTTGATCTGTCCAGGTGGAGAGGAACAGATCTCCTGGTTTTTTTTTTCCTGAAATGGATTGGAAGTAGCCGAGTGTAACAAGGACACAAGTCTGTTTACATCCGACTGCCTATAGAGGAGAATGTAGGGCCAAATCTGGTCTGCCTTAGAAGAACAGGTGGACCCTATCTGTTCTCTCGTGTGAAGGGGGCCTTAGACAATTTTGGGGATCTGACAGACTATATATGGCCTGCTTATATCATGTAGTACAAATGATCCATTTTTTTTCCCCTTCAAAGTATAGCCACTTTGCCTAGATATAGTAGAATAGTCAGCTTAACTACTTAAGGGCCGGGCCTATTTTTCAGACTCGGTGTTTACAAGTTAATAATTTTTTTTTTTTTTTGCCAAAAAGTTACTTAGAAAAAAAAATATAATGTTTGGGGGTTCTAAAACCCTAGAGAATAAAATGGTGGTCGTTGCAATACTTTATGTCACACTGTATTTGCACAGTGGTCTCACAAGCACACTTTTTTTGGAAAAAATACACGGACTTAAAAAAATAAATAAAAAAAAAAACAGTAAAGTTAGCCCAATTTCTCTTTATATTGTGAAAGATAATGTTATGCCAAGTGAATTGATACCCAACATGTCACACTTAAAAAATTGCGCCCGTTAGTGGAATGGTGACAAACCTTTACCCTTAAAAATCTCCATAGGTGACGTTTAAAATTTTCTACAGGTTACATGTTTAGAGTTACAGAGGAGGTCTAGTGCTAGAATTTTTGCTCTCGCTCTCCCAATTGCGCCGATACCTCACATGTGTGGTTTGAACACCACTTTCATATGCGGGCGCGACTTACATATGCGTACGCTTTGCACACGAGCTAGCCAGGACACTTAAAAAAAAAATTCCTATTCATTTTCCTTTTTATTTTTTTTATTTTGGGTCACTTTGATTCCTATGTAAACATCCCTTGTAATAGAAAAAAAAAGCATGACGGGACCTCTTGAATATGAGATCTGGGGTCAAAAAGACCTTAGATCTCATATTTACACTAAAATGCTTCCGCCCCCCAATGCTATCCAGCTGATCGGGGGCCATCTTTCCCTCACTCGACATCCAGACAGTTAGGGGAGCAGACGCGATTGTCTCCTCTGCTACCGGCGGCTCAGGCAGCGGAGACAACCGAACCCCCTCTCCCGTCCTCGATAAAAGGGATCTCACGGCGACTCCGCCGCTGAGACCACTTTTATCTGAGAGAGGACCGCCGGCCGTTTTTAAAAATACCGGGGTTATGGCAGCTGCCATAACTACGGTATTTAACGTCAAAGTAGCGACGTATAATTACGGCGGGCGGTCCTTAACTTTAGTCAATTTAATTATAGCCAATGAAGTACAGCGTCCATTTATAAAGCTGGTAATGTGGCTTTCACCAAACCCTGGTGGACAGTCTTCCAGGTCCATGTGTTTTAATTGTGATTGATTCCCCAACAGAGAACGTTTGGTGAAAGTCATATTCACTGCTTTATAAATGGATCTATAGGATTTGGAAATTTAAACAAGATGATAACTTGTACTTCTAATTATTAGTTTCTATGACTGTTCCCAGGCATCTTGCCTGCTACAGGGTTATTGTATACTTGCAGTATTATTTAATCATAGATATCCTGTACAAATATGTGCTTTCATGTAATACCAATGTATCTGCATACACTCGCATGGAAGTATTTTGAAAAGCTTCTTGAATAAAAGGTTATTTGACGAAAAAAGATAAAAAGATAAACTTGTGCTTCATCAACTCTAAAGATGGCGCAAGAGGAAGTGGCAGACTGCTGTGACCAAAGAACCAACCAATGTTTCTCCACACACCAACAAACTATCTTCGAAATAACACTGCTCATTCTATTATGTTCTGGCAGCAGTCCGCACAAGTTTGTTCAGCAAGGACCAAACAAACTTCAATCCATGTGTAGTGTCCCCGGTTTGACAGAGATTGATTATTAGATAGACTTCTGTTAATTGGCAATGGTGGAAAACTTTCTTCGATCAGCGGCTGCATCCACTGATCAGTGTATTCTGACAGTGAGACTTTCCGCTGAACAGCAGCTGCAGCTTTGGGGGACACCCTTGGACAGCAGCAGTCAATCTGGGGAGAGGGTAGTGGACCGTTCACGTTGGGCGCAATCATCATAATCTATTTGTTAGTACACAGCTTTTGGGGGCCGGTCACAACAGTTCATGTGAAAATATCAGAAGCAAAAATTTCTCTCGTACAATACCAGAACTACCAATTTTTGTGTAATTAGCATAGTATTTGTACAAAAATAATTGTTTGCCCAAGACCACACATATGCTTAAAAAAAAATAAAAATGAAGGAATACATTAAAATGTTTAATATGATAAACACTTAGCACGCATGCATCATACATACTAGGGGGGGTACAACTGGGGGAATCCATAGTGGAGAAGGATCTGGGGGTTTTGGTAGATCATAAGCTCAATAATAGCATGCAATGCCAAGCTGCGGTTTCCAAAGCGAGCAAAGTCCTTTCTTGTATTAAGAGAGGTATAGACTCCAGAGAGAGACATATCATTTTGCCCCTGTTCAAATCATTGGTAGGGCCTCATCTGGAATAGAATGTTCCGTTTTGGGCACCAATTCATAAAAAGGATATCAGGGAACTGGAGAAAGTGCAGAGAGGGACAACCAAACTAATAGGAAGCATGGAGGAGCTCAGCTATGAGGAAAGATTAAAAGGAACTGAATATATTCTCCCTGGAGAAGAGGAGATTAAGGGTGATGTGATCAACATGTATAAATACATAAGTGGTCCATATAGTGAACTTGGTGTTGAGGTATTCACTTTAAGGTCATCACAGAGGACAAGAAGGCAATCTTTATGTCTGGAGGAAAAGAGATTTCATCTCCAAATACAGAAAGGATTCTTCACAGCTAGCTGTAAAAATGTGGAATAGACTCCCTCCAGAGGTGGTTCTGGCCAGCTCAGTAGATTGCTTTAAAAAAAAAAAAAATGCCTGGATTCTTTCCTAAATGTACAGAATATAACTGGATACTTTCATTTATAGGTGAGGTGGATTCAGGGGATATCTGATTGCCTCTCAGGGGATCAGGAAGGAATTTTCCCACCACTGTATCAAATTGGATCATGCTTTGCTGGTGTTTTTTGCCTTCCTCTGGATCAACTGTGGGTATAGGTTTGTGTATATGGGATTGTATATATTTTTCTCACTTATTGGTTGATCTAGATGGACTTGTGTATTTTTTTTTATATACAATACAATACTTCCAAAGTTGTTTTCTGTCTTACGAGAATTTTCATAACTTTAGTAACCTATTGGTTTTCGATATCAGACAAGCATGTAAAAAAAACAAAAAAAACACAGGAACATTCGTCCAATATTCTATTCCAATTCTAATTCTAATCTTATGGTCTCTATGTAACATGCATTATATGCACCAACAGATTTAGGTGAACCTACTGCAGGGATGTGAAGTCAGGGGAGGCAGGTGAGGAAGTGAACAAATAAAAAGACAAGCAAACTTCCAAAGACACAAACAACAAAAGTATGCGGCCAGAGGAAACTAAAGCAGCAATTATAAAGACTGAAGAGTGATTGCAGAAAAACGACCAAGTGATCCATGGAGTCTGTCCATTTTTTTCTCCTTAAAATTTTTTTTTTTAGGGCGGTTTTTTACTGCCCCCACTGCGCTTCTACTCAAAGCACAGCTAACCTGCGATTTTTGTGCGAGTTAACTCCACTCTCCCATAGACTTCTATAGGAGGTCCTGCGATTTCAGAAAGTGCACCAAAATGCTGCATCTTCAGTGTGCTTTCTGAAACCGTAGGAACGCATAGAAGTATATGGGAAAGAGTAGCTAACCTTCATGAAACCCACCGGTTAGCTGTTCTTCGCCCAAGGGGGAGCGGGAAGCTGCCCTAATACTCTTTTTTTCTAAATATAAAAGTTTGAATCCACTTACTGTTGACTTACCCTCTACCTCTGCTGGAACTCTGCTCCAAGCATTAACTACTCTTTAATCAACAACAAAAATTACAGGTGTCACTCAAAGCTCCATCAGGTCCTCTTGCAGGACAAACCACTAGGAGTGGCAACAGGGACAGAGCTTATCCTACCTCAAAAGGTCCAGAAGGAAAAGAAAGTCCTAAAAGTCACATATGACAGCCTAGGCTCCAACCAGGCCACGTCGCCCCTAGGACTTCTTTTCCATACTACTCTTACCAAAATACGTTCCATACTTGTGTTTGAACGTTCCCTCTACTAGTTGGAGGTCACTTCCCCCGCGTTCTTGATCTCAACTGCATATTGAAAATACTGCCCTTATGTGTGTATTAAAAAAGGTTTCAATCATGTCTCCCCTTTCCCTTCTTTCCTCAAGAATGTACAAAAATGAAGCTCCCGATAGGCTTTATCCCCACCGGACACACCACCAGTTTTGTTGGCTGGCTCTGGACTTCTCAGATCTCAATATCTTTTTATAAGTGAGGTCCTCAGATCTGGCCACAAAAGACTCACATAGCTTGCTAGACAGAAGAATAAATAACAAAAACACAGACTGAAAACAAAACACACAATGTATCTATTTAGCTCTAATAACATCAATCCTTGTATCCTGCTAGATGGGGATTTAAAAATATACACAGAGGCTGAAAACAGATACAATGTATCTATTCCACCTAACAGTTGAAAATACAGATACAGTGAGGGGGCGATGTACTAGAACTGGACCAGACAGAATTTGTAAGCCAATCAGCTTCTAGCTTCTACTTGTTCAGTTAAGCTTTAAAAACTAAACGTAGAAGGTGATTGGTTCCCATATACAACTGCTCCCAGTCTTATGGTGGCCATACAGGCTTTGATAAATTATCAATTTCTTTTTGGATCAATCTCTTGTAATAGGAACAGTCAAATCTATAGTTAAATCATTTCATCGCTATGCCACACACAGGGAAGTGGATTTTGATCGATAAAATACAATTGTAATACCATAATCTGAACAATCGAAATATGATTGTATTTGTGAAAAAAAAAAAAAAAAAAAGTTTCTCAGTGTTGACAATTAATGTGAACCGATTAATAATTTCCCACCCTGACTGATCAACTCAGTTTGATTGATTCTGATCTAAATTGAGCCTAAAATCGATTAAAAGGAAAATTATGGCTCTTCGATCATTTTGATGAAATCAGAGGACAATTTTAAATATTATATTATTTTTTTTTTATATATATATTCCCCACCCCTGATTACAGCAGTTGATTATACAGATACAATGGGGGGAATTTATCAAAACTGGATCAGACAAAATCTGAACTGTGCATAGTAACCAATCAGCTTCTATCTTCGACTTGTTCAGATAAGCTTTAAAGATGAAAACTAGAACTTGATTGGTTGATTTATACAACTTTTCCTAATCTTGGTAAAACTAAAATTGCACAGGTGTGAAACTAGCCTAATACATATACTACTGTGGGGGGGGGGGGGTTACTAAAACTGGAGCAGAGAATCTGGAAAAAAAAAAAACTGTTCATAGTAACCAATCAGCCTCCAGCATTAACTTGTTTGGTTATGCTTTGAAAATGAAAACTAGAAGAGGATTGGTTACCATATACAAGCTTACCATACATGGATAGAAAAATCGTTCGAAAAAGTGTTTAATAAGCCTGATCGTTTAGAAACGTCGGTGGGCACATTTCGAATTATCGAAATGCAAAGTTTAATGCCAAAAGAAAGATTCGTCCTGGCGCAATTTTGTTGTACAATCGAACGATTTTATAAACATTAGCAGGGAAATTGACCGCAACTCATTAAAAAAAGTGTATGTATATATATATATATATATATAAAAATTTTAAAAAGTAATTAAAAATACACAAAGTGCATGTGCATTGATCGACAAAAATTGTACTATTTATGTCATTAGCGATCAATAATACGTTGACAAGTGTGGAAAACAATTTGATACAATGATGGCATAAACACAAAAAGTCGTTCGACAGATCTTTATCGAAAATTAAAGTTTTTATGAACGATTTTCTACCCATGTAGTCTCTTCATTGCTGAGAATACTGATACAATGTATACATAAATAATAGCGAACTCTGATCACAACAGTTGATTGTTAATTCTGCATACAATGTATCTTTCTAGCCCTGATGACATCAATTGAGAATACAGATACAATGTATAAAAACGAACTGATAACAACATTTGATTGTCCTACATACAATGGATCGATCTAACCTCAAGAACAGTTGATAATATGGATACAATGTATCCAACTCTGATCACAACAGTTGATTGTATATACAATGATCGATCTAACTCTGATCACAACAGTTGATAATATGGATACAATGTATCTAACTCTGATCACAACAGTTGATTGATGGTTGTACATACAATAATCGATCTAACTCTGATCACAACAGTTGATTGTTAGTTGTACATACAATGTATCTCTCCAGCTCTGATGACAGCAGTCAATCACACAGATACAATGTATCGATCAGTCCATGTACTAAGGAATCTAAAGCCAATACATTCCCAGACTGACACATTGAATATTTCCCAATCAGATGATCGCACCTTTCCCAGGTACATACGATGAGATCGCTTCGTTTAGGACACCATATAGAAGAGAACACAGCAGTGCAGTGATCGATAGAGAGACATGTGATCGATAGTGATCCGATTTAGGCAGATCAATAAATATTGTACACAAGGTGAGCTCCAGCCCCCTCCTCGGAGAAGTCAGCACACTAATGCTCTTTGCCCCCCGATCATACCGACTCACCGTGTGTGTGGGGGGGTAGGTGTCCGTGTGTCGGGTGTCCCCCTGTTTAGTGCTGGGTCCCGGTCAGACGTGTCCGGTGTACCGGCCGCGGATCGGCATTATAATGAAGTCTCCGCACCAGAACTTTTCTCTCCTCCTGCCAGTTCCAGACTGTCCGCCTCCCCCCGTCCTCCCTCCTCCGATCTTCTTTATGTGGGACGCCCGGGGCAGCGTCATCTCCCGTCAAACCTCGTCCAATCCCCCGCCCCCTCCACACACCCGGCCGGGGGAGGAGAGGAAGGACGGACAATTACAGATCACCGATCACTCCCCCGGCGGCGGCTCCGAGACGGCAGAGATCCCCTCCGGTCACCCCCAATCCCTCCCTCCCCCCCGGCACACGCCCGCCGCCCGCTGGCAGTAATAAAGGGGCCGCCGATCTGGTAACAGAGAGGAGGAAAAGAGCTGAAGATCCGGATGCCGCGTCACCGCCAGAGCAGCAATGAGCGGAGGAGAGGGGGGACCCCGGAGCTCTCCTTCCTCCCAATCCTCCTCCTCTTCCAGGCGGCGCACACACACCCAGGCCTCCCCCGACCGTTCACTGCCCTCCGTCACCGGAGATCTACCGCTCCGTGTCCGCTCACTGCCCTCCGGAGATCTACCGCTCCGTGTCCGCTCACTGCCCTCCGGAGATCTACCGCTCCGTGTCCGCTCACTGCCCTCCGGAGATCTACCGCTCCGTGTCCGCTCACTGCCCTCCGGAGATCTACCGCTCCGTGTCCGCTCACTGCCCTCCGGGGATCTACCGCTCCGTGTCCGCTCACTGCCCTCCGGGGATCTACCGCTCCTTGTCCGCTCACTGCCCTCCGGGGATCTACCGCTCCGTGTCCGCTCACTGCCCTCTGGGGATCTACCGCTCCGTGTCCGCTCACTGCCCTCCGGGGATCTACCGCTCCTTGTCCGCTCACTGCCCTCCGGGGATCTACCGCTCCGTGTCCGCTCACTGCCCTCCGGGGATCTACCGCTCCGTGTCCGCTCACTGCCCTCCGGGGATCTACCGCTCCTTGTCCGCTCACTGCCCTCCGGGGATCTACCGCCCCGTGTCCGCTCACTGCCCTCCGGGGATCTACCGCTCCGTGTCCGCTCACTGCCCTCCGGGGATCTACCGCCCTGTGTCCGCTCACTGCCCTCCGGGGATCTACCGCCCCGTGTCCGCTCACTGCCCTCCGGGGATCTACCGCCCCGTGTCCGCTCACTGCCCTCCGTCACCGGAGATCTACCGCTCCATGTCCACTCACTGCCCTCCGGGGATCTACCGCTCCGTGTCCGCTCACTGCCCTCCGGGGATCTACCGCTCCGTGTCCGCTCACTGCCCTCCGGGGATCTACCGCTCCGTGTCCGCTCACTGCCCTCCGGGGATCTACCGCCCCGTGTCCGCTCACTGCCCTCCGGGGATCTACCGCCCCGTGTCCGCTCACTGCCCTCCGGGGATCTACCGCCCCGTGTCCGCTCACTGCCCTCCGTCACCGGAGATCTACCGCTCCATGTCCACTCACTGCCCTCCGGGGATCTACCGCTCCGTGTCCGCTCACTGCCCTCCGGGGATCTACCGCTCCGTGTCCGCTCACTGCCCTCCGGGGATCTACCGCTCCGTGTCCGCTCACTGCCCTCCGGGGATCTACCGCCCCGTGTCCGCTCACTGCCCTCCGGGGATCTACCGCCCCGTGTCCGCTCACTGCCCTCCGGGGATCTACCGCCCCGTGTCCGCTCACTGCCCTCCGGGGATCTACCGCCCCGTGTCCGCTCACTGCCCTCCGGGGATCTACCGCCCCGTGTCCGCTCACTGCCCTCCGGGGATCTACCGCCCCGTGTCCGCTCACTGCCCTCCGGGGATCTACCGCCCCGTGTCCGCTCACTGCCCTCCGGGGATCTACCGCCCCGTGTCCGCTCACTGCCCTCCGGGGATCTACCGCCCCGTGTCCGCTCACTGCCCTCCGGGGATCTACCGCTCCGTGTCCGCTCACTGCCCTCCGTCACCGGAGATCTACCGCTCCGTGTCCGCTCACTGCCCTCCGGGGATCTACCGCCCCGTGTCCGCTCACTGCCCTCCGGGGATCTACCGCCCCGTGTCCGCTCACTGCCCTCCGGGGATCTACCGCTCCGTGTCCGCTCACTGCCCTCCGGGGATCTACCGCTCCGTGTCCGCTCACTGCCCTCCGGGGATCTACCGCTCCGTGTCCGCTCACTGCCCTCCGGGGATCTACCGCTCCGTGTCCGCTCACTGCCCTCCGGGGATCTACCGCTCCGTGTCCGCTCACTGCCCTCCGGGGATCTACCGCTCCGTGTCCGCTCACTGCCCTCCGGGGATCTACCGCTCCGTGTCCGCTCACTGCCCTCCGGGGATCTACCGCTCCGTGTCCGCTCACTGCCTTCCGGGGATCTACCGCTCCGTGTCCGCTCACTGCCCTCCGGGGATCTACCGCTCCGTGTCCGCTCACTGCCCTCCGGGGATCTACCGCTCCGTGTCCGCTCACTGCCCTCCGGGGATCTACCGCTCCGTGTCCGCTCACTGCCCTCCGGGGATCTACCGCTCCGTGTCCGCTCACTGCCCTCCGGGGATCTACCGCTCCGTGTCCGCTCACTGCCCTCCGGGGATCTACCGCTCCGTGTCCGCTCACTACCCTCCAGGGATCTACCGCTCACTGCCCTCCGTCACCGGGGATCTACCGCTCCGTGTCCGCTCACTACCCTCCGGGGATCTACCGCTCACTGCCCTCCGTCACCGGGGATCTACCGCTCCGTGTCCGCTCACTGCCCTCCGGGGATCTACCGCTCACTGCCCTCCGTCACCGGAGATCTACCGCTCCGTGTCCGCTCACTGCCCTCCGGGGATCTACCGCTCCGTGTCCGCTCACTGCCCTCCGGGGATCTACCGCTCCGTGTCCGCTCACTGCCCTCCGGGGATCTACCGCTCCGTGTCCGCTCACTGCCCTCCGGGGATCTACCGCTCCGTGTCCGCTCATTGCCCTCTGGAGATCAACCGCTCTGTGTCCGCTCACTGCCCTCCGGGGATCTACCGCTCCGTGTCCCCTCACTGCCCTCCGGGGATCTACCGCTCCGTGTCCGCTCACTGCCCTCCGGAGATCTACCGCTCCGTGTCCGCTCACTGCCCCCTGGGGATCTACCGCTCCGTGTCCCCTCACTGCCCTCCGGGGATCTACCGCTCCGTGTCCGCTCACTGCCCTCCGGAGATCTACCGCTCCGTGTCCGCTCACTGCCCCCTGGGGATCTACCGCTCCGTGTCCGCTCACTACCCTCCGGAGATCTACCGCTCCGTGTCCGCTCACTGCCCTCCGGAGATCTACCGCTCCGTGTCCGCTCACTGCCCTCCGGAGATCT
Organism: Lithobates septentrionalis; assembly: GCA_037952835.1. Lineage (NCBI taxonomy): Eukaryota > Metazoa > Chordata > Amphibia > Anura > Ranidae > Lithobates > Lithobates septentrionalis. Next base: position 1,728,755 of record JBBDGP010002445.1, read on the forward strand.
ACCGCTCCGTGTCCGCTCACTGCCCTCCGGAGATCTACCGCTCCGTGTCCGCTCACTGCCCTCCGTCACCAGGGTTCTACCGCTCTGTGTCCGCTCACTGCCCTCCGTCACCGGGGATCTGCCACTCACTGCCCCCTTGGGATCTACCGCTCCATTGCCCGATCACTGCCCTCAGGGGAACTACCGCTCCATTGCCCACTCACTGCTCTCCATCTCCGGGGATCTACCTCTCCGTTGCCCGCTCACTGCCCTCCAGGGATCTACCTCTCCGTTGCCAGCTCACTGCCCTCTGGGAATCTACCGCTCTGTTGCCCACTCACTGCCCTCTGTCTCCGGAGATCTACGGTTCCGTTGCCTGCCTACTGCCCTCCGGGGATCTACCGCTCCATTGCCTGCCTGCCTACTGCCCTCCGGGGATCTACTGCTCCGTTGCCCGCTCACTGCCCTCTGTCTCCAGGGATCTACTGTTCCATTTCCTGCTCACTGCCCTCCGGGGATCTACCGCTCCATTGCCTGCTCACTGCCCTCCAGGGATCTACCGCTCCATTGCCCGCACACTGCCCTCCCTCTCCGGGGACCTACCGTTCCGTTGCCTGCTCACTGCCCTCCGGGGATCTACCGTTTCGTTGCCTGTTCACTGCCCTCCGGGGATCTACCGTTTCGTTGCCTGCTCACTGCCCTCCGGGGATCTACCGCTCCGTTGCCTGCTCACTGCCCTCCGGGGATCTAACGCTCCGTTGCCCGCTCACTGCCCTCCATCTCCGGGGATCTACCACTCTGTTGCCCGCTCACTGCCCTCCGGGGATCTACCGCTCAGTTGCCCACTCACTGCCCTCCGTCTCCGGGGATCTACTGCTTTGCTAAGGGCACGTACCGGTGCTGCTGGACTGTGCTTCTACCTAGACATGCCATCACTGAGCCCTACTGTGAGCTATGAGTAAGCACTCAGTCTCGAGTGTGAAACGCGTCAGATGATCCTGTACATCTTGCATGATTGTCCTGTACTTTTGATGGTCCTATTTCTACAATAAAGACAAGTTTTCTACTTCATCCGGTGCGGCATCCAGATTTTTCTATCCAATATCCTGAGCCCTACTGTCCACCAGGACCTGGCGTCGCATACCGACACTGGAGGACTGTGCTCATACCTAGACATGCCCGCAGTGATCCCTACTGTTCATAAGGACCTGGGGTCACATACTAACACTGGTGAACAGTGCTTCCACCTAAACATGCCAGCAGTGATCCTTACTGTCCACCAGGATCTGGAGTCACATACCAACTCTGGTGGACTGAGAATTCCCAATTTTGCACAAAATAATAATAAATGCAACAAAACAGTGCATTTATTTATTTATTTTTTGCATTGGACTCTGACCTTAGGTGCAAGGCCAGCTGCTTATAAGTAGCTGTGATCACCTACTGGCATGGCTGGACTGTGCTCCTACCTAGACAGGTCCACAGTGATTCCAACTGTCCACCAGGACCTGGAGTCACATACCAGCGCTGCTGGACTGTACTGCTACTTAGACATGCCAGCAATGATGGTAGCGGCACATCAATAGCAGTGGTCGCATACTGGCACTGCTGGACCTCCTAATGATCAGGAATGGCAAGAACCACAAGGAGAATTCCCAAATTTGCACAAAATAATAATAAATGCAAACAAAAGTGCAATTATATTATTTATTAGTTTTTGCATTGGACCATGACCTCAGGTCAGCAGTGACCTTAGCTGCTCATCGGTAGCTGTGATCATATTGCTGAACTGTGCTTCTACATAGACAGGCCCATGGTGATCTCAACTGTTCACCAGGACCTGGGGTCACATACTGACACTGGAGGACTGTGCTTCCACCTAGACATGCCCGTGGTGATCCCAACTGTTTACCAGTACCTGTGATCACATTCTGACACTGGTTGGCTGCAGCCTCTACCTAGACATGCCAGCAGTGATCTCTACTGTCCACCAGGACCTGGAGTCACATACCGACACTGGTGGACTGTGCTACTATCTAGACAGGCCTGCTGTCACCCCAACTGTTCACCAGGACCTGCACATCAATAGCAGTGGTTACATACCAGCATTGCTGGACCTCCTAATTATCAGGAATGGCTAGAACCACAAGGAGGATTTCCAATCTTTCAAATTTATAAATAAATGCACTCGTATTGGAAAAAACAAACACGTGCATTTATTATTATTATTATATATTTCTTTATTTACATTGGAACATGACCTCCAGGTGCAAGGCCAGTAGTGATCTTAGCTGCTTATCAATAGCTCAATATCAATAACATAATGGCATTGCTGGACTGTTCTTCTGCCTAAAGAGGCCAGCAATGATGGTAGCTGCTGTGGTCACCAGGGCTGGTGCATGGATTTTCGTGTACATAGGCCAAGATGCATTTTGCAAACATTGATCTGACTATTTTTACTTACAATTTTTTTTTTAATTATATATATATATATATATATATATATATATATATATATATATATATATTATTATTTTTTACACACGTTTTGTTTGTATCTTTCTCCCCTGGCAAGGAGAGAAAGATATAAGTTATCTTGTGGAGAGTGTCAAAGACTGGGGACATGTTACATGAAATTGCTGTTATTAAGGCCCCCTTATAAATCAATGGTCCCACTACTGACTGCTGGGGTCTGAGGACCACACTTCACCCACCAAATGGCCACAGGTTCCTCATTCTCACACTAAAAATACATAGGGGTTCCATGTGCATCAGTAGCAGGGGCGGACTGACCATTGAGCCACCCGGGCACTGCCCGAGGGCCCTGGGCCACTAGGGGGCCCCATCAGGGTTGCCAGCCTCAGAAAACCAGGGACAGTATGTATAAATCTGTGTTTTTTTTTTTACATCTGTCTGTGTATACTGTGTGTACATGTATGTGTATACTGTGTGATTGTATACTGTGTGTGTGTATACTGTGTGGCCCCATAATCTCTAATTGCCTGGGGGCCCCATAATCTCCTATTGCCCGGGGGCCCCATGAGTTATCAGTCCGCCCCTGATCAGTAGATCTGTAAATTGTCTGAGACTGACAAGCTGGTTTTATTTACGACTTTAGGTCCAATGTCTGATTTACTGTATAAAGGGGCAATTGTTCTGGGCCCCCTCTATACAAACGTATAATGTACAGACATGACCAGTACAGTGAGACTTGCAGCACTAGGTGTAGAGAAACACCAGAGGCTGTGGCGATCTAATCATAGTAAGACTTCTTTCAGAAATTTTAGTACTGTTGCCAGGATCTGAAAAGCATTCCATGGTGGATCACTTTTCAGAGGATGATATAGCAGCGGCAGATAGACATTCAGGAAGTGCTAATGTCGCCTCCTGAACACCGTTTTTTTTGTGTTTTTAAATTGCCAAACAACATTTTTACTTTGGCGGGACTGTGCCGCAACTGTGAGCCAAGTGTTGACTCAATGGGTGAGTTTGACAAGCGGTGTAGGGTGAGTGCTTCGACTTGTGTATGGGACCAATTAGAAGTGGGCATGGTTCACTTCTGGTTAGGTATGGTTTGCTTTAGTGTGAGCACAGACCATGCCTAATGCCGGAGTCTGAATAGATCACTGAGCACAGAGGCCGGGATCACTGGGTCTGTGTGGCAGAGGGGATGATGTAAGCATGCCCTTACATGCTTCCTATAAAGCAAAGTGTGGGAGTGCAGACCAGTGGGGGAGACACTTGAACTTGAGCAGGGTTCCGTTCAATCGTGTCCAGTGTGTATACACCCTTAAAGCGAAGTTTCACCCAAAAGTGGAAGCTCCACTTATCAGCCTCCTCCCCCCCTTTGGGTGCCACATTTGGGGGTGCAGCAAGATCATTCAGAGGTTTGGCCCCCCTCCTCCTTCCCCCGCCGCCGGTCCATTCAGAAACTGCAGCGCGCAGTAGGGAACTGGCTGTCAAGCCGAAAGGCTTCACTGCCGAGTTCCCTTACCACAAATGGTGGTGGCAGCACCCGAGAGCCGATGGAAACATCAGCTTGGGTGCCAACATCGCTGGTTTTCAGGACAGGTAAGTGTCCTAAAATTTCAAGTCAGCAGCTACAGTTAAAAAATTAAAACGGGCTGGACAAATTTATCGAAACAAAGATGGTAAAAGAACAAAATTGTTACCTAATATGGTGCTAGACCGCCTTTGGCTTCCAAGACGTCTTGAATTCTACTAGGAATTGACAATTGTAAGTCTTAGATGATGGATAATGGAATCTGATACTACTCTTCATGTTTTCCCACTTCTTCCCATTCCCGGCTGGTGAGAAGACTGCTCCGGTACTGGCTCCAGCTCACTCACAGTGATCTCCAGTAACAAGGTGGACGGTCCCTTAGTGGCGACAGCTTTCCCCTCTACCTCCGACCACAACTTGTTCCCCATCCGGCTGAACCGTTGCTCTCGGTTGGACTCCAATCCTGCAGTCCCAACCCTGTACTGCTCCTGCTTCCGGATAAGCCTCAGACAGTCTAGCAGTCAGATGTCCCTGGGATAGGCCTCAGGATTCTGGCCTAGCAGCCTGGGGCAGCATAACACACGTCCACCCAGACAGCCGTCCAGGTGGCACAGAACCACCATCATCTGACTTCACCCAAATAAATAGGCTCTCCCAGCAGGCCAAGGGACTAAAGAAACCCCCGCCAATTGGCTAAGACACTCCATCCATTCAGAACCTGATCTTGCTAAGCCCTTGTCTATCTAATGTCGCCAGTATAATGCCACCTAGCGACAGAAGAGAGAAGGTGCAGCAAGTCAAGAACTAGAGAGGAATCAGTGGATCTACTAACAATTAATCAGGGCAACTACTGCCTGGCAAACTAAATTCACTTAGCAACCCTGCCTAAACACCAGGGTGCTACACAAGTAAGTGCACTCCTGTGACCCACAAGGGAAGTATGGCCAAATAAGCCTTGGCCATACTTCTGTTTTAACAACAGTTGAATGACAAGAGTGAGTCAAAGGGTCTGTGTCAATGGGCAAATGCAGCATGTCTTCACATCAACTTTAGACGCTTATGAGGCCATTTAGAATTTATTGCTTAGATATAGCCTGGGAGAACAGATTTTAGGCTCAAAAGAATGGGCTTTTGACCCTACAGATCTTGGGGCCCCATAGCAAGGTTCTGATTGGGCCCCTCTGTATCCTTTCTCTGTGTAATCCAGCAATCCCAAATGTGCAGATACTGTCACTAGTCCTAAAGTGACACTTAATGATATGCCTATTCTCCAAAATATATTCTAGACCTGTCCAGCTGGGGTTATTTGTGACTTTAAATCTGAATGTGAGACTAAACCAGCCTTTTATAAGCAGGGTGCCTCCATGGTTCTTCAGGGGTGCCTCGGCAAATGCCTAAAAATTTCTCAAGAAATTTATACAAGTCAGGAGGTGGGCCAGGCCTGCTTTTTAGTTACATTATGCCGCAGGTTTTCATTGTGCACCATTACAGCCTTCTAGTTACCGGCATCCTAACAACCAATGACATCGGTTGATAAGGAGGTCATTGGGCACCTGCACGGTATCCTTGTTTGCTCCTCTCTTGTCCCTCTCTGTTACCACTGGGGTCAAATCAGCTGAATGAGGAAGAGAAACTGAGGGAGGAGAGAAACATTAGAAATACTAGTCATCCCCAGTATGTAAAGGTGTATTTACTTTGAAAGAATAAATCACCAACGTTAGATATCTTTATGTTGCTACAATATGTAAAACTATTCGTTTAGTTTTATATATTTTAGAATGGGGTCCTTTAAGATTGTGCAGAATTATAAAGGATTCATTGACTGGAAAAAGGTTGAGAAACACTGCACTAAACAATATCCTTATTCAATCTATTTTTCATTACATTGTTACTTATTGTGTTTTTCTGGCTCCTCGTAATCTTTCTTTTTCCACCTCACTTCCCTTTGTTGGGAACAAACAGTGCATGTTAGCTGTGGTCATGTGCATTGCTCTATGTACACTACAAATCCCACAGGCCAGGGGTAGGCAACACTTGAGAGGTGGAGATCTACCTAGACAACATGGAGAAGATCAAAGATCACCACCTTTATTTATTTGAAGAAGTTGTCTAGCAAGGCCCCAATAAAAAGTAAGGATGGCATGGAGAAAACTTAGAAAAATCTAATAAAATTAATGTCACTGTAAAATGATAAACTTAGCCTATCTTAAAAGTTCACTTCAGTGATAAAACTCACAATTCACTTACATTCACAATTTGTTTCGTGGCTTGAAAGTAATTGGTCACCTCAAGGCTGATAGAGGAGTCCATCAGGAATGCAGAAGATCTAGTACTGCAGGGTGACTTGCTCAACTAGTTTCTGGCCAGTGTAAGTAGTACATAGGGTAGTGTACAGAGGTCAGTAGAATATAGGGTAGTGTACCGTGATCAGCAGAATGCAGTGGTAGGACAAGAACATCTAGTGCCCAGGGCAAAGATACCAAATTGCACCTCCTCAGGTGATGGGGTAGGGTGTGAGGTTAGGTTATTAGCGATGCACACATCATGCTGCACCAGGTGTTGTATGTTACATATGAGTTTGAAAGAATAAATATTTTATCCCACAGTGAAATGTTGGGCTTATAGTGATGTAGAAAGAATTGCCCCAGCAACAGTGAGAGGAAAAAAATGCCAATATTGATGGTGTCACTGAAAGGAAGAAATGCCCCTGAATCAGTGGTGTCATTAAAAAGAATAGATATCCCTAGGCTGATGTCATTGGAAGGAAAAATTTCCCTGTGTTAGTGGTGTCACTGGAAGGGAAAATGTCCCTGTATTAGTGGTGTCACTGGAAGGAAAAATGCCTCTGTGTCTGTAGTGTCACTGAAATTAGAAAAAAAGGCCCTACGTCAGTGGTGCCACGTGAAAGAAAAAATGTCCCTGTGTAGGAGGGGTCAGGAGGATTAATTTGACAGTGGTATGAAGGGGGAAGGGATGGGGTACATTTAACTAAGGGGTCCTGTGTTGCTCTGAGATTTATTTTACACTAGTGTTATTCCTCCGAAGAGCAATCCAATGTGGGTTGCTTTTCACAGGGCGTTTGACAGGTGGCGAGCAGGCAGTATGTCATGTCACCTGCTCATCGTTTGTTTTAATAGTATCAGTTGGTAGTATCTGGGGCGGTGTACAGGAGTTATTAGTATGTTGAGATGTGTATCGGGGGTCAGTAGAATGTAGGGCAGTGTACAGAGATCAGTAGGATGTAGGGCAGTGTGCAGAGGTCAGTAGTATGTAGGGCAGTGTACAGAGGTCAGTAGGATGTAGGGCAGTGTGCAGAGGTCAGTAGTACGTAGGGCAGTGTACAGAGGTCAGTAGGATGTAGGGCAGTGTACAGAGGTCAGTAGTACATAGGGCAGTGTACAGAGGTCAGTAGTACATAGGGCAGTGTACAGAGGTCAGTAGGATGTAGGGCAGTGTACAGAGGTCAGTAGGATGTAGAACAGTGTACAGAGGTCAGTAGGATGTAGGGCAGTGTACAGAGGTCAGTAGGATGTAGGGCAGTGTACAGAGGTTATTAGTATATAGAGCAGTGTACAGAGGTCAGTAGGATGTAGGGCAGTGTACAGAGGTCAGTTGTATGTAGAGCAGTGTACAGGGGTCAGTAGGATGTAGGGCAGTGTACAGAGGTCAGTAGGATGTAGGGCAGTGTACAGAGGTCAGTAGGATGTAGGGCAGTGTACAGAGGTCAGTAGGATGTAGGGCAGTGTACAGAGGTTATTAGTATATAGAGCAGTGTACAGAGGTCAGTAGGATGTAGGGCAGTGTACAGAGGTCAGTTGTATGTAGAGCAGTGTACAGGGGTCAGTAGGATTTGGGGCAATGTACAGAGGTCAGCACGATGTATGGCAGTTTACAGAGGTCAGTAGTTTGTAGGGCAGTGTACAGGGGTCATTTAATATGTAGAACTGTGTACAGGGGTCAATAATATGTAGAGCTGTGTACAGAGGCCAGAAATATGCAGAGCAGTGTACAGGGGTCAGCAGTTTTTAGGGCCGAGTACAGAGATCATAAGTATGTAGGCCAGTGTACAGGGGTCATTCTTACGTAGAGCAATGTACAGGGGTCCGTAGGATGTAGGACAGAGTACAGAGGTCATGAGTATGCAGAGCAGTGTACAGGGGTTGGTCATTTGTAGGGCAGAGGACAATGGTCAGCCTGACAGAGGTCAGCGGGGCAATGTACAGGGCTGCACCTATTCCTCCCAGGCACACTTCACCTACAGTAAGGGGCCTGTAATGTCAAGATTTTAGAAACCGTAACCAAAACGGTGAACTGCATATGTACTGTATTTTAAATATATGAACATATCTAGATTGTCTCGTAAAATACAGTTCACTTGGCAACTATGCAAGAAAAAGGGCCGTGCCTGGTCTCTGGTGAATAAAAATGATCAATGGAGATTTTTACATTATGCAGGGTGGAGAGGATAAAAAAATGGGGTGACTCCCTAGAATTTAGGGTGAGTTGACATGGCTGCATGCTTCCACAGCTTTTGTATTCCCATAGACTTGTTTGGGGAGAGAAGCATTTTTAAAACTCACAATAGCCCATTGACACATCTGCATGCGCCATGTTACAAATGGTAAACACAACATTATTTTGGAGAATTTAGATAGCATTGTTTTTCTCAGAAATCTCTGGTTGATGGATCGACTTTAGTATAACCAGCCTGCTAATAGATGGACCAGTCCCTGATTGATTTTCTAGTAATCTTCATCTAATATGATCTGTGAGAATGACAGACTTTCCCTGTGTTTTTATTAAAGTACATCACCTTAATCACTATTCAAATAAAGATCCAATGTCCTTGGGGTGTACTTACTTTTTCATATGACTGTATAATAGTGTCATTACGTAGCCTAAAGCGAGCCTGTAAATATAGTCATAGTGTTTGGACCTGGTTTCTATACTTATTGAGACTTTAAATTGGTAAAAGCTTGCAGGACAGCCAACACCAAATAGAGAATAGTGCCAGTGAACAGAGGTCCCCCAATAGCTTGGATTGTGTCCTATGGACAACATGCAGGAAGGTAAGATGAACCTGGCCTGGATTGTTTTTCCTGTTTGGTTTTGGCTGTTTTCTTCTACCCCTATCAGCTCCTTATCCCCTTGAGCGCCCAAATGGAGAAGAAAAATTGCAACCAAGTCCTGGATCTCTTTACATTAAAACATTTCCACCCCGCAGGTTGAAGATCCAAAATGCCACTTTCCACTGAACAACAGTCCTTGTCTCCACTCTAGTTTTTGCTTGGCAACCTGTTCCTCCAAAGATGGCCTCTCTCCATCTTTACTTAGTTAGTTTTAGACCAAATTTGATGTTAGTTTTAGACCACATGTTAGTTTTAGACCACATCTTATGTTAGTTTTAGACCACATTTTAAAGGAAAAGTTTAAAGCTGTGCTCCAAAAGGAACTAACAACAACAGGTAAGCTCTCTAGAGAAAAAAAACTAGACACAGTGTACCAATATCCTGGACCAAAAAGGCATGGTAACGTTCCAGGTCTAAATTCTCTCTACGTAGATCAAGGCTCAGATATCCAACTTAGGGCTAGGGGTAAAGCATAGCTGAGCCTTTAGGATGCTACATATAGGAACTGCTGTGGAACACCAAAGACAAAGATCTCAACTGCTTCAGCGTTATTTGTAAAATTGTATCCCCCACCCCTCGCATTGAGTTGTCTTTTGAGTTTGGCAGAATAGACCAGAACCTGGGCTCTAAACAGCTAAATGTTTTCTGTGGCTATAATCATTAAAGTGTTACTAAACCCAGGACCCTGCATCCACTATATCTGTGCTCCCACAGTACACAGAACATGGAAATGCAATTATTCTAGTAAATATAAAGTGCTAAATATCTTTTCTCACCAAGGTCTGTTTAAAGCTTGTAGGAGGAGTTTTCATTCTACTGCATGACCCCTGACCCTCTGTCTGGAGAGTGCTGATTGGCTCTGTGCTGATCACATGCACCCTCTCGAGAAAAAAACCTCTCTAGCAATACACACCAAACTGAGCATGTGGAGAGTGACTCTGGCTCTGTACTATCAGGAGATAGATTGGGGACACTGGAAGAACGGAAGAATCAGAAAAGACGAGATCAAACAGCTTTTTTTACACAATGTGGAGGATTAACCCCGTGGATTCCACAGTGAATATAACAAGCATGCTTTACTGCAAATACAGACTGATTTTACTGCTGTGGCTTTAATAACACTTTAAATTCACATTCTACAGAATTTCACCGAAGGAAAAAGGAAGTGTCTGAATTCACATGCACGTTTTAGCCAAACTGCTGAGTCGAGAGTTTGCCGCAATCCTTACAATGTATATAATTGGCAGAGAGAAGATTATCCTCTCCACAGCAAAAACAGTTGTCCTTGCTCTGCAATGCTTTTCATTCTGGCTTTTGAGGAACTGGCTATGCAAAATGCTACCCAAACTTTTAAAGTAAACCATGCCATTGCTCTTGTATTCCTTCTAGCAGTGCTTGTGCATAGAGACCCCTGTAAGGTTCTTTCTGCTTCCCTTTCTATCTCCAAGATAGCAGATGCGAAACTCTGTGCAAAAATGAACTTTGCTTCAGAAATCTGATCTGCAGTGTCTGTGTACAGCAAGTCAGTCCGAATACAATGGCATCATCCCTTCTTTACTAATGGACTGAAATTATTGTCCCTATATTAACTGAGGACAACCAATTGTTTTATTTGTAACCAATTTGTTTATTGTATGCTGTGATGTAAACAGTGTCACCATTATCTCTAGTGTAGCTAAAGGATGCCAAAGACATCATAAGGTAGTCAAATGTAATGGCATGATGCTACTGTCCTCACTTGCATCTATTGACAAGGTACCAAATATAAAAGGTTCCATTAAGACACTTTTCATATTCCGTCCAGTGCAGGTTTCTCAAACAATCTTGAAGGGTTAGTTTGCCTTTACCAAAAAAAACTGCCATTGAAGGTAAGGGGTGCTTATAGATTAAAATAAATTGTTCAGCTTTGACTAAAGTTAAATAATGCCCTTGCCCATACCTCTCGAAGACTGGTAGAAAAATCCCAGATTTATTGCTAGAACGTTACTAAGACACTCTCAGCTGATTTAAACCCACTTAGAATACTCTCTCTCTCCTTGTTCCTGTGATGGTGGGGGTGAGCAGTAACAGTTGGGAGTGTCTTAGCAACCTCCTAGCAACAAGGCAGGATGGGATGATACCATCTCAAGGAGTTTTTTGACCAGGTATGTAAATGGTCTACACTTATAGCAAGAGGATTATCCAACCTTAGTCAAAGCTGCACAAAGTTTTTTTTTTTTTTTTCTACAGGCGTCGCTTATCTGCATAAAAAGTTTTTTGGGTAAAGGTTAACTGCTTGCCGACCGGCTCACGCCGATATACATCGACAGAAGGGCACGTACAGGCAGATTAACGTACCTGTACTTTGCCCTTTAGGAAGAGGTTTGCGGGCGTTAGCGCACCGCCGCGACCTCCGTGAGTGTGATCGTTTTTCCCGTGGACTCGATGTCTGCAGGGATACCCGCGATCGTCTCACGGAGAGGAAGAACAAGGGAAATGCTAGTGTAAACTAGCATTTCTCAGTTTTGCTTAGTGACAGGACACTGATCACCGCTCCCTGTAATCGGGAGCGGTGATCAGTGTCATGTCACACATAACCACGCCCCCCCCACAGTTAGAATCACTCCCTAGGACACACTTAACCCCTACACTGCCCCGTAGTGGTTAACCCCTTTGCTGCCATTCACATTTACACAGTAATCAATGCATTTTTAATTGCACTGATCGCTGTAAAAATGTGATTGGTCCCAAAATCGCGCCAAAAGTGTCCGATCCGTCCGCCATAATGTCACAGTCATGATGATAATCGCTGATCGCCACCATTACTAGTAGAAAAAAAATATTTTGTAGACGCTATAACTTTTGCGCAAACCAATCAATAAACGCTTATTGCGATTTTTTTTTTTTACCAAAAATATGTAGAAGACTACATAACGGCCTAAACTGAGGAAAACATTTTTTTTATATATTTTTTGGGTATATTTATTATAGCAAAAAGTTACAAATAATGCGTTTTTTTTTCAAAATTGTCGCTAATTTTTTGTTTATAGCGCAATAAATAAAAACCGCAGAGGTGATCAAATACCACCAAAAGAAAGTTCTATTTGTGGGGAAAAAAAGGACGTCAATTTTGCTTGGGAGCCACGTCGCACGACCGCGCAATTGTCAATTAAAGCGACGCAGTGCTGAATCGCAAAAAAGTGCTCTGGTCTTTGGGCAGCCAAATGGTCCGGGGCTTAAGTGGTTAAATAATTCTTTAATTAGAAAATATTTCTCCATTTCTCTGATTGTCCTTCCCTTTCCTGGTGGCATTGTCAGATCAAGGGTACCTTAGGCCCATCACATATATTTGTTACAGTGATGATTGTTACTACATGGGTATATGTCTAGTGCAGTGCCATTCTAAAATGTCAAACCAATGCACATATACAGTACAGGGAAATGCACCTGCATAATAGTGAACCACAATGTACAGTATAGATTTGAATAATGTCTCTAAATGGTGCAGGTACCGTATATACTCGAGTATAAGTCGATCCAAATATAAGTCGAGGCCCCTAATTTACCACAAAAAACTGGGAAAAACGTATTGACTTGAGTATAAGACGAGGATGAGAAATGCAGCAGCTACTGTAAGTGGAAAAAGAGGGTCAACAATGCCCATCTGCAGCTGCATGCCTCACTGTGTCCTGTGCATGTGTCCTGTGTATATGTGCATGTGTCCTGTGTCCTGTACATGTGCATGTGTCCTGTGTCCTGTACATGTGCATGTGTCCTGTGTATATGTGCATGTGTCCTGTGTCCTGTACATGTGCATGTGTCCTGTGTCCTGTACATGTGTCCTGTGTCCTGTACATGTGCATGTGTCCTGTGTGCATATGTCCTGTGTGCATGTGTGCATGTGTCTTGTGTCCCTGTGCAGCCTACCTGTGGTGATCTCCATCCTCCGATCAGTGTGTGATAATACACTTCAGCGGCCATTCCACTGTTCACAAGCCGCGCCTCCTCCTCGTCTGTGATAGGCAGAACACACAGCAGTCAGCGGTCAGCATATCATGGACATTCTCTCATTCTCATACCAGGGATGAGGATGAGAGAATGTCCGTGACAGGCTGTACACTGACAGCTGGGAAATGAAGTGTTCAGCCTATCACAGACGAGCAGCAGGCGCAGCTTTTGAAAGCTGGAATAGCCTCCGAACGGTATTATCACACGCCGGCCACCGTCTGCCTGCATGACACACTGATCATGTAGGCAGACGGCGGTGACTCGAGTATAAGTTGAGGGGGGCACTTTCAGCCCAAAAAAAAGGGCTGAAAAATTTGACTTATACTCGAGTATATACAGTATGTTCTTTTGGAGCGAACTGCCAGCACTATTTAAAATAAATGAGTTGCCCTAACTCAGCATACCCCCCCTACACATTAAACTGAATACATTATTGAAACACATAGTGCGAATGAGCCCTAAGGATAACACCAGTTTTTCTCATCACATATGTGCAGCACACAAACCTATTTCAATACAACACAGAAACGAAGATTAATGGATTGCTGTAAGGTAGGCTTAGAGAAGCTAAAGTACGAATGGAAGCTTATCAGCAATTTAGCAAATAAAATACAGATTAAATTATTTGTAAATGTTTGTGAAAGTAACCAACATTATTAACAGTTAAAGCAGTGGCGATGCATCCATAAGGGCGCACGGGCGCCGCCCCCTCTCTCCTGCCACCCCCTCTAGCACCAATAGATAGATTCATGCATTGCATGAATCTATCTATATCCGCAGCTGCCACCCCCTATTCAGGCGCCCGGCGCCTTTTCGGGTGCAGGGCGCCTGAATTACAGCGGCAGGGGGTGTTTTTGAAGCACCTGATTGGAGCCATAGGCTCTAATAGGCGCCATGCTTGGCGCTCGCAGATCACTCAGCTGTGTTAGAAAAGTGAATGAATATTCGCTTTCCTAACACTGAACTGCCTCTACACCAATCAGGTGCTCGGATCTGTTACCCGTCACCTGATTGGCTGAAACGATAGGCGCTGTGATTGGACGCCAGGCGTCCAATCATAGCAGAGGACGGGTTGAGAGGACGGGAGAAGACATCGAGGAGCTGTCCCACAGAGACAGGTAAGTGCAGACGGCGGGCCGGCGGGGGGCACACTGGCAGCATTTGATATGGCACAGTGGCTGCGTTTGATGGGGCATAGTGGGAGCAATTGATGGGCACAGTGGCTGTGTCTGATAGCACAGTGGCGGCAATTGATGGGCACAGTGGCTGCATTTTACGGGGCACAGTGGCGGCAATTGATGGGCACAGTGGCTGCATTTTATGGGGCACAGTGGCTGCATTTGATGGTACAGGGGCTGCGTTTGATGGCACAGTGGCGGCAATTGATGGGCACAGTGGCTGCAATTGATGGTTTCTTTTCAAAATTTTTACGTTTGTTTGCGCCCCCCAAAAAATATTGAGCACCAGCCGCCACTGAGTTAAAGCCTAACTCCACCTTTCTTACTATGGTTCATGTAACACTCATCTTTACGGTTCTAAGCCACTCCCCACTCCCCCCCCCGAGCAAGATTGCGGGGTCATTCATTTGCTCGCACAGCTGCAATATTCATTCAGAGAGATCTATGAATTAATAAACGGCAAGTCCGGGCTGTTACTGCAATAGAGGGAGTTGTTGTTATGAATGGAACACAACTGGATCACTGCATTCGTAGTTCATTGACACCTCCTGCAGCCCTGTAACAGACAGTCTGTAGGAGCCTTGCATTGCACCCTTGATCACGGTTGCAATGCTTTGCAGGCTCCTATGCAAAAAAATAATAAATGCACATTATTTTTTTGCAAATATGGGTGCCTTTATTATTTATTTTGCAGGTGGACTTAGCCTTTAAAAGGGACAGGTGGCCATACTTCTGTTCTGGGTCACAGGAGCGCACTTACTTTTGCTCTATTGTGACCCATAATCAGCCAACAGCAGGCATTAGCTGACAGTCGCCACTCTCTGCTCAGAGCAGACTGAGAACTGAGTGATCGGCTGTCATGTGGTCACTCAGGTCTTGGACTTAGAGCCAGTGAGGGACAGCTGCAGCATCACACCGATGTTGCAGCATGAAGGTGAGTATGGATGTTTGTTTTGGCCTAATTACCATACTTCTCCTTTAAGTATAACAGACAAAGGCAAAAGTTTTCACCTGTGTGCAGGGCCATGCATTCATGCCTTTAGGGATATAATGTAACTGCTCAGATGTGTTGAAGATCCATTCCATAAAGCCACGTGTCTGTCAGCCTATCACAGATTTTTACTGGCCGTGGCTGTACAAAACACCTGTACCTCCCAGATGCATAAACAAGACCCTTTAGCCTCGTACATGCGATCGGATTGTTGGCCAACAAAACCATGGACTTTTGTCCGAAGGGCATTGGCCCAAACTTGTCTTGCATACAAACGGCAAGGAATTGTTGGCCAACAAATACGAACATAGTGAAATACTACGTTGTTTTTCAGCTCTTTAGTGCCACCCTTTGGGCTCCTTCTGCTAATTTCATGTTAGTAGAAGTTTGGTAAGTGTTGATTCGCGCTTTTCATTTCGCACTTTTCATTTTGCGCTTTTCTGTTTGTTTTTTAACAGCCGTTCGTGGATCAGACATGTTGCGGAATCGGAGGAGATAACGTGTTATTTATTATTGGCGTTGGAGTTATTGCTCTGACATTATTTTTTTGGTTGAATAATGATTTGATTTGGTATATTTTCTATATTTTTGGATTAAGTTCTATTGGCAGATAGCATGTCTAATTTTATTTTATGTTTTCTTTTTTTTAATCCACAATAAAAAAATTGTGGAGAATAATACTTGGCTATGTGTTTTTCTTGAAATGACAGTTTGGGAGTAGGCAGTTACATTAAAAAAAATACAATGTAAAATTGGCAAGGGACACCAACAAAAAAAAAAATAATATATATTATAGAATATAATAATAATAATAATAATAATAATATATAATATAATAATATAATAATATAATATAATTCTTGATATCACTAGAAGAAAAAAGCCTTTGAAAATTTGTTTGCAATAACTCCATCAGTATCACCAGCAAAGCAGCTTCATTATTATCTCATTAAAGAAGAAGAGAATTGTGCGCTGCATTTTGAGATTTCATAATTTGCCACGTCACCAATGTTAATTCTCCATTATGAACGCTTGTTTACAAAACCGACCGTTTCTGGCTCGTCCTTGCTTCCGAGCATGCGTGTTTGTACTTTGGACTTTTGTCCGATGGACTTGTGTACACACGCTCGGAAAATCCGACAACAGACATTTGTCTGTGGAAAATTTTAAAACCTGCCATCCAACATTTGTCTGTAGAAAATCCGACAACAATTGTCCGATGGAGCGTACACACGGTCAGATTTTCCGCCAACAGCTTGTCATCACACATTTCCCCTCGGAAAATCCGATCAGATGCTCTGTTTGGGTTTCTGCGCCTGTGTGAATGAGTCCTAAATTATACAAATTCTTTTTAAAAGCTACAGAATCTGCGGGCAATAGGTACAATTCACTAATGCTGGCCATACACTATACGAAAAATCGGCCGAACACATTTTCGAAAAACGAACGTGACCGCAAACGATCGTGCCATCATGTAATGACCGATAAATTGTTCAGTGGACATGAATAAATCATTTTTTGTTCGTTTTTTTACATATACCTAGCGCAGACAGTTCGGACGGGAAACACATTAACCTTGCAATTTGTCGTACGTTCGGCAGAAATTTCCAAACTTCCCGTTCGTTTTTTTTCCCACAAAAACGTCACAAACGATTATCGATTTGTGCCCATTAACTTGCCGAAAAACGAACGAAGTGTCTATACGAACGATTTTTCGGCCGATTTTTCGTATAGTGTATGGCCAGCATTAGATACATGCACATAAGGAAAGCTGGCTATAGATGGATAGAATATCAAACAAAAATTCTTAGGAAAAGTCTTAGGAAAATTTGTAAGAAAAATAGTTTTGTCGTTCGAATGATTTATGCTGGCCATACACTATACGATAAATCGGCCGAAAAATCGTTCGTAGAGACACTTCGTTCGTTTTTCGGCAAGTTAATGGGCACAAATCGATAATCATTACATGATTACATGATGGCACGATCGTTTGCAGTCACGGTCGAACGTTTGTTTTTCGAAAATGTATTCGTATAGTGTATGGCCAGCATTAGTTTGTTTTTTTACATTTGATTTTGGAATGAATGGACTTTACTGAATGAATACCACATACACTGCTAGAAATTTGTTTGTTCGAGAAAAAATTTCCGTCCTGCTTCTTCAAATTTTCTTGTCACTGTGGCCGAAAACAAACATCAATTTCACCCCACTAATGATTAGAAACTTTCTTAGAACCTTCTTTCCCCAAGAATATTTATTCAATATTTGACCCTTCTATGGCCAGCGTAATGTTAAAGGCTAAGTTAACCTTTATGAGAAAAAAAAAATAAATACACATATTTTTGCAGGGGAAAAAAAATGTACATTTAATATTTATTCCATAGGAGCCTGCAAAGCATTGCACCCATGATCAGTGGATCGCGGTTGTAAGGTGAGGCTCCTGCAGACTCTTCCTCCATCTCTCTGCCTGTACCTCTGTATGGGATTTCAGTTGGAGAGTTGGAGGAAGTGTCAATGGACTATGACTGCACTGATTACCGCACTTGTGTTCCATTGAGAACTACAAGTCCATTTGCTGTGGTGGCAGATAAGACTTGCAGTTCATCCATTCACAGATTTCTGTAAACAAATGACATGGCTGTCCAGGCGGAGCCTCACACATCTGCACCAATTTCAAAAGTGGCAGCTGCTGTCGGGGAAAAGAACTCCCGCACACTGTCATGGAGTAGGGGAGTTCTGGGGGTGGTAGATGGTTGCTTAGCTACTTCTTACATATTACTAGACATGTGGGGCTCGTTCTGTTCCGAATTAAAATTCGGATGAATTTTCATTTTTTGGAAGTTCGGATGTATTCGAATTTCCGAAATACAATAGTACCGAACTTAAACAAATCCGAAATAACGAAATTTTTTTTAGACAAAATTAGAATGGTTTTCCAATCGTATTCGAATACTTTTCTAATTTCGAATAGTTTTCAAATTCAAGTTCTAATCGTTTTCGAATTTGAATAGTTTTCCAATTTCCAAAGAGAATAAAATAGAATAGAAAATAAAGGAATAGAATAGAAAAAAAATAGAATAGAAAAGAATATAAAATAAAAGAATAGAATATAATAGCGTAAAACAGAACAAAATAGAATAGAAAATAAAAGAACAGAATAGACTAGAATATAATAGAAACAAATAGAATAGAATAACATAGAAAGAATATAATAGAATACAAAAGAATAGAATAGGAAAAACAAGAATAGAATAGACTATACAGTGGAACCTCGGATTACGAGCATAATCCGTTCCAGGAGAATGCTCGTAATCCAAAGTACTCATATATCAAAGTGAGTTTCCCCATTGAAGTCAATGGAAATGAAAATAATTTGTTCCGCATTGACTTCAATGGCATGCAATACCGCATGCGGCCAAAGGCGGGAGGGCGCTGGAGAGCCTCGGAAACAGACGGAAAGGCCCGAGGACAGCTCGGCTGACCTCGGCAAACCTCGGAAAGGCTCTGGAACGTAGTATTTTCGAGTCTTTCTGAGCATTTCTAAATGGCACAGATTGGCTACGATCGGCACCTTTCGGCTCCGATCGGCACCGGCGCCCCACCACCTCAGGCCAAACGCGGTACTGCACACCGCTTTGGCCTGAATCCTGCTCGTTTTGTGAGACAACACATGCAAACCGAGTTAGGATTTTTCAAAATACAGTGCTCGTATTGCAAAACGCTCCTTAACCGCGTTACTCGCCATCCGAGGTTCCACTGTAATAGAATAGAAAATAATAGAATAAAAAAACAATAGAATAGAAAGAATATAACCATTTCCCGAAATTCAAATAGAGTCACTTTGAATTTTATTGGAATAGAAAAGAATAGATTAGAATAGAAAATAACAGAATAGTATAGAAAAAACGACAGAATAGAATACATTCAAAAGAATATAACCATCTTCCAAAATTCGAATTTTAAATAGACTAAATTTGAATCTGAATAGAAAAGAATAGAATATAAAATAAAATAATAGAATAGAATAAACAAATAAAAAAAGAATATGATTAAAAAAAAGCAATAGAATAGAATAGAAAGAATATAACCATTTCCCAAAATTCAAATAGAATCAATTCAAATTTGAATAGAATAGAAAAGAATAGATTAGAATAGGAAGATGGTTATATACATTCTATTCTATTCTATTCTGTTGTTTTTTTCTATACTATTTTGTTCTTTTCTATTCTATTCTCCTCTATTCTTTTCTATTCTATTAAAATTCCAAATTGATTCTTTTTGAATTTTGGAAAATGGTTATATTTTTTCTATTCTATTTTATTCTATTCTATTCTATTGTTTTTTTTTAAATCTATTATTTTCTATTCTATTTCGAATTTCAGAAGATGGTTATAATCTATTTAATTCTATTCTTTTTTTTTATTCTATTCTTTTCCTTTCTTTTCTATTCTGTTCCATTCTATTTTGTGCTTTTATTTTCTATCCTATTTTGTTCTGTTTTACTTATATTATATTCTATTCTTTTATTTTCTGTTATATTCTTTTCTATTTCTATTCTATTTTATTCTCTTTGGCAATTGGAAAACTATTCAAATCCAAAAACTATTCGAATTTGAAAACTTTTCGAATTTGATTAGAAAATGTTTTGAATCGTTCCGAAATCGAAAATTTGAATGAATTCGAATAAACAAAACTAATTCCAAAAACAAATCAAACGGATTCAACTAATTTAGCTAAGCGAATGTATGTAAATAACGAATTGAAACCAAACAAAACAAATTATTTTGTTGTGCACATGTCTAAATATTACACTCTAAATACGGGTGTAAAATGCTCCCAAAGAACTTGGCATTTGACTCCATTATTTTTTCTTATTTTAATTACCTCTTAAAAATGTTTACAGACAAATATTATTTAAAAATTATTTTTTTCTCATGAAATGACCAATCACCGTTGAATGCCTTTTTGTCTAATAAATGATTGTTTTACCTCAGTATACATCCTTTGCTGCTCTCCCCAATAGACACTTCATTGAAACTCGCTGTTACTGCCACCTTAAAAGGTTTGTTCACCCTTACAAAAAAACTGTCTTTGCAGGTAAGAGATGTTTGAAGATTAAAACAAACTGTGCAGCTCTGACTAAAGATAAATAATACCCTTGTTATAGGTGTAGGCCATTTACATACCTTATGAAGCCTGACTGGAATACTCCCAGGACGTTGCTAAGTGAGGCCTAGTCATCACTGCTCACCTCCACCATCACAGGAGTGAGCTCTCAAATGTGAATAAGGATATTACTGCGCTAACCCTAAAACAAAGTGAAAAAACTGCTACATAGACAATGTGACAAGAATGTTAGAAAGTGAATGGTATAAATTGTAGCGCTAAAGAATAAACACATATGCAATATGTTTGTGAAAAATAAAAAAATTTAAACCAAACAAAATTAATGGAAATGTGAAGAAGTCCAATGCCTGTGAAAGTCCTAAAAGGACCAATATGAGTCCGCCACCGAATAGTGGCTAATCAAAGATGTATTACACTGGCACTGTCCGGCAGTGAGGTCATCAAAGGCGGTGCATCGTCAACCTAAAAACATGGGAAGTATATCTACTCTTACCGGAACAGGTGGACTCGAATGTCAGCGACTACGAGTCATAAAGGCAAGGATGCCGAGGATCGACAGATCAACAAGATTACAGGGAACCAAGAACCTCCAAACACGACTCCAAAAGGTGTTGTAGACAGCCGCCAAAGGGCTTGGCTTTCTGCTTCTCACTTTGCCCCCATTTTTACTCTGTGACCACAGTTTTTATTCCTATTTATGTTCGCTGGTTTTTAGAAATAAAAAACCCACTTTTTTGACCTACACCATATAGAGGCATATTTTCTTTGCATAAACTCCCGAACGAGAGTTCCTTTGTGGTTCAGTTCTACTTCCTGTGCCTAAGTTCCAGCCCTGGTTTTTTTGAACATCCGGGGTGCGGTTTGGCGGCAGTCTACAACACCTTTTGGAGTCGTGTTTGGAGGTCCTTGGTTTCCCGGAGTCTTGTTGATCTGCCAATCCTCGGCATCCTTGCCTTTATGACTTGTTGTCGCTGACATAGCCGCTACTGTGCCCCATCAAATGCTGCCAGTGTGCCCATCAATTGCCGCTACTGTGCTCCATCAAATGCTGCCAGTGTGCCCATCAATTGCCGCTACTGTGCTCCATCAAATGCTGCCAGTGTGCCCATCAATTGCAGCTACTGTGCCCCATCAAATGCCAGTGTGCATCGCCCGGCACTTACCTGTCTTGCAGCGGGTCAGCGGCGGTGTCTTGCACGCTCCTCGATGTCTTCTTCTGTCCTCTTTCTCAGGCGTCCAATCACAGCGCCTGACATTTCAGTCAATCAGGTGACAGGTAACAGACCCGAGCACCTGATTGGCTGAGGCGGTTCAGTGTTAGCAAAGCCAAATCCTTTGCTTTTGCCAACACACAGCTGAGTGAACAGCGTACGCACAGCGTTGCGCCCACTGTTCACCTTTTTGGGTGCCTATTAGAGCCTACAGCTGTAATCAGGTGCTTCCAAAATACACCCCCCGCCGCTGTAATTCAGGTGCCTGGCGCCCGAAAAAGGGGCCGGACACCTGAATAGGGGGTGTCAGCAGCAACCGTAGATAGATTCATGCAATACATTAATTTATCTATGGTGATAGAGCGGTGCCAGGAGAGAGGGGGCGGCCCTTCTGCGCCCTTTATGGACGCACCACCACTGCTCCAGAGGTTGCTAGGGGTTCCTTGAGCAATAAGCAATGTTTGCCTCTTAGATGAGTAACCACTGACAACAAGGATCTTTGTAGTTATCTGCAGGGGGAATTCTTCCCAATGACCTCAAATGTAAAAAAAGCCTTCTTCCCACTGACCATCACACTAATGTACTGTGAACTTTAGATAAAGATCTATTAGTAGGGGTTCCTAGAACCCAGAAATCCAGAAAATGTCAAGAGTGCCTCCATGTTGAGAAAGACTGGGGTAGAGAACGGTTGAAATCCATGTCATTTGTCACCAGGACAAACTGAGAGAGTAAATCTCTCCAGAGGGTATAAAGACCGCAGTAAAAACATGACAGTTTCTAATCCCTCGCGACTCTATTCAAAACTACGAAAAAGTGCTAAAAAGTCTGCAAAACCAGTAAATGACTAATTTTATCAATGGTACTAATTTAAACACTCACATGAAAAATGAACATATGTATCACTTTAAACCCACATGCTGTACTTTTCCCACAATTATAGAGTGCTAGACACTGCTGCTTTATAAATAAACATTATTAATGTCCTCTTGGGGAAAAATAAGTGTAAGTAATATTTAAAAGTCACAATTCATTGCTCTTCTCCCCAAGAGGCTAGATGCGGCTTATTATATCTGTAAGTATTCATTTGTCATATTAATACATTGACTAAGTAAACTACATGACTCAAGAAATGTGTTTAAATGTTGGATTTCTGTTTATTAGGGCTTAAAAAAGCAAGTATATATACAGTATATTTCTATGCTCATTTTCATATTGGTCTGGCAGTACAAGTAAATTATTGTTGTATTAAAGTAGACCTATACTTAAATGCAAACAGGTCTTCTAAGATGAGTGAACAAACAGTGATAGAAGAGCTTTTCCTGGAGAAAATGCCTCTCTAAATTCATGCACACCTACGCGTTTCAACACGTGAATGCATATGTGCAGGTTTACCATTTCTTTTATTGGCACTAGTTCGTATTTGTCAGGTGCATTGGCTGAAAAAGTTCATTTCTGTTTTCTGGTCTTTCAACGTGAATTATTTGGGCTTTTGCATGGGAATGACATTGCACCTACCTACTTAACGCAATAAAACAAAAGAAAGTAAATGGAGGCGCATAGGTTTATCTAGTCTTGTGACCTCTAATGCATTGGGAAGTGGTGACCTGAGTTTAGATTGGCTTCCTCCATTTTAGCATAAATCAGGTACCCAAATGTCTAGGCCTTGGTCACATGCTGGCCAATCAAGTCCAAAGCAGTGGCATATCCTTCATGTGTACAATTCCAATGGGTACAATGGGTTCCAAGGGGGAAGGGGCCCCCTGTGTTCTTGCCTCACTTACAGTACAACATTAAGATCACTTCAAGTCAGTTTGCAGCCACCATCAGTCCACCAGTAATGTACCGTGTTGTGTATGCTGCCACTGCAACTGCACTTTCTATGATATGCTGATCGCGGGAGGCAAGGACATCTAGTCTTGCAATGAACAGCTCAACTTCAATGCTACCTGGGTGAGTTTCTGGGCTGCCCTGCACCTACTGCATGGCATGCACCTGTCTGGCAGGGAATCGGAAGAATATTGTAAAAGGGCATGCTGTTGACTCACGATGTAAAAATGTACCTTCATAAGGCATAGGCTGAGAAATCTGTTATATGTATCATAAATCAATATACAGCAAAATATAAATGCTGGTGTGATTTTATTGCTTTAAAGGCAGTGCTACTATTATTCAATCTGCTATCTCACCAGCAAGCATGCAATAAATATTATTTTTATGAGCCACTCAATAGCCATATTTATATAGCTAGTCAGCGATAAACATTTTATTGTGTATGTATATAATGTACAGTATCTCACAAAAGTAAGTACACCTCTCACATTTTTGTAAATATTTTATTATATTTTTTCATGTGACAACACTGAAGAAATGACACTTTGCTACAATGTAAAGTAGTGAGTGTACAGCTTGTATAACAGTGTCAATTTGCTGTCCCCTCAAAATAACTCAACACACAGCCATTAATGTCTAAACCGCTGGCAACAAATGTGAGTACACCCCTAAGTGAAAATGTCCAAATTGGGCCCAATTAGCCAATTTCCCGCTCCGGTGTCATGTGACTCGTTAGTGTTACAAGGTCTCAGGTGTGAATGGGGAGCAGGTGTGTTAAATTTGGTGTTATCGCTCTCACTCTCTCATACTGATCACTGGAAGTTCAACATGGCACCTCATGACAAAGAACTCTTTGAGGATCTGAAAAAAAAAATTGTTGCTCTACATAAAGATGGCCTATGCTATAAGAAGATTGCCAAGACCCTGAAATTTAGCTGCAGCACGGTGGCCAAGACCATACAGCTGTTTAACAGGACAGGTTCCACTCAGAACAGGCCTCGCCATGGTCGACCAAAGAAGTTGAGTGCACATACTCAGCATCATATCCAGAGGTTGTCTTTGGGAAATAGATGTATGAGTGCTGCCAAAATTACTGCAGAGGTTGAAGTGGTGGGGGGTCAGCCTGTCAGTGCTCACACCATACGCTGCACACTGCATCAAATTGGTCTGCATGGTTGTCATCTCAAAAGGAAGCCTCTTCTAAAGATGATGCACAAGGAAGCCCACAAACAGTTTGCTGAAGACAAGCAGACTAAGGACATGGATTACTGGAACCATGTCCTGATGAGACCAAGATAAACTTATTTGGTTCAGTTGGAGTCAAGCGTGTGTGGCGGCAATCAGTTGAGGAGTACAAAGACAAGTCTTTCTTGCCTACAGTCAAGCATGGTGGTGGGAGTGTCATGGTCTGGGGCTGCATTAGTGCTGCCCGCACTGGGGAGCTACAGTTCATTGAGGGAACCATGAATGCCAACATGTACTGGGATATACTGAAGCCAAGCATGATCCCCTCCCTTCAGAGACTGGGCTGCAAGGCAGTATTCTAACATGATAATGACCCCAAATACACCTCCAAGACGACCACTGTCTTGCTAAAGAAGCTGAGGTTAAAGATGATGGACTGGCCAAGCATGTCTCCAGACCTAAAACCCTATTAAGCATGTGTGGGGCATCCTCAAACGGAAGGTGGAGGAGCGCAAGGTCTCTAACCTCCACCAGCTCTGTGATGTTGTCATGGAGGAGAGGAAGAGGACTCCAGTGGCAACCTGTGAAGCTCGGGTGAACTCTATGCCCAAGAGGGTTAAGGCAGTGCTGGAAAATAACTGTGGCCACACAAAATATTGACATTTTGGGCCCAATTTGGAAATTTTCGTCCAAGGGGTGTACTCACTTTTGTTGCCAGTGGTTTAGACATTTATGGCTGTGTGTTGAGTTATTTTGAGGGGACAGCAAATTGACAGTTATACAAGCTGTACACTCACTACTTTACATTGTAGCAAAGTGTAATTTCTTCAGTGTTGTCACATGAAAAGATATAATAAAATATTTACAAAAATGTGAGGGGTGTACTCACTTTTGTGAGATACTGTATATGTACGTATATATACACAGTGCTTCGTATGTACGTATATTCTCCGCGCTTATTGACATTTCGGGCCCAATTTGGAAATTTTCGTCCAAGGGGTGTACTCACTTTTGTTGCCAGTGGTTTAGACATTTATGGCTGTGTGTTGAGTTATTTTGAGGGGACAGCAAATTGACACTGTTATACAAGCTGTACACTCACTACTTTACATTGTAGCAAAGTGCCATTTCTTCAGTGTTGTCACATGAAAAGGTATAATAAAGTATTTACAAAAATGTGAGGGGTGTACTCACTTTTGTGAGATACTGTATGTGTGTGTGTGTACAGTGTACAGTATGTATGTGTGTGTGTATATACAGTGTACAGATTTGTGTGTGTCGGGAACGCACGCAAAATCCCTTTCCTGACACCAAAGAAACATCCTGCCCATTAGCAGATACACAGCAGTTCTATTAATTGGTAATGACACCCTCACACATCTGCTGAGATGTGTGTATTCACATGCACAAAAATTCCCAGTGCTGTGGCACCATGAAAAGGAATCCCTCTCCAATTTGCTTACCTTTGCAGAACAGGCTAATGTTAGGCTTAATGAACACAGTTGTAGGCAGGACTTTCAAGCATGCCCCTTTACCTCCCCAGTGGGCAGCATTCAGCAGAAGTGATGGTGGCTATGACCTCAGGGGGGTATAATATACATATGAATGCCACCTCTATTTACATATCAATGATGCCGGTCTGTGGCTATTTGCATATTAATGCTGTCGCTATTTACATTTCAATGCCGATTATTTACATGTAAACACAGGGTAGGCAGGTGAGTCATCTGTGCAAGGCAGTAAGGCAGAGCTGGGCAGCATTAGTAACAGAACTTCATACTGAGATATTGGGACACAGCACAGGACTAAAACTTCAAGGGACAAGGGAATTTAAACTGGGATAGTTGGGAAGTATGAGGCAGCTAGTTTGGGCCCAAACAACAATGATGGGGCCCAGGGCAGCTTCCCCTTTTGCCCTGCCTTAAAGACAGCCCTGCTTCACCTATAGCAGCCCCTTTTCCCATAAGGCAAGCAGGCCTACCGGTACTCGGTTTACCCCAGGTTTTATTTACAATGCTATATTGCCTGCCCACCACACTGGGGCAGGCGCAAACTGAGCAAAGCAAATGGATACTTGCGGTGGGCAGACAGGCAGAGTGGTCCAAGGACAATCCAGGTAAAAACGCAGTCAAGGTTCAGAATAGTCGGGGTCAATCCATAGTCAAATGGCAGGCAGAGTTCAGAGAATAGTTGATATCTGATCTGAGGTCATAAATAGGGGAATCCAAACAGCAGAGCAGGACAGGCAGAGCTTGCACACATTACACACGCTATCACCAGCATGAGACTGCAGGCTTGACTGGCTTAAAGGGCAACCTATAGTTGCAGGAAAGAAATTCTCACTGTCAATGGCCAGCCTTAGGTGATCTGTTGCTCATCTGTGGTAAACTTGTCAAACAATGGAGTTCCATCTATACAACTGTAGCACCCTCCTAGTATAGGTGCTAGGATGTACAGTGCCTTGCAAAAGTATTCGGCCCCCTTGAACTTTTCAACCTTTTTCCACATTTCAGGCTTCAAACATAAAGATATAAAATTTTAATTTTTTGTGAAGAATCACCAACAAGTGGGACACAATTGTGAAGTAGAACGAAATCTATTGGATATTTTAAACTTTTTTAGCAAATAAAAAACTGAAAAGTGGTGCGTGCAAAATTATTCGGCCCCTTAACTTTCAGTGCAGCAAACTCACTCCAGAAGTTCTGCGAGGATCTCTGAATGATCCAATGTTGTCCTAAATGACTGATGGTGATAAATAGAATCCACCTGTGTGTAATCAAGTCTCTGTATAAATGCACCTGCTCTGTGATAGTCTCAGGGTTCTGTTGAAAGCGCAGAGAGCATCATGAAGACCAAAGAACACACCAGGCAGGTCCGTAATACTGTTGTGGAGAAGTTTAAAGCCGGATTTGGATACAAAAAGATTTCCCAAGCATTAAACATCCCAAGGAGCACTGTGCAAGCGATCATTTTGAAATGGAAGGAGTATCACACCACTGCAAATCTACCAAGACCTGGCTGTCCCTCTAAACTTTCAGCTCAGACAAGGATAAGACTGATCATTGATGCAGCCAAGAGGCCCATGATCACTCTGGATGAACTGCAGAGAACTACAGCTTAGGTGGGAGAGTCTGTCCATAGGACAACAATCAGTCGTATACTGCACAAATCTGGCCTTTATGGAAGAGTGGCAAGAAGAAAGCCATTTCTCAAAGATATCCATAAAAAGTCTCGTCTAAAGTTTGCCACAAGCCACCTGGGAGACACACCAAACATGTGGAAGAAGGTGCTCTGGTCCGATGAAACCAAAATCGAACTTTTTGGCCACAATGCAAAACGATATGTTTGGCGTAAAAGCAACACAGCTCATCACACTCAACACACCATCCCCACCGTGAAACATGGTGGTGGCAGCATCATGGTTTGGGCCTGCTTTTCTTCAGCAGGGACAGGGAAGATGGTTAAAATTGAGGGGAAGATGGATGCAGCCAAATACAGGACCATTCTGGATGAAAACCTGTTGGAGTCTGCAAAAGACCTGAAACTGGGACGGAGATTTATCTTCCAACAAGACAATGATCCCAAACATACAGCAAAATCTACAAAGGAATGGTTCACAAATAAACGTATCCAGGTGTTAGAATGGCCAAGTCAAAGTCCAGACCTGAATTCAATCGAGAATCTGTGGAAAGAGCTGAAAACTGCTGTTCACAAACGCTCTCCATCCAACCTCACTGAGCCCGAGCTGTTTTGCAAGGAAGAGTGGGCAAGAATTTCAGTTTCTCAATGTGCAAAACTGATAGAGACATACCCCAAGCGACTTGCAGCTGTAATCGCAGCAAAAGGTGGCTCTACAAAGTATTAACGCAAGGGGGCCGAATAATTTTGCACGCCCCACTTTTCATTTTTTATTAGTTAAAAAAGTTTCAACAATCCAATAGATTTCGTTCCACTTCACAATTGTGTCCCACTTGTTGGTGATTCTTCACAAAAAATAAAAATTTTAGATCTTTATGTTTGAAGCCTGAAATGTGGCAAAAGGTTGAAAAGTTCAAGGGGGCTGAATACTTTCGCAAGGCACTGTAAATAGTTAGGTTAGTGTAATTTGCTCTTCCGCCTAACGGTGGGGCTAGAGGCAAATCTTTCTTTAGCAGGTCTGCCCAACAGAATGCTGCAATTTATTAGTTAGGGCCGCTCATGTGTTGTGGTGCTGTTGAGTTTGCTTGGACTCTTCCCGCCTTATAGAAACTAGTAGAGCTTTCTGGAGCATGGGAGGGAGTTAGGCAAATGGGCAGCATGAGTATGTAGCAGTCTCAGCCAATTACAGGGGAGGTGCCCCTGAGCATGCTGGGATTGGCCTATATATTCAGGGAACATATGATCTCTGAACATATGATCTCTGTGTTCCTTCCCGAATGGTGGAGTGCACCAGTCAGGGGTGAGGCAGGCTTGTTCCCCTGGTACTTGCTGCCATGTGGCCTAGTTGGGCGACCTGAGGGCCTGAAACTAAAGTAGAGGTGTAATCCTGGTGCTTCTGAAGAGCTGACTGAAGGGGAGCCATGCCTGGGAGGATCTATTTGCGACTCCAGTGAGTTTTTTGGCTACTCCCTTGTGCTAGTACAGTCAGCCAAGGGTCGAACTAAAGGGATCACTGGCTAGTGATCCAAAGAACTTTGTCTACCTGTCATTCATTACAAGAGACTTTGCTCATGCTCTTTATTTCTGCACTGCTACACAGGAGAAGTCTGCTATCTGCTCTCTTCAAGGGACTTCACCTGTTGCTCAAAGCTAGAATCTTCAATCTATGCATAGTTTTGTTCTGGAGTATCCTACTACAAATCCCCTACCCTATCTAAGTTCCTCCAAAATAAAACTATAAAACAACACCCCTAGCCTGGTCTTTGACTACATTGAGCTAAAGTGTGTGTGTACCTGTTTGCAGAAAATACTTTGTGCCTGGCTGCCAGTGGAGACGTAAGTACTATCTCGGTAATACTTAAGCGACTCCTACGGGGGTAGAGCTACACAACATTGTATCAATTCTGCATAGGGGTTCACTCTTGGCATTAACTAGTCATTACACTGTCAGTGGTGGGCACGAGAATCTCTACATACTTTGTACACAGTGCAGAGATCTCCCTCTATATTTTCTCTTCTGCTCGAAAGTATTTGGCCTATAATATTAGGCTATTTTCTCTGTCACTCTTGTAGCACCCTCTATCATAGGTAGGTGCTAAAGTATAGTGTTATAGGTTCTGTCAGTACAGGTAAATTTGAGCAGGCCTATGCTGCAAGCTAGGCCTGTTTGTTTTTGATCTGGGGGCAGGGAGTGGTTAGTGTAGCAGTGGGTGTGACCATCTGTACTTTAGTTCTGAGGCGCCTCCCCTGCTTCCAAGGAGAATGTTCTGGAAGAGGGGCAGGGCCTAAAACTGGAGTAGTAGGCAGCTCATGTGAGGAGCTCTGACCAATCCCCAACTGGAATTGGCAGGGGGCAGGCCTCCCATATAGGCTGAGGTAACAGGCGACTGGGAGGAGTTGTCGGCTGGGAGAAGTGGAGAATGGAGTATTAGACAGCAGCAGGAGGGCACACCCATCTGAGGGGGGGGGTGCGCTGATCGCGGAGGAGACCCGGGAGAGCTGTGAGGGAGCTTCACCCTTACACGGTCATGGGTGAAGTCCTCATCTTTACACGGTCATTGATGAGGAGTTCCTGGAGCAGAGGGGCAGGAGAAGCTGTCGGAACGTACGGTCCAGCTAAGTTCTCCATCATGGACTCGTGGTAGAGAAAGGTCGTGAGTGTACCACAGTGGAGTGCTGGATGTGGAGACATGCCAGGAAGTCTGGGAGGGAACCACGGTTATGGATGAGCTCCTCATCTTTACACGGTCATTGATGAGGAGTCCTGGAACAGAAGAGAGACTGTGGGGAATAGTGTCAAATCGATGCGGCCCGAGGGCACAGGATTTGCAAGTTGGACTAGCTGGGAACAGTAGTCCACCGTTCAGCACGTTACTAAACTACTAGGCCTCCCGGGAGAGGTACTGCAGACTTCTGGCCTAGTAGCAGCAACCAATCAGAATCAGCATTAGAGACAGTGGCGGAATTTTCAGGGTCGCAACAGTCGCACTTGCGACTGGGCCCTGGAATTCTGCCAGTGTGGGGGGGCCCCAAGACGCCGCACCTCCCCTGGCTGGCATCTAACTATACAGGAGAGGGGGGCGTAAGGGGGCGATCGGCAGCTGTGTGATGTCTGCGCTCTGCGGGATGTCCCTCCAGGCAGCACACAGTTCACTTCCCGAATACCAGTGAGTACAATGGAGAGGGGAGGGGCCTCTGACCCGAGCAGACACCAGATTGAGTGCACAAGCTTGTCCCTCTGCTTGTACACTCTGAGTCTTGCTAATACACGCTCAGGTCAGAGGCCCCTCCCTTCACCATTGGATACAATGATATTCGGGAAGTGAACTGTGTGCTGCCTGGAGGGACATCCTGCGGACATCACAAGGAAGCATGCTGCTTCTCATGTAAGTAAAGCACAATACTGGCCACCCACCTCTCCCCTCTCACACTGTCCCCTCTCACACTGTCCTCTCTCACACTGTCCCCTCTCACACTGTCCCCTCACACACTGTCCCCTCACACACTGTCCCCTCTCACACTGTCCCCTCACACACTGTCCCCCCACACACTGTCCCCTCTCACACTGTCCCCTCTCACACTGTCCCCTCTCACACTGTCCCCTCACACACTGTCCCCTCACACACTGTCCCCCCACACACTGTCCCCTCTCACACTGTCCCCTCTCACACTGTCCCCTCACACACTGTCCCCTCACACACTGTCCCCCCACACACTGTCCCCCCACACACTGTCCCCTCACACACTGTCCCCCCACACACTGCCCCCTCTCACACTGTCCCCTCTCACACTGTCCCCTCACACACTGTCCCCCCACACACTGTCCCCTCTCACACTGTCCCCTCACACACTGTCCCCCCACACACTGTCCCCTCTCACACTGTCCCCTCTCACACTGTCCCCTCTCACACTGTCCCCTCACACACTGTCCCCCACACACTGTCCCCTCTCACACTGTCCCCCCTCACACTGTCCCCTCTCACACTGTCCCCTCTCACACTGTCCCCTCACACACTGTCCCCCCACACACTGTCCCCTCTCACACTGTCCCCCCACACACTGTCCCCCCACACACTGTTCCCCTACACACTGTCCCCTCTCACACTGTCCCCCCACACACTGTCCCCTCTCACACTGTCCCCCCACACACTGTCCCCCCACACACTGTTCCCCTACACACTGTCCCCTCTCACACTGTCCCCTCTCACACTGTCCCCTCACACACTGTCCCCTCTCACACTGTCCCCTCTCACACTGTCCCCTCACACACTGTCCCCCCACACACTGTCCCCCCACACACTGTCCCCTCTCACACTGTCCCCCCACACACTGTTCCCCCACACACTGTCCCCCCTCACACTGTCCCCTCTCACACTGTCCCCTCTCACACTGTCCCCTCTCACACTGTCCCCTCTCACACTGTCCCCCCCCACACACTGTCCCCTCTCACACTGCCCCCCCCACACACACTGTCCCCCCACACACTGTCCCCTCTCACACTGTCCCCCCACACACTGCCCCTTCTCACACTGTCCCCTCTCACACTGCCCCCCCACACACTGTCCCCTCTCACACTGTCCCCCCACACACTGTCCCCTCTCACACTGTCCCCCCACACACTGTCCCCTCTCACACTGTCCCCCCACACACTGTCCCCTCTCACACTGTCCCCCCACACACTGTCCCCTCTCACACTGTCCCCCCACACACTGTCCCCTCTCACACTGTCCCCTCTCACACTGTCCCCTCATACACTGTCCCCTCTCACACTGTCCCCTCTCACACTGTCCCCTCACACACTGTCCCCCCACACACTGTCCCCCCACACACTGTCCCCTCTCACACTGTCCCCTCTCACACTGTCCCCCCACACACTGTCCCCCCACACACTGTCCCCCCACACACTGTCCCCCCACACACTGTCCCCTCTCACACTGTCCCCTCACACACTGTCCCCACACACACTGTCCCCTCTCACACTGTCCCCTCTCACACTGTCCCCCCACACACTGTCCCCCCACACACTGTCCCCCCACACACTGTCCCCTCTCACACTGTCCCCTCACACACTGTCCCCCCACACACTGTCCCCACACACACTGTCCCCTCTCACACTGCCCCCCCCACACACTGTCCCCTCTCACACTGTCCCCCCACACACTGTCCCCTCTCACACTGTCCCCCCACACACTGTCCCCTCTCACACTGTCCCCCCACACACTGTCCCCTCTCACACTGTCCCCCCACACACTGCCCCCTCTCACACTGTCTCCCCACACACTGCCCCCCCACACACTGTCCCCTCTCACACTGTCCCCCCACACACTGTCCCCCCACACACTGTCCCCTCTCACACTGTCCCCTCTCACACTGTCCCCTCTCACACTGTCCCCCCACACACTGTCCCCCCACACACTGTCCCCTCTCACACTGTCCCCCCACACACTGTCCCCTCTCACACTGTCCCCCCACACACTGTCCCCCCACACACTGTCCCCCCACACACTGATCCCCCACACACTGTTCCCCCACACACTGTTCCCTCTCACACTGTCCCCTCTCACACTGTCCCCTCTCACACTGTCCCCCCACACACTGTCCCCTCTCACACTGCCCCCCCACACACTGTCCCCCCACACACTGTCCCCTCTCACACTGTCCCCCCACACACTGTCCCCTCTCACACTGTCCCCCCACACACTGTCCCCTCTCACACTGCCCCCTTTCACACTGTCCCCCCACACACTGCCCCCCCAAACACTGTCCCCTCTCACACTGTCCCCCCACACACTGTCCCCTCTCACACTGTCCCCTCTTACACTGTCCCCCCACACACTGTCCCCTCTCACACTGTCCCCCCACACACTGTCCCCTCTCACACTGTCCCCCCACACACTGTCCCCTCTCACACTGCCCCCCCACACACTGTCCCCTCTCACACTGTCCCCTCTCACACTGTCCCCTCACACACTGTCCCCCCACACACTGTCCCCCCCACACACTGTCCCCTCTCACACTGTCCCCCCACACACTGTCCCCTCTCACACTGTCCCCTCTCACACTGTCCCCTCTCACACTGTCCCCACACACACTGTCCCCACACACACTGTCCCCTCTCACACTGTCCCCTCTCACACTGTCCCCCCACACACTGTCCCCCCACACACTGTCCCCCCACACACTGTCCCCCCACACACTGTCCCCTCTCACACTGTCCCCTCTCACACTGTCCCCTCACACACTGTCCCCCCACACACTGTCCCCACACACACTGTCCCCTCTCACACTGTCCCCTCTCACACTGTCCCCCCACACACTGTCCCCCCACACACTGTCCCCCCACACACTGTCCCCTCTCACACTATCCCCTCTCACACTGTCCCCTCTCACACTGTCCCCCCCACACACTGTCCCCTCTCACACTGTCCCCTCTCACACTGTCCCCCCACACACTGTCCCCTCTCACACTGCCCCCCCCACACACTGTCCCCTCTCACACTGTCCCCCCACACACTGTCCCCTCTCACACTGTCCCCCCACACACTGTCCCCTCTCACACTGTCCCCCCACACACTGTCCCCTCTCACACTGTCCCCCCACACACTGCCCCCTCTCACACTGTCCCCCCACACACTGTCCCCTCTCACACTGTCCCCCCACACACTGTCCCCTCTCACACTGACCCCTCTCACACTGTCCCCTCTCACACTGTCCCCCCACACACTGTCCCCCCACACACTGTCCCCCCACACACTGTCCCCTCTCACACTGTCCCCCCACACACTGTCCCCTCTCACACTGTCCCCTCTCACACTGTCCCCCCACACACTGTCCCCCCACACACTGTCCCCCCACACACTGATCCCCCACACACTGTTCCCCCACACACTGTTCCCTCTCACACTGTCCCCTCTCACACTGTCCCCTCTCACACTGTCCCCCCCACACACTGTCCCCTCTCACACTGCCCCCCCCCACACACTGTCCCCCCACACACTGTCCCCTCTCACACTGTCCCCCCACACACTGTCCCCTCTCACACTGTCCCCCCACACACTGTCCCCTCTCACACTGCCCCCTCTCACACTGTCCCCCCACACACTGCCCCCCCAAACACTGTCCCCTCTCACACTGTCCCCTCTCATGCTGTCCCCTCTCACACTGTCCCCCCCACACACTGTCCCCTCTCACACTGTCCCCTCTCACACTGTCCCCCCCACACACTGTCCCCTCTCACACTGCCCCCCCCCCCCCACACACTGTGCCCTCTCACACTGTCCCCCCACACACTGTCCCCTCTCACACTGTCCCCCCACACACTGTCCCCTCTCACACTGTCCCCCCACACACTGCCCCCTCTCACACTGTCCCCCCACACACTGTCCCCTCTCACACTGTCCCCCCACACACTGTCCCCTCTCACACTGACCCCTCTCACACTGTCCCCTCTCACACTGTCCCCCCACACACTGTCCCCCCACACACTGTCCCCTCTCACACTGTCCCCCCACACACTGTCCCCTTTCACACTGTCCCCTCTCACACTGTCCCCCCACACACTGTCCCCCCACACACTGTCCCCCCACACACTGATCCCCCACACACTGTTCCCCCACACACTGTTCCCTCTCACACTGTCCCCTCTCACACTGTCCCCTCTCACACTGTCCCCCCCACACACTGTCCCCTCTCACACTGCCCCCCCCCCACACACTGTCCCCCCACACACTGTCCCCTCTCACACTGTCCCCCCACACACTGTCCCCTCTCACACTGTCCCCCCACACACTGTCCCCTCTCACACTGCCCCCTCTCACACTGTCCCCCCACACACTGCCCCCCCAAACACTGTCCCCTCTCACACTGTCCCCCCACACACTGTCCCCTCTCACACTGTCCCCTCTTACACTGTCCCCCCACACACTGTCCCCCCTCACACTGTCCCCCCACACACTGTCCCCCCACACACTGTCCCCTCTCACACTGTCCCCCCACACACTGTCCCCCCACACACTGTCCCCTCTCACACTGTCCCCTCTCACACTGCCCCCCACACACTGTCCCCTCTCACACTGCCCCCTCTCACACTGTCCCCTCTCACACTGTCCCCCCCACACACTGTCCCCTCTCACACTGTCCCCCCCACACACTGTCCCCTCCACACACTGTCCCCTCTCACACTGTCCCCCCCACACACTGTCCCCTCCACACACTGTCCCCTCTCACACTGTCCCCCCCACACACTGTCCCCTCTCACACTGTCCCCCCCACACACTGTCCCCTCTCACACTGTCCCCCTCTCACACTGTCCCCCTCTCACACTGTCCCCCCCACACACTGTCCCCCCCACACACTGTCCCCTCTCACACTGTCCCCCCCACACTGTCCCCTCCACACACTGTCCCCTCTCACACTGTCCCCCCACACACTGTCCCCCCACCTGTCCCCTCTCACACTGTCCCCACACCTGTCCCCTCTCACACTGGCCCCCACCTGTCCCCTCTCACACTGGCCCACACCTGTCCCCTTTCACACTGGCCCCCACCTGTCCCCTCTCACACTGGCCACCCACCTGCCACATAGCCCCTCTTTTATCACACTGCCCACGTCATACTATTTCCCCATCATACTGCCCCCACCTGTCTCACTGTCCCCTGTCACACTGCCCCCTTGGCACAATACATTCCTGTCATACTGCCCCCTCCTGTAACACTGCCCCTCCATCATTCTGCCCCCTCGTCACACTGCCCCCTTCTGTCATATTTACCCCCCTCCTGTCACACTGTCCCCCCACACACTGTCCCCTCTCACACTGACCCCTCTCACACTGTCCCCTCTCACACTGTCCCCCCACACACTGTCCCCCCACACACTGTCCCCCCACACACTGTCCCCTCTCACACTGTCCCCCCACACACTGTCCCCTCTCACACTGTCCCCTCTCACACTGTCCCCCCTCACACTGTCCCCCCACACACTGTCCCCCCACACACTGATCCCCCACACACTGTTCCCCCACACACTGTTCCCTCTCACACTGTCCCCTCTCACACTGTCCCCTCTCACACTGTCCCCCCCACACACTGTCCCCTCTCACACTGCCCCCCCCACACACTGTCCCCCCACACACTGTCCCCTCTCACACTGTCCCCCCACACACTGTCCCCTCTCACACTGTCCCCCCACACACTGTCCCCTCTCACACTGCCCCCTCTCACACTGTCCCCCCACACACTGCCCCCCCAAACACTGTCCCCTCTCACACTGTCCCCCCACACACTGTCCCCTCTCACACTGTCCCCTCTTACACTGTCCCCCCCACACACTGTCCCCCCTCACACTGTCCCCCCACACACTGTCCCCCCACACACTGTCCCCTCTCACACTGTCCCCCCACACACTGTCCCCCCACACACTGTCCCCTCTCACACTGTCCCCTCTCACACTGCCCCCCACACACTGTCCCCTCTCACACTGCCCCCTCTCACACTGTCCCCTCTCACACTGTCCCCCCCACACACTGTCCCCTCTCACACTGTCCCCCCCACACACTGTCCCCTCCACACACTGTCCCCTCTCACACTGTCCCCCCCACACACTGTCCCCTCCACACACTGTCCCCTCTCACACTGTCCCCCCCACACACTGTCCCCTCTCACACTGTCCCCCCCACACACTGTCCCCTCTCACACTGTCCCCCTCTCACACTGTCCCCCTCTCACACTGTCCCCCCCACACACTGTCCCCCCCACACACTGTCCCCTCTCACACTGTCCCCCCCACACTGTCCCCTCCACACACTGTCCCCTCTCACACTGTCCCCCCACACACTGTCCCCCCACCTGTCCCCTCTCACACTGTCCCCACACCTGTCCCCTCTCACACTGGCCCCCACCTGTCCCCTCTCACACTGGCCCACACCTGTCCCCTTTCACACTGGCCCCCACCTGTCCCCTCTCACACTGGCCACCCACCTGCCACATAGCCCCTCTTTTATCACACTGCCCACGTCATACTATTTCCCCATCATACTGCCCCCACCTGTCTCACTGTCCCCTGTCACACTGCCCCCTTGGCACAATACATTCCTGTCATACTGCCCCCTCCTGTAACACTGCCCCTCCATCATTCTGCCCCCTCGTCACACTGCCCCCTTCTGTCATATTTACCCCCCTCCTGTCACACTACCCCCCTCTTGTCAAACAGTCCCCCTCCTTTCACAGTGCTCCCTCATTACACTGCCCCCCTCTTGTAATACTTCCCAGGTATCCTTTTCCTGTCACACTGCCCCCCTCTTGTCACAATATCCCCCTGTCATACTGCCCCCTCCTGTCACACTGCCCCCATCGTACTGCCCCTTCTTGTCACACTGCCCCCCTTCTTTCACAGTGCCCCCTCTTATCACACTCCCCCCTCTGGTCACACTTTCCAGATACCCTTCTTTGGTCACACTGCCCCCTCCTGTCAAAATACCCCGTCATACTGCCCCTCATTCTTTCACAATACCCCCCCTCCCCCATCATAGTGCGCGTCAGGGGCCCTTCATGGTTTCTTGCACTGGGGCCCTGAAGGTTATAGTTACGCCTCTGATTAGAGACTATTCAATGTGGGTTCTTTTGCATATAGAAGAGAATGTAACAAGAAACATAATGTGCTACAGTATAAGATTGTGCAGGAAGGAAGGTTACCTGGGAGCAATAGTCTGCAGGAGTTACGCAGAGGAGGAGCAATAATCTGCATGGTGATGCACTGTTCTAATTTATAAACATGATGGCAAAGTAATTTGATCTATGAGCATCCCATATCCCTTTACCCCAACCAAGTTCAATTCCCTAAATAAAACAACGAAACAAAGCAAAAGACTTCTCATTGTCTACTAGTGTGATGTATGAATGTCTGGCAGCAGGGTGAATTTGCGTGGATGTTAGTAACTAGTGGAAACACACCGCTACACTCAAATGTTCTTCAACTATTCTGGACAAATGTTCTTATTGTGTATCATTTTTCTAGGTAGGTTCTAGGCTGTCAGGTAAATTTGGTTCTTTTTGAGCTCTTCTGTAATCAGTGGAGCAGTGTGTGATTGTTTTGGGCTGTTTTTGGTTTCACTGGCTGCAGGTTTAATTGCTTCCCTGTGCTTTCTGGAGGATTCTAGTATGTAGTGGGCTGGATAAAGCAAATCAGTAGCTGAATATGTATGTTGCCTCAGCCAATCTCTGGAGGAGGGTGCCCAGATGGTGGCTGGGGGTGAGCATAAATAGTGAGAAGGCTGGCGATATACAAACAACCAATTTGCCACGCTACTAATTATCTCTAATCCAGCATGTATATTCCAATCAGATACAAAGTAACATAACAATCCTAAAACTATTTGGAACATTGCATGTGCCAATTTACAATGTGTGTCCATTTGAGAGGTATAATTATACATGCAGACTTTATAGTGGTTCAAGATCAAAAAAGTAAAAGAAAGTCCAATAATTGATAGCCGTGATCACCACTACTACTCTGCATGCTTCTCAAAGTGTTCAATATTTCCTGAATGGTGATAACACCCTACTCATGCTCCCCTTTGGGGTGTATCCCCACCTGTATACCAGTGACCTCACTGTTAAGTTCAGTTAAAGGATCACTAAAGCAATTTTTTTTTAAAATAACAAACATGTTATACTTACCTTCACTGTGCAGCTCGTTTTGCACAGAGTGGCCCCGAACCTGGTCTTCTGGGGTCCCTCGGCGGCTGTCTCGGCTCCCCCCGGCAAGGACTCAACACTTTCATGCGAGCTCTCTCGCATGGTGTTGAGTGCTTGCGGGTGCTCTCCCGTAAAACAGCCGGCGGCCATAGCGGCTCACTGTATCACTCGGCCCCGCCCCCGGCGCGCCGCGTCATTGGATGTGATAGACAGCAGCGCGAGCCAATGGCTGCGCTGCTTTCAATCCATCCACTCTAGCCAATCAACGGCCAGGCTGAGCGGCGAAGAGGATGTTGGGGGCGAGCGCCGGACTTTCGAGGTGTCAAGAAAGTAAAACGGGGGGGCTGGGGGGGCGGTATTGTCGGATGTTTTTTCACCTTAATGCATAGAATGCATTAAGGTGAAAAAACGTTTACCTTTACAACCCCTTTAATAGCGCCTTCTAGTCCCATCTGGACTATAATGAAGGTGTCCAAGTCTCCTTATACTTCCTCCTTGTTAGTGCTGTTTTATATCCTGTGATCTCCTGCACACTCGTGTGTGTATATATATGTAAAAAATAAAATACCCATTAGTGCTTATAACTTAAAAACTGGGTGATGTTTATTGTAGTACAGCCAAATGATTACTCACATTTGCTGGGTGCTTTGAGTGTACCACATTGACATTGCTTAAAAATCCACCAGTATGTTCTTTCCTTGACACAGCACTCGCCTACAGAGTGAAAGTTCTAACTCCGGGAATAGCTGCCGTGCCCTCCTCTCACCCCTCTCCTACGCGTTACGCCCAGTTTTTAAGTTATAAGCACTACTGAGTATTTTATTTTTAATGCATTGTATGCATTAAGATAAAAAGCCTTCTGTGTGCAGCAGCCCTCCTCAGCCCCCCTAATACTTACCTGAAGTTCCCTCTCTGTCCAGCGATGTCCATAGTGTTTTGTCAACCGTCCGAGTTTCCCCCTCCTGATTGGCTGAGACACAGCGCCATCAGCTGCCACTGCTGTCAATCAAAGTCAGCTAGCCAATCAGGGGAGAGAGGGGGCGGTGCCAGGTCAGGACTCTGTGTCTGAAAAGAAACAGGGAGCTGTGACTCGGCTTGGGTACCCCCATAGCAAGCTGCTTGCTGTGGGGGCACTCGATGGGAGGGAGGGGCCAGGAGCAACGAAGAGGGACCCGAGAAGAGGAGGATCTGGGCTGCTCTGTGCAAATTCACTGCAACAGAGCAGGTAAGTGTAACATGTTTGTTATTTTTATAGAAAAAAAACAAAACAAGACTTTACAATCACTTTAAGGCTTGCCTAGCCTGGAGCATTGCTTATGCTGTTCCAGTTGTGTCCATTCCCTGTACTATTGTTAAGGGGACTGTTCTAAGAAGTAGACACAGGCAGGGTGAAGAGTGTCTTGTTGTTACTGTTCAGCATTCTGGAGTATCCCACAGCTTTTGCCCTATCCAAAGTATTTACAAATAAATACTGAAAAAGGAAACCCCTAGGCTTTTCATTGAGCCAGAGGAGTGAATGCTGCTCTGTGCCTGGCTGTCCTTGCACTGATGAGAGAGGAACCTGGGAGAAAATCAGCAGCTCCTGCTGGGGTAGCCCTACAAATGCTTGCTTTTGGGTTTAATACTGCTTCAAAGAATATGTTACCCCAACATTTCTTTGTCTGTTTTACCATGTACTTGTTTTAAAAAGTATCCTGTTCTATTTGCATTGCTTTCTTTGTGTGAAATACTTGGTGATCCTACCAGTCCCCCTGCTTTCTTATTTTAGACTGACCACACTAAACATGAGAGCACATCCATCCCAGTGTGGTCAGTTTTCTGGCTGTGCTGCGAGAACAGCCTTCCTGTCTTCTAGTGGTCAGACTTCTGCTGACATGACCACCCCCCCTCACAGCCATTCACTGGGAAGATCAGTGTATTGCTATTTCTCTACCCCCATCTCTCCAAGCCCCAGATTCAGCTGATTACAGAGGTCATGTGATCAGTTATAAAAAAAGGTTCTTATATTTTTTAATATGTTGTTCGTAATAGGGTAGGGCAAGTGGTACAAAAGGTTATAACTGGGGGGGATGAGCTGATGGAAGTGATAAAAGTTCAGTTAGTTGGAAGTGTGACAGGTTTCCCTGAAGAGATGAGTTTTCAGGAATCACCTAAAGGCAGCCAGAGTAGAAGATAGCCGGACAGATTGAGGTAAAGAGTTCAAGAGGATGGGAGAGGCTCTGGAGAAGTCCCGGAGACAAGCATGGGAAGAGGAGACAAAGAAACTTGAGAGCAGGAGGTCATGGGAGGAGCAGAGAGGGCAGTTTGGGTGATATTTGGAAACAAGATTGGTGATATAGCCTGGGGCAGAGTTCTGAATGACTATCATTGTCATTATTATTACATATTTATCACATATCACGTTTTGGCTGTTCATGTATGATTTTTTATTTTTCATGTTTAATATATTTTAATTTTATGTTTCATTGTCACAAATTTGTGGAATAAGTACACCATTTCTCTCAATCTTTCAGCACTCATACATCTGTTTCCCAAAGACAACCTCTAGATATGACGCTGAACATGTGCACTCAACTTCTTTGGTCGACCATGGCGAGGCCTGTTTTGAGTGGAGCCTGACTTGTTAAATCACTGTATGGTCTCGGCCACCGTGCTGCAGCTCAGTTTCAGGATCTTGGCAATCTTCTTATAGCCTAGGCCATCCTTATGTCGAGCAACAATTCTTTTTTCAGATCCTCAGAGAGTTCTTTGCCATGAGGTGCCATGTTGAACTTCCAGTGATCAGTATGAGAGAGTGAGAGCGATAAGACCAAATTTAACACACCTGCTCCCCATTCACACCTTAGACCTTGAAACAATAACGAGTCACATGACACCGGGGAGGGAAAATGGATAATTGGGCCCAATTTGGACATTTTCACTTAGGAGTGTACTCACTTTTGTCACCAGCGCTTTAGACATTAATGGCTGTGTGTTGAGTTATTTTGAGGGGACAACAAATTTACAGTTATACAAGCTGTACACTCACTACTTTACATTGTAGCAAAGTGTAATTTCTTCAGTGTTGTCACATGAAAAGATATAATAAAATATTTACAAAAATGTGAGGGGTGTACTCACTTTTGTGAGATACTGTATATGTATGTATATATACACAGTGCTTCGTATGTACGTATATTCTCCGCGCTTCACTTTTTCCACATTTTGTTATGTTATAGCCTTATTCCAAATAGAATAAACTCATTATTTTCCTCAAAATTCTACAAACAATACCCCATAATGACAACGTGAAAGAAGTTTGTTTGAAATCTTTGCAAATTTCTTAGAAATAAAAAACAAAAAAAAATCACATGTACATAACTATTCACAGACAGGCGAGCTGTCATGTGCCTTTTACTGAGGAGTGGCTTCTGTCTGGACACTCTACCATACAGGCCTGATTGGTGGAGTGCTGCAGAGATGGTTGTTCTTCTAGGAGATTCTCATCTCCTCTCTCCACAGAGAAAGGCCGGAGCTCTGTCAGAGTGACCATCGGGTTCTTAGTCATCTCCCTGACTAAGGCTCTTCTCTCCGGATCGCTCAGTTTGGCCAAGCGGCCCGCTTTAGGAAGAGTCTTGGTGGTTCCAAACTTCTACAATTTATGGATGATGGAGGCCACTGTGCTCATT
The DNA here is from genome assembly GCA_037952835.1 of Lithobates septentrionalis. NCBI lineage: Eukaryota > Metazoa > Chordata > Amphibia > Anura > Ranidae > Lithobates > Lithobates septentrionalis. The sequence continues at coordinate 1,771,871 of JBBDGP010002445.1, forward strand.
GGGACCTTCAATGCTGCAGAAATTTTTAGGTACCCTTCCCCAGATCTGTACTGCAGCCAAGGAGATGCAAGAATATTCAGAGAGTCTGCGTTGGGGCGTCAGCTACATGAAGGAAATCTTTGGATTCTCCCAAGCAGGCCTCTCCCAAAAACAACAACAGAGCCCAGTCTGCCACTTGCCATCATGGTCCATGAGGCTTTCAAACTAGCTGAGAACTTAAAGTGTCCCTGCAGTGGCTATGGACTTAGGCACAAGCAAAAGATATTCAATTATCAACTGAGCCGGGCCCGTCAAGTTGCCAAGTGTCCTTTTGGCCTCTATTCTGCGAAGTGACAGGTACTGCTTTCATCCACGCAGTTGGATGTTGAAAATGCAATCAAAGTAGTGGTGACCTGTTGTGTACTCCATAATTACTATTACACTATAATAGTGTAAAACAAACTATAACTATAACAAACTATAACAAATATAGGAGCCACAATGGCACCAACCAATAAGCTTTTACATCTATTGTAAGATCATCAAGCAAATATATTGGGATCTGCTATGAGCAATTTTAGGTCTTAGACCTCCTGGATTGAATTTACTTCTACTGAATGTAAGACAACCTCTGTTTAATTCATGTTATAGTCCATGCTCTCTTGGTGGATTTGAACTACCTATGTGCAAGACTGTGGGTATTGGATTGTGTACATGGAGGTTTTCTATTAGTTTGTTTTTTTATTGGTTGAACTAGACAGACTTTTTTTCAACCTGGCTACTTATATAAGTATGTAGGGCAACAGAACAGGTGGTTTCTTAACCACTTGAGCCCCGGACCATTATGCTGCCTAAGGACCAGAGGTCTTTTTCCAATTTGGCACTGCGTTGCTTTAACTGCTAATTGCGCGGTCATGCAATGCTGTACCCAAACGAAATTTGTGTCCTTTTCTTCCCACAAAAAGAGCTTTCTTTTGATGGTATTTGATCACCTCTGCGGTTTTTATTTTTTGCGCTATAAATGGAAAAAGACTGAAAATTTTGAAAAAAAATGATATTTTCTACTTTTTGTTATAAAAAAAATCCAATAAACTCAATTTTAGTCATACATTTAGGCCAAAATGTATTCGGCCACATGTCTTTGGTAAAAAAAATGTCAATAAGCGTATATTTATTGGTTTGCGCAAAAGTTATAGCGTCTACAAACTAGGGTACATTTTCTGTAATTTACACAGCTTTTAGTTTATGACTGCCTATGTCATTTCTTGAGGTGCTAAAATGGCAGGGCAGTACAAAACCCCCCCAAATGACCCCATTTTGGAAAGTAGACACCCCAAGGAAATTGCTGAGAGGCATGTTGAACCCATTGAATATTTATTTTTTTTGTCCCAAGTGATTGAATAATGACAAAAAAAAAATAAAATATTTACAAAAAGTTGTCAAAGTTGTCAGTTGCTCACACAGGCCATGGGCCTATGTGGAATTGCACCCCAAAATACATTCTGCTGCTTCTCCTGAGTATGGGGATACCACATGTGTGGGACTTTTTGGGAGCCTAGCCGCGTACGGGGCCCCGAAAACCACAAAATCACCGCCTTCAGGATTTCTAAGGGTGTAAATTTATGATTTCACTCTTCACTGCCTATCACAGTTTCGGAGGCCATGGAATGCCCAGTTGGCACAAAACCCCCCCAAATGACCCCATTTTGGAAAGTAGACACCCCAAGCTATTTGCTGAGAGGCATGGTGAGTATTTTGCAGCTCTCATTTGTTTTTGAAAATGAAGAAAGACAAGAAAAAACTTTTTTTTTTCTTTTTTCAATTTTCAAAACTTTGTGACAAAAAGTGAGGTCTGCAAAATACTCACTATACCTCTCATCAAATAGCTTTGGGTGTCTACTTTCCAAAATGGGGTCATTTGGGGGGGTTTTGTGCCACCTGGGCATTCCATGGCCTCCGAAACTGTGATAGGCAGTCAAGAGAGAAATCAAAAATTCACGCCCTTAGAAAGCCTGAAGGCGGTGCTTGGTTTTCGGGGTTCCGTACGCGGCTAGGCTCCCAAAAAGTCTCACACATGTGGTATCCCCGTACTCAGGAGAAGCAGCAGAATGTATTTTAGGGTGTAATTTCACATGTTCCCATGGCATGTTTGAGCAATATATCATTTAGTGACAATTTTGTGCAAAAAAAAAAAAAATTTGTCTCATTCCCGCAACTTGTGTCGCAATATAAAATATTCCATGGATTCGACATGCCTCTCAGCAAATAGCTTGGGGTGTCTACTTTCCAAAATGGGGTCATTTGGGGGGGTTTTGAACTGTCCTGGCATTTTATGCACAACATTTAGAAGCTTATGTCACACATCACCCACTCTTCTAACCACTTGAAAACAAAGCCCTTTCTGACACTTTTTGTTTATATGAAAAAGTTTTTTTTTTTTTGCAAGAAAATTACTTTGAATCCCCAAACATTATATATTTTTTTAAAGCAAATGCCCTACAGATTAAAATGGTGGGTGTTTTATTTTTTTTTTTCACACAGTATTTGCGCAGCAATTTTTCAAACGCATTTTTTGGGGAAAAAACACACTTTTTTAAATTTTAATGCACTAAAACACACTATATTGCCCAAATGTTTGATGAAATAAAAAAGATGATCTTAGGCCGAGTACATGGATACCAAACATGACATGCTTTACAATTGCGCACAAACGTGCAGTGGCAACAAAATAAATACATTTTTAAAAGCCTTTAAAAGCCTTTACATGTTACCACTTTAGATTTACAGAGGAGGTCTACTGCAAAAATTACTGCCCTCGATCTAACCTTCGCGGTGATACCTCACATGCATGGTGCAATTGCTGTTTACGTTTGACGACAGACCGCCGCTTGCGTTCGCCTTAGCGCGAGAGCAGGGGGCGACAGGGGTGCTTTTTTTTTTTTTTTTTTCTTTATTATTTTTTTGCTTTTTCATCTTATTTTTAAACTGTTCCTTTCATTTTTTTTTTTTAATCATTTTTATTGTTATCTCGGGGAATGTAAATATCCCCTATGATAGCAATAGGTAGTGACAGGTACTCTTTTTTGAAAAAATTGGGGTCTATTAGACCCTAGATCTCTCCTCTGCCCTCAAAGCATCTGACCACACCAAGATCGGTGTGATAAAATGCTTCCCCAATTTCCCAATGGCGCTATTTACATCCGGCGAAATCTAAGTCATAAAATGCTCGTAGCTTGCGGTTTCTTAGGCCATAGAGATGTTTGGAGCCACTCTGGTCTCTGATCAGCTCTATGGTCAGCTGGCTGAATCACCGGCTGCATTTTCAGGTTCCCTGTTGAGACAGGAGAGCCAGAGAAAAACACGGAAGACGGTGGGGGGGGGGGGGGCATTCCCTCCCACGGCTTGTAAAAGCAGTCTAGAGGCTAATTAGCCGCTAGGATTGCTTTTACATGAAAGCCGACCGCTGGCTGAAAAGAATGATACCAAGATGATACCTAAACCTGCAGGCATCATTCTGGTATAACCACTCAAAGTTGTGAATGGCGTACCTGAAAACAAAAAAATGGTTAACAATAAAGCACAGTAAACGGTAAAGTATAAAAAATTGCATACCTGAAAAGCAAACATGATAAAACATAACAACAATAAAACATTGCAGAATAGAATACAGTAAAAAAGAGCAGAACAATAGAGAGAATAGAGAGAGAGAGAACAATAAAACGACAATTATTTTTTTTTATTTTATATATATATATATATTTTTTTTACACTTTTTTTGTAACTAACTTTTATAACTGTAACCGGTTCCAGGTTTGGGTCTCTCAAAATGCGATGGCATCTTGGGAGACCCTGTGAAAGTGTGCCTAGTCTGTGGAATGCTGTACCCTACGCTAATACTCAACTAGTGCATTGTAGCGTTCAAAACATTCACCAATGCAAAGACCAGGATTGTCAGGACAGGAGGGACAATAATAGCGGGTGTCACGCCTATATCCGCACTTGCTGCAGACACAACATCTTTTTTGGGGGGGTTCGCTGGGTAGGGGTACTCGGGAGGACATAAAGAAAATGCCTCTCATGCAGCCGACTGCATTTGGTTGGGGATGTGAATGGGGGAAGTACGGGCGCTGCAGAAGCGGTGGGTTCCCAATTAGGATTGGCGAATGCAGCAGGAAGGGCACTATGGGCACGACGGGCCTGTGTTTGTCTTTTTGGTGGCAGCGGGACACTACTTGTGCTTGCCACCTCACCAGCTTGAACTGCACTTATGGGACTCGCCACGTCACCAAGTGTTACTGCAGTGCTGGTTTGACTACGACCGGGGTGTACTAGGACGCTGGCGCTTGCCAGTTCACCAAAACACTACCAAAAAAACTGTTAGCGATCGCAGGGATCAGGCCTGACTCTGCGAACGCTGCAGTTATGCGTTTAGTCTTTTGTAAGTGACAGTGATCGATCGATACTGCACTTGGGTGAGCTGGGCTGGGCCGGGCGGAGGGGCAAAACGCAGGTGCTAGCTGGTATCTGGGCTGATCCCACTAACACTGCGTTTTTGGGAACCCTAAACTGCTGGTGACACTAGTATAGATCTGATCGGATCAGATATTGATCCGTTCAGATACTATACCACTAAGGGAGGCGTATGCTGCGTGCGTGGGTGTTAGCGCTACTGGCGCTAACCTGACGCTGCCTGGGGCTGGTGCTTGCCAGTTCACCAAAATACTACCAAAAAAACTGTTAGCGATCGCAGGGATCAGGCCTGACTCTGCGAACGCTGCAGTTATGCGTTTAGTGTTTTGTAAGTGACAGTGATCGATCGATACTGCACTTGGGTGGGCTGGGTGGAGGGGCAAAACGCAGGTGCTAGCAGGTATCTGGGCTGATCCCGCTAACACTGCGTTTTTGGGAACCCTAAACTGCTGGGGACGCTAGTATAGATCTGATCGGATCTGATATCGATCCGTTCAGATACTATACCACTAAGGGAGGCGTATGCTGCGTGCGTGGGTGTTAGCGGTACTGGCGCTAATCTGACGCTGCCTGGGGCGACGCATATCACCGCCGGGCGATCAGGGGGCTAAACCTTTATTCGGTAATAAACGGCGGGTGCCCTGACACTATAAAAAATAAACAAACTAACCAGCGTCACCCGTAACACTTATACGGTGATCAGTGGTGAAAGGGTTAACTAGGGGGCCATCGAGGGGTTAAAACATTTATTCGGTAGTATATGGGGGTCCCTGTCGCTATAAAAACGCTGACGGCGAACCTAAATATTTACCTCCCTAACTAACGTAACCAGTGACACTAATACAGCGATCAGAAAAATGATCGCTTAGCGACACTGGTGACAGGGGGTGATCAAGGGGTTAAAACTTTATTAGGGGGGGTTAGGGGGGTACCCTAGACCTAAAGGGGGCTAACCCTAACTGTCCTAACACTGTAACTGTCACAAACTGACACTATGCAGTAATCAGAAAAAAAAAAAAACTGCTTGGTGTCAGTTTGTGACAGGGGGGGGGGGGGTGATCGGGGGGGGGGGATCAGGGGGCGATCGGGGGGGGGGATCGGGGTGTTTTGTGTGCCTGGCATGTTCTACTGTGTGTGTGTAGTGTTGTGCACTCACTCACATGTCTTCTCTCCTCAGGGCCGGAACGGAAATTACCGAGCCGAGGAGAGATGACATCATTTCCTTTGCTGCTGTTTAGCATACAGCAGCAAAGGAATGATTCGATTGGCCGGCGGCGATCGCGAGGGGGGGGCCACGAACGGATGGTCTCCCCCTCACCTCTGATCGCCGCTGGACAAAAGACGACAGCCTCGGGCACGCAAGGATATATATTGTCTCCCTACTTATTTAACTTATACTCAGAGTACATCATGCAAAATGCCAAGATCGATGAACCACAAGCCGGAATTAAGATCGCAGGGGGAAATATCAACAACCTGAGATATGCAGACGATACACTAATGGCAGAAAGTGAAGAAGAACTAAAGAGTCTCTTAATAAAGGCGAAAGAGGAGAGCGCAAAAGCTGGCCTGAAATTGAACATTAAGAAAACTAAGATCATGGCAACCAGTCCCATCACTCCTTGGCAAATAGGAGGAGAAAAAAATGAAAACAGTGACAGATTTTATCTTTCTAAGGCTCCAAGATCACGCCAGACGGTGACTGTAGCCATGAAATTAAGAGATGCTTGCTTCTTGGGAGGAAAGCAGTGGCAAAGCTAGACAACATTATAAAAAGCAGAGACATCACCCTACCGACAAAGTGCCATATAGTCAAAGCTATAGTATTCCCAGTATTAACCTATCGCTGTGAAAGTTGAACCATAAGCAAGGCTTGACGCCGAAGAATTGATGCTTTTGAACTATGGTGTTGGAGAAGACTCTTTAAAGTCCCTTGGACGGCAGGAAGATCAAACCAGTCAATCCTGAAGGGGATCAACCCTGAATATTCACTGGACAGATCCTGAAGCTGAAACTCGAATACTTTAGCCACCTAATGCGAAGAGAGGAGTAGAAAAGACCCTGAAGCTGGGAAACATGGAAGGAAAAAGGAGAAGAGGACAACAGAAAACAAGATGGATAGATAGCATCATCGAAACAATGAACATGAAAATAAGCAAGCTCGGGAGGCAGTGGAGGACAGAAAAGCCTGGGACGCTATAGTCCATGAGGTCACGAAGAGTTGGACACGACTAAATGACTGAACAAGAACAACACCTGAAAAAGAGGTGGCTGTATTGGTTGTATTTTTTTCACACTTAATTTTCTTCTTTTTAACCTGGTAATCCTGCCATTAACGAACTTCCTATCCTAGGGTGACAACTGTACTGAAAAGCATTGTTACCCTAGGACAGTGAGTGTTAAGACTACATTTCACTGTGTTAGGACTACATAACATCTCCCTCTCTGCTCAATAACAGGCAGATATGTTTTGTAGTCCACGGGGATATCAGGGAACAATGGTAACTGATAACTTCCTATATGCTCTGATTCTAGACTGTTATCAGCTCACACGATTTCTGGCTGGATGAACAGCTATATGTTTTTTACACTTGTCAAACAGATATACTAAAAATGCTTTCAATGGTATGTTTAACAGACAAAAACAAAGCAAATAAGAGAAATTTACTGTTAGACATTACAACTTGAACGTCCAAGATGAAGCTACGTCAATGAACCACGGCGAAACGCGTTGACGTCACAACGCTCCCCGGTCCAAGCGTCACGGGCTGAGAGGAGAGTGTATGGTGGCTTGCCTTAGCTGACCGCACTTGCTAGCGGTGGGCTCCAAAGGAGTTGATACCAACGGATACCGTAGTGACTAAAGGGACCGTTCGTGACCACCGCAGCTACAAACCCCCCAAGGAGCTACTTTAACAGCACCGACGGATGTGCCCGGCAGCTACCTCAAGGGTTCCCAGGCGGGACAAGGGAAGCACTGCTAACCAAGTCTGGAGGATCGTACAGCTAAGAAGCACTGCAGCAATGGAGTAGATGGTAACGTACAGCCACCTTCACAGGATTGACAGTTATAGCAACTCCACGTGCAAGTAACAATTTTTATACTGCATAATGTGCCTGCATTGAGTAATACCTATTAAGAAGCGCTGGTTGCAAATTTACGATCTCATAGCAAGCTTGACTATATAGCGAACCAGGAACCTGCATATATAGATAAAGAAAGTTCAAGTGACTCATAACTGCCATTCAGCCCATACTCATATACAAGAAGGACTGCTTTGATTCCTATCCTCCAAACTAGATTGCGAATATTGCTCCAACCTAACTATGATCATAGTAATGTGAATAGGCATAGTTTTTCACAACCCAGGCCAATCACAGGTGCTTCCACCCTACTTTTCACTCTCCATTCCCACTTGCATTATACCATGTATGATCTTAAAAGCCAAATTTAATGATCTAAGACCCACAGACCTAGGGATACTAGTACACCATTATTTGACTGATTGGCAACATTGATGATCATCAGGGTATAGTGCAAGACGCCCAGACCGGGTAGCTTTATATGTTGTCCTTTGTATTGTTTGTCTTGTTTGTATTGTTACTAGCGGCTGCACAACGTTTACAATTGTGTACATTTGCAATATATAACATAAATGCGTTTTTAAATGTTTGAATTGTTTGAATAAATACAACTTTTTTATCAATTAATACCTACGTCCACATTGTTGCACAGAGTAACCCCTTTGAACCCATCTCTATTGGGTTTTCCCCTTCATTCCCCCTCTTTTCCCCACATTTTGCTATAGTGAACATTATGGTTACAGCAACAATACCCTAACGGGAGAAACACAAGGTACAGGCAATCGCGACTCAGCGACCCAGTACAGGAGATACTCACGTCATCCCTTGTTCCCATCCCCTTATCCCCTTTCCCCCTCTCCCGACTTTTTTTTTTTTAGTGTTAGACATTACAGTAAATAGGGATAAAACTTTTTCGCAGAAGAGAGTTTACCAGGACTCGTGGCCACTCATTAAAATTAGAAGAAAAGAGGTTTAATCTTAAACTACGTAGAGGGTTCTTTACTGTAAGAGCGGCAAGGATGTGGAATTCCCTTCCACAGGCGGTGGTCTCAGCGGGGAGCATTGATAGCTTCAAAAAACTATTAGATAAGCACCTGAATGACCACAACATACAGGGATATACAATGCAATACTGACACATAATCACACACATAGGTTGGACTTGATGGACTTGTGTCTTTTTTCAACCTCACCTACTATGTAACTATGTAACATACACTCAGCTTGAATTTGTTTTTTATTTAAAAAAACTGTATTGCATTAAGCAGTGTAACAAGAAATACAGAGGTTGGTGAATCAGATCCACTTTATAGGATCAATTTATTTTCTCAATTTTGAACCAGTAAGTTGTTCCATGTCCTGTTCTAACTATTGCTTCTTGACTTGAATACAGGTTTTTCAGAAGACATGTGAGGTGGTCTGGTATTCCCATTTCTTTGACTATTTGCCACATCTTGTGATCCACACTAATCGAAGACTTTACTGTAGTCAATAAAGCAGAAGTAGACATTCTTCTGGAACTCCCTTTCTTTCTCCATGATCCAGCGAATGTTGGCAATTTGATCTCCAGTTCCTCTGCCTCTTTGAAATTCAGCTTATACTTGTGGTAGCTCTCGGTTCACATGCTGCTGAAGCCTAGCTTGTAGAATTTCCAGCATAACCTTGCTAGCGTGTGAGATGAGTGCGATTGTACGGTAGTTTGAGCATTCTTTGGCACTGCCTTTCTTTGGTATCGGAATATAAACGGACCTCTTCCAGTCCTGTGGCCGTTGTTGAGTTATCCAAACTTGTTGCCATATTGAGTGCAGCACTTTAACAGCATCATCTTTTAGGATTATAAATAACTCAGCTGGGATACCATCACTTCTGCTAGCTTTGTTATTAGCAATGCTTTCTAAGGCCTATTTGACTTCGCTCGCCAGGATATTTTCGGTTCAAGGTCAGTGATTGCATCATCGTGGTTATATGGGGCATTCAGATCATTGTTGTGTAGTTCTTCTGTGTGTTCTTGCCATCTCTTCTTTATCTCATCTGCTTCTGACAGGTCCTTGCCATTTTTGTCTATTATCGTGCCCATTTTTCTTGAAAAGCTTTCTAGTCTTTCCCGTTCTGTTGTTTTCCTCCAATTCTTTGCATTGATTGTTTAAGAAGATATTTTGTCTCTTCTTGCTTCCCTTTGGAAGTCTGCGATCAGTTGGGTATATTTTCCCTTTTCTCTATTGCCTTTTACCTTCCTTCTTTGTTCAGCTATTTGTATGGCCTCATCAGATAGCCACGTTGCTTTCTTGCATTTCTTCTTCTTTGGGATAGTTTTCATTGCTGTGTCTTTTACGATATTACACACTTCCTTCCATATTTCCTTAGGCACTCTGTCTATCAGATCTAATTCTTTAAATCTGTTCATCACCTCCACTGAGTATTTACAAGGGATCCGATTTAGATCATATCTGATCTGGTGTTTCCCACTTTCTTCAATTTAAGCCTGAATTTTGCCATATGAAGCTCATGGTCTGAGTCACGGTCAGTCAAAACAAGACCTGGAGCTGTCTGTGGCTCAGACCATGAGCTTCTCCATCTTTGGCTGCAGAGAATATAATCGATCTGATTTCTGTATTGACCATCCGGTGATGTCCATGTATAGAGTCGCCTCTTTGGTTGTTGGAAAAGAGGGTTTGTTATTACCAGTGTGTTCTCTTGAAAAAACTCAATTAGCCTTGGCCTGCCTCATTTTGTAATCCAATGCCATATTTTCCTGTTAATCCGGATATGCTTTGACTTCCTACTTTAGCATTCCAATCTCCCATTATGAGAAGGATATCTTTTTTTGGAGTTAGGTCTAAAAGGTGTTGTAGATCTTCATAAAACGGTCAACGTCAGTGTCTTCATCGTCAGAGGTTGGTGCATAAACTTGGAGTATTGTGATGTTGAGTGGTTTGCCTTGGATATGGACTGAGACTTTTATCCCAGTACTGCTTTCCTCACTCTTTTGTTGACTATGAGGGCTACACTATTTCTTCAGAGAGATTCTTTTCCACAGTAGTAGTTATAGTAGTCATCTAAGTTGAATTTGCCCATTCCTGTCCATTTTAGTTCACTAATTTCCAAGATATCGATGTTCAATCTTGCCATCTCCTGTTTGACCACATCCAGCTTGCTCTGTTTCATTGATCTTACATTCCAGATTCCTATGCAGTATTCTTCTATACAGAATCTTAAGGTGTAACATGGTGTAAATACCCCCCCTCAAACACCCCATCTCATGTGACCGTGTGCTGTGCGATGCGGGTGGAGAGAATTGGTAATGAATAAACGACAAACCTCGTCTGCCACAATGGCAGACAAACTTGTAGTTCTCAATAGAACACAAGTTCAGTGGACATTGTACTAGTTGTCCATTGACACTTCCTCCAGCTCTCTAAGGCCCCTTTCACATGGGTGCTTCCGTGTTGTGGATTTTGCTTGCTTAGCGGATCACTCACTGTGCAGAGCAGACACGGAAACAGTCCTGCTTTCCTCTATCGGGAAACCAGATGGAAATTGACCGCCTGTCCGTTTCCATTCGATCCTATCCGTTCTGCTAGACAGGTGGAAAATAGGAACACCATCTGTCTGTTTTTTGCACGCAGGATCGAATCGCATGGCGGCAGGTGTCTGACATCCGCCGCTCCATAGATGAGACTGCAAGGTCCAATCAGGTCCATCTGAAAAACTAACAGGCGGACCTGATTGGACAGCCCGTGTGAAAGGGCCCTAACTGAGTTCCGTACCTTAGTATTTGCAGTCTGCATGATCCTGACATTCATTGATCGCAGGTGCAATGTTTTCCGCCGTAGCTGTATGTCGGTACTTTGATGCTAAATACTGTTGTTTTGGCAGCAGCTAGCTGCCATAACCCCGGTATTTTCAGAAACGGCGGGAGGTCCTCTTTAGAATAAAATTGGTCCCTGCAGCGGATTCGCCACTCGTCACTTCCGCCCAATGGTCGTAGCCTCCCTGGCGGTTTTCCCGAGTGTGGCTCGGGGTTAAAATTTCAGTCCCATTAGCGGTAACCCCGAGCCACACTCGGGATTACATCTCAGGATCCTGGTGCGGCTTTACCTACCTTGTCCCCAGGATTCTGCGATGTCCCCCGCAGTGTCTGCGGGCTCCGTTCTCTGCCCGAAGCCTCTCTGTGCCAGGTTCAGTTCCCTGCGAGCGTCGCGACGCACGGGGGTGGAGCCTGGCTTCAAATTCAAAAAACTGTAAAAATCATAAAACATACAGTACTGTATGAAATTATTTCACATCCCTTTTGTCCCCAGTGCCCTGCATGCAGTTTTATATTGTAAATACTGTTCTTTCTGCCTGGAAACTGGAGATTGTCCATAGCAACCAAAAAGTGTCCCTTTACGTCAAAAGTGGCTTTAGACCAGCTAGAAAACAGGGATAGTAAATTAGAACACTTGCAGAATTGAGCGATAGTGAATCGTAGGGAAATTTATTTTATTATTATTATTATTTTTTTTTTTAATTATTTATTTTTATTTATGATATTATAATTTATGTTTTTGTGTTTCAAACTTTATCATACCCGGGATATCTACTAGACTCTTGTTTGGACAGATTTAAGTGTGTTATTGTTAAGAATTACAGACCTACAATATAAAACGCCAAATTTCCATGCAAAATAATTGTACCGCTTTCAGCACCTAAAATCCGAAATAATCATACCGCCAGGGACGTTAAAGGGAATTTTTTTTTTTAAGACATTTAGTTAAATTTTTTTTTTTGCATTTAAGTGTAAATGTAAGATCTGAGGTCTTTTTGGCCCCAGATCTCACATTTAAGAGGTCCTGTCATGGTTTTTTCTATTAAAAGGGATGTTTACATTTCTTGTAATAAGAAAAAAAGTGACCCAACATTTTTTTTAAAAAAAAGGACTGTGTACAAACAAAAAATAAAAAGTAAAATAACCAAGAAAAAAAAAAAGAAAAAATTGAAAGTGCCCCGTCCCGCCGAGCTCGCGTGCAGAAGCGAACGCTTATGTAAGTCGTGCCCGCATATGAAAACGGTCTTCAAACCACACATGTGAGGTATCGCTGCGATTGTTAGAGTGAGAGCAATAATTCTAGCAAAAGACCTCCTCTGTAACTCAAAACTGGTAACCTGTAGAAATTTTTAAACGTTGCTTATGGAGATTTTTTAGGGTCAAAGTTGGTCGCCATACCACGAGCGGGCGCAATTTTGAAGCATGACATGTTGGGTGTCAATTTACTCAGCGTAACATTATCTTTCACAATATAAAAAAAAAATGGGCTAACTTTACTATTGTCTTATTTTTTAAGTCAAAAAATTTTATTTTTTCCAAAAAAATGGCGCTTGTAAGACCGCTGCGCAAATACGGTGTGACATAAGGTATCCCAATAACCACCATTTTATTCTCTAGGGTGTCTGAAAAAAAAGTATATAATGTTTGGGGGTTCTAAGTAATTTTCTAGCAAAAAAAAAATGATTTTAACTTGTAAACAACAAGCGTCAAAAAGAGGCTCGGTCCTTAAGTGGTTAATGCTAGTAATGGTGGTGATCAGCAACTTATAATGGGACTGCGATAGTGCGGCAGGTAATCTGACACTAACTGACAGTGGGTGGGAGGTAGACTAATTGACATCACCAGTGACACTAATGCAGTAATCAGTGATAATACTATACTAATGACACTGACTGGGAAGGGGTTAACAACACAGGGTAATTAAGGGATTAAGTGTGTGCCTATCAAATGTTAAATGTGTGTATTATGTTCTGCTTTTCCGAAAAAAACTCTTCTTTGTTCCTTCTCCTTGCTATGTAGGGAGAAGAAACAAAGAGATCATTCCCTCTGTACAGAGCCCTATGTTGCTTGTCAACACGGGGCTCTGGGCTGTGATTGGACACAGCCGATCAGCAGGTGACAGTGGGAGTGGCCCACACGCACACCATGTACCCGGAAGATGCCAGCGATGTACAGGTACATTGCTATGCCTGTCCAAAGTACCATGTGGGCAAGCGGTCCTGAAGAGATTAAAAGGGAATTCCACTTTTTTGCAAAAAATGATTAAATAAATAAATGACCCCGTGTTGCAAAAAACAAAAATGTGCATTTAATTTTTTTTTTTCACTGGAGCCTGTAAAGCATTGAAACCACAATTAGTAGAGCACGGGTACAAAGCTCTGGCTTCTGTAGAATATTCCTCTAGCCTAGGTACAGACCTTCAGTTGCAGAGTGGAAAGAAGTATCAGTGTGCAATTCAAATATGACAGGAGCCAGCAGGGAAAAGTACCCCCAGTTTCTGTAAATGGGGAGGAGGTGTTGAGGGAGGGGGCTGTGGACTCTTGTTACACCCTAAATAATAGTGTGGCATGAAACATGGTCATAAAGATGTATTTCGTTTTTAGGCAAAACCTTCCAAGACGAGACACAAGAATACCTCACGCCAGTTTAAATGGCAGGCCTTGCAGATGTGAGATGTGGCTTATTCTGCATGTGTTTGTTTCAAAGGTTAAAAAATCCTTCTCTACTAGCTAAAAAAGCCTCATTTTTGGTAACAGAACAAGACGACATCAACTCCCATTTCAATAACAATAAGCCAAGATTAACACCATCCAAAAATGGATAGAATTCAAGTTAAAACAGCTCAGGTTGTATTGCCTAGATATGTTACATGGCGTGACAGCAGAGAACCGTCATTATAATCATGCCCTCTAACTGTCATAACCAAACACCTCCAATCTTGTCAGAATCCAAAATCAGATCTTTAATTGGTAATAAAATAGACGTTGTCACCTTAGATATACTTTGTTCTCACATTCAGGCATGTATAGTTCTAAGCCTGCATAGGATGTGTCATGTCATTAGCTCTTACTGTCTCTGCGCTGTTTCAGATTGGAAAGCCTATTTGTATAAACTCACAGTATAACTCTAATTCAATATTATTGACTCATTATATGCTTTGCAAAATACCTTTTTGCTGATTTTCTTTCATATTCTGTATTCACTCTTTGTATGGTCATTTTTACTTGTTTTGGACCCTAACTGTTTAACTGTTGAACAGAAATAACTTCAGTGTGATGAATTTTGTACACTCTGTACTTCTTGATTCCTATTTGTGCTCTTGTACTTTATTCTATTGTAAAGCTGAATAAAAAGATTGAAATCCAAAAATAGTTCATGTTGAATGAGAGAATTAAGTTCCACTTCGCAAAAATTCTGCACATGTAAAAGCAAACTGACTCATTTGTGTTTAATGTCTGTAATGATACCCATAGATGCAAAGCGTCTGCTTGATTACATAGATTGCACAAAAATAAGTGTGATGGGAGTCACCTTGGGGGGGCGGGGGGGGGGGGGGGCATGGAACACAGAATCCCTTGGAGAGGTTGGGAAACCCTTGTTTCAGCTCCCCATGTACCTCCTATATCTAAGTCACCCTGTGTCTATTAGGTGCACAGGGTGACTGAGAAAAATGATGGACAGCTGTTTAATGGACAATGAGAAGGTGGTTAGTTAAATGTAACAGTAATATTTATCCACAATATCTCCCAGGATATATATAAAGACTATTCCTGGTTTGTTTGATTCTGAACTCAACATGCTATTTGAAAGAGCTGATCACAGGCCTCTAGAACTGTGTAGGAGCCGAACAGTCTACTCCTACTATAGTCTGTTGCCTACTAGGCTGAGGAGGGAGGAGATCACTGTTTGTATTGTCAATTGTAATCAGCTTCTGCTA
The DNA here is from genome assembly GCA_037952835.1 of Lithobates septentrionalis. NCBI lineage: Eukaryota > Metazoa > Chordata > Amphibia > Anura > Ranidae > Lithobates > Lithobates septentrionalis. The sequence goes on from JBBDGP010002445.1 coordinate 1,787,149, forward strand.
TTGTGTAAAGGTGTCCTGTGTTTATATTGATGATAATGTTAATTTTGTCTTCTGAGCTAAAGGACGGCAAGTCTGTCCTAAAAGGTCATGCCTCTGAGTCACCTAGGCTGTTTAAATGATTAGTTAATTAGCTATGTTAATTCTGTTTCTGGTTACAGTTTGCTAGGGTAATATGAACAAAAGGGGGGGGGGGGGCGGGGAAATGTCCTCCTGGTGTATATATTTGTGTGAGTTTGTCCAATAAAGAGTTCCATGTTCAAGCTGTGTAACTGAGCTAGTCTCTCCTGGTTCTTACAATATCTGATATCTGAAGTTCTAGACTGGAGGAAGCAGTGAACTGATGGAAGCACTCAAGCGGAGTGCGACGGGGGTCAGCTACAATACGTTTTTGCTTTTTGTTTTACACTTTTTGAGACCTTAGCAGACATAAAATTTCAAAAACCAGAGGATAAAAAAACTGGGGCATCATAATGCACTTTATTATAAGTAATCAATGGATTCAATGTATTGCTCTATGGGTCTTTGTGGAGTCAAAGAGAGCAGACGCCCTTACTCAATTCATCTTTGGTAAAAAGGCTGCTTGCCAGTTTAGACATTGGCATGCATGTCTGATAAAAGGATTACTTGGCAGTCAGATCCATGCCCTGTCTGCATTTTATGGGCTGCTCAAAGTGTTGTTGAACATATTGAAGAAACAGGTATAAAAAGCAATAATCATTTTCCTAATAGAACTGATAGGTAGGAATACTCTAAAACAAATAATAGGAGATGTTCTAGATGATGCTACCTTGTCTGTTATGAATATTTCTTTTTTCACTTTTTGCATTAAATTATACACAGTGAAATCTAATATTCTGGTTTTACAGCTCCATTAGAAATCTAAAAGTATATTGTCTTGGAAAAACGCAATATAGTGACAAGGTATTATGTACATCAACATACTGTAAATGGCTGTTATCTGTAGAGGTTAGTAATAACTGTGATTTTACCATTTCCAGGCATTTTCCATATGGTATATTGTATATGCCAATCTTTCCTGATCTGCCTGGAGAACTAGGTCACTCATCTATGGACTAAACTAATACAAGAGGCCTTCCGACGACTTAGTCACTTATACTGGGCAAGCAGGTGGGACCTCATCCTTCTGTGTCCCCCTTTTGGTTTAAGAATATGGAACTCAAGAGGACCCCTTCCATTCTAAATAGAGGAAATTATAAGGCAAGATTTCCATGAAGTCATACATAATTACATCACTTTCTCACTTAGAAATATTATAATGCCCCTTTGGACAATCATGGTGCCCAGTCTCCCAGACACGTACCCAATGTATCATAACCACTCTCCGAAATTGTGCCTATCACTACAGGTCAGAACCCTGTTGTTTATGTAATATAAGGGATAGATGTGGAGTGAATAAATGATCTTTTAATCCACAGAGAAGCTGACTTTCTGGTTGTCATTCCCTGAAAGCGTTCTTTCATTATATGAACCACATTATTGTTGTATGTTGTGACAGTAGCCATTGCTGTGTATGAATACATATTTTTGTATTACCTTCTTCTTATGAATAGCCACAGTTGATTATTTTCTGCTCCTGCACATGCATATGTATGAATGCTAATGCAATGGGTATGTATTTTTAGAACACAATAACCTATACTGCTAACAAAGCAGAGCGTAGTTGACAAATGCAGGTGCTGTACGAGGCCATTTAAAATCCAAAGCTCTCTTTCACAGAGCAATGCTGTGCATTTTTCATCTGTCATGAAGTATCAGTTTGTCACTTACTTGTATTAAAGTTTCAAAGATTCATAGACTTTGTATTTGGAAAGCAATTTTTTTTCCTCTTTTGATATGAAACTTTTTATGTGAGACAGGAGATCCGCTGACTTAATAGTCTCAAAATCAATACAAAAATATGCTTCAGTCTGTAAAGTGCTGTATTTAAACTCTCACTGTCAACAGTTTTAAAATGTGTTTATATCTTCAAGTCCATTTTTTACTTTCATTTCCCTGGAAGGCATTTTTCAAGATCCCATCTTATTACAATTATTCTACTTTTAAAAGATTAAAATGCCTGCACCTTGTATAAGTGATACCTGTGGTTTTTTTTTAAATAAAACCTAAACAACACCTCTCCCACCCTCCTCATTTATTTTTTTAAATCTAATTATGGATCTCAGATGCAGAAATGGGGCTCATTCACATGCAGTTTTCTATGCGGGATCCTGCAGGCAGAAGCAAGATCCTGCGTATATATGTGCTCTGTACACTGTACTTACTGTATGTAATGTTTGAGTAAAGTTTACACGCATACAGTCTTAAGCCTGGTACACACTATACGTTTTTTTCGTTCAACTCACAAAAAAACGGACAGAATGCTGTACTAACAAAAGCAATGTTAGTACAGTGATCTCTCCTGCTGTGCTATCGTGTTCTGACAGGGGGACTGCTTGCCCAATAGAACACTCTGGTCAGCACTGGCAGCCATTGGCTGTCATCACTGATTGGATGCCGATCGGATGCTGGTTTTCCAGCATGCCCATTTGACAGATGCCAGTCGTGAGACTGGCTTCTGTCGGACAGGGAGCTGTACACACATGACGAAAGTTGCCTGTTCCTGTCTAACCTACCGTTTTGTGATGATTTTCGGCCCCTGTGTACCCGGCTTTAAGCTGGCTATAGATGGATGGGATTCTTTTTGATCAGACAGCCAGATGATAAAAAAAGAAAGAATGGATTCCCCATCCACAAATTTGAGGTGGCCCGACAGTGAGACTTCTCCACTGTCAGAATACACTGATCAGCACTGCAGCCCATTGACTGCAGGCGCTGATTGAATGAAAAATTTCCAACATTTCTATTCAAGAGAAGCTGATCGTTAAATTGACTGCTCTCTAGCGGGAATGGTCATAGATCGATCCCTGCTGAACCAGCATAATTTTGATCCATCTATGTTCGTTTCCCATGTAAGCAGTCTCCATTGGCCATCATTGCTGCTCAGCTAGTTTCTGGGACTAAGGTGACTTCTCCACCTGTATCTTAGCAATCATGGAATCCTGGCACCAATGCCAATAGACAAGCATAAAGTTCCTCATCAGTTCTGCTTTGATGCCTGACAAGAAGTGCCATTTCTGCCTGTTTATAATTTGATTGACTGATGAGGAACTGCAACACTCTAAATTAATTAATCAATTGATTCATTTTGTCTTGCCCCCCCCCCACACACACACGTGTCCCATCAGGTGAGCTTTTACAGGAGGAGTTGTTTTTGCATGTGCTGTCTTCGATTGGCCATCAGAGCAGATCTGATGGAGAAATTAGGCCCATATGTCATACATATAAGGAGCACTGTCACATATCTTGGTTGGAGGCCAGATTGATGAGAGGGCTTCCCTTGCAGCTCTGGTCCAAGCACCCCTGAATGTTATGACAGAGGTACAAGGCTCAAAAAAGCACGGGTGCCAGTATCTAGGTAGCAGGTTATTGCCACGAACAGAGATGTAGTCAAGGTGAGCCAGTGTCATACACAGTAAAGGCAGCAGCACGGGCAGGGAGCAGGCAAAGAAAGGTCCAGTAGCAAGCCAAGGTCAGTACCAGAGAATCAGGCAGAGCAAAGTCCAGGAGCAGGCCCAGGTCAGTACCAGGGAATCAGACAGAGAATAGTCAGAGGGACGCCGATGTTGGTATTCTGAATACATAGAATAAGGTCAGGAACAAGCTGGGTCAGCAACAGATCAGTCAGCAAGCATGAACACAAGAACACGGGTCAAGGGAAAGCTAAAGAACATCCAGCGATTAGCACACACCAGGGTCTCCTTTAAATAGGCAGCTTGGCACCAATGCCCGTGGACGTGCATGTGTATGTGCGCCGGTGCACAGAAATACACCTACGTGTCAGTGCATGCTGGATATTAGCCCTAGCCCATCTGTGTGCTGGTACAAGTGCACAAGCATTAGCGCATGAGAATGAGCATTAGCTGCATGAGAATGAGCACTAGCTGTATTACCTTCCTGACAAGCACTTATTCATTTGGCCAACATGTAAAATCGGTAATATGCAATCAGCCAGTCCTGCTGCCAATGTCAATACTGAAACAGTCAGTTACTCATCAGGTCCACTCTGACAGAGGGTGGGAGGTGCTGTTTCTGCCTGTGTATCGTTTGACAGTGGGAGGAGTCATTTCTGCATATGTAGGATTTTATTGGTTGAGCCATCAGAGTGGACCTGATGGGGAACTGAGGCCCATATGCCATATTTACACTAGGTTCCTTCCATACATGCCCATTGAATGAACGACTCATTCATTCAGCTGACAATAGCGTGTAATCAGCACCGCTGACTTACACATTGTTCAATGTAATATATTGACCCTGAACAGTGGCAGCGTACACTGTTAATTACAACTGAATATACAGCTCTGAACACAGTTGTGTCCTACTTTTTTTGTATGCAGCTAAACACAGTGCACAACTGTGTGTTTGGGCCCACCTTTTCTCAGTGCTGCAATCAGATGCATACAAAACTATATACTGCATGCATCTGAGCACAGGATTTTCTAAGTCCTTGTGAATAAGCCCTTAGGGTCCTTTCACACGGGACGGATCCGTGATGATCCGCCCCGTGAACATTCGCTTGCTCAGCGGGGATCGCTCCGTGGATCCCCGCTGAGCCGGCAGATGACAGGTCCGTTGCTGCACACTGTGCAGCGACGGACCTGTCAGAGTGCCGCTCTCCCCTATGGGGGATCGGATGATGACGATGGACAGTAGAGTCCGTTGTCAACCGATCCAAACCGAAAACGGATGGAAAAGTAGGTTTTTCCTCCATTACACTTTTTCGGATCGGAGCAGGTCGGATGTCAGCGGAGGTCTATGGAGGGTCTGTTCAGGTCCGCCTAAAAAACTGTTGGAGGACCTGAACAGATCGGCCGTGTGAAAGAGGCCTTAATCTTCCTCCTGGTAAAATGTCTACCTGCAGCAGCGTTGCTGATGTCTTACAAAATGTTGCAAATGTTCCTGGCACCTCCATAAGGAGTAATCGCCCATTTGGGCGCATAAGTCAAACTAGAGACAGACATAACCATAATCTCTTAAGATAATTTATGTAGCTTATTTAGAAGACACTAAGACCAGTGCTGGATGTAAACACCAACTCATTCTGGACAATAGTGAGAGGACAGTCAGTTCTTCATCTTAGACCTGTAATCAATATGGAGTTGGCCCACCCTTTGCAGCTATAACATCTTCTCTTCTGGGAAGGCTGTCCACAAGGTTTAGGAGTGTGTCTATGGAAATGTTTGACCATTCATCCAGAAGAGCAATTGTGAGGTCAGGCACTGATGTTGGACAAGAAGGACTGGCTCGCAGTCTCCACTCTAATTCATCCCAAAGGTGTTCTATCGGGTTGAGGTCAGGACTCTGTGCAGGCCAGTGAAGTTCCTCCACCTCAAACTCGCTCACCTATGTCTTTATGGACCTTGGTTTGTGCACTGGTCCAAATCATTTGGTGGAGGGGGGATTTTGGTGTGGGGTCGGTTTTCAGGGGTTGGGCTTGGCCCCTTAGTTTCAGCGAAGGGAACTCTTAAGGCGTCAGCATACCAAGACATTTTGGACAATTTCATGTTCTCAACTTTGTGGGAACATTTTGGGGATGGCCCCTTCCTGTTCCAACATGACTTTGCACCAGTGCACAAAGCAAGGCCCATGAAGACATGGATGAGCGAGTTTGGGGTGGAGGAACTTGACTGGCCTGCACAGAGTCCTGACCTCAACCCGATAGAACACCTTTGGGATGCATGAGAGTGGAGACTGCGAGCCAGGCCTTCTCGTCCAACATCAGTGCCTAACTTCACAAATGTGCTTCCAGAAGAATGGTCTAACATTCCCATAGACACACTCCTAAACCAGTTTTCCCAGAAGAGTTGAAGCTGCAAAGGGTGGGCCAACTCAATATTGAACCCCACGGACTAAGACTGGGATGCCATTAAAGTTCATGTGCATGTAAAGGCTGGTGTCCCAATACTTTTGACAATATAATGTATTTTATTAAACAAAAAATATTGCTTACATAAAAAGTGCATTACAGACTTATTTTTTTCATATCAAAGCATTTGTTATAGCATGGTATAGCAATAACTTTGTTTATTTCTGGTTTACATGTCTAAAATATATTTGGAGCTTAAAGTGATTGTAAAGTCTATTTTTTTTTTTTTTTTATGTTTAAATAACAAACATGGTATACTTACCTCCTATGTGCAGTTGATTTTGCACAGGGCAGCCTGGATTCTCATCTTCTGAGGACTTTGCTGTTCTTGGCCCCTCCCTTCTGTCAAGTGCCCTCACAGCCAGCAGCTTGCTATGGGGGCACCCGAGCCGAGTCACATTTCCCTGTATCCAGTCAGACACGGAGCTGTCGTTCGGCCCCGCCCCTCTCTCTCCTGATTGGTTAGCTGACTTTAATGGACAGCCGCGGGAGCCAATGGCGCCGCTGCTGTGTCCCAGCCAATCAGGAGGGAGAATCCTGGACAGCTGAGGGAATCGTGGACATCGCTGGACAGAGATGGGGCTCAGGTAAGTATTAGGGGGTGCTGGGGTGGCTGCTACACACAGAAGGCTTTTTATCTTAAAGCCTAGAATGCATTAAGATACAAAACCTTCTGCCTTTACAACTCATTTAAACAGGCTGAAGTTTTCCAATGACCCTCTAAGAGAGATAAAAAGCTTAACAAACATAACATTTTGGAGTTTCTGGACCAGGAAGTTGCTTTTTAGCCTTTTTCTTTATCACACTGACTTTGTTGAACCAGAAAAGTTATTTGCATTTCGTATTGAGCATCAGGTCCATTCTGATAAGGCCCAATTCACTGAAGCAATACAATTTATAGGTTGGAGTAGCAGTTCAGCAAAGTCTATGTGATACTTTAAAAATCCTTTGAGACACATAGTCACTTAAAGGCCTGTCATGTAAAAATCTCATTAACCCTGAAGGACTTTCTCTGCTTTGGAGAGGGATATTCGCACGTAGGTCTCAGAAATCCGTGCTACTTGTACTAGGTACTCCAGTGAAGGGCCATGTGCTGACCAGAATCAACAGCCTAGTACTTGTAAGGTTTAGAATCCAGTGTGGTATTTTGGTTCAACAATAGCTGGGTAATACTTTAATATAGTGTTACTAAACTTTTTCCAGTAGTAAAACACCAGGCTCTAGTAGCGCCCAAACTACTGCAGGTTTTCGCTGATTGCAAAGAGCGAATGTCCTTACCCCCCTCTATGTATCAGGCACATATTGTCCTTATTCCTAAACCTGGCAAAGATAAATCTCAGTGTGCCTCTTATAGGCCGATCTCTTTGCTAAATGATGATCTCAAAATTCTGACCAAACTCTTGGCAATCAGGTTGCAGGCGATTCTCCCTTCTCTAGTCAATATCGACCAGACTGGTTTCATACCAGGAAAGGCGTTGAATATTAACCTACGCAGGGTGTTTACGCATTTACGGTTACCCCCTTCTGAGACCTCCACTAGGGTCCTGGTAGCGTTAGACATTGAAAAGGCATTTGATTTGGTGGCCTGGCCTTACATGTCCGCAATCCTAAAAGTTCTGGGTTTTGAAGTCGAATTCCACAGGTGGATTGAAATTTTATTTAAATGTCCGACAGCACAGATTAAATTGGGCGCTGCTCTCTCCCCCCCCCCCATTTCAGTTGGGAGAGGTAAGAGGCAGTGCTGCCCACTATCGCCGTCTCTTTTTGCCTTGGTGAGGGAGCTGCTTGCCTCGGCCCTCAGACAGGCTTACCGGGTTAAGGTCATCCAGGTTGGTACCATCCATGAGAAACTTTCCATGTATACGGATTACCTTGTTCTGTTTTTAAATTATCCTGGTCCCTCTCTCCGGGAAGCCCTGTGGGTTCTCAGTGGTTTCACTCACTGCTCCGGTCTTAAAGTTAACTGGGACAAATCTCAGATACTGCCAATTGACACTGTGGCTACAACCCTGGCCGACCCCAATCTCACAATATTATGGACTGAGAAAATTAAATAACCTGGCATTTATATTTCCCCCTTCTTCCTCGATTATTGTGCATTGAATCTAGCCCCACTGATACAAGTCATGAGGGCTAGATTGAGGGCTTGGGCTCATCTCCCTTTATCTCTGATTTGGCAAATCAATTTATTCAAGATAAAACTTTTACCTGTATTCCTGTATGTTCTTAGACATTCCCCTGTGTGGATACCCAAAAAAATGTTTCGCCTAATAAATACTATATTGACCTCCTTTTTTTTTTGGGGCCCAGGTCGGCCAAGATTTAACTTGACGGTACTACAAAGACCCTGGGGGGAAGGAGGTCTGGCATGTCCTTATCTTCATAAATATTTCCTAGCTGCCATGTTGTCACATGGACACAATTGGCTAATCTCATATGAATCCAACGCACCCGTGGTTCTAGAGGTGGCCTGCTTGGGCTCCTCTGAAGCGTTAAAAAGCCTAATTTACCGTGGGCCCTGCACACCTTTTCCTCTGACAACAGCCATAAAAGCCATTGTGAAAGCATGGCTAGCAGCTAATTCTTTACGTCCTATACCCCTGGACATATTTCACCACATAATCCTCTTTGGTACAATCTGAGACTTTTGGAATTTATGTCAATACCTGTTCCCAGTGTGTTAAATATGTGGATCAAATATGTACTGGGGGCCAACTACAAACTTTTGAAGAGCTAAAACAAAAATACGACCTCACTAATTCACATTTGTTTACATTTCTGCAACTTGGACACGCCTTCAATACCCAATTCGAGAATTCCCAGGTGGCCTTTTATACTTCAAATTTGGGGGATTTGCTCATGGATGACTCTCTGCCCAAGCCCTTGTCCAGCATATATAAAGTGTTTTTACCCAATGTACACATAGGCCTAGACGCTCTAAAAGCCAGGTGGGTGACAGACTTCCCCACACTAGACTCGGAGGAGTGGGAGGAAATGTGGGGGTGCTCCTTCTCCCAGTTGGTTTTGGCCAGGGACAGACTAGTCCAGTTCAATAATAATAATAATAATAATATATTTTATTTATAATGCGCTTCACATCAAAAGATCTCAAAGCGCTACAGGTTAAAATGAGCAATTTATAAAAAGAAACAAACATCTAAGAAGAGCAAAAAGCTTTGCTAAAAAGAAATGTCTTAAGACCTTTTTTAAAACAGTCAAAATGTCAGGTAGGGCATTCCACAAGCACAGGGCAGCTGCACAAAAAGCTCTATCTCCCATTGTCCTAAGTCTAGTTCTAGGTGTTTGAAGAAGGTTTGAGTGCACGGAGCGGAGGGAACATGATGTGTTTTGTGGTTTAAGAAATTCTTTGAGGTAAGAAGGGGCATGTCCAAAATCATACATAGAGTGCATTTTATGCCCATCCGCCTAAACAAAATATACCCATCTATACCCGACTCCTGCTGGAGGTGTGCCTCACCGGCAGCAGATTTTATTCATATTTTTTTTTTTAAATGTTTCCTGTTTGAGACCTTTTGGAATGTGGTTGTTGCAACTATTTTGGCAGTCACTGCAATCCAAATCCCATTGACATTGGACATATGTCTGCTGGACCTTGTAACTCCTCTGGCTCATAGTCAGGCAGTTATGAGAAAAAGGAAGGTGGGACTTTAAATGAGGTTATTGATTTGTGGGGGTGAGGTAATTAAAAGTATATTTAATTGGCATATTGAGTCTGACAATACATAACAATGATGCACATAGTAAAAAAGGTTTAATATGTATACACACACATACATGGTATTGACCTCATGAATACATTACATATACATATCAAAGGGACGGCATATAAAATTGACAAGAGATTTAATATGGATAAAATTAATTATTGCAGATTCATATATGTACACGTCATCTAAATGGCCCTATGCAGTGTAATTAATGGTAAGAAACAAAAGTATGATCATTTGGTTGTAGATAATGAGTCTAAGTAGGTTCCTATCAGTGGGCATGAGAATGCATCCTAAAAGGCCAATGTGTCTCGTGGATAATACCACTCTTCAGGGGCAGATGCATGCAACTCTATAAAAAACAACAAAACATGAGTAGACCAGTATGATCAAACGATATATATATATATATATTTTTTAATTATCTCACCCCCACAAATCAATAGCCTCATTTAAAGTCCCACCTTCCCTTTTCTCATACCTGAACCAGGGATAGAGGTACACACCCTGTGTTTCATTTAAAGTCCCAAACTCCCCCCTATTATTCTATAGTCGGGCAGTTAGAACCCTCTTAGGGATACTACATGGGTCCCTATATGTTGAATTCATTACAAACATCCTGATTGCTTGATAATAAGGGTCCTTTCACACTGGGGCGGTTTGCAGGCGCTATTGCGCTAATAATAGCACCTGCAAACCGACCCGAAAGTGCCGTTGCTTTCATTCCAGTGTGAAAGCCCCAAGGGCTTTCACACTGGAGCGATGCACTGGCAGGACGGTAAAAAAAGTCTTGCTAGCAAGATCTTCGGAGCGGTGAAGGAGCGGAGTGTATACCGCTCCTTTACCGCTCCTGCCCATTGAAATCAATGGGACGGCGCGGCTATACCGCCGGCAAAGCGCCTCTGCAGAGGCGCTTTGCGGTGGTATTTAATCCTTTCTCGGCCGCTAGCGGGGGGTAAAACCGCCCTGCTAGCGGCCGAATACTGACGGTAAAACGCCGCTAATAATAGCGGCGTTTTACCGCCGACGCCGCCCCCGCCCCAGTGTGAAAGGGCTCTAAGTGTATATTTGCAAATATCTAATTATGTGATGAAAGATTGGGTGCAAAACTCATATATAATAATCACCCAAACCTGTGTGGGTGCAACAATTATAACAGCAAATATACCATAAATATAGTGTCAAACCAGTCCAACATAAATATAGATATGAATAAAACTATGTGTTGGTTCAATTCTTCTGTGTAAATTCTATCTCCAACACCGTGCCTTCCTAACGTGCAGTGTGCTTGAATCTTGAAAAGAACAAAATGTGCTTCATTCGAAGTGTCATATAAATCTGCTCACCAGATATCTCTGGCCACTAAGTGACCGCCAGGCGTATAGTAGAGGGAAACCTTCCTCAATTAGTTGTGATCTTCCAAGCCACATGTAGCTCCAAACAACAGTTTTCAGTATCGATCAAACTTCATTCAATCATAGATGGTGAGTGGTAATTCTTTAAAGTGTTACACTCTGAAGTGTAAATCCAACGCTCCTTGTCATTAAATCTGTGAAAATTGGCTTGATCGATACTGGAAACAGTTGTTGGAAGATTGGTTTGATCGATACTGGAAACAGTTGTTTGGACCTACATGTGGCTTGGAAGATCACTAACTAATTGAGGAAGGTTTCCCTCTACTCTATGCCTGGCGGTCACTTAGTGGCCAGAGATATCTGGTGAGCAGATTTATATGACACTTCGGATGAAGCACTTTTTGTTCTTTGTAAGATTCAAGCACACTGCACTTTAGGAAGGCACGGTGTTGGAGATTTACACAGAAGAATTGAACAGACACATCGTTTCATTCATATGTATATTTATGTTGGACTGGTTTGACTCTTTATTTATGGTATATTTGCTGTTATAATTGTTGCACCCACACGGGTTTGGGTGATTTTTATACATGTGTTTTGCGCCCAGTCTTTCATCACTTTATGCTTTATTAGTTTTCACTCATTTTTTGGTGCGGCATCACTATATTGTTTGCATTTTATTTCTGGCGCCGGTTCTCATTTCATATATTCACTAAATATCTAATAATGTTCTACATATATTCATATGTATATTTATGTTGGACTGGTTTGACACTATATTTATGGTATATTTGCTGTTATAATTGTTGCACCAACACAGGTTTGGGTGATTTTTATACATGTGTTTTGCGCCCAATCTTTCATCACTTTATGCTTTATTAGTTTTCACTCATTTTTTTGGTGCGGCATGACTATATTGTTTGCATTTTATTTCTGGCGCCGGTTCTCATTTCATATATTCACAAAATATCTAATAATGTTCTTTTTTTGTTCAATATTTTAATTGAAGAGTTAGAGTACAAAGTCATGTAGTTAAAACAAGCAATGACAATTTACTTTGAGAACAACATTTCAGAAAAGGGAACAGTGTATTGCAAAAACTGGAGTAGCGTAGTAACAGTTGGCTGTGCGGTACAAATCTTCAATTACTTCAATTAAGAGCTGTAAGCACAAGTTAGGATAAGAAAATCCAGAGGCATGAGTTTATCATTGAGTTGGGTGTTCGGTAATAAGAAAAGTTAAAAGAGTTAGGGGCAGAAGAAGAAAGCAGGTAAGCTAGAAAGGGGAGGACGGGGAAGCGGTAGATGTAGGGTTTCCCGAAGGTCAGCAAAAGTCAGTCTTTACCATATAGGAGAAAGCTGGTACAATAACTAATTTCTGATTAGAGGTTGAAGCCTGTAGAGTGGAAATCGTTCACCCATGGTTGCCAAATGTTTATCTATTTCGATACTTTATCTAGCATATTCACTTCAATTACACTTTGGATCACGGCTTGAGTGACTCTGTGTTTAGTTTCAATAAGGCAAAATTTTGTGGTTTAGCAAGTCTTTCCAATAGTTTGTGTAGAGGCCATGGTGATCTGGAGGAGAAGTTTAAATTGTGCCAATGTCAGCTCTGATGGGCATTTATTCAACAGGGCTATCTGCGGGTCTGGATAAATGGTGATTGTAGGGGTTAAATTCTTACCATCGGTCTCCCCCATACCTTACCTTGACCCAGGGACCTGGAAATCCTGCAATTCAGACACACACACACTGGACCGTGAAGAGCAGAGACTTGTTTATTGGGGGCGGCTCATCATGTTTAGTATAAAGAAACATCTTTACCACCAATCAGATACAAATCTCCTACCACCAATCAGATACAAATATAATACATATGCATATTATATGATAGGTGCATTAGATTACATATTTCCTTTACTATTAGGAGAAAACCTCCTTTAGTCATTTAAGCAATCATAATGATACACATATTATAACATAATAATTATTCATGATCATGATACAATTTTCCAGTAGACAAGAAGTGTAGAGAAAATACAAAAAACCTCTGTCCAAAATGTAGATACTACTGGGCATATGTACACTACCTAGGTCTCCACAGTCACAAAAGCATGTGGAAGGGTAGTTCAGTACAAATTTAGCAATTCTGACTGGGACCAGGTACCATTGTGACCTGTACCTGATCATTTGTTTCTAGTACGGTTATATTTTGGGAAGAAGATTAGGTCATAAAGCAGATCTTAGCTCAATCTTCTCATCTAGGGGAACACCGAGGTCTTCCGCCCATTGTTTAGTGTAAGAAGGCAATGCAGTGGCGTTGTGGATCATTGGTACAGAAATATTCAAAGGGTGACAATTGCTCTAAAGTTGTGAGAGATCTAACCTGTGTGGAATATAAATGTTTGATTTGGAGACTGCAGAACACTTCTGTGTTGGGCAGATGATTTTGTCATGTAGCAGTTGAAAAAGCTTGAGGGGGATCAATGTTGATAGATGATAAAATCTGGTTAGATTGAGATTGGCCAAAGCCTGAAATGAGGTGGGCGAAGCAGAACCTGGGTAAAATAATTTTGAGAAGAGGAGGTAATGGAGTATGGAGAGAGAGAGGGAATGTCATGTGACTGGACTAGAGATACACTTATACTCAGAAGGTGTAAGCCAGAGTATGTTTTCTATAGCAAGGTTCCAAGCCAACCCAAATGGGGATTTTGTGGGTTGCCTAGTAATAGGTAAACTAAGCTAATTGGGCTGCATAGTAATATTTTACAATATTTGGCAGTCCAAGCCTTCCATTTAGCTTGGATCTAATCAGAACCATTCAGGAAGCTGTGGTCTGATATAGCCCCAGATATATCGTGTTACTCGGCATTGCAGTATGCACATGTAATATGCTGGGACCGAGTTTGGTAAAACTCAAAAAATATTAAAGATATTGTGAGAATTGTCGTCTTTACTGCTGTTATCCATCCCATCCAGGACATATAGAGTTGGGACCGGTGAGAAATTAGGGTAGTTAAATGGTCTAGAATAGGGGGATAACTGGCTTTGGTAGAAGGGTAGCTAGTCAATTAAATGCCCAAATATGGTATATGATGTGTCACACATGCAAAGGGGAATTCTGCCTGCACTCTATTTCCAATTGATATAAAGAAATATTAAGGGCTTTCTCTTTTGTATGGTAACTTCAAGCCCTGAAACTTGATCAAAATGTTCTAAAGTTTGTAAAAAGCTGGGCACAATATTCTTTTATAACGGGATTTAATTTCTGCAAATCTAGTTCTGTTGAGTTTACAGGACAGGAAGTGAGGGGAGACACAAAAGACAAGATGAAACTGACAAGGCTTTTTTAACCAAGCCCCACTCAATCCCTCCCCCCCCCCCCCAAAAAAAAAGTTTGGGCTTTATATATACATTGAAGACCACACAGAGCTGCACAAGAGAAGAGCTTGATGCCAGTAAAAAAATAATTTTGATTATGCCAATAGCTTCTTTAAAGGCAGAACTAATACAATTGGCCATGGTATCATGGTTTTAGGTTCCATAACACACAGTTTGTCTGTGAATGTCTTTTTTTTTCAATAGTGCTGCTAAACTGTATCCCTTCATTTCAGGGCCGTCTTTAATATTGATTGGACCCTGGGCAAATGTTATCTTGGGCCCCCCCTCCATACAGTTTCGCCCTCTACCGGCTCTGAGACTTACAATAAATAGCAGCTAGACTTAAAATCAGTTTACTGTATCAGATCAGGAAGGGATTGCGATTGGTTGCCAGAGGTTACAGTGTATCATTACCCTTACTGACTGGTTGCTAGAAGTTACATCACACATTATGGCTCACTGATTAGTTGCTAGAGGTTACAGCACATGATTTCATCTTGTTGATTGGTTGCTAGAGATTACTGTACAGTAATACTGCTCACTGATTGGTTGCTAGAGGTTACAGCACATAATCTCCTCACTGCAGGGGGCATGATATACATATGAATGCCACCTTTATTTACATATCTATGCCACCTGATGCAGCTATTTACATATGAATGCTGCTGCTATTTACATATGAATGCCGGTTATTTACATGTAAACACAGGGTCTACAGGTGAGTCATCTGTACACAACAATAGGGCAGAGCTTGGCAGCATTAGTAGCAGAACTTCACACTGATATCAGGACACAGCAAGGGACTAAAACGTCATGGGACAAGGGAATTTAAACTGGGATAGTTGGCAAGTATGAGGCAGCTGCTTTGGACCCCACAACAATGACAGGGCCTAGGGCAGCTGCCCCTTTTGCCCTGCTTTAAAGACGGCCCTGCTTCATTTGATCCAGTACTGTTTGACCCTGCTTTTTGTTTCTGTTATGTTCAACCTATTAATTAAATTACAGGAAATAGGTTCCACCATTAGTGCCGTAGGATAATATTAACATAACAAGTTTATGGTGATCATAATTCAAGTTCCATTTTAAGGAAGCCTCAGTCAAATCTATATGCAGCCTGGGTGCTTTTCTTATGCATCTCCCTTGATGACAAACAGATTTTTACCATTTTTATTAGAAAAGCCTATATCTGCCAGGCTACAACAGACAGAATAAGGAGAAGTATCTGAAAATTAATCATGCAGCATGCTCAGATCATTATTGGTACACATATACATAAGCACAAACCAACAACTGGAAATTGATTTCATACTTCAGCTGCAAGCTAATCTGCCAGAGCTTTGTATGGGATTTGTATAACTAGTGTATTGATTTCAGGGCACGCAGCAAGATAAGATACTGTATCTGGTTCACAGGCTGCCTTTGAATGAATGCTGCTAAAGAAGCCCCACAGTCAGGTGTTCATAAGCACGCGTTTCATTTCTAAATAGGCACTTTGGGGTTGATTTACTAAAGGCAAATAGACTGTGCACTTTGCAAAGTGCAGTTGCTCCAGAGCTTCTTAAATGAGTTGAAGCTCTGCTGACTTCCATCATCCAATTGTGTGCAAGCAAAAATGCTGTTTTTTAAATTTTCCTTGCACTTGATTGGATATTCTTTGCAACGTGAAGCTTTATCTCATTTACTAAGTTCTGGAGCAAGTGCCCCTGCAGAGCTCAACTGCACTTTGCAAAGTGCACAGTCTATTTGCCTTTAGTAAATGAGCCCCTTTATGTATACAATCAGTCACATTCAGTTGTTTTTTTTTTTTTAAGCATAGTGTCTTCTATATATTTAAAGGAAAATCCCCTTTATCATGTTTAAGACAAAAAAAAGACCAATCTTACATTTTTTTTACTCAGATAAATATGAAATATTCCATATGATTATACAATTTCTAAATTTCCAACTAGCAGACATGGCTGCAAGCTGCTTATAAAATGTTTACCTGACTATACCTAGCTCTGCTGAAAAGCCTGTTTATGGACCTCAAAAGCTCAATCTTAAATGTATGCACAACTGAAAAAGTGAGAGGAGGTATTCTTTGCCTTTCAATGAGACAGAGACATTTTGAATAAAAACAACTTCTGCTGTGCTCCGTCTTTAGGGAACCTACAGTATATCGCTCTGTGAAACCAGCAGCATGGGTTCACCTATTACCCAATATGTATTTTTTTTAAATAGTGTCCAAATACAGTATGTAGTAAAAAAAATAAATAAAACATCAGTATAAAAACTTACAAAAACATAAATAAATATGATCCCAAAACATTATAGTGTTCTTACAATTTGGAAATTAGATGAAAAAGGTGGTTCTGGCCAGCTCAGTAGATTGTTTTAAGAAAGGCCTGGATTCTTTCCTAGATACACATAATATAACTGGAGTGGATACTATTATTTATAGGTAAAGTTGATCCAGGGAATATCCGATTGCCTCTTGGGGGATCATAAAGGAATTTTTCCCCTGCTGGAGCATATTGGATCATGCTTTATATATTTTTTTGCCTTCCTCCGGTTCAACTGTGGGTATAGGATTGTGTATATAGGACTGTATATATATATATATATATATATATATATATATATATATATATATATATATATACATATATATATATATATATATATATATATATATATATATATATATAAAACCTTCTATTGGATGAACTAGATGGACTTGTGTCTTTTTTCAACCAGACTAACTATGTAAATAACTACAAAGGTAGGTTGTACCTTGCTCTACTCTATTCCCTGTTTTATAATGCCTTGTAAATGATTTGAAAAAAAATGCATGACTAAACACCTAAAATTAAAAATCATTATAAAGTTTTCTGATGGTAACACAGGATCCACTGTACTTTAATAAGCCCCCTCTGTTCAGTTGTTTCTGAAAATTGAGCAACCTTTAATGTTACTCTAAATGTGCTATAAATCTGCTCTCATTAATGAGGGTTGTGAAACTGAGACTCTTCACTCTTCTCCCCTTCCAAAAAGCATTGCATATGACACTGAATTCTTATAGCATATCACCCAATTTGCATGGCGGGTGCAAGGTTTTCTAAGCCTGTTCCTGAGAAGAGGGGGTCTTAGAAAGTCATATACTCAGCTTGATTACCCAACTTACTACTCTCTGCCTAATTAATAAATACATTTGCCTTCATCTGTATGACTTAAATTCTATTGGGGTGCAATGTCCATATACTGAGCAAGTCTACATAATTTTTTTTATTTACTGTCCATACAACGCCCCGTAAAATGGGGACAAATGTGTCTAATTGATACTATTGGACTGAATTTGTATTTTTTTTTTTATTGCAGTATTTGTTGGTTGTTGGTTGGTTGGCATTCAGTGGCACTGGTTTCATTGCTGGCTCCCCAGGCCATTGCTGAGGCATGAAGAGCTCTTCCACATCTTTGGAGGAGGGGCAGATACCTGGAAGACTAGGCTCCCCCCTCCCCCCCGGAAGTAAGTTTTCCATTCTTCACGTCTCTCTATGCTTGTGAATTTACAGTATATAGATGTCCTGTAGACTTCTTACCTATTTAAAGTGTTACTAAACCCAGGACCATGCGTTCACTATATCTGGTCTCCCACAGTACACAAAACATGGAAATGCAATAGTTTTAGGAAATATAAACTACTAAATACCTTTTTTCCATCAGCAGTTAGAGCAGTCTTGTGACTTCTATCAGTGTTTGGTTAAAGCTAGTAGGAGGAGTTTTCATTCTGCTCTGACTGTCTTATAAGGCTGCAGGACCCCTGACCCTCTGTCTGGACAGTGCTGATTGGCCCTGTGCTGATCACATGCACTTTCCCAAGAAAAAAAAAACTCTCTAGCAATACACACCAAACTGAGCATGTGCAGCTCATCCCCTACCCTCTGTTCTATCAGGAGATGGTCTGGGAACTCTGGGAGAAGGGGAGGAACAGACAAGACAGGATCAAACAGCCTTTTTACACAATGCAAAGGATTAACCCCTTAGGTTCCACAGTGAGTATAGCAAGCATGCTTTACTGCATATACAGACTAATTTTACTGTTGTGGGTTTAGTAACATTTTATGAATCCAGGAAAGTAAAACTTAAATTAATGATTAAAAAATAACCTTTTTAAGCAAATTAAAATTCCCCTCCCCTGCAGATTTCATGTCTAAAACACAAATCAAAGTAAATTTGTGGCTTCCAGAAGAGTCCTAAGCATCTAAAAAAATGGACCCTTGCATGGACAGACACATCCCCCCTTTTTCTATATAGGATGACTAGTTCCTTCATTGAAAATCAATTTAAACAGCTGGAGTGTGAGATGTCACAGTTTAACCACTAAACTGTCACAGTTTAATTGCTAAACTTGTCATTGGTGCACTGTAACAATTGTGAAATCGTATTCATTTCTAATGAACCAGGGCTGTTAACTTACCAACCCCCTACCATTGCAGGGAGATGTAAAAAAGCACGGTGAACTTCAACATGGCTTGGTGCCTTTAAAGAAGGAGGATTTTGCATGTTTTGCCTCCCTTCATCCTGTTAAAAAGAGCAGCAACCTAGTGCTTTTTAAATACGGGCTGCTATCAGTTAACAGAGGGGCCCTGTGTGGTATTACCAGGCTTTATCACTAAACCAAAGTGCGTGGAGCACATATAAGCATTAAATAAAAATATCCCCACGCCACTAAATAGATAAAGCGTATACTGCTGCAAACACTGAAGGTAATACCAAAACCCTAAAGTAAATTAAAATATAAATAGTGCTGCGCTGTAAAATAAATACCAACCATAATGTATGCTGAAATTATACACAATACTATAGTGCATATCACAAAGGAAAATCACAAATAAAGTGACAATGTGCAAAAGTGCCAATGATAATAAACTAAGCGTATGCTAAAAAGTGAACAATCAATCAACAACAAACGTCCCTAGTTCCTGATGAATGTTAAGTGACATAAAATAAGATGTAGTGTCATATAATGTCCTTTTCTTCTTAGAATAAAAAAATGTGAAAACCAAAAAAACAACCGGACTATGTCCGTAAGGTGTCTTATTTCTATGCAGCGCAAAAAAGCAAAATAAAGTGCTGAAGAGCTGGTGGTGACTTTCTTATATAAAGTGCAGATCAGTGGTGACTTCCTATCTTCAGTGCAATACGTTGTATATGGGTGTCCCCTTACCTTACTGCTGTAAGGTAACAGCGTGTAAGTATATCTTTGCGGCTAACGGGTATGTTCCCTATGGATCTGAGTATCCTGTGACCTCTGGATCTGGCGTTTCTGGATCTTCTGGTGTGTGTCGGCCTATGTAACCAATAGCCCTCTGCCAGACGTGGCTGGTTCAGCAAACCTCAACGTTCCTCTTTCACATTAAGGTCCCGTTTTCGTTCATTGTTTCAGTGGATAAATGTGGAGCACTCTACAAATATTTCAAGCACACTACTGGCTTCTCTCTCTAGTGCCCACCTGACATCTCCAGGGCTGGACTGGGACAAAAATGTGGCCCTGGACTTCATGCAGACCGGCCCAGGGAACAATACATCAGGGTACAGTGCACATCAGGGCACGGTACAGAGCCCAGCACATGAGGGCACAGCACATCAGGGCACAGCATATCAGGGCACAGAGCCCAGCACATCAGGGCACAAGGCACATCAGGGCACAAGGCACATCAGGGCACAACCCTTCAGGGTACAGCACATCAGGGTACAGGGCACAGCACATCAGGGCACAGCACATCAGGGTACAGCACATTAGGGTACAGAGCCCAGCACATCAGCGTACAGGGCACATCAGGGTACAGTGCACAGCACATCAGGGTACAGGGCACAGTACATCAGGGTACATGGCACAGCACATCAGGGTATAGTACATCAGGACACAGCACATCAGGGTACAGGACATCAGGGTACAGGACATCAGGGTAAAGCACATCAGGGTACAGGACATCAGGGCACAGGTCACAGTACATCAGGGCACAGCATATCAGGGTACAGAGCCCAGCACATCAGCGTACAGGGCACATCAGGGCACAAAACATCAGGGTACAGGGCACAGCACATGGCACGTCAGGGCACAGTACATTGGGGTAGAGGACACAGCACATCGGGGCACATCACATCAGGGTATAGCACATCACGACACACCACATCAGAGTACAGGATATCAGGGCACAGGTCACAGTACATCAGGGCACAGCACATCATGGCACACGACATTGAGGCACAGCACACCGGGGCACAGGACATCAGGGCACAGGACATCATGGCACAGGACATCGGGGCACAGCACATCGGGGGAACATCAGGGTAGAGGACATCGGGGCCCAGCACATCGGGGCATAAGGCACATCAGGGCACAAGGCACATTAGGGCATAGGACATTGGGGCACAGGACATAATGGCACAGGACATCGGGGCACAGCACATCGGGGCACATCAGGGCACAGGACATCGGGGCACAGCACATCGGGGCATAAGGCACATCAGGGCACAGGGCACATCAGGGCATAGTACATCGGGGCGCAGCATTACGTCATGTGACGTAATGCATAGGGAGTGGCCGGATATCGAATGAACCGGAAGTGATGTAAGAGGTGTCTGCAACGCTGTGTATTGCACATTTCTGCTGTTTTTTAACTTTTTCTTTGTAAGTGCCCATTTGGCTATTTAATAAATTCATCATTTAAATGGTTTGCACTATGGGAGATCCTTCTTTATCCCCTTATATGCCAGTTTTCCGTGAATGGCTGTGAATCCATCATTTGGAATACACTATTTGGAGAAACACCACTGGCTATCACTGTCTCTAAAGGTCGGGAGATCCATAGATGTCCCCCAGCTAAGCTGATTGCCAAATGCTGTATATACTTCATATTGAGGTAAGAGTCCAGAGAGCATTAAAGCGGAGTTCCACACAAAAATGGAACTTCCGCTTTTCGGAACCCTCCCCCCCTCCGGTGTCACATTTGGCACCTTTCAGGGGGGAGGGGGGTGCAGATACCTGTCTAAGACAAGTATTTGCACCCACTTCCGGCATAGACTCCCATGGGAGTCTATGCTTCTTCCTGTCCCTCCGCGCTGTCTCCTGGGAAACACACAGCTCCCAGGAGATAGCGGGGACCAGTTACGATGCGCAGCGCGACTCGCGCTTGCGCAGTAGGGAACCGGGAAGTGAAGCCACAACGCTTCACTTCCTGATTCCCTCACCTAGGATGGCGGCGCCAGCTGCCAAGAACCGAGCGGGTTCTCGGCGTCGCCTGCCGACATCGCTGGACCCTGGGACAGGTAAGTGGCCATGTATTAAAAGTCAGCAGCTGCAGTATTTGTAGCTGCTGGCTTTTAATATTTTTTTTTTTAGGTTGATGTAGGTTGACCCCCGCTTTAAGTGGTGTTTATGAAGATCCCTGATTGAAGATACCCTTTGATGACACGTTCAGCATTTTATTTATTTGTTTATTTTAAACACAGTGGACTATTATTATACTATATGGTTCTATATATTTGAGCTATCTGGGACTTTGTTCTTATTTGCAGAGTTTATCTATCTATTAGCTATTTGCACGTTACGTTATTTTCACAGGAGTTTTTTTTGTATCTTGCAATATTTATTGTCATCTTGCACAGTACACTTCATTGCATAAATTTGCACAGGAGTTCTATTTTGCACAGGATTATATTTTACATAGGAAATTTTTGAATTTGTTCACAGGTAACATGCATTTATTCTATTAAGTTGCGCTGATCATTTTTTATTCTACATCAGGGCACATAGCACATCAGGGCACATCAGGGCACGGGGCACATCAGGGCACATCAGGGCACATCAGGGCACATAGCACATCAGGGCACATAGCACATCAGGGCACATGGAGGCACATCAGGGCACATAGCACATCAGGCCACATAGCACATCAGGGCACATCAGGGCACATAGCACATCAGGGCATGGGGCACATAAGGTTACATAGCACATCAGGGCACGGGGCACATCAGGGCACATAGCACATCAGGGCACATAGCACATCAGGGCATGGGGCACATCAGGGCATGGGGCACATCAGGGCACATAGCACATCAGGGCACAAGGCACATCAGGGCATGGGCCACATCAGGTCACATGGCACATCAGGGCACATGGCACATCAGGGCACGGGGCACACCAGGGCACGGGGCACATCAGTGCACAAGGCACATAGCACATCAGGGCACATGGCACATCAGGGCACATCAGGGTTCGGGGCACATCAGGGCACATGGCACACCAGGGCACATGATGGGGCACATGGCACATTATGGGGCACATCAGGGCACATTATGGGGCACGTCAGGGCACATGGCACATTATGGGGCACATCAGGGCACATTATGGGGCACATTAGGGCATATGGCACATTATGGGACACATCAGGGCACATCAGGGGGCACATCAGGGCACATTATGGGGCACATCAGGGCACATTATGGGGCACATCAGGGCACATTATGGGGCACATGGCACATTATGGGATCGTTTACTAGCCAGCATGCAGAGTAGCAGAAAGCGTCTGTAGTAAGTTCTCTCTCATCTCATGCTTCCCCGATGGCCCCTCCTCTCTTCTCGTCCATCCCAGATGATGTCACACGCCAATAGGGATGGACGAGAAGAGAGAAGGGGCCGCCAGGGAGCAGCGTGACATGAGAGAGAACTTACTACAGACGCTTCCTGCGCTACTCTGCATGCTGGCTAAATCTCCATCTACCCGTCAGGCGCCAGCTGTTGGCGATTGATGGGTAGATCGCCGCACACCGCAGATGCAATAGGCAGATTAGGCGGCCGCTGAAACCGGCCCACTGAGCCATCGGCCCACCGGGAAACTCCCGGTAGTCCCGATGGCCAGTCCATCCCTGGACATCTCTAGTGAACAATATTCCATACAGCCAGTATTTGAGAGTTAGGCGTAATTGTACAAATGATGATGATGAAGAATGTTGTGGTCCTGTTGATCATCTGCTGCTGGTCAGTCATGTTTGTAAGCTGTTTTTTAATTCTGTAAGTATAGCTAACAGAAGTTCAGATCTTACATACACGGGGGTACACAGATTGTAATCATTCCATGGTTTCCTGAATCCTGGGAATGCTCCAGACGTGAATAAAAGTAAATTGATCCACTTTTCTCTAAAGCACAAGACTTTAAAACCACCATCCTCCCCAACAGCCTTTTAAATTATACCAATCAATAGGTGTAGATAGGTGTAGATAGCTAAACTTGTCTTATGCACAAAACAAACTCCATCCGGAGCCACCACAGAAATTTGTACAGCTATCTGAAAGCCCTAAATCCCAAGACACTGTCCTAGGCAGTCGCAAACTTCTGAACTTCTGGTCAAGCACAGGTCTATTCCATACTACGACTTCTTCTTGGCTGAGGGACACTTGAAGTCTGTTATAAGGAGTGAGAGAAGAAAGGGTAGACCATTCCTTGTCTTTTGCAAAGAAAGTGGAGATTTGCATATCACAAGCTGACTGGTGTCAGAGGACACTGTTTGCCTTTTGTTTGCCTTTCTCAAACTTTTTAACATGGAGGAATCCTTGAAATAACTTTCATGTCTCAGGGAATCCCTCCTTATAATTACTATATGTACAGCTTACAGTACATTAGCATTATGGTCACTTGGAAGAATGTAACCACATTACATTTGTGGTTATTAAGAATAATGCTAAAAAGTTTTGCAATATAAATACAGTTGAGGTGAAGAAGGTGACATGACCCCCTCCTATGCTTAATAGATTTACTGATACCACATCCTTTACTAGTACATTTGCATAACGAAAAATCCCTTAAGCAAAAACGACTAAGTAGGACTTTAACAGTACCACACCAAAAAAAAATATGTTGAAAACACATACATTTTTATTGTTACAACATCAAAAGATAAAATCCCAAAAAGAGAGAATAAATTGCACATGTTGCAAACACTTGCATGGTATAAAACCTAAGTTTAGACAATTGCAAGATGATATAACTCCAAAATGAAGAGTTCACATTATCTCATCTTAACCATTTCTTCAATGGTCAAACTTCAAAGTAGATAGTTCCAGTTATAACATCTTGGCCAATTCTTCAATGCAATTTGGAAGGACAAAGCCTGTTTTTTCAGGAAGATTGACTTATTTTTATAAATGTATGTTAAAGCGGTAAGCAGCATAATAAAACGAATAAAAGTCAATGTAAAACAACAAGCCACATGGATGAATGGACCCCCCAACTCTTAGGTCTGCAATTAAAATAGCATAGAAAATGCTTGTGCAGATGTAAATAATTCTGGTCAACAAGTTAATGCAATCAGTGATTGTGAACTGCTGGTTCTATCCAGTAAACATTATAGTTGAGCTCAATTTATTTTAGAATTAACCTGTCAAGAGCGAAGTATGAGAGCTGCCATTGTTTACTTTTAAGGGTTCAATTTTCAGGCGTGTCATGGCCATCTTTCATTGGGGCATAGTTGCAGAGTTACACATTGGCATAATAACACGCATACTGTGATAGATTTCACTGCTGCCAACGCTTTATCAGAAGGGCAGGGCTTGTGGATTTAAGTGGAAGTTTAGACTGACCTTTATATACTAGGAGGTGGTAAGAGAAGCATTTTTGAATAGAAATTTATGAGCATTGTTACTCCATTATTAAAAGCCACTTCTTGATACTAAGCAGTGTTGAAATAGGAATGACTGACGATGGTGGATGATTTTTACATTCATGTAGTATGTCTGAAGTGTCCTTGGATTTATAAATGACCCATAACAGCAAACACAAACTGTTTTGCAATATATACTATAATACCAAATGTATTGGGAAGCCTGCCTTTACACGCAAATGAACTTTAATGGCATCCCAGTCTTAGTCCGTAGGGTTCAATATTGAGTTGGCCCACCCTTTGCAGCTATAAAAGCTTCATCTCTTCTGGGAAGGCTGTCCACAAGGTTTAGGAATGAGTCTATGGGAATGTTTGATCATTCTTCCAGAAGCGCATTTGTGAGGTCAGGCACTGATGTTGGAGGAGAAGGCCTGGCTCTCAGTCTCCACTCTAATTCATCCCAAAGATGTTCTATCGGGTTGAGGTCAGGACCAGTCAAGTTCCTCCACCTCAAGCTTGCTCATCCATGTCTTTATGGACCTTAATTTACGCACTGGTACACAGTCATGTTGGAACAGGAAGGAGCCATCCCCAAACTGTTCCCACAAAGTTGGGAGCATGAAATTGTCCAAAATGTCTTGGTATGCTGACGCCTTAAGAGTTCCCTTCACTGGAACTAAGGGGCCCAACCCAACCGCTGAAAAAGAACCCCTCACCGTAATCCCTCCTCCACCAAATGATTTGGACCAGTGCACAAAGCAAGGTCCATAAAGACATGGATGAGAGAGTTTGGGATGGAGGAACTTGACTGGCCTGCACAGAGTCCTGACCTCAACACGATAGAACACCTTTAGGATGTATTACAGTGGAGACTGTGAGCCAAGCCTTCTCGTCCAACCTCAGTGCTTGACCAAAAAAATGCGCTTCTGGAAGAATGGTCAAACATTCTAATAGATACACTCCTAAAGCCTTCCCAGAAGAGTTGAAGCTGTTATAGCTGCAAAGGGTGGTCCCACTGAATTGAACCCCACGGACTAAGACTCGGATGCCATTAAAGCTCATGTGCTTGTAAAGGCAGGCATCCCAATACTTTTGGTAATATAGTGTATTTGTTTTACGGTGCTAATGAAATAGCACCATATTATCCTGTGCAAGAAGCATGGTGGCCAATAGTGGCAAGCCACTGCACCCTCTACAAGTCGTTCTCCATGATTTCCAATGACAACCATTCATATTAGTACGACTTCAAGTTGTGCCAACTTCAAAGTAGTCCCTGCACTACTTTGGTCTGACTTTGATGCGAGTTGATGTGAGATGAGGTTCGTGGCAAAATCGCGCGACTTTGAAGTCACGGCAGTGTGAAAGGGGCCTTAGGCTGCATTCACACCTGAGCGTTTCAAAGTCGCGCGTTTTTACTGTGTTTTTACTGCAATTTTGTTTAGGTCACCAATGTAAAAGGCATAAAAACTCTTGTAATCTGCCCCAAAGAAGCTCATGTTCTTTTTTGAGCTTAGGGCGTTTTTCAGGCGTTTTGTTTCAGGTGACAAAATTCTCAGATGTGAACAGGTGCCGTTGAAATGAATGGGATTTTGCTTGTTGGTTTTTTTTCTAGCGTTTTATGAGCTGAAAACGCTCAGGTGTGAATGCAGCCTAAAAGTCATATGCTAGGAAATATCATCAGCTCAATGTTAGTGTTGCTGATAGTGATAGTGACAAGTACTCATTCAAGCTAAGAGTTGTCCAACATCTGCTGCAGCATTGTTGAAGAAGGAGGACACGGAGGTACAATAAAGAGAGGGGGTGTATAGTCTCACCCTTTAAACAGGAACGGTGTCCTTTTCCTTTATGCCCTCTTCTTCTACTTTACCAATCATCCATTGCAGAGTTTCTGAGCAGAATATAAAACATGTGGTTAATCATCTTAGCCTGCCCAGTACACATTCAATTGCTGGTGGAACAATCATTATGTATAGCAATTAATCCCTTTCTAAACCTTAAGGGATTGAATGACTCGGCCTCCTTGCAAGATTTATTTTATTGCCACCATTAGATACTGAACAAATCTGTCTGTTTACAATGGCCCTAAACTGCCAGGTGTTGCATGTAAATGGGTGTTGGGAGGGCCTGCTTTGTAGGGCTATGAGATGTGTTGAAAAGCAAAAGTTTGAAAAAGCCACAAGTGAAGAAATGATGCCCTAATTTGTGACAAAGCACCAAGATTAACAACAGCTGCAAAACACAACCAAGGTGGTGTGCCTGATCCCTGTTGGCCAATAGGGAAGGGCCAAATGGACCCCTGTTCGGTTCGCACCAAAACGTTCGAACACCGTGAATAGGGATGAGCTTCGAGTTCGAGTCGAACTCATGTTCGACTCGAACATCGGCTGTTTGCAAGTTCGCCGAACAGCGAACAATTTGGGGTGTTTGCGGCAAATACGAATGCCGCAGAACACCCTTTAAAAGTCTATGGGAGAAATCAAAAGTGCTAATTTTAAAGGCTTCACGGCTCCCTGTGACGTCACGGGGAATGCCATAATGAAGCCCCGTCAAGTCCCGTGTGTCAGAGGGGGCGGGGTCACCGGGTGGCCCCGCCCCCATTATTTAAGAACCGTCAGAAGAGGAGAAGCGTCACACAGCGGGAGCCTCCCTCCATGCCATCATGGATGCGGAGCGGCCCAAAAAGAAGATGAAGACAAGAAGATGAAGAGAAGAAAATGAAGAGAGGAAGATGAAGAGAAGAAGATGAAGAGAAGAAGATGAAGAGAAGAAGATGAAGAGAGAAGCGTCACACAGCGGGAGCCTCCCTCCATGCCATCATGGATGCGGAGCGGCCCGAGGAGAAGAAGGGAAGAAGAGGCCAACGCCGCGGAGGAAGATGCCGGACGAGAACACTGGAGAAAGAACCAGAAGAACCAGAAGAAGAAGAAGATGGCGGAAGAAACCGAAGGAGGATAGAAGAAAGAAGATCGAAGAAAGAAGAAGCATTTAAATAAAGTAATTGTTAAAAACTGTCTCTTGTCATTTTTAACATTTTTGACAGTTTTTTAGTGACATGGTAGGGGTACTTTTGTACCCCCTGGCCCTTACCATTTCACACAGCTCCGGGATCTGGGGGTCCCCTTGTTAAAGGGGGCTTCCAGATTCCGATAAGCCCCCCGCCCGCAGACCCCCACAACCACCGGCCAAGGGTTGTGGGGATGAGGGCCTTGTCCTCATCAACATGGGGACAAGGTGTTTTGGGGGGCTACCCCAAAGCACCCTCCCAATGTTGAGGGCATGTGGCCTGGTACGGTTTAGAAGGGGGGTGCTCTCTCGCCCCCCTCTTTTCCTGCGGCCTGCCAGGTTGCGTGCTAGGATAAGGGTCTGGCATGGATTTTTAGGGGGACCCCGCGCCATTTTTGGTGCGGGGTTCCCCTTATAATCCATGCCAGACCTGAAGGGTCTGGTATAGATTTTGAGGGGGACCCCACACCATTTTTTTTTCATTTTGGCCGGGGTTCCCCTTAATATCCATACCAGACCTGAAGGGCCTGGTATGGAATTTAGGGGGAACCCTCACGTCATTTTTTTTTTAAATTTTGGTTCAGGGTTCCCCTGTGGGGAATTCCCATGCCGTTTTTATCAATGAACTTTTATGTGTATTGTCGGACCAGCAATTCATTAATAGCCGCGAGTAGTTTAAATGACTTTTTTTCCTTTGAAATGTAATTTTGCTGTCAGACTGTTCTAAACACGGGAAACATGCGCCCCTTTACAGGCATACTATAGACACCCCTCAGGTACGAAATTTAAAGGGATATTACACTTTTATTGTTTCACTTTCAGCATTATTAAAATCACTGCTCCCGAAAAAACGGACGTTTTTAAAACTTTTTTTTGCATTGATCCATGTCCCCTGGGGCAGGACCCAGGTCCCCAAACACTTTTTATGACAATAACTTGCACATAAGCCTTTAAAGTTAGCACTTTTGATTATTCATGTTCGTGTCCCATAGACTTTAACTGTGTTCGCGTGTTCAAACAAATTTTTTGCCTGTTCACAAGTTCTGGAGCGAACCGAACAGGGGGGTGTTCGGCTCATCCCTAACCGTGAAAGTTCGGACCCGAATAATGAACCCCATTAACGTGAATGGGACCCGAACGTCAAAAATTAAAAGTGCCCATTTTGAAGGCTTATATGCAAGCAATTGGGCATACAATGGTAATAGATGTTCGGGTCCGCCCTGGGGGACATGTATCAATAAAAAAAAAGTTTGTGAAAAACGTCATTTTTAAATGAGCAGAGATTTTTTTACTTTTAAAGTGAAAGCCTAAAAATGAAAAATTCCTTCCAATATAGTGCCTGGGGGGTCCCCTTAGTCTACCTGTAAAGTGGCAGATCTGTATCATGTCTAGAATCTGAGTGTTGGGGGCACCTTCCCACCGTAACCCTATAGAGGTGCTCTTGTTGAAGGCAAAAAAAATTGCAATGATATGAACCTGTCAAACAGGTGCTGAAAAATTGGTCTTTGGGTGTTAACCACTTAAGGACCGCCTCACGCCGATGTACGTCGGCAAGGCGGCACGGGCAGGCAAAATCACGTACATGTACGTGATTTGCCTCCCGCGGGTGGGGGGTCCGATCGGACCCCCCCCGCCGCCCGAGGCGGTCCCGTTTTGTTCCCCGGCGATCGGAGACGAGGGGGAGGCCATCCGTTCGTGGTACCCCCTCGCGATCGCCGCCGGCCAATGGGAACACTCCTTTGCTGCTGTATGCTAAACAGCAGCAAAGGAAGTGATGTCATCTCCCCTCGGGTCGGTAGTTTCCGTTCCGGCCCGAGGAGAGAAGACAGGTATGTGAGTGCACCAACACACACACACACAGTAGAACATGCCAGGCACACATTACACCCCGATCCCCCCCCCCGATCGCCCCCCGATCCCCCCCCGATCACCCCCCCCCCCCCCCGTCACAAACTGACACGAGCAGTTTTTTTTTCTGATTACTGCTAGGTGTCAGTTTGTGATAGTTACTGTGTTAGCACAGTTACTGTTACCCCCCTGTAGGTCTAGGGTACCCCCCTAACCCCCCCTAATAAAGCTTTAACCCCTTGATCACCCCCCGTCACCAGTGTCACTAAGCGATCATTTTTCTGATCGCTGTATTAGTGTCGCTGGTGACGCTAGTTAGTGAGGTAAATATTTAGGTTCGCCGTCAGCGTTTTATAGCGTCAGGGACCCCCATATACTATCTAATAAATGTTTTAACCCCTTGATTGCCCCATAGTTAACCCTTTCACCACTGATCACCGTATAACTGTTACGGTTGACGCTGGTTAGTTTGTTTATTTTTTATAGTGTCAGGGCACCCGCCGTTTATTACCGAATAAAGGTTTAGCCCCCTAATCGCCCGGCGGTGATATGCGTCGCCCCAGGCAGCGTCAGATTAGCGCCAGTACCGCTAACACCCACGCACGCAGCATGCGCCTCCCTTAGTGGTATAGTATCTGATCGGATCAATATCTGATCCGATCAGATCTATACTAGCGTCCCCAGCAGTTTAGGGTTCCCAAAAACACAGTGTTAGCGGGATCAGCCCAGATACCCGCTAGCACCTGCGTTTTGCGCCTCCGCCCAGCCCACCCAAGTGCAGTATCGATCGATCACTGTCACTTACAAAACACTAAACGCATAACTGCAGCGTTCGCAGAGTCAGGCCTGATCCCTGTGATCGCTAACAGTTTTTTTGGTAGCATTTTGGTGAACTGGCAAGCAAGCACCAGCCCCAGGCAGCGTCAGGTTAGCGCCAGTACCGCTAACACCCACGCACGCACCGTACACCTCCCTTAGTGGTATAGTATCTGAACGGATCAATATCTGATCCGATCAGATCTATACTAGTGTCCCCAGCAGTTTAGGGTTCCCAAAAACACAGTGTTAGCGGGATCAGCCCAGATACCTGCTAGCACCTGCGTTTTGCCCCTCCGCCCGGCCCAGCCCAGCCCACCCAAGTGCAGTATCGATCGATCACTGACACTTACAAAACACTAAACGCATAACTGCAGCGTTCACAGAGTCAGGCCTGATCCCTGCGATCGCTAACAGTTTTTTTGGTCGCATTTTGGTGAACTGGCAAGCACCAGCCCCAGGCAGCGTCAGGTTAGCGCCAGTACCGCTAACACCCATGCACGCACCGTACACCTCCCTTAGTGGTATAGTATCTGATCGGATCAATATCTGATCCGATCAGATCTATCCTAGCGTTACCAGCAGTTTAGGGTTCCCAAAAACGCAGTGTTAGCGGGATCAGCCCAGATACCTGCTAGCACCTGCGTTTTGCCCCTCCGCCCGGCCCGGCCCAGCCCACCCAAGTGCAGTATCGATCGATCACTGTCACTTACAAAACTCTAAACGCATAACTGCAGCGTTCGCAGAGTCAGGCCTGATCCCTGCGATCGCTAACAGTTTTTTTGGTAGCGTTTTGGGGAACTGGCAAGCACCAGCGGCGTAGTACACCCCGGTCGTAGCCAAACCAGCACTGCAGTAACACTTGGTGACGTGGCGAGTCCCATAAGTGCAGTTCAAGCTGGTGAGGTGGCAAGCACAAGTAGTGTCCCGCTGCCACCAAGAAGACAAACACAGGCCCGTCGTGCCCATAATGCCCTTCCTGCTGCATTCGCCAATCCTAATTGGGAACCCACCGCTTCTTCAGCGCCCGTACTTCCCCCATTCACATCCCCAACCAAATGCAGTCGGCTGCATGAGAGGCATTTTTATGTCCTCCCGAGTACTCCTACCCAGCGAACCCCCCAAAAAAGATGTTGTGTCTGCAGCAAGTGCAGATATAGGCGTGACACCCGCTATTATTGTCCCTCCTGTCCTGACAATTCTGGTCTTTGCATTGGTGAATGTTTTGAACGCTACCATTCACTAGTTGAGTATTAGCGTAGGGTACAGCATTGCACATACTAGGCACACTTTCACAGGGTCTCCCAAGATGCCATCGCATTTTGAGAGACCCGAACCTGGAACCGGTTACAGTTATAAAAGTTACAGTTACAAAAAAAGTGTAAAAAAAAAATATATATATAAAATAAAAAAAATAGTTGTCGTTTTATTGTTCTCTCTCTCTCTATTCTCTCTCTCTATTGTTCTGCTCTTTTTTACTGTATTCTATTCTGCAATGTTTTATTGTTATTGTTATTGTTATTATGTTTTATCATGTTTGTTTTTCAGGTATGTAATTATTTATACTTTACTGTTTACTGTGCTTTATTGTTAACCATTGTTAACCATTTTTTTGTCTTCAGGTACGCCATTCACGACTTTGAGTGGTTATACCAGAATGATGCCTGCAGGTTTAGGTATCATCTTGGTATCATTCTTTTCAGCCAGCGGTCGGCTTTCATGTAAAAGCAATCCTAGCGGCTAATTAGCCTCTAGACTGCTTTTACAAGCCGTGGGAGGGAATGCCCCCCCCCACCGTCTTTCGTGTTTTTCTCTGGCTCTCCTGTCTCAACAGGGAACCTGAGAATGCAGCCGGTGATTCAGCCAGCTGACCATAGAGCTGATCAGAGACCAGAGTGGCTCCAAACATCTCTATGGCCTAAGAAACCGGAAGCTACGAGCATTTCATGACTTAGATTTCGCCGGATGTAAATAGCGCCATTGGGAAATTGGGGAAGCATTTTATCACACCGATCTTGGTGTGGTCAGATGCTTTGAGGGCAGAGGAGAGATCTAGGGTCTAATAGACCCCAATTTTTTCAAAAAAGAGTACCTGTCACTACCTATTGCTATCATAGGGGATATTTACATTCCCACGAGATAACAATAAAAATGATTAAAAAAAAAAAATATGAAAGGAACAGTTTAAAAGTAAGATTATAAAAGCAAAAAAATAATAAAGAAAAAAAAAAAAAAAGCACCCCTGTCGCCCCCTGCTCTCGCGCTAAGGCGAACGCAAGCGGCGGTCTGTCGTCAAACGTAAACAGCAATTGCACCATGCATATGAGGTATCACCGCGAAGGCCAGATCGAGTGCAGTAATTTTTCCAGTAGACCTCCTCTGTAAATCTAAAGTGGTAACCTGTAAAGGCTTTTAAAGGCTTTTAAACATGTATTTATTTTGTTGCCACTGCACGTTTGTGCGCAATTTTAAAGCATGTCATGTTTGGTATCCATGTACTCGGCCTAAGATCATCTTTTTTATTTCATCAAACATTTGGGCAATATAGTGTGTTTTAGTGCATTAAAATTTAAAAAAGTGTGCTTTTTCCCCAAAAAATGCGTTTGAAAAATCGCTGCGCAATTACTGTGTGAAAAAAAAAATGAAACACCCACCATTTTAATCTGTAGGGCATTTGCTTTAAACAAATATATAATGTTTGGGGGTTCAAAGTAATTTTTTTGCAAAAAAAAATAACTTTTTCATGTAAACAATAAGTGTCAGAAAGGGCTTTGTCTTCAAGTGGTTAGAAGAGTGGGTGATGTGTGACATAAGCTTCTAAATGTTGTGCATAAAATGCCAGGACAGTTCAAAACCCCCCCAAATGACCCCATTTTGGAAAGTAGACACCCCAAGCTATTTGCTGAGAGGCATGTCGAGTCCATGGAATATTTTATATTGCGACACAAGTTGCGGGAAAGAGACAATTTTTTTTTTTTTTTTGCACAAAGTTGTCACTAAATGATATATTGCTCAAACATGCCATGGAAATATGTGAAATTACACCCCAAAATACATTCTGTTGCTTCTCCTGAGTACGGGGATACCACATGTGTGAGACTTTTTGGGAGCCTAGCCGCGTACGGGACCCCGAAAACCAAGCACCGCCTTCAGGCTTTCTAAGGGCGTGAATTTTTGATTTCACTCTTCACTGCCTATCACAGTTTCGGAGGCCATGGAATGCCCAGGTGGCACAAAACCCCCCCAAATGACCCCATTTTGGAAAGTAGACACCCCAAGCTATTTGCTGAGAGGTATAGTGAGTATTTTGCAGACCTCACTTTTTGTCACAAAGTTTTGAAAATTGAAAAAAGAAAAAAAAATGTTTTTTCTTGTCTTTCTTCATTTTCAAAAACAAATGAGAGCTGCAAAATACTCACCATGCCTCTCAGCAAATAGCTTGGGGTGTCTACTTTCCAAAATGGGGTCATTTGGGGGGGGGGGGTTTGTGCCACCTGGGCATTCCATGGCCTCCGAAACTGTGATAGGCAGTAAAGAGTGAAATCAAAAATTTTCACCCTTTAGAAATCCTGAAGGCAGTGATTGGTTTTCGGGGTCCCATACGCGGCTAGGCTCCCAAAAAGTCCCACACATGTGGTATCCCCATACTCAGGAGAAGCAGCTAAATGTATTTTGGGGTGCAATTCCACATATGCCCATGGCCTGTGTGAGCAATATATCATTTAGTGACAACTTTATGAAAAAAAAAAAAAAAAAAAAGTGTCACTTTCCCGCAACTTGTGTCAAAATATAAAATATTCCATGGACTCAATATGCCTCTCAGCAAATAGCTTGGGGTGTCTACTTTCCAAAATGGGGTCATTTTGGGGGGTTTTGTGCCACCTGGGCATTCCATGGCCTCCGAAACTGTGATAGGCAGTGAAGAGTGAAATCAAAAATTTACACCCTTAGAAATCCTGAAGGCGGTGATTGGTTTTCGGGCCCCGTACGCGGCTAGGCTCCCAAAAAGTTCCACACATGTGGTATCCCCATACTCAGGAGAAGAAGCTGAATGTATTTTGGGGTGCAATTCCACATAGGCCCATGGCCTGTGTGAGCAATATATCATTTAGTGACAACTTTTTGTAAATATTTTTTTTTTTTCATATTTCAATCACTTGGGACAAAAAAATAAATATTCAATGGGTTCAACATGCCTCTCAGCAATTTCCTTGGGGTGTCTACTTTCCAAAATGGGGTCATTTGGGGGGGTTTTGTACTGCCCTGCCATTTTAGCACCTCAAGAAATGACATAGGCAGTCATAAACTAAAAGCTGTGTAAATTACAGAAAATGTACCCTAGTTTGTAGACGCTATAACTTTTGCGCAAACCAATAAATATACGCTTATTGACATTTTTTTTACCAAAGACATGTGGCCGAATACATTTTGGCCTAAATGTATGACTAAAATTTAGTTTATTGGATTTTTTTTATAACAAAAAGTAGAAAATATCATTTTTTTTCAAAATTTTCGGTCTTTTTCCGTTTATAGCGCAAAAAATAAAAACCGCAGAGGTGATCAAATACCATCAAAAGAAAGCTCTATTTGTGGGAAGAAAAGGATGCAAATTTCGTTTGGGTACAGGATTGCATGACCGCGCAATTAGCAGTTAAAGCGACGCAGTGCCAAATTGGAAAAAGACCTCTGGTCCTTAGGCAGCATAATGGTCCGGGGCTCAAGTGGTTAATTGTGCCCATGAGACCTATACCAAAAACATTCTTCCAGATGAAATGATTGAACACCCTCAAAGCTAGGCAGCCTCGAAGTCCTGCAGAGATTCCACATCCAAAAAAAAAACTTAATCAGTGACATCGGCATCAGGGGCTTCGTAGCTGGTAATCCTGGCCGGAAACATTTTTATAAAAGTCAAACGGTCCACGGAATCTGTGGACAG
This sequence comes from Lithobates septentrionalis, assembly GCA_037952835.1. Taxonomy (NCBI): domain Eukaryota; kingdom Metazoa; phylum Chordata; class Amphibia; order Anura; family Ranidae; genus Lithobates; species Lithobates septentrionalis. The sequence continues at coordinate 1,822,845 of JBBDGP010002445.1, forward strand.
ACCCGTTCTATGATCAGTAATGAAACCTCCTGCAGCACTAAATGCCTGTTCTGAAAGCACGCTGGATGCAAGGCAGCCCAACAACTCAATAGCATACTGGGCAAATTCTGGCCAGTGGTCTATTCTCATGACCCAGTAAGTCAGTGGATCGTCAGCTGGAAAGCTCTCCATCTCTGTTTTGGCCCCGAGGTAATCGTGATGCAAACACAGCCGATGGGATGTGGAAGCTGACAGCCCTGGGCGGCAAGGACTAAAAAAAATTCTGAAATGCCTCACTTAGCTGGACGCCTTCTCCAACGCTCCTCTCTTGACCAACAGAAGACACATAACTAAATTTTCCACGACACTGTAACCTACTGGAGTCAGGAAATAGGCTGGGGAAGGGATGAGTTCTGAGACCTTCCCTTTATAACTGTGGTCAAGGAGGGTTGCTAACCTGTAATTATCCTTCTCCTTTATGCCAGGTATTCTTGGGTCCTTTTGCAGGCTTTGAAGCATGAGGTTGCCCATGCTCCTCAAATTTGCCGTGGCTTGAGAAGCAGACTCCTCGGGGTCACTCAGGATGACAGCATCTGGAACTTCCTCCTCCCAGCCACGTACTACTTCCAAGGGTCCTGGGGTTGGAAAGCCTTCGCTTACAGATTGACACATGTCTTCCTCTTCTTCTTCGAAAGCCTATGAAAGTGCCAGAATCCTCATCCTCCTCCCCTCTCTCCTCCTGTGTGTTCTGTGACAATTCTAATGATAGTGTCTGGATAAAGCGGGCCTTGAGAAGAAAGGAAGTCCTCCTCTTCCTCCTGCTGCTCTACCTCCAATGCCCTGTCCATAATGCCATGCAGAGTCTGCTCCAGCAGGAACACAACAGGGATTGTGTCACTGAAGCATGCACTGTCAGGGCTCACCATCCTTGTGGCCTCCTCAAATGGTGACAATACAGTGCATGCATCCTTAATGATCAGCTATTGGCGTGGGGAAAAAAAGCAGAGGTGGCCTGAGCCTGTCGTCGTGCTGCACTCGCACAGGTACTCATTGATGGCCCTCTGCTGCATGTATAGCCGCATTATAGCATTGCCAAAGTCGAGTTTTACCTGGTGGGCATGTCACAAATCAGGGCAGGTGGAATTCCCGCTGAATTTCAACTTGGCAATATGCTGCGGCTTGGGGAACATGAATGCCAATTTGTCTACCAGTGTTCCTCCCTCTCTCTAGGCTCGTGTTCCTGACGTCCTCAACCTCAGAACCAACATCTGAATACAGTAATGGCTGGGCATTATCAAGGAGCAAGTGGCTGACGCTGTGGTCAAATAACTTAGCTGACTCCTCAATGGCTGATATTGGGGCTATAGCAGGAATAGATGTGGACAAGGAGGCAGGTTTATCCACTCTGGTAACTGCAGGGGACTGCACATTTATCTCTGCTTGTGTGACAGAAGATGAAGAGGATGAGGAGGGTTTAGTAAGCCAGTCCACCACCTCCTCTGCATGCTGTGGCTGGACAGGCAAACTCACTAAACAGAGGAAATAATGCCCTGCCTGAGGACTGACCACCACGTCCACCTTTGCCTGTGGACACATTTGTTGCTGGCCCCCTTACAGTGCCAAGGGAACGTCTGCCTCTCCTTGTTGTCCTCCCAGACATTATTGGGATGGAGGGGGCGGTGCTTATAAGCAAATGTACAGAAGAAGTTGAAATCTGTACGTAGATGCACTTTCATTAATATAAAGAGGTGTTTGGTGCACTTTAATTTGAGTACTCACACTACACAGACACACTCCACAGATATACTATAATAATACACTATAATATACTGCAATATAATGCGCCAAAACGTACAGTGACACACAGAACTATATGGTGTTAAACTGGCAGTAACGCACAAAATTATATGGCGTTAAACTGGCAGCAACGCACACAGAACTATATGGCGTTGAACTGTCAGTAACGCACAAAACTATATGGCGTTAAACTGTCAGTAACGTACACAGAACTATATAGCGTTAAACTGTCAGTAACGCACAAAACTATATGGCGTTAAACTGGCAGTAACGCACACAGAACTATATGGCGTTAAACTGGCAGTAACGCACACAGAAGTAAATGGCGTTAAACTGGCAGTAAAACATTCAAATAGACGGTGTTCAACTGTTACTACACTGACGCTATCTGTACTGTTCCTACTCTAGGTATACACTAATGTAAAGATTACTGACACGGTCTTACTACACTACACTGGAACTATCTGAGCTGTCCCTACTCTACACTAATGTATGTACGAATGACACTGTCTCACTACACTACAGTAAACTATGTGAGCTGTCCCTATTCTAGCTCCACACTATGCAAAGCTGAATGATGGTCCTCCTCTCTACACTCACACTATCCCTAGACTGACACTAAACTAATATTCTACACTGACAATTGAAGCAAAATAGCACAGTATAGCACACTAACTAATAGCACTGAACAGAGCCCTGTTCTATTTCTCTCCACGCCAAAATTACACTGAAAAGGGCTGCCATTGAAAGAATACTTTTATATCGTGGGGCGGGAATGAGCCATGATTGTATAAAGTTATGATGACAGTGTCCAATCATGACTCTGACAGTGCTCTGTGCCCTGATTGGCTGAATCTTTCACTGCTTCAGCCAATCCAGGCTTGCAACGCACTGTTCAGCGCCGCAATGCATTGCGGTCGGTTCGGGGGGCCGAACAAATGGCCGAACAACCCGTTTGTTCGGCTGTTTGCTGAACGTCCGAACCACGAAAGTTCACCCCAGACCGAACCGTTCGCCCATCCCTGTTAGCCATGGGTGTCTCCTCCACATAGAGGAGACACCCATTGGCTAACAGGGATGGGTGTCTCCTCCTCATAGAGGAAGCCAATCTGTGTGTTGAGTGCCATCGTCTTTTAATTTATGAAGTTATCAATATTAAGTGGCAGGATTCAAAACAGCAGTGGCGGCTGGTGCTCAAAATTTTTTTTGGGGGGGCGCAAACAAACTGAAAAAAAAAAACATGCAGCCCCTGTGCCCATCAAACGCAGCTACTGTGACCATCAAACGCAGCTACTGTGCCCAACAAGCGCAGCCACCGTGCCAATCAAACCCAGCTATTGTGCCCATCAAATGCAGCCACTGTGCCCCATCAAATGCTGCTAGTGTGCCCATCAATTGCCGCTACTGTGCCCCATCAAATGCGGCCAGTTTGCCCATCAATTGCCGCTGCTGCGCTACTCTGCCAGTGTGCATCGCCCGGCACTTACCTGTCTCACAGCGGGTCAGTGGCGGTGTCCTGCACGCTTCTCGATGTCTTCTTCCGTCCTCCCTATCAGATGTCCAATCACAGCACCTGACGTTTCAGCCAATCAGGTGACAGGTAACAGACTCGAGCACCTGATTGGCTGAGAGGCGGTTCAGTGTTAGCAAAGCGAATTCCTTGCGCATTGCGCGCGCTGTTCACCTTTTTGGCCGCCTATTAGAGCCTACTACCCGGTGTCAGGGCCCAAATCTGAAAACTCTGTTGTGTCTGACAATGTCTCTTATTGCTGAGTCTCCTGGAAAGCTGGACAGTTCTCTGGACGATTCCTTGAATGATCCTGCCTTGAATCTTGTTTGTCTTGAACTTTGAACTCCTTGCTCCTCCCGTGAACTTCCCATTTAAGCCATGCCAATGCACCTCCTGTTTGCCAGATCATTGTGCTTCCTCCATCCAATAGCTCGTTCTTTTCTCTCCTGCTGCCATCTGTATCTTCGCTATCACTCATTACCGATCCTTGGCTTGTTCCTCGACTACACTTCTGCTTGATCCCAACCTCCAACCACTCATTACCAACCTTTGACTTGTTTACTGAATATGCTTCTGCTTATCTCTACCTGATTATTTGCAACTGAACCCCTGCTTGCTCACCTCTTGGTGGGGCAATCCTGAGGACCACAACCTGGTACTAATATGCAGCAAAACTTGTCTCCACCATCAGAAGCTCTGGTGAACACTGGTTAGTACTTAGACCACGCACCTCGGGTGAGCCTGCGTCACTTGCCAGAGTGCTATAGATACTGGTCTCTGAGCCTGATTCCAGATCGTTACACATGGCTTCACTTCTTTTGGCTGCTATATTTTATTTGACATGTCAGAAAATCTTTGCTTTTCAGAACACCACACCTAACTGTAAATCAGCATCTTGAATCCATTTCTTGATTTCTTGTACCCTGGACCAGTAGTCTGAACTGGAATATATATAGTATCTCACAAAATTGAGCACACCCCTCACATTTGTGTAAATATTTTATTATATGTTTTCATGTAACAACACTGAAGAAATGACACTTTGCTACAATGTCAAGTAGTGAGTGTGCAGCTTGTATAACAGTGTAAATTTGCTGTCCCCTCAAAATAACTCAACACACAGCCATTAATGTCTAAACCGCTGGCAACAAAAGTGAGTAAACCCCTAAGTGAAAATGTCGAAATTGGGCCCAATTAGCCATTTTCCCTCCCCGGTGTCATGTGACTGGTTAGTGTTACAAGGTCTCAGGTGTGAATGGGGAGCAGGTGTGTTAAATTTGATGTTATCGCTCTCACTCTCTCATACTGGTCACTGGAAGTTCAACATGGCACTTCATGGCAAAGAACTCTCTGAGGATCTGAAAAAAAGATTTGTTGCTCTACATAAAGATGGTCTAGGCTATAAGCAGATTGCCAAGACCCTGAAACTGAGCAGCAGCACGATGGCCAAGGCCATACTGCAGCTTAACAGGACAGGTTCCACTCAGAACAGGCCTCGCCATGGTCGACCAAAGAAGTTGAGTGCACATGCTCAGCGACATATCCAGAGGTTGTTTTTGGGAAATAGATGTATGAGTGCTGCCAGCATTGCTGCAGAGGGTGAAGGGGTGGGGGGGTCAGCCTGTCAGTGCTCAGACCATACGCTGCACGCCTTATCAAATTAGTCTGCATGGCTGTCATCCCAGAAGGAAGCCTCTTCTAAAGATGATAAGCCCACAAACAGTGTGCTGAAGACAAGCAGACTAAGGACATGGATTACTGCAACCATGTCCTGTGGTCTGATGAGACCAAGATAAACCTATTTGGTTCAGATGATGTCAAGTGTGTGTGGAGGCAACCAGGTGAGGAGTACAAAGACAAGTGTGTCTTGCCTACAGTCAAGCATGGTGGTGGGAGTGTTATGGTCTGGGGCTGCATGAGTGCTGCCGACACTGGGGAGCTACAGTTCATTGAGGGAACTATGATTGCCAACATGTACTGTGACATACTGAAGCAGAGCATGAAACCCTCCCTTCGGACACTGGGCCGCAGGGCAGTATTCCAACATGATAAAGACCCCAAACACACCTCCAAGACAACCACTGCCTTGCTAAAGAAGCTGAGAGTAGAGGTGATGGACTGGTCAAGCATATCTCCAGATCTAAACCCTAATTAGCATCTGTGGGGCATCCTCAAATGGAAGGTGAAGGAGTGCAAGGTCTCTAACATCCACCAGCTCCGTGATGTTGTCATGGAGGAGTGGAAGAGGACTGCAGTGGCAACCTGTGAAGCTCTGGTGAACTCCATGCCCAAGAGGGATAAGGCAGTGCTGGAAAATAATGGTGGCCACACAAAATCTTGACACTTTGGGCCCAATTTGGACATTTTCACTTAGGTGTGTACTCACTTTTGTTGCCAGTGGTTTAGACATTAATGGCTGTGTGTTGAGTTATTTTTCTGAGGGGACAGCAAATTTACACTTTTATACAAGCTGTACACTCACTACTTTACATTATAGCAAAGTGTCATTTCTTCACATGAAAAGATATAATAAAATATTAACAAAAATGTAAGGGGTGTACTCACTTTTGTGAGATACTGTATATATATATATTTTGAACAACATGTTTAATGGTGTAGAAGGGATTATGTGACATTGCCTTCTGGGGTATTAAACTTAAAACCCAATCTTGATACCAGTGGCCATCTCTTTGTACATCACACTAGTTGGTGTAGTTGGTGTAGTTGGTGCCCCAACCTCAGACCAACCTCCATTGCATTGATTTCCACACTTGGACCTCAGAGCCTCAGAGCTTGGGGATATTTTCCTTTATTGAGTTAGTCATGTCATTTGCATGTACTGACTCCTTGGCAGACTGCTGGTATCTTCAGCTGTAAGTGGCCCATAGTCCTAGAGAGATACACAGTCTACAGAGCTAGGTGCTAGGCTATCTGTTATCTCACATCACTCATCAAAAGTCCATAGAAGGCCCATGAGTGGTGCTTGGACAGATGACATTGGAGATGCTAAGCAGATCACGTTCCAGGCTCAAGGCAGAAAATGGAGAACAGAAAAAGCCATTCCACGGGGTCGACACAACCTGACACTGATAAATGTGGCCTACTATGTTAACATATTACTTACACATTACAGGGAATATTAACAGGTTCACATCAGTCCTTGTCCTAGTGGAGTTTACAACTCATTATTCTTCTTTTAGTTATTCAGGAGAATATACAGACATTAAAGTCTAATATATTTATAAGCCACCTGCAAAGGCCAATGACACTTTAATACCAAAAGGTTTTTTCCCCGATTGATCAAGCCTTCTTTTGCAGTGTCTTGAACTTTGCAATTTATAAACATTTATTACTTATCTATTTCACAAATACCATCAGAGTGGAGATATTCTGATGTTAGAAAAATATCAGAAACTCCACAATCAATGACTACTTAAAGGGCAAGTCCATCCAACACTGATTAATCATTTTTTGGTGGATGTAGGGGATAATTAATTACCCAACTGAATTTATTTCACTTGGTTTATAGGAATATTTATATATATATTATATATATAGGAATATTTATAGGAATATCAAGAAAAGAGCACAGGCATCGTGACATGAAGGAGGGGGCAGTTGGAGTGGGTTGGCTCAGAATTTAGAGGTACAGGTGGACTTGTCCTTTAAAAAACAGAACTGGAATGAGGGGATGGAGTAGATTGTTTAACACCATCCCATCTAACTAGGTCACCCTCGATGACCCCCAACCAATCAACAAATGTCATTCCCCAGGGTAGGGACAACTACCATCTGACCTGGAACAAGCATGAAGCAAGCAATTAGAATTCTTGATCTACATACTTGTCCCTTGTCAGTGACTCAGAAAGTACTAAATCCACTGGATAAAGCCTGTCAACTACCACTTTTACAGAAGGAGAGATCGGTGGTAACAGGCTACATATTTCCCTTAGTACAGGCTTTCTTTAATTGCATTTTTATTGAATGGGAACTTTGTCATATATATTCTTAGCACAAGCCGAGTCAGCAAAAAATTTACTTTATTATAGGATGAAGCCCAGTTCTTTAGTTGGATGGGAACTTAATTACTTCAGAAATCTAGACAGGAAATTTAATCAGACATAGAAAGGTATGAGCAGTTAGTGTCATGTTCACCACTTTAAAATATACAATTTTTTAGTGACATTTTGGCTACTGCCGAGAAGGTATTTTGCAAATGAAAACATACCTAATAAAATATATTAATATTTAGTTCTACTATCTAATCACTCGAAAAGCAAACTCCTGTCCACTTTGGATACTCGCTCATGTGCAGAAGAAATAAGTAAACAAGATTTTACTTTTAACATGATTGGATAATTTAAGTGGTCATTAAATTTAGTGGGTTCGTTGGTTTTCTTTCTTATTTTTTTTTTTTGCTTTTTTTCTGTTTGCTTTACTTTCACCTGGTGGCCTGGCCAGTAACACACTTCCTGTCTTATGCCGCGTACACATGACCGGTTTTGTCGTCGGAATAAATTCCGAAGGTTTCTCCGATGGAACTCCGACGGAATTCCGCTCAAGCGGTCTTGCATACACACGGTCAAACCAAAGTCTGACCGTCCAGAATGAGGTGACATACAACACATACGACGGGACTAGAAAAAGGAAGTTCAATAGCCAGTAGCCAATAGCTTCCGTCTCGTACTTGCTTCAGAGCAAGCGTCCTTTTTGTTCCTTCGGAACAGTATACAGACAAGCGGTTTTCCTGATAGGAATTGGTTCCGTCGGAAATATTTAGAACATGTTCCATTTCTAGGTCCGTTAGAATTTTCGAAAAAAAAAAAGTCCGATGAGGCCTACACATAATCGGAATAGATGATGAAAAGCTTCTGTCAGACTTTTTCTGTCGGACATTCCGCTCATGTGTACGCGGCTTTATGGTGTCTCCACTCTGGCCAGCTGCATTGCTAATCTGGGGGGGGGAAGGGAGTGTTAGATGTGCTAGCAGATTTAAATACACTAACAAATTGAAGCCAATCTCCAGCTAATACTTTATAAGCAGTTACAGTAACAGTTTTTTGTTTACATGGATGAAAAAAGCTGACCAGTGTAAACATCCCTGTCAGTCGTAAATTATTTGTCTCCACCTCCTAACTGTCACTTTTGCTGGACAGCTTGGTCTGTTAAAGGAAGTTGAAAAAACAGACTTGCTGATCAGATCACAGGTGAAATGAAAAGGGGGGGGAGGCCTTAAAGTGATTGTGAACCTTTTTTAAAATAATAAATCCTCCTCTTCTAAGGTCCCCCACCAGCACTCCTTGTTCCACTTCTTCTGTCAATACCACCATAAAAAGCTGATTCCTATGGGAACACTTGTGCAGACTCGATCCCAAGCCACACTATTTGTGTCTATAGACACAAACAGCACAGCTTGGACCTGTTTCCTGCTCCCTTGTCATAGCATTTGATTGACAGCAGCAGGAGCCAATGACTCCTGCTGCTGCCTCTCTTTTCTGTGAGGAGAGAGAGAGCCGAGAGAGACGCTGCTCTTTGATACAGCAATGGATTGAAATCTGGCTCAGGAAAGTATAAGGGGGGCTGGGGGTATCTTGTGCACAGAAGGTCTTTTACCTTAATCCCGATAATACATTAAGGTAAAAAGCCTTCTGCCTTTAGAATCACTTTAAAAAAGAAAATGAATGCATTTCACCGTATCTAATTACTGGTAAGCAGCAATAAAATCAATTTTTGTTTTGGGGTTTAATTCTGATTTATATAATAATTATATTTAATCTATTGTGTGAAAAAAATCTCAATTGCTTTTCGTAAATCAGCCTCACAAGTATTATTGGTAGGCAATCACCATTAGGGATGGCCCGAACGGATCCCTGTTCAGTTTGCACCAGAACTTTCGAACACCGCGAAAGTTCGGACCCAAATAACCTACCCCATTAAAGTCAATGGGACCCAAACGTCAAATCAAAAGTGCCAATTTTGAAGGCTTATATGCAAGTAATTGGGCATACAATGGTTATAGGGGTCCGGGTGCTTCCCTGGGGGACATGTATCAATAAAAAAAAAGATTGTGAAAATTTTCATTTTTAAATGAGCAGTGATCTTTTGATTTTTAAAGTGAAAGCATAAAAATGAAAAATTCCTTCCAATATAGTGCCTGGGGGGTCCCCTTTAGTCTACCTGTAAAGTGGCAGTTCTGTACTATGTCTAGAAACTGCTGCAGCAATAATTGAAATTATAAAGCCCAAAAAAATGACATTTTCCCTGCAAGCTGCCTTTATTTTGCTCAGCAACAGCTGGGGAGCCAGTGTGTGTGATGAGGCCACAATGTAGTGCACTGGGAACAAGTTAGAGATTTTTTGGATACATTTTGGTGTCATTTTGACTTTGGATAGAAGTAACGGGTGCGTAAAAATTGGTCTTTGGGTGCCTTACCACAGTAACCCTATAGAGGTAATCTTGATGAAAGCAAGAATTGGCCTTGCTGTAAAAAATTGCGATGATAAGCACCTGTCAAACAGGTGCAGAAAAATTGGTCTTTGGGTGTTGGTGGCACCTTCCCACTGTAACCCTTAAGAGGTACTTTTGATGAAAGCAAGAATTGGCCTTGCTTTAAAAAATCGCAATGATTTGCACCTGTCAAACAGGTGCAGAAAAATTACTCTTTGAGTGTTGGGGGGTGCCTTCCCACCATAACCCTATAGAGGTGCTCTTGTTGAAGGCAAAAAAAACTGCAATGATATGCACCTGTCAAACAGGTGCTGAAAAATTGGTCTTTGCGTGTTAATTGTGCCCATGAAACCCATACCAAAAACATTTTTCCAGGTGAAATGATTGAACACCCTTAAAGCTAGGCAGCCTCGACATCGGCATCAGGGGCTTCATAGCTGGTAATCCAGGACTGATTCATTTTTATAAATGTCAAACGGTCCATGGAGTCTGTGGACAGACACGTCCTATGATCAGTAACGAAACCTCCTGCAGCACTGAATGCCCGTTCTGAAAGCATGCTGGATGCAGGGCAGCCCAACAACTCAATAGCATACTGGGCAAGTTCTGGACAGTGGTCTATTCTCATGACCCAGTAAGTCAGTAGATCGTCAGCTGGAAAGCTCTCCATCTCTGTTTTGGCCCCGAGGTAATCGTCCACCATGTGATGCAGATGCTGCCGATGGGATGTGGAAACTGACAGCCCTGGGCGGCGAGGACTAAAAAAATTAGGAAATGCCTCACTTAGGCGGACACCTTCTCCAACGCTTATCTCTTGACCAACAGAAGACACAAAACTACGTTTTCCACGACACTATAACCTACTGGAGTCAGGAAAAACGTTCAATAAAATCCTCTTTAACGTGTCCTCAAGAGATTTTATCTTCTGCACTCTCTGTGGGGATGGGATGAGTTCTGAGACCTTCCCCTTATAACGGTGGTCAAGGAGGGTTGCCAACCAGTAATCATTCTCTCCTTTATGCCACATATTCTTGGGTCCTTTCACAGGCTTTGAAGCATGAGGTTGCCAAGCGCCTCAAATTTGCCGTGGCTTGAGAAGCAGGCTGCTCGGGGGCACTCAGGATGACAGCATCTGGAACTTCCTCCTCCCAGCCACGTACTACTCTCAAGGGTCCTGGGGTTGGAAAGCCACAGATTGAAGCATGTCTTCCTCTTTTTCGAAGCCTATGAAAGTCCAGAATCCACCTCCCCTCTCCCCTCCTGTGTGTTCTGTGACATAGGAATGATGATGTCTGGATAAAGTGGACCTTAAGAGGAAAGGAAGTTCTCCTCTTCCTCCTGTTGCTCTGCCTCCAGTGCCCTGTCCATAATGCCACGCAGAGTCTGCTCTAGCAGGAACACAACAGGGATTGTGTCACTGAAGCATGCACTGTCAGGGCTCACCATGCCTGTGGCCCCCTCAAATGGTGACAATACAGTGCATGCATCCTTAATGATCAGGGAAAAAAGCAGAGGTGGCCTGAGCCTGAGCCTGTTGTCGTGCTGTATTCGCACAGGTACTCGTTGACGGCCCTTTGCTGCATGTATAGCTGCTGCAGCATTGCCAGAGTTGAGCTCCACCTGGTGGGCATGTCACAAATCAGGCGGTCTACGGGCAGGTGGAATTCCCACAGAATTTCAGCCAACCGAGCACTGGCTGTGCATGACCACCTGAAATGGCTACAGACTCTTCTGGCTAGCTTTAGCACATCTTGCAACCCTGGGTACGTATTTAGGAAACGCTGCACCACCAAATTGGCGACATGTGCCAGGCATGGCACATGTGTCAACTTTCCTTGTCTAAGGGCAGACAGGAGGTTTGAGCCAATATCGCACACCACCATTCCTGGCTCCAGCTGGCGAGGTGTGAACCACCTCTGGGCCTGCCCCTGCAGAATCTCTGCTCCGGTGTGTTTCCTGTCCCCTAAACACCAGCTGAAGCACTGCATGGCACCTTTAAGCCTGACTCATGGAATAGCCCTTTGAATGTTTGGGGGGTACCTGATGTTCATAGGAAAATTCTGCAGAGGAGGGCATGGAGGTGGCGGAGGAGGAGGTAGAGCTCACAGGTCTGGCATCATCACCACCAGCTGTATGGAAATGTGGGGGCACAACAAGCTGCAGCACCGAGCCCTGTCCTACATCCTTTCGAGTTGGGTGGCAAGGACTGTATTTTTTTTCACTGCAGCAGATAGGGTAGAGAATTTGCCAGCTACAGTCTACAGCTGGTGGTGTGCTGCTGGCAGATGTGCTGCTAGGACCTGGGACACCCTGTGCTATACCATCATCCCTGTTAGTGGAGGCTGTTGAGAGGTAATGACTCGGTACAGCAGGAGCAGACTGAAGTGGGTAGGGAGGAGGGATTTATGCCCCTTTTGTGTGGCTTTTAGGTACTCTTGCCGACGGGCTGAGTGGTTGGACGTTAAATGCCTTGTTAAGCATGTGGTACCCAAATGGCTGGTGTTTTTGCCACGTTTGATGTGCCTGAGACACAGTTTGCAGATAGCAACAGTGCAATCTGCTGCAGATGTGCTGAAAAAGGCCCAGACAGCTGAGCTTTGGGGAGTGGGAGATAACAGCTGCAGAATCTGATAGAATAGGGTGGCTGCTCTCTACCCTTTCTTGATGTCGGCCTCTTTGGGGTTGTGCCGCCTCACCTTCAGTTTCCTCCTCTGCTCTATCTGGCACCCTGAAGTCGCATCAGTGACCTCATCATCATCTCCATCTCCTCCATCTTCTTCATCATCATTACCACTGGAGACAACTTGGCAATACGCTGCGACTGGGGGAACATTAATGCCAATTTTTCTACCAGTGTTCTCCCCTCTCTCTAGGCTCATGTTCCTGTCATCCTCAACCTCAGAACCAACATCTGAATACAGTAATGCCTGGGCATCATCAAGGTGCAAGTGGCTGATGCTGTGGTCAAATAACTCAGCTGACTCCTCTATGGCTGATGCTGGGGCGGTGGCAGGAATAGATGTGGACAAGGAGGCAAATTTATCTACTCCAGCAACTGCAGGGGACTGCACACTTGTCTCTGCTTGCGTGACAGAGGATGAGGAGGATGAGGAAGGCAGTAAGCCAGTCCACCACCTCCTCTGCATGCTGTGGCTGGATAGCATGGGCAAACTCACTAAACAGAGGAAATGATGCCCTGCCTGAGGACTGACCACCATGTCCACCCTTTGCTGTGGACCCATTTGTTTCTGGCCCCCTTACAGTGCAAGGGAACGTCTGCCTTTCCTTGTTGTCCTCCCAGACATTATTGGGAGGGAGGAGGCGGTGCTTATAAGCAAATGTAAAGAAGAAGTTGAAATCTGTACGTAGATGCACTTTAATCAATGTAAAGTGGTGTTTGGTGCACTTTAATTTGAGTACTCACACTACACAGACACACTCCATGGATACATTATAATATACTGCAATATAATGTACCAAACATACAGTGACACATAGAACTATAGGGCATTAAACTTGCAGTTACGCACACAGAAGTAAATGGTGTTAAACTTGCAGTAACACACACAGAAGAAAATGGCGTTAAACTTGCAGTAATGCACAAAACTATATGGCATTAAACTGGCAGTAACGCACATAAAACTATATGGCGTTAAACTGTCAGTAACGCACACAGAACTATATGGCATTAAACTGGCAGTAACGCACACAAAGCTATATGGCGTTAAACTGGCAGTAATGCACACAAAGCTATATGGCTTTAAACTGGCAGTAACTCACACAAAACTATATGGCGTTAAACTGGCAGTAACGCACACAGAACTATATGACGTTAAATTGGCAGTAACGCACGCAGAACTATATGGCGTTAAACTGGCAGTAAGGCACAAAATCTAAATGGCGTTAAACTGGCAGTAACGCACACAGAACTATATGGCGTTAAACTGCCAGTAACGCACAAAATCTATATGGCGTTAAACTGGCAGTAACGCAAACAGAACTATATGGCGTTAAACTGGCAGTAACGCATACAAAACTATATGGCGTTAAACTGGCAGTAACACACAGAAGTAAATGGCGTTAAACTTGCAGTAATGCACACAGAACTATATGGCGTTAAACTGGCAGTAACGCACACAGAACTATATGGCGTTAAACTGGCAGTAACGCACACAAAACTATATGGCTTTAAACTGGCAGTAACGCAAACAGAAGTAAATGGTCTTAAACTAGCAGTAACGCAATCAAATAGACGGTGTTCAAGAGTCACTACACTGACGCTATCCGAACTGTCCCTACTCTAGCTATACACTAATGTAAAGATTACTGACACGGTCTCACTACATTACACTGAAACTATCTGAGCTGTCCCTACTCTAGCTGCACACTATGCAAAGCTGAATGATGGTCCTCCTCACTACACTCACACTATCCCTAGACTGACACTAAACTAATATTCTACACTGACAATCGAAGCAAAATAGCACAGTATAGCACACTAATGCCGCGTACACAAGGTCGGATTTTCCGACTGGAAATGTTCGATAGGAGCTTGTTGTCAGAAATTCCGACCGTGTGTAGGCTCCATCGGACATTTTCCATCGGAATTTTCAACAAACAAAATTTGAGATCTGGATCTCAAATTTTCCGACAACAAAATCCGTTGTTGTAAATTCCGATCGTGTGTACACAGTTCCAATGCACAAAGTTCCACGCATGCTCGGAATCAAGCAGAAGAGCCGCACTGGCTATTGAACTTCCTTTTTCTCAGCTCGTTGTACGTGTTGTACGGCAACGTGTTCTTGACGATCGGAAATTCCGACAAGATTTGTGTGACTGTGTGTATTCAAGACAAGTTTGAGCCAACATCCGTCAGAAAAAAACATGGATTTTGTTGTCGGAATGTGCGATCGTGTGAATGCGGCATAACTAATAGCACTGAACAGAACCCTGTTCTTTCTCTCTCTACGCTGAAATCACACTGAAAATGGCTGCCATTGAAAGAATACTTTCAATACTGTAGGGAATGAGCCGTGATTGGATAAAGTCAGCCAATGAGGGCTTGCAATGCACTGTTCCGCGCCACAATGCATTTTGGTCGGTTCGGAAGGGGCGAACAAACGGTCGAACGACCCGTTTGTTCGGATGTTCGCCGAACGTCCAAACAACGAAAGTTTGGCCCGAACTTATGCTCGGTCCGAACCATTTGCCCATCCCTAATCACTATACTAAAATGGAGTAAAGAAACAATTGGACAGTTGACAACAGTCAATTTTCAGCTCTCATTTTTTAATATACATGGGGAATGTTTAGCTCTTTCGGAGGCACCCACATATGTCGTACGCTGCCAGCAGCAGGGGGGTTTACACAGTACATGTAAATCTGACAAGGCAACTGTCCAGTGGAACTGATCAAGTGGTTGTACAGCTGCCTGATTGCTTCCATGGACCCCTCGGTAGTACAGCCCACCATCACACAGTCCCACCATTATTATTCCTGGGCTCTGCTGTCCCAACTGCAGACCTGGTACCTCCATGGCAGGTATTACCGGCTAGAGCCTGGGAGGCCAATGAACATCTAAATGTATCAGCCATACAACTTAGTTGTTGAGGTGTCAGATCCCCAAATGAAAATTAGTACAAGAAGCTAAATAATGGATGTGATTTTAAAGGCACCACAAATCTTTTTTTTTAATAAAAAATAGTTTTATTGTTTAAAAGTTAAAAAAGAAGGCAAAGGTTCCGTTACATGAAACACACAATATAAAATCAAATATCACATGATTATCATCAAAGTCATCAATCCACTAGAGGGGATCCCTTATCCATGAATGAGCACGTTTCAACTTAATTTGTCTTCTTCAGGGAGTTAATGAAATGGATGTTTTATACAAAATGTGATATAATGACCAAAGAGTACAAACATAGTCTTGTTTTGTTTGGTATACTATTTTTGTACTCTTTGGTAATTATATAACTTTTTTGTCGAGAACATCCATTTCAGGAAAAAAGCCAGGACATCCGGTACAGGATAATCTGTACATTTTGGACTATCTGACGGGCCTCTGCCCAATAATGTCTTTAAGTTAGAGCAGGACCAAAAGATATGCAGGATTGTCCCCCGATCCTCCTGGCACTGCCAGCATCAGTCAGTAGTGACTGGGAAATATTTGTGCAGGATCGAGGGAAGGTGATACCACCTCGTCAGGATTTTGAAATTATTCTCCTGAACTCTTGCACAAATGAACGATTTTAAGGCAAACCAAACAATATTGGCCCTTTGTTCCATCGTAAAAGTTCTGTCTAGATCGAACTCCCATTTCTTAAGGGAAGGCAGCAAAAAGGTATCTGGTGGCAATATTAAGAGGGAATAGATCTTAGACAGAGCATGCGTTAGGACAGTACAGTATTCTTCCAGGGTAATCAGTCGATGTCGGAAATCCCTCGGGAAGGGGGGAAGAGAACAGAAAAAAAAAAGGCCCTCCAAAAATCTAGACCATAAGGTCCCGTCGGGTCCCTTAATATCTGTATGGATGACCAGGAACCAGCCCCCAACAAGTTGGACACCTGGAGGCAGCCATAATTGAGAAGAGTCCGAAAAGGACCCTCTTGAAGACCCGGTGAAAATCGCAGATTCCCCAAAATTGGGAAAAGTGGAGACATTCCCGGAGCTAAAGAAGTGGTGGAAATGAGTGTGGAGCATACACGTAACGTCTGGCCTATCATTGGGTATGATTTCAAAGAGGAGGATAGGTCCAGATAGCACCATGAAGCCCATTGAAGCAATATTTGGCTTGGAGCCTGTTCAATTTGTTTACTTTCTGTGTGACGGCACCAGTCTTTCAACCTGCCCAAAGGGGTCGCCTGGTAGTACTTGTGCAGATCCGGTACATCAAGTCCCCCATATTGTTTAGGTAAAGAGAGTAACCAGCGGCGGATCCGGGGCCGTCTGCGCACCCAGATGAAATCGATAAAAGGAACATGGGCCTGTTTAAGTGTGGTCAGTTTTTAATGGGAGGTTGAGGGATTGGCAGGAACACCAGAGATTTCATACAAGGGAAGAAATACAAATAGAACAGGAGATGTTTTCATACAAGTACATAGTGCAGCAGGCACATATCAGGAATATGAAATGTTGGGTTTACATATTCTTTAACTTCTCATTTATTATTATATTATCCAATCTGCTTTCACCGCCTCAAGGCTCAGGGAGAGAGTCAGAATATTTTTTTCAGTGGAATAAATCCTATTATATTTTTAGGAAGTGTGATAGATATACAGTGTATCGCAATGCTATCGCTGGTTGACTGAATAGCACTCAAAGGCTGACCAGGAATAAGATTGGCTCTACCCTGAAAATAATAGATCCCAGTGTGTACAGACAGAGCATGCGCTTTGATTAGCCACATTCTGGTCGGGGCTGATTCTCTTTCATTTCCCAAAATTGCTTCACAAAAGAGCTCTTAACTGTGCAGATGTGTGTAAATAAAAACTCGCAGTGTTTGCGGCTCATAGCAATCCATTGACACGCCTGGCTCTGATTCCTCTCCACAAAGGAGAATTGTTTATGATAATCCGGTGACAGACGCTATGAAAATTAACATTTGATTATCAGTTTGCAAATGATAAAGTCCCAGATGGCAGCATGTTAGCATCGTTTCTAAAGCCTTCTGTACACCGGTAATGTTCCTTGTTCAGGCTCAACATTTTTATTTTCATTTTTTTTTAACAACATTTGTTTTCAATCACAGAGTCAATTAATCCCATAGCAAAAACACCTCTCATTACAAAAACAGAACTCAATAAGGGGACCTGCTGAGCTTGATGAATATTCAAAAACTTAAATAGCTTTCTTTAAAATTCCACAGGGCACTGCTAGAAGTTGGTATAATGGGGCGCCATGGCTCCATCCTGTAATAATTCTGTTTGCTCTGTAACACATCACAGATAATATATTGCAATCACAGCTAATTAGTCCTGCGATGCCATCAGACATTGTTGTTTCATATACATTATTCCCTCTTTCTGCCAATGTCAATACTTTGACAGTTATTATCGGGTTACATGGAAGTTAAGCATATTTAGCATCCAGCTTGCCTTGGAGCTCTTACTTCAAAGTGTTTGCTGTGACATGTGTCTCCGGTAGGTATATAAGATTGAATGGAGCTCCTTTCCTGCTTCTTATTACCCCTCGGTGGAGTTTATTATGTTGCTTTTTTATCTGGTTTCCTGAATGCTCATATAGTAAACCTTTACTAAGTAATTTCAAATAAAGAGTTATTTTTTGCTGAATATGACCTCGATGCAAGCAACAAAATAAACAGATAAAATACATATACTGGTTCTGTTTTATCTCTTAAATGATTTGACGTTCTTTCTATCCAGTCCTGAGATTTACACAGCTGTGCCACACAGCACAACCCTGTCTGGCTGAGAAAGAGCCCTGGTTTATCTCGGTGCCTGCTTTGAGCCCGGGGGACGCCTGTGAGCACTCATTGGGATCTTATTGGACATTGGGGCTTTTGTGACAGGAAGTGACATATCCATCTTTGCTAACGTTACAGTGCTTTGAAAAAGTATTCATACCCCTTGACATTTTCTACATTTTGTCATGTTACAACCAAAAACATAAATGTCTTTTATTGGGATTTTATGTGATAGACCAACACAAAGTGGCACATAATTGTGAAGTGGAATAAAAGTGATAAATGTTTTTCACAATTTTTTACAAATAAATATTTGAAAAGTGTGGCGTGCATTTGTATTCAGCCCCCCTGAGTCAATACTTTGTAGAACCACCGTTCGTTGCAATTACGGGTGCAAGTCTTTTTGGGGATGTCTCTACCAGCTTTGCACATCTAGAGAGTGACATTTTTGCCCATTCTTCTTTGCAAAATAGCTCAAGCTCTGTCACATTGGATGGAGAATGTCTGTGAACAGCAATTTTCAAGTCTTGCCACAGATTCTCAATTGGATTTAGGTCTGGACTTTGACTGGGCCATTCTAAAACATGAATATGCTTTGATCTAAACAATTCCATTGTAGCTCTGGCTGTATGTTTAGGGTCGTTGTCCTGCTAAAAGTTGAACCTACACCCCACTCTCAAGTCTTTTGCAGACTCAAGCAAGTTTTCTTCTAAGATTGCCCTGTACTTGGCTCTATCCATCTTCCCATCAACTCTGACCAGCTTCTCTGTCCCTGCTGAATAAAAGCATCCTCACAACATGATGCTGCCATGACCATGTTTCATGGTGGGGATGGTGTGTTCAGGGCGATGTGCAGTGTTAGTTTTCCGCCACACATAACGTTTTGCTTTTAGGCCAAAAAGTTAAATTTTGGTCTCATCTGACCAGAGCACCTTCTTCCACATGTCTGCTGCCCTCCACATGGCTTCTCGCAAACTGCAAACTGGTCTTCTTATGGATTTCTCTCAACAATGGCTTTCTTCTTGCCACTCTTCCATAAAGGCCAGATTTGTGGAGTGCACGACTAATAGTTCTCCTGTGGACAGATTCTCCTACCTGAGTTGTGGATCTCTACAGCTCCTCTAGAGTTCCCATGGGCCTGTTGGCTGCTTCTCTGATTAATGCTCTCCTTGCCCGGCCTGTCAGTTTAGGTGGACGGCCATGTCTTGGTAGGTTTGCAGTTGTGCCATACTCTTTCCATTTTCTGATGATGGATTGAACAGTGCTCTGTGAGATGTTCAAAGCTTGGGATTTTTTTTTATAACCTAACCCTGCTATAAACTTCTCCACAACTTTATCCCTGATCTGTCTGGTGTATACCTTGACCTTCACGATGCTGTTTGCTCACTAAGATTCTCTAATAAACCTCTGAAGGCTTCTTAGAACAGCTGTATTTATACTGAGATTAAATTACACACAGGTGTACTAATTAGGTGACTTCTGAAGGCAAATGGTTCCACTGGATTTTAGTTAGGGGTATCAGAGTAAAGGAGGCTGAATACAAATACACGCCACATTTATCACATATTTATTTGTAAAAAAATTCGTTCCACTTCACAATTATGCACCACTTTGTGTTGGTCTATCACATAAAATCCCAATAAAATACATTTATTGTTTTGGTTGTAACATGAGAATATGTGGAATATTTTAAGGGGTATGAATACTTTTTCAAGGCACTGTATATTTGTGAGCAACTATTTTTAAGGATGAAACACAGGTAGGGCAAAATTATAACCAAAATATCTGATGAGCACCTTGATAATTCATTGAGAATTGCTACTCCTTCCGTCCAACCAGCTATTGATGCGTTCTTTTTTCAAAAATAGTGTCAAATATCGCACTAGTTTTACACTTCCCTCTTTTATTTATATAATAAAACAAATTACAAAAAGATGAAGTTTTATTACTCAGATAGGTACATTATCTATACCAATGATTGTTAACTTGTGATCTACAAAATGAAAAATTGCCGCGCTAAATAAATAATATTCAAAAGTTAATCATTAACCACTTACGGACCGCCCGCCGTCATTATACGGCAGCACTTTGAAGACGAATATTGTTGTTATGGCAGCAGCTAGCTGCCATAACCCCAGTATCCTCTTCTTCAGTGGGTGGTCTGCTTTCAGATAAAAGTGGTCTCTGCAGTGGATTTGTGAGCCCATAGCTCTTAAAGAGACTTTTTTTTTTCAAACAACTTTTTTTTTTTTTTTTTGACCCCAGATCTCATATTAAAGAGGTTCTGTCATGCTTTTTTTCTATTACAAGGGATGTTTAAATTCCTTGTAATATGAATAAAAGTGACACCATTTTTTTTTTAAAGAACAGTGTAAAAAATAAAATAAAAGGTAAAATAAAAAAGAAACGCGCCCCGTAACGCCGAGCTTGCGTGCAGAAGCGAACACATACGTGAGCAGTGCACGCGAGAGCAATAATTCTAGCCCTAGACCTCCTCTGTAACTCAAAACATGCAACCTGTAGAATTTTTTAAACGTTGCCTATGGAGATTTTTAAGGGTAAAAGTTTGTCTCCATTCCATGAGCGGGCGCAATTTTGAAGCGTGACATGTTGGATATCAATTTACTCGGCTTAACAACACCTTTCACAATATAAAAAAAATTGGGCTAACTTTACTGTTGTCTTATTTTTTATTTCAAAAAATGTATTTTTTAAAAAAAAAAAGTGTGCTTGTAAGACCGCTGCGCAAATACAGTATGACAGAAAGTATTGCAACGACCGCCATTTTATTCTGTAGGGTGTTAGAAAAAATATATATAATGTTTGGGGTTCTAACTAATTTTCTAGCAAAAAAAAAGGATTTTAACTTGTAAACAACAAGTTTGAAAAATAGGCCCGGTCCTTAAGTGGTTAAACAATAGTCCATAAGATGCTTTGAACATTGAAGTGAATAGTGACAAATAAATAAAGGAAGTCCATTGAAGTGAAATCCAAACAAAAGTGATGGTTTAGATCAGTGGTTCTCAACTCCTGTCCTCGGGACCCACTAACATGCCAGGTTTGCAGGATAACTGAAATACATCACAGGTGATATCATTTGCTGCTCAGTGATTGCAGTATTCTAGTCTGCATCTCCCCAAGGTAATATTTAAATTCTGGCCTGTTAGTGGGTCCTGAGGACCGGAGTTGAGAACCACTGGTTTAGATGATATCCACCGGGTGCACCTCCATGGTGATAATTAATAGAATGAAGGGTTACCAGATCTCTAGACTCCAAGCTATAGGAGTCTAGACAAGTGTTTGGAAAATGACCCATCACTTAAAACAAATCCCTCAGTAGTTAGACTATAAAGGATGATAATATGGCTGGCCAAACAAGCGGTGTTCCTCAGACATGACCAAATAAGGAAGAAAAAGGTGGTCCACATAGTGTAAAACTGTAAAGCACTTTAATTTGAGAAAAAGTTGCTAAACACTTACATAAATCCAGTAAATAATCAGCAGTTAAAATAGTAGTTCCCAGGATAAAAATGACTTGAATACAAGCTCAGATGGCGTGGTTAGTTCAGCCATAGACTCCGCCCTACATGTTTCGTCAGAAGTGACATCATTGGGGTGACGAATTTTGCTCTACTGTGAACCGTAGGTCCTTTAAGATAAGAACTTTTGTAAATTGTAACAACAAACATATAATTTATTTGCTTACTTGTAGGGCATGTGCAATACAATATGTTGGCCACACTACCAGGAGACTTCGAGATCATATGACCATGTTCACGACATTGAAAAACAACATGGGACCAACATGGCGAGACACTTTAATGAGTCACAGGGGGAGATACAGGACTTCTTTGCTGCAAATACAGGGTATAGAGAGAATATACACACCTAGGAGAGGTGGAGACAATTGTAGGATACTTTGCAAGCAAGAGGTATTTTGGTTATTTTCCTTACAGACAAGGATACCAGGGGGCTTAAATTTTGAATGGGATGTGACCCATTTTTATGACTGATCCAACGCTTTGCATTGTATTATCATTTAAGAATGTGTCTAATTATGTTTACTAATTATGGTTGCTCAGCAAGCGCATTGGAACAAAGTTGTCATGTCTAGAGTGTGTTCCTTCTTTTTATAGAAAGGAGTGCTGTATCTTTTTAAATTTTTTCGTTTCTACTATATGTTTTGATATTTTTAGTTTTTTCCTGGTAACGTTTAAACATGTATCAAATTAATCAGTTAGTATTTTCCTTTTTTCTTTTCTATAGATACCATTTTTTTACGTTTGGTGATCGCACTTGTACCAGTTGTTCTGTGTTCTAGTGGGAACAAAGAACAGAAAGTATGGGTCCAATTACCGAAGTGACTACACCTGTTTTTGCTAATTTGCAAATTTGCATCATGTGATCATGTGACTTTTTGTGTATCAATGTGTTGGTGATTGTATGGTTTTGATGAAGCACGCTAGTCATGGGAAATGCGTCATCTTATTCCCTGCCATATGCCACATGCCTATTGTATTTGCTTTTATCATCTCCTAAAATAAATTTACTGCATCGATCTGGGAGTGAGGCCATCCTTTTTTCATCTATCTACATTTTTATGCACCAGTGACAGGGCATGCATCCCATCTGATAAATTGGTCTACTACTTGCAGCCTGGTCGGTCCACCTGGAGCAGCTAAGTTTGATTGGTTCAATAGAAACCGGCCAACATTCGGCCCGTGTGTATGGCAGCCGGTTTGACAGAAGCCGGTCAAAAAGGGTCATGATCGAAAATATCTGCAGACTGGCTCTTGTTTAAAGGGAAGTGGAATGAAAGAAAAGAAAGTCTAGGAGCCGGAGCTCTTTCACCATTGTGAACTTAAAGCAGAGTTCTGCCCCCCCCAGCAAAAAATTAAAAGTCAGCAGCTACACATACTGTGGGTGCTGACTTTTAATATTAGGACACTTACCTGTCCTGAAATCCAGCGATGTCGGCACCCCAGCCAATGTTTTCATCGGCTCTCCGGTGCTGCCGCTGCCATTCGTGGTAAGGGAAACCAGCAGTGAACTCTTAGGCTTCACAGCTGGTTACCTACTGCTCATGCACGAAGCGCGCTGCACTTTCTTAATGGGGGAAGGAGGAGGGGAGCTGAACTTCCGAGTGAACTCGCCGCGACAAGATTTCTCAGAAGTGGGGATAGGTACCTGTTGAATCAGGTACCCGCTCCCCCGCCCCGAAGGGTGCCAAATGTGGGGGGAGGAGGCAGATAAGCGGAGCTATCACTTTTGGGTGGAACTCCGCTTTAATTTCAATTTTTAATACAGTAATATTTCTAAAATTTGTGTAATTCCAAGTTATATACAGTAGCTCACATAAGTGAGTACACCCCTCACATTTTTGTAAATATTTTATTATATCTTTTTATGTGACAACACTGAAGAAATTACACTTTGCTACAATGTAAAGTAGTGAGTGTACAGCTTATATAACAGTGTATATCTGCTGTCCCCTCAAAATAACTCAACACACAGCCATTAATGTCTAAACCGCTGGCAACAAATGTGAGCATACCCCTAAGTGAAAATGTCCAAATTGGGCCCAAAGTGTCAATATTTTGTGCGGCCACCATTATTTTCCAGCACTGCCTTAAACCTCTGGGGCATGGAGTTCACTAGAGCTTCACAGGTTGCCACTGGAGTCCTCTTCCACTCCTCCATGACGACATCACAGAGCTGGTGGATGTTGGAGACCTTGTGCTTCTCCACCTTCCATTTGAGGATGCCCTACAGATGCTCAATAGAGTTTAGGTCTGGAGACATCCTTTGCCAGTCCATCACCTTTACCCTCAGTTTCTTTAGCAAGGCAGTGGTCATCTCGGAGGTGTGTTAGGGGTCGTTATCATGTTGGAATACTGCCCTGCGGCCCAGTCTCCAAAGGGAGGGGATCATTCTCTGCTTCAGTATGTCACAGTACATGTTGGCATTCATGGTTCCCTCAATGAACTGTAGCTCCCCAGTGCCAGCAGCACTCATGCAGCCCCAGACCAGGACACTCCCACCACCATGCTTGACTGTAGGCAAGACACACTTGTCTTTGTACTCCTCACCTGGTTGCGCCACACATGCTTGAAACCATTTGAACCAAATAAGTTTATCTTGGTCTCATCAGACCACAGGACATGATTCCAGTAATCCATTTCCTTAGTCTGCTTGTCTTCAGCAAACTGTTTGCAGGCTTTCTTGTGCACCATCTATAGAAGAGGCTTCCTTCTGGGACGACAGCCATACATACCAATTTGATGCAGTGTGCGGCGTATGGTCTGAGCACTGACAGGCTGACCCCCCACCCCTTCGACCTCTGCAGCAATGCTGGCAGCACTCATATGTCTATTTCCCAAAGACAACCTCTGGATCGCAATTTCCAGATCTGCATTCTTGGTTATTATTAAGAACGTTTGGAAGCCAATGAATCAGCACAAGAGCCAGGCAATTAGCATATCTGACTGGTTACACCACAATGAAGATGGTGCTAATGGTAAAACGTGAAATTGTGGCTCAGAGTCAGTATAATGGGAGAGGTACAGGGAACCATTTTGTAGACAGCCAGAGCAGGAACCCATCAACTGCGTGAACCCACTAAAAATCTCACCCTTTGTATTTTTTGTTGTTTACTCAGAGTTCATAAGTTCTTACCATTTTTGTTACAGGCAGGCATTACTTTGTTGTAGATCATCACTTGCAATGGCTGAAAAAACTGTCACTCTATGAAAGATTCAAGCCTGTAATTCTTGCATGTAATTTGTTAAAACAATACTAGGTTCAGTCACAATTGTACAGATTAAGGCTTTCCAAAGATGGATTTTTTTTAAATTCTTTCAATCAGCATGTGGATGGGGAAACAAATGGTTTCCCCATCCACCCAAGCTAGATAGAGGAATCCTCCATGTTGGGTTATTGTATTCTGACAGCGGGGACTCATCCACTGTCAAAATACACTGATCAGCGTTGCAGCTGACTGGCTGCAGCTACCGATCAAATGAAAGTTTTACAACAGTCCCATTCTACAGAAGTCGATCATTAGACCGTCTTCTCTCGAATAACTCGAATAAACCCAAGAACAAAAAAAAAAGGGGGCAAGCCTATCAGTTTTGACCTAGCAGTTGGATCACACACATATGCTTATGTGGTTTCCCCGAACCCTCCCTCATGCCTGCAGACACAAGAAAGTGAGCGAGAAAGCTGTGAGTACAATCTGCTCTACAGGCACAGCCTGACCCACCATTTCATCTCCTAGGCCTGCAGCCTGCACATCCAACATAAATAAATAAATGCACATATTCACCAGAACACCAAGCATCCTCAAATGTTGTCCAAAATTTTTTTCGCAGAATGATCACATCACAAGAG
Organism: Lithobates septentrionalis; assembly: GCA_037952835.1. NCBI lineage: Eukaryota > Metazoa > Chordata > Amphibia > Anura > Ranidae > Lithobates > Lithobates septentrionalis. The sequence goes on from JBBDGP010002445.1 coordinate 1,848,392, forward strand.
AAAGCGCAAAATTTTGGAGTCTCGCAACCTATCACATGCCTGACGAAGGGGTCCTGCGAGAATCTGAAACATTGCACTTTCTCTTGTGATGTGATCATTCTGCAATAAAAACTTTTGGACAGCATTTGAGGATCCTTGGTGTGCTGGTGAATATGTGCATTTATCTATGATTTTCCAGTAACCAGCTGGTTGTTGTTGCAGCACCCACTACAGAGGAGCCTTGTTTCCAGGTACGTGTGCCAGGGGAATATAGACAAGACTGCATATCCAAAATGGCCACACAGAATGACTTGGGAGGGAACACATGCTGGCTTTACTGCAGTCATGGTTGTAAAAACCACCTGCCAAACTACACTGACAACTAAAATCGATCACTTGCAAACAGATGTGGGTTAGATTAGGCGGAACTTGGACAAAGCCCAAGAACAAACATTTTTTATATTTCAGTGTACTAGTACCTATATTTGGTGGTTGCATTCATTTTCTTTATTGTTTTTTTTTTTCCTTTATTTTTACCTGGTGATCCTGCCAGTAATACTCTTCTTGCCCTAGAAAGACAACCCTCACTCACCAAACTGTATCATTGGTGGAGCAGCATTATCACTCAAGACTGTTTGCTCCTGATTTGGACTACAAGACACTTCCCCTTCCCCCCTTCTCCGTAACACAGGAAGGAAGTGTTCTGTGGTTCATAGAGGTAATGAGGGCAGGGTTGATAATACTACTTGAGATAAGATTGCCATGTGTGCCAGATACAGGACAGCAGTGGATTTCTGTCAGGATCAGCAATTAATTGTTTGCAGCTATCGAACACATATAATAAAAAAAATGTTAATGGTATTAATAACAGACCCAAAGGGAGCAAATAGGAGAAGATTATTATTAGGATTTACATACACTTTAAAGACTTCATTAGACTAGGAAAAGCCAATTTATTATCAGCTGATGGTTATTCTACTAAGAAGGATATTAGATCTTATTACTGTTCTGCACAGTTAGGAAATGATCCTAATTAGATGATCTAACCCACCTCCTTATAAAAGAAAGCTCAAGCTAATGTTTACAGCTTGTTTTTAGGAAATGGATTTTGGAACAAGATTAGTCAGGGCTCGGTCTGAATTAAAAAAAACACCATTGTCCAAAATGTACTGATTATTTCTTATATCGTTTTAGGAAACTCAGCATTCATCTTCTGTGTTTTCTACACAAATCAAAGCCAAAGTCCTTGGCTATGATCAGAGCTAGGAAGACAAGTGCTCATTAGCTGAACATTTTGTCAAACTAAACATGGAAAGTCCATCACTAAATACGTTCTAATTGGTGATCTGAAGAAACAAAATGTGATTTAATATCTCCTCAACATAATTAAAACATCAAAGCGTGAGCACAAGATAAACATGCTCAGGGTGTCACTAATATGCACAAGGTGACTCAGGCATGTGGCCCAATTTTTGGTTAAAGTGGAGGCTGTAAATGGAGAACTTAAATAAATACTTGAAAACCCGTTCTTCTTTTTGCCCATTTGATTTATCTATGTGATTATTTATATCTATGGATAAGTGTATGTGAAAATGTGCCTCCAAATGATCTTTTTTCTGGCAGTGCAAGGCTGTTTACTGTCCCTTCTATTTGAATGTCTGTGTGCTGTTCCGAAGCTGGGCAAACTTTATACCCCTTCTCCCTAATGTATGCATGCTGTGGATTTCCATTGTTTAGGGCTAAGTTCACACTGAAGAGTGATCTACTGTGAATTGCTTTTAAGAGTGTTCCTATTGTCTCCTGGATGCCTTTTTTCTTGCTTTTTTCTTTTGCCGTATGGCAATTTTCAATGGGATTATGTGCCGCAACTTCGAGCCAAACATTTGGCTTATGTATGTTGTGTGGCTCTATTGACTTGGACAGGTGGTGTTGCCTGTCAACTCAACATATTGTTTTAAATTTGGCAAGTGAACAGCCCTCTCCAGCTGTATAATAGGCTTTAGGTGGGTGGTCAGGGGGTAGTAAAATTCCTGTTTATAACATCATCATTAAAATAAAGAAATACAGTGTAGCGCTAAGAAATAGTGTAACAGTAATGAACAGAATAATATATGTGCATAGCATATGAACCAATATAGTAATCAAACAAACAATCCAATTTTTGCTGTTGTGAACTAAAGCGATAGTAAAGTTCAAAAATAAGTGTCCGTCTATTACATAATAGTGAATCTTCAATCAAATAAGAATGGTGCAGACAATATAACACTGCCTGTGAAGCTGTAGATATGAAGGAATCCTCTGTCAAAGAAGTATAGATGGGTACTCTTACCGAATACGGTGGACCCACTTACCAGCGGTAAGTGGGTCCACCATTTCTGAGCAGGGCCCTCTTAATCCTCTTGTATTTTATTGTATTGTAACTGTATTATCTCCTTTTATATTGTAAAGCGCTGTGTAAACTGTTGGCGCTATATAAATCCTGTATAATGATCTAATAATAATAATAAAAATAGTGGGTCAATCAGGCTTATGTGGGCCGAATGCCTCACGGTTTAGGTTTGGTAGGGGAAAGGTCGCTCAAAAAATCCATTCCTCAGCAATGATGGTCCAAACGAGGTTCCTGAATCCTTATGATTATCCAATACATGAAAAGCAACCTCCACTCAGTAGGGGAGCCGTCTGGAGGTCGAAGTATGTGCAAAAAAGCTCAATCGAACAGGGGTAAAGATAAGAAAAAGGAGATGCTCCATATGGTGCAGGCCTAAAACAGAGAGGTTTTATTTAAAATGACAGTACATCATAAAAAATTAGTACAGAAAAAGTGGTGATCACGAGTATAAAAAGTACAAAAAGCAATGTGGGGAGCAATCATTTCCTGAAGGCCCTCATCTTCATGGGATAGTAGGCAGGAATCCTTAATAACTAATAACTATAATCTTATAATAAAAAACTCAGACAAGTGTTGGATAAATACGGCCGCGGCTGCTTTATTATTGGTTTAAATACAATGTTATATTTAATATAACAACACTAACTCAAATAAACTCAAAACAACCTAGCTACTACGGCTCAGGCTGCATTAAAATGATCAGAAACCAACATTATCCACATCATATATCAACACCCATAACTTCAAAACAGATTAGTCCCCCTTTGTATAAATTTATTTTATTTGTTTTTTTTTTTTTTTTTTACAAAGGTGACACCACCACATAATGTACAGCCGCAACATAAAATAAAATATTTGGGAGGGGGGGAGGGGAACACCACAGCTCCTGTCTTCTGAGGCGAATGACCCTGACTGGACGGAACCCTGTTTATATAGCCCTATTCTTACTGGATTCAACCGGATTTAACCAGTTTTATCCCTAGTACTTCAAAAAAGCCCGGGAGAGTCACATGTACTACTCCTCAAGGCCATGTGAGCACCAGGTGTCCACCTGGGAGCCTCAGCTGGCTCCCCAAGGGGGAGCCTTGAAACTGCCCCATCCTGCCACTCTCCCATGAGGAAAAAGGGGTTATTGAAACCTTTTACCCCTTTTTCCTATCATTCTTCAGCATCACTGAAGACCACTGTGAATTTTTACAGTTGAAAACACACCTGAACATCCAGATACATAGAATGTCCTGATGCAATATTGTAGATCCAGAATCAAGCTTTCTGCAATGGGTGACATGATTGTGCATATTTTTAGGGCATGGTGAATTTGTGTCACCACATTGAAGGAAGTCGACCTTGTCGGGCTGTTCGGAAGGTATGTTTAGCTGCTTGCAGAGCATTCTATTTAACAACCTGGTTAGACTAATTGAAATTCAATGACTGATTGCATAAATTATTTTTTTTAATTATAGATACAATTTAAATTGAAGGCCTGCCGGTAACCAGTCAACCTTTGATGATCTTATGGTGAAATGAATGACGTATCAGGGGGCACCCTGGCCAATTGGGAACATTAAGTGAAGAGTACAATCATGAGAGTCAAACAGTTTAGGTTGAAATCTGTAATTAGCAAATGGAAGGGGGGCAGCCCAAAGATACATGCATTAAATGTTATGGCTTGATGACATAGAGAGTGGGAGCCTGAAAAAGACAGGCAGGCCAGCTGCACAGTTTCCACTTTTCACCCTGGAAAAAAGAATGGAGACACAGTTGCATTAGAGTAAGAGGAATAAAAGGATAAGTGCACTTTCAGATAATGTACACTTTTACAGCCTGCGTTTTTCCTCTAAACTATTCCACCCACCCTCACCCAAGATACATGCTTACCTGAATGTGACAACCTTGCCTGCTGAAATGTTTACATGCTGTGGCCAAAATCTTCCTTGCTGCTGTCCAAGTCTGTGCAATAGATCTGCTATGGGACCATCTCCTGAGCATCTCCAGCTTTGAGAGATGGTCCCATTGAAGTTTGAGGACCCAGGTAAGTACAGTGCCTTGAAAAAATTTTCATACCCCTTGACATTTTCCACATTTTGTCATGTTACAACAAAAATGTAAATGTATTTTATTGGGATTTTATGTGATAGACCAACACAAAGTGGCACATAATTGTGAAGTGAAAGGAAAATGATAAATGGTTTTCAAAATGTTTTACAAATAAATATGTAAAAAGTGTGGCGTGCATTTGTATTCAGCCCCCCTGAGTCAATACTTTGTAGAACCACCTTTCGCTGTAATTACAGCTGCAGGTCTTTTGGGGATGTCTCTAACATTTTTGCCCAATTCTTCTTTGCAAATAGCTCAAGCTTTGTCAGATTGAATGGAGAGTGTCTGTGAACAGCAATTTTCAAGTCTTGCCACAGATTCTCAATTGGATTTAACTCTGGACTTTTACTGGGCCTTTCTAACACATGAATATGCTTTGATCTAAACCATTCAATTGTAGCTCTGGCTGTATGTTTAGGGTCGCTGTCTTGCTCGAAAGTGAACCCCGCTCCAGTCTCAAGTCTTTTGCAGACTCTAACAGGTTTTCTTCTAAGATTGCCCTGTATTTGGCTCCATCCATCTTCCCATCAACTCTGACCAGCTTCCCTTTCCCTGCTGAAGAAAAGCATAGCCACAACATGATGCTGGCACTACCATGTTTCACAGTGGGGATGGTGTGTTCAGGGTGATGTGCAGTGTTCATTTTCCACCACACATAGCGTTTTGCTTTTAGGCCAAAAAGTTCAATTTTGATCTCATCTGATCAGAGCACCTTCTTCCACATGTTTGCTGTGTCCCCCACATGGCTTCTCGCAAACGCCAAACGGGACTTCTTATGGCTTTCTTTTAACAGTGGCTTTCTTCTTGCCACTCTTCCATAAAGGCCAGATTTGTAGAGTGCACGACTAATAGTTGTCCTGTGGACAGATTCTCCCACCTGAGCTGTGGATCTCTGCAGCTCCTCCAGAGTTACCATGGGCCTCTTGGCTGCTTCTATGATTAATGCTCCTTGCCCAGCCTGTCAGTTTAGGTGGACAGCCATGTCTTGGTAGGTTTGTAGTTGTGCCATACTCTTTCCATTTTCAGATGATGAATTGAAAAGTGCTCCGTGAGATGTTCAAAGCTTGGGATATTTTTTATAACCTAACCCTGCTTTCTTCTTTTAGAAAAAAAATCAAATCTTCAAGGGGTCTCTGTATATATGATGTGTGTATATATATTTATATATATATATATATATATATATATATATATATATATATATGAGGGCCTTGTGAGTACAGACACTGAGAGACCCTGGGGACATTGTGTTCTAACTATCTATTGTGCCTTGTAGTCAGCCGTGGGTCTGTAAAGGTGACACAGGCTGGTGTCATGAACAGCTCTGTCCAGATAATCTCCTATTTTAAAGGGACTTTGCTCTTGTGGTTCTAACTACTACCTCTTAAGCTGAAGCCTTTTGTTTGTTTCAAGCCCAGACTTCATTATAGATGGCTCAAAAAGGAAGATCATGTCCTCAGTTCTTACATAGTTCTTATCTTTGGAGTATCCCACCACTTCCCTCAACCCTATCCAAGTTCTCCAACAATAAAAAAACACAAAAACACACCCCTAGACTGGTCTTTGGAGAAAGAGCGAATGAGCCTTTTGTGTGCCTGGCTGTGGGATGTTTGGGAAGACCTGGACAGTAAATCCTGCTTCTCCTATAGGAGTAGCACTACAACACCAGCCATAGTGGGTCAAAAAAATAGGTTACAGATCACTCCTTCTCTACTTGCAAATGTACAAGTACATTTCCACTGAGAGCAACTACATACTCTCCTCTAGGCAGGCATAGTACTGATGGGCACTGTGTCGATAATGGATTTTCTGTGTAATTTTTTCCATAACTAAGATGCACATTTTCTGCCGGATTCTTCTAATTGCATTGATGGCCATTCTATGTGGCATTTTCTATTGTAACACTTTATTGATACCATTTTCACTGCAGCAATGAAATGTACAATTTCATCCAGGTTTACAGTGGGGACAGAAAGTATTCAGACCCCCTTAATATTTTCACTCTTTGTTATATTGCAGCCATTTGCTAAAATCATTTAAGTTAATTTTTTCCTCATTAATGTACACACAGCACCCCATATTGACAGAAAAACACAGAATTGTTGACATTTTTGCAGATTTATTAAAAAAAGAAAAACTGAAATATCACATGGTCCTAAGTATTCAGACCCTTTGCTCAGTATTTAGTAGAAGCACCCCTTTGATCTAATACAGCCATGAGTCTTTTTGGGAAAGATGCAACAAGTTTTTCACACCTGGATATGGGGATCCTCTGCCATTCCCCCTTGCAGATCCTCTCCAGTTCTGTCAGGTTGGATGGTAAAAGTTGGTGGACAGCCATTTTTAGGTGTCTCCAGAGATGCTCACTTGGGTTTAAGTCAGGGCTCTGGCTGGGCCATTCAAGAACAGTCACAGAGTTGTTGTGAAGCCACTCCTTCATTATTTTAGCTGTGTGCTTAAGGTCATTGTCTTGTTGAAAGGTAAACCTTCGGCCCAGTCTGAGGTCCTGAGCACTCTGGAGAAGGTTTTCATCCAGGATATCCCTATACTTGGCCGCATTTATCTTTCCCTCGATTGCAACCAGTCGTCCTGTCCCTGCAGCTGAAAAACACCCCCACAGCATGAAATTGCCACCACCGTGCTTCACTGTTGGGACTGTATTGTACCGGTGATGAGCAGTGCCTGGTTTTCTCCACACATACTGCTTAGAATTAAGGCCAAACAGTTCTATCTTGGCCTCATCAGACCAAAGAATCTTATTTCTCACCATCTTGGAGTCCTTCAGGTGTTTTTTAGCAAACTCCATGCGGGCTTTCATGTGTCTTGCACTGAGGAGAGGCTCCCGTAGGGCCACTCTGCCATAAAACCCAGACTGGTGGATGGCTGCAGTGATGGTTGACTTTCTACAACTTTCTTCCATCTCCCGACTGCATCTCTGGAGCTCAGCCACAGTGATCTTTGGGTTCTTCTTTACCTCTCTCACCAAGGCTCTTCTCCCCTGATAGCTCAGTTTGGCTGGACGGCCAGCTCTAGGAAGGGTTCTGGTCGTCCCAAACTTCTTCCATTTAAGGATTATGGAGGCCACTGTGCTCTTAGGAACCTTAAGTGCAGCAGAAATATTTTTGTAATCTTGGCCAGATCTGTGCCTTGCCACAATTCTGTCTCTGAGCTCTTCAGGCAGTTCCTTTGACCTTATTATTCTCATTTGCTCTGACATGCACTGTGAGCTGTAAGGTCTTATGTAGACAGGTTTGTGGCTTTCCTAATCAAGTCCAATCAGTATAATCAAACACAGCTGGACTCAAATGAAGGTGTAGAACCATCTCAAGGATAATCAGAAGAAATGGACAGCACTTGAGTTAACCACTTGCCGACCGCCGCACACAGATGTACGTCGACAGAGCGGCACGGGCAGGCATAAGGGCTTACCTGTACGTCCCTGCCTGCCCGCGGGTGGGGGGTCCGATCGGACCCCCCCCCGGTGCCTGCGGCGGTCGGATCGAGGTCAGGGTCGATCAAAGGTGAGGGGGAGGCCACTCATTCGTGGCCCCCACCTCGCGATCGCTCCTGGCCAATGACAAGCTTCCTCGGCTTCTGTGAATGTAAACAGAAGCAGAGGAAGTGATGTCATCTCTCCTTGAGCCGGTCTTTTCGTCCGGCGCCGAGGAGAGAAGACATCCAAGTAAGTGCACCAACACTACACATACAGTAGAACACGCAGGCACACTTGTCACCCCCCTGTCACCCCCCGATCACCCCCTGATCACCCCCCTGTACCCCCTGTCACTCTGACACCAATAGCAGGTTTTTTTTTTTTCTGATTTATTGCATTGGTGTCAGTTTGTGTCAGTTACAAGTGTTAGGGCCGTTAGGTTAGCCCCCTTTAGGTCTAGGGTACCCCCCTTTAGGTCCAGGGTACCCCCCTAACCCCCCTAATAAAGTTTTAACCCCGTGATCACCCCCCGTCGCCAGTTTCACTAAGCGATCGTTTTTCTGATCGCTGTATTAGTGACACAGGTGACGCTAGTTAGGGAGGTAAGTATATAGGTTCGCTGTCAGTGTTTTATAGCGACAGGGACCCCCATATACTACCTACTAAAGGTTTTAACCCCTTGATTGCCCCCTAGTTAACCCTTTCACCAGCGATCACCATATAATTGTTACAGGTGACGCTGGTTAGTTGGTTTTGGTTTTTTGTAGTTTATTACAGTTTTAGGGCACCCGCCGTTTATTACCCTATAAAGGTTTAACCCCCTAATTGCCCGGCGGTGATAGAAGTTAAGTTTTTAGGATCAGATAAGGTCTGCGTCGCCCCAGGCAGCGTCAGGTTAGCGCCAGTACCGCTAACACCTACGCACGCAGCATACACCTCCCTTAGTGCTATAGTATCTGAACGGATCGATATCTGATCCGATCAGATCTATACTCCCCAGCAGTTTAGGGTCCCCCAAAAAAACGCAGTGTTAGCGGGATCAGCCCAGATACCTGCTAGCACCTGCGTTTTGCTCCTCGGCCCAGCCCAGCCCAGCCCACCCAAGTGCAGTATCGATCGATAACTGTCACAAAACACTAAGCACACATAACTGTAGCGTTTGCAGAGTCAGGCCTGATCCCTGCGATCGCTAACAGTTTTTTGGTAGCACTTTGAATCAGTCGCTGACAGTCAGGAGCTTTTTTGCCTGTGAGTCTCACTAGTGTACCCCTAAATTTAGAGCCCAAAATGGCAAATAGAAGGTACACTAGTGAAGAGGCCTACAGGATTCTGAGCATGACAGATAGTGAAGAGGAAGTCACTCATCTGTCAAGTTCAAGCTCAGAATACGAACCTGTAGAGGACAGCGGCTCCATGACAGATAGCTCTGACGACGGAGTTGTGGTCCCTGCTAGGGTCAGGCGTACCAGACCCCGATCTTCTTCTTCTGTCCTTGAAGTGCAAGAACCGCAGGGCTCTCGTAGGGAGCAGAGAGGTACTAGTGCCGCTACTCCTTCTGGTGAACTGGCAAGCACCAGCGGCCTAGTACACCCTGGTCGTACATCCAGCACTGCAGTATCACGTGGTGACGTGGCGAGTCCCATAAGTGCAGTTCAAGCTGGCGAGGTGGCAAGCACAACTAGTGTCCCGCTGCCACCAATAAGACAAAGACAGGCCCGTCGTGCCCATAGTGCCCTTCCTGCTGCATTCGCCAATCCGAATTGGGTACCCACCACTTCTGCAGCACCCGTACTTCCCCCTTTCACTGGCCAACCCGGAATTCAGGTGGAAACAGTTGACTTTATGCCACTGGATTTTTATTCACTGTTTTTCACCGAAGATCTCTATAGATCTATTGTGGACCAAAGCAATTTGTACGCTGGTCAACACATCGCCGCTAATCCCCAGTCCTCCCTTGCCAGAGATTGGAGACCAATTACGGTCTCCGAATTTAAGATCTTTCTGGGCCTTTCCCTCAACATGGGCATAACCAAAAAGAGTGAGTTGCGGTCATATTGGTCCACTGACCCAATTCACCATATGCCCGTGTTCTCTGCTTCAATGGCCAGGGCACGATACGAGCAGATTTTGCGGTTCATGCACTTCAACGACAATGAACTCTGTCGTCCTCGTGGAGACCCTGCATACGATCGGCTCTACAAAATTCGGCCCCTCGTAAACCACTTCAACCAACGTTTTGCAGACTTGTTTACCCCCCATCAAGTTGTCTGCGTTGATGAGTCCCTGGTTAAGTTTTCTGGCCGCTTGTCCTTCAAACAGTACCTTCCCAGCAAGCGTGCCAGATACGGGGTCAAGATGTATAAGCTCTGTGACAGGGCCACAGGCTATACATGTAGATTCATGGTTTACGAGGGCAAAGATAGTCACGTAGAGCCGATAAACTGCCCTGACTACATAGGAAGCGCTGGCAAGATAGTGTGGGACTTGGTGTCACCCTTATTCGGAAAGGGGTACCACTTGTACGTGGACAATTATTATACGAGCGTGCCACTTTTTAGTCACTTGTTTGATCAGCAGATTGGAGCATGTGGCACCGTGCGACCTAATCGCCGGGGCTTTCCCCAGCGGCTTGTAGAGTCCCGTCTTAGGCTGGGGGAGAGAGCCTGCTTGAAGTATAATAATTTGCTCGCTATGAAGTGGAGGGATAAGAAGAATGTTTTCGTTCTCACCTCCCTTCATGCAGACACGACGACCCAAATTACTACGGCGACTGGTGTTGTGGAGAAACCCCTCTGTGTCCACGAATACAACCTTAATATGGGAGGGGTGGACCTCAACGACCAGTTGTTGGCGCCGTACCTAGTTGCCCGTAAGGCCAGACGCTGGTACAAAAAAGTGTCTGTTTATTTATTTCAATTGGCTTTGCTGAACGCTCATGTGCTATACAGAGCTTCAGGACGGACTGGATCCTTCCTTAAATTCCAGGAAGAGATCGTCAGAGCCCTTCTGTTTCCAGACGGTGCTCCACCTCACCTTCCCAATCCAAATGCAGTAGGCCGGCTGCATGAGAGGCATTTTCCTTATGTCCTCCAGAGTACCCCTACCCAACGAGCCCCCCAAAGAAAATGTCGTGTCTGCAGAAAGCGCGGATTTAGGCGTGACACCCGGTATTATTGTCCCTCCTGTCCTGGCAATCCTGGTCTTTGCATTGGTGAATGTTTTGAACGCTACCATACACTAGTTGAGTATTAGCGTAGGGTACAGCACTGCACAGACTAGGACACACTTCCACAGGGTCTCCCAAGATGCCATCGCATTTTGAGAGACCCAAACCTGGAACCGTTACAGTTTTAAAAGTTACAGTTATAAAAAAAAAAAAAGTAAAAAAAAAAATATAAAATAAAAAAACCAAAAATAGTTGTCGTTTTATTGTTCTCTCTCTCTCTATTTTCTCTCTATTGTTCTGCTCTTTTTTACTGTATTCTATTCTGCATTGTTTTATTGTTATGTTTTATCATGTTTGCTTTTTAGGTATGTAATTTTTTTATAGTTTACTGTGTTTTAAACATTTTATTGTTTTCAGGTACGCCATTCAGCTGCAGCGCGGATTTATTTATCTTGACAGCAACAGCGTTTGCTCCCACGATACATAAAGCCGTGACTCCAGCGCTGTCGGAGGTGATTTCACCACCACAGTTACATACTTCAGCATATATGCCGAAGCGTGGGGGCAGAAGTGGGTGGAGGAGCGATTTGCTCCTGCCTTTTGCGGGAGGATGCCCCCATGCTTCGGCATATATATATTTTAGGTAGGCACAGGTTGCGTTAAATGTTTTATTTTTTACTATGGTTTTTTTTTGTATTTGCTTTGCAGGTATGGTAAGTATTACTGTTATACTGTAATGTTACTTTGTTTTTTGTTAACCATCATTTGCTTAGCAGGTACGCCATTCAGTTGCAGCGCGGATTTATTTATCTTGACAGCAACAGCGTTTGCTCCCACGATACATAAAGCCGTGACTCCAGCGCTGTCGGAGGTGATTTCACCACCACAGTTACATACTTCAGCATATATGCCGAAGCGTGGGGGCAGAAGTGGGTGGAGGAGCGATTTGCTCCTGCCTTTTGCGGGAGGATGCCCCCATGCTTCGGCATATATATATTTTAGGTAGGCACAGGTTGCGTTAAATGTTTTATTTTTTACTATGGTTTTTTTTTATATTTGCTTTGCAGGTATGGTAAGTATTACTGTTATACTGTAATGTTACTTTGTTTTTTGTTAACCATCATTTGCTTAGCAGGTACACCATTCAGTTGCAGCGCGGATTTATTTATCTTGACAGCAACAGCGTTTGCTCCCACGATACATAAAGCCGTGACTCCAGCGCTGTCGGAGGTGATTTCACCACCACAGTTACATACTTCAGCATATATGCCGAAGCGTGGGGGCAGTGGGTGGAGGAGCAATTTGCTCCTGCCTTTTGCGGGAGGATGCCCCCATGCTTCGGCATATATAAATGGTGCATGTATGCCCATCATTAGAAGTGGGTGGATGAAGGGAGGTATTCTAATGGTGGGCATACCCACCGATCAATATCTTTTTTTCGTTCAGCCCACAGGCTGCATGAAAAAAAAGTTTACAATATATGCCCAACAAGGACCAGCAACGTACTGGTATGTTGCTGGACTTTGAGTGGTTATACCAGAATGATGCCTGCAGGTTTAGGTATCATCTTGGTATCATTCTTTTCAGCCAGCGGTCGGCTTTCATGTAAAAGCAATCCTAGCGGCTAATTAGCCTCTAGACTGCTTTTACAAGCAGTGGGAGGAAATGCCCCCCCCCCCCCCACTGTCTTCCATGTTTTTCTCTGGCTCTCCTGTCCCAACAGGGAACCTGAGAATGCAGCCAGTGATTCGGCCAGCTGACCATAGAGCTGATCGGAGACCAGAATGGCTCCAAACATCTCTATGGCCTAAGAATCCGGAAGCTACGAGCATTTCATGACTTAGATTTCGCCGGATGTAAACAGCGCCATTGGGAAATTGGGAAAGCATTTTATCACACCGATCTTGGTGTGGTCAGATGCTTTGAGGGCAGAGGAGAGATCTAGGGTCTAATAGACCCCAATTTTTTCAAAAAAGAGTACCTGTCACTACCTATTGCTATCATAGGGGATATTTACATTCCCTGAGATAACAATAAAAATGATTTAAAAAAAATAAAAATGAAAGGAACAGTTTAAAAATAAGATAAAAAATCAAAAAATTAATTAAAAAAAAAAAAAAAAAAAAAAAAAGCACCCCCATCCCCCCCTGCTCTCGCGCAAAGGCGAACGCAAGCGTTGGTCTGGCGTCAAATGTAAACAGCAATTGCACCATGCATGTGAGGTATCACCGCGAAGGTCAGATCGAGGGCAGTAATTTTAGCAGTAGACCTCCTCTGTAAATCTAAAGTGGTAACCTGTAAAGGCTTTTAAAGGCTTTTAAAAATGTATTTAGTTTGTCGCCACTGCACGTTTGTGCGCAATTTTAAAACATGTCATGTTTGGTATCCATGTACTCGGCCTAAGATCATCTTTTTTATTTCATCAAACATTTGGGCAATATAGTGTGTTTTAGTGCATTAAAATTTAAAAAAGTGTGTTTTTTCCCCAAAAAATGCGTTTGAAAAATCGCTGCGCAAATACTGTGTGAAAAAAAAAAATGAAACACCCACCATTTTAATCTGTAGGGCATTTGCTTTAAAAAAATATATAATGTTTGGGGGTTCAAAGTAATTTTCTTGCAAAAAAAAAATTTTTTTTCATGTAAACAAAAAGTGTCAGAAAGGGCTTTGTCTTCCAGTGGTTAGAAGAGTGGGTGATGTGTGACATAAGCTTCTAAATGTTGTGCATAAAATGCCAGGACAGTTCAAAACCCCCCCAAATGACCCCATTTTGGAAAGTAGACACCCCAAGCTATTTGCTGAGAGGCATGTCGAGTCCATGGAATATTTTATATTGTGACACAAGTTGCGGGAAAAAGACAAATTATTATTATTTTTTTTTTTTTTTGCACAAAGTTGTCACTAAATGATATATTGCTCAAACATGCCATGGGAATATGTGAAATTACACCCCAAAATTCATTCTGTTGCCTCTCCTGAGTACGGGGATACCACATGTGTGAGACTTTTTGGGAGCCTAACCGCATAGGGGACCCCGAAAACCAAGCACCGCCTTCAGGCTTTCTAAGGGCGAAAATTTTTGATTTCACTCTTCACTGCCTATCACAGTTTCGGAGGCCATGTAATGCCCAGATGGCACAACCCCCCCCCCAAATGACCCCATTTTGGAAAATAGACACCCAAAGCTATTTGCTGAGAGGTATAGTGAGTATTTTGCAGACCTCACTTTTTGTCACAAACTTTTGAAAATTGAAAAAAGGAAAAAAAAAATATGTTTTTCTTGTCTTTCTTCATTTTCAAAAACAAATGAGAGCTGCAAAATACTCACCATGCCTCTCAGCAAATAGCTTGGGGTGTCTACTTTCCAAAATGGGGTCATTTTGGGGCGGTTTTGTGCTATCTTGGCATTTTATGGCCTTCAAAACTGTGATGGGTAGTAAGGAGTGAAATCAAAAATTAACGCTCTTAGAAATCCTGAAGGTGGTGATTGAATTTCGGGGCCCCGTATGAAGCTAGGCTCCCAAAAAGTGCCACTCATGTGGTATCCCCATACTCAGGAGAAGCAGCAGAATGTTTGAGCAATATATCATTTAGTGACAACTTTGTGCAAAAAAAAAAAAAAAAAAAAAAAAATTGTCACTTTCCCGCAACTTGTGTCAAAATATAAAATATTCCATGTACTCATCATGCCTCTCAGCAAATAGCTTGGGGTGTCTTCTTTCCAAAATGGGGTCATTTGGGGGGGTTTTGTGCCATCTGGGCATTTTATGACCTTCAAAAATGTGATAGGTAGTGAGGAGTGAAATCACAACTTTACGCCCTTAGAAATCCTGAAGGCGGTGCTGGGTTTCGGGGCCCCGTACGCGGCTAGGCTCCCAAAAAGTCCCACACATGTGGTATCCCCATACTCAGGAGAATCAGCAGAATGTATTTTGGGGTGCAATTCCACATAAGCCCATAGCCTGTGTGAGCAATATATCATTTAGTGACAACTTTGTGCAAAAAAAAAAATAAATTGTCACTTTCCCGGTGCTTGGTTTTTGGGGCCCCGTACGCGGCTAGGCTCCCAAAAAGTGCCACACATGTGGTATCCCCGTACTCAGGAGAAGCAGCAGAATGTATTTTGGGGTGTAATTCCACATATGCCCATGGCATGTTTGAGCAGTATATCATTTAGTGACAACTTTGTGCAAAAAAAAAAAAAATTGTCACTTTCCCGCAACTTGTGTCCAAATATAAAATATTCCATGGACTCAACATGCCTCTCAGCAAATAGCTTGGGGTGTCTACTTTCCAAAATGGGGTCATTTGGGGGGGGTTTGTGCCATCTTGGCATTTTATGGCCTTCAAAACTGTGATAGGTAGTGGGGAGTAAAATCAAAAATTTATGCCCTTTGAAATCCTGAAGGCGGTGCTTGGTTTTAGGGGCCCCGTACGCGGCTAGGCTCCCAAAAAGTCCCACACATGTGGTATCCCCGTACTCAGGAGAAGCAGCAGAATGTATTTTGGGGTGTAATTCCACATATGCCCATGGCATGTTTGAGCAATATATCATTTAGTGACAACTTTGTGCAAAAAAAAAAAAAAAAAAATTGTCACTTTCCCGCAACTTGTGTCCAAATATAAAATATTCCATGGACTTAACATGCCTCTCAGCAAATAGCTTGGGGTGTCTACTTTCCAAAATGGGGTAATTTGGGGGGGGTTTGTGCCATCCTGGCATTTTATGGCCTTCAAAACTGTGATAGGTAGTGAGGAGTAAAATCAAAAATGTATGCCCTTTGAAATCCTGAAGGTGGTGCTTGGTTTTCGGGGCCCCGTACGCGGCTAGGCTCCCAAAAAGTCCCACACATTTGGTATCCCCGTACTCAGGAGAAGCAGCTGAATGTATTTTGGGGTGCAATTCCACATATGCCCATGGCCTGTGTGAGCAATATATCATTTAGTGACAACTTTTTGTAATTTTTTTTTTTTTTTTTTTTTGTTGTCATTATTCAATCACTTGGGACAAAAAAAAAAAATATTCAATGGGTTCAACATGCCTCTCAGCAATTTCCTTGGGGTGTCTACTTTCCAAAATGGGGTCATTTGGGGGGGTTTTGTACTGCCCTGCCATTTTAGCACCTCATGAAATGACATGGACAGTCATAAACTAAAAGCTGTGTAAATTCCAGAAAATGTACCCTAGTTTGTAGGCGCTATAACTTTTGCGCAAACCAATAAATATACGCTTATTGACATTTTTTTTTACCAAAGACATGTGGCCGAATACATTTTGGCCTAAATGTATGACTAAAATTGATTTTAATGGATTTTTTTTATAACAAAAAGTAGAAAATATCATTTTTTTTCAAAATTTTCGGTCTTTTTCCGTTTATAGCGCAAAAAATAAAAGCGGCAGAGGTGATCAAATACCATCAAAATAAAGCTCTATTTGTGGGAAGAAAAGGACGCAAATTTCGTTTGGGTACAGCATTGCATGACCGCGCAATTAGCAGTTAAAGCGACGCAGTGCCAAATTGTAAAAAGTGCTCTGGTCAGGAAGGGGGTAAATCCTTCCGGGGCTGAAGTGGTTAAATATATGAGTGTCACAGCAAAGGATCTGAATACTTAGGACCATGTGATATTTCAGTTTTTCTTTTTTAATAAATCTGCAAAAATGTCAACAATTCTGTGTTTTTCTGTCAATATGGGGTGCTGTGTGTACATTAATGAGGGAAAAAAATGAACTTAAATGATTTTAGCAAATGGCTGCAATATAACAAGTGAAAAAATTTAAGGGGGTCTGTATACTTTCCGTCCCCACTGTATATGTTGGCCATATTTATACTAATAATTTACTTGCCTAATTTTAATACATTTGCAAACAAACAGACAATACAGAGCACACGCTAAACATATTTGCTTCTGGACCATTTGAGAGTAATAGAAATTGTTAGGACTGGCAGATTTGGCAAACCCATGAACAAAGACTATTAGATGATTTAAAACAGCTAGCTTCTAAAGGGAATATCGGCTAATCCATTTGCTGTACTGACAATCAGTTATTGTAACTTGGCACGCACTTACTTAGCATTGTCTTGCCAAATCCACAAACTAATACTATTTGCAATGAAATTTGTGGAGCTTGATGGTTCCTGAATTACATTAAATACAGTTAAAATACACGGTAAGACATTTACTATGCTAATAGCTTGGAAGTGAACTGTAGCATTGTTATTTAATGTTTTGTACCATTTTGAGATTCTCTTGCCATAGAGGTTAGGGGGGCAGACTCCACCTCTCTCTGGTGGACTTTCATTTGGGCATGTCTCATGTAACTGATAGGATCAACCATTAGTCTTGATGTGGAAGCTGCCAAGGATGATCATAGGAAACATGTGTTTCTGATTTCTCTGTTTAGTCCAGTCTTCTTTCCCCATTCAGTCACATAATTTTAAAGACAAGACCACCAAGAATTCTAGGGTGTGATACATTGCATTATATCAATGTTGAGCGCACATGAAATATTAACTTAACTTAAGGTGTGGTATGTCATTTGTATAAGTAATTTACACTGAAGCAGGAAACAATTTAATTTTAATAATCACCTAGTTACATTTTTTTATGTGTATTATCTTTGCTGTGTCTTCTTAAAGCAGATCTTTACCCTTAAAATGAACTTGACTCCTCTCCATCCCGCCCCCCCCCCCCCCCCTGCACATATATTGTGTTTTTTTTGCTTGTTTACTTGTTTTATTTTTATGATTACGTTTCAGCCCATTCCCCCACCCTCCGTCATTCACCTCGGTAAATAATGTCAGTGCCCCCCGTTGCCTCCTGGGCTATGTGACGTTCAAATCCCAGGAAGCACGTCACACAATTCACTAACAGAGGAAGACCTATTGGTGCATCATCAGAAGGCTGTGCCAGAACTTGGAAGAGCCAGTACAGCTTTATGATGATGTGAAAGAGAAACATGGCGGCACGAAACCTGTCAGCGGCTGCAGAGAAGAGCATCCCAGCAGGACAACGCTGGATCCACTGTGATGAATTAGTATCTAAAATGCGGCCATCTCAGCATTGGATACGCGGGGTGGGGGAAATAAAAAATAACAAGGGGGGAGGGTGAACGTCCTCTTTACCTTTTAAAGCAGAGCTCCACCCAAAAGGGGAAGCTCCACTCGTCTGCCTTCTCTCCCCCTCCGCTCAACACAAAACAATCTCCTGCGCTCAGGCCCTTAGTCCAGGTGTAGGTGGTGTAGCCAACCCTTTGAATAAAGTGTGGAAAGTCAAAGGTCTTGCTGCCCTCCTCAGAACAATGGGGGTCCTTAAAGCTGAAACATATAGAAAAACAGGGAGGGCGCACCGACCTTGTGCATTACCAAAGATAACATTTTATGTAATTAGTAAAAATAAAGGTCATACTCACAAACAAACATTAAAAAAAGGCTTAACATTACTCCACGAATTCGGAGCCATGACTTCTAGAAAACTGCAACCTGGACTGGATGTTAGGAGGAACCAGTTGGCATCACAAAACAGCTTACGCATTAGGAGGGAGTACCCTCTTCATCAGAGCCTCAGCGTTAGCAGACTGACTTTCTCAAGATTCCCTCTATATAAAGCCATTCGCATGTCTGGGCGGATGTCCACCGGAGCCTGCCACACCCATCCGTCATTTGGCACCCATCCACATTTGGCACCTTTTGGGGGGGAGGGGTCAGTGGGTACCTGGTTTTAAAAGGTACCCACTTTCGGGTGAGTTCACCATGGCAAACTCAGATGGAAGTTCGGCCCCCTCCTCCTTCCCCCGCCGCTGGGCCATTCACAAAGCACAGCATGCTTCGCACATGCGCAGTAGGGAACCGGCTGTGAAGCTTCACTGCTGGTTTCCATTATCTGAAATGGTGGCGGGAGCAACCAAGAGCCAATTAACAAATTGGCTCGGGTGAGGACATCGCTGGATTCGTGGACAGGTCAGTGTTCTAATATTAAAAGTCAGCAGCTAGAGTATTTGTAGCTGCTGACTTTCAATTTTATTGAAGGAGCCTGGAGCTCTGCTTTAATTGCCTATCTTTTTTCTTTTAAAAAATATTTCCCTGCCTGTTTCCATGTCCCCGTGTTTCCTTTTCAAATGTAAACCATTATCATCGGTGTGTTATACACAGAAAAATATTGGTAAGTCCAGAAAATTGATTCCTAAACCTTTACAAATAAATGGATTTATAACATAAATTACTTTTTATTCAACTTAAGCTCATCATGTATTTCTATAACCTTAGAATGCATGTCTCTGGGATCACCTTAATACTAGTTATATGCCTCTACCCTGATGTGCGCTCTTGAGTGTTTCCTCCTAGCTGTGATTCTGCTCTCACAAGATATCTTTAATCATAGTCCATCAGCCAAGGACTGATCGGTGTCGTTCCTGATCAAACGATCACAGTGACAGGTAGCCACAGAAAACATCTGTAAGATAAAATAATAATAAAATAATACTGCTCAGTGCTAAGTTAAGATGTTTCAGTGATTTTTTTGTGTGTTTAATCTAACTATTTACAGCAATGGATACCTGTCATTTTTTCAGTAACAAAATAACACATTTTTTTTTTTTAGGATAAGATGGTAAATAGGACATGAACTCAGGAAGAAAGGCAGGCAGAGGGCAAAGTACTAGTCACTAGTATTGCCTATGATCTCTCTGCATGTGACCTTTCATGTGACCTTTCACCTTTAGTCTTTATGTACACACAGACTAGGTTGACCGCAGGCCTCGGGAAATCACGATTTTACAGCGATTTTACTGCGTTTTTTGGCCGGCGGTTCCTATCCTGAATGTAATTCTTGCAAGTTCAGAAGAGGGAGGTTGAGGGAGGTTGAAGCTCCCCTAACTGCAGCAGCTTCTAAACTCTTGTAAAAGTCTATATGTACATGGACACATTGGGGGTTATTTACGAAAGGCAGTGGTGTCTCCAGCTTTCATATTTAGGGGGGGCACATGGGGGGAAAGGGACAAAAGTAGGGGGGCAACTATAAAATGCAATATATATATCCTGGGGCCCTTTTCTACGATCCCACAACGGGCCCTTTCACATGTTCTGCAGTGAGCTCCCTTCCTACTGTATTGGGGCCCCCCAGGGTGGCAGAAAACAAGAGATATATGTCACCAGCATGCCAAGAAAATATAAGGATCCAAAGCAGTGGGAGAATTATCAGGGTTGCAAAGGTTGTCTTGCCTCCGGGCCCTGGTGTTCTGTCACTGTGGGGTTCCCCAGCCTCCTCTTGCTGTCCTGCTCCTGCTATTGACAGCGCTGGTCTGGCATCTCTTGGAATTTACAGGCTGGTTCTCCTATCCTAAGGACGGGAGAAATCAGTCTGTTTTTTCAGTAACTGAGAGTCATGGTGGAGTCCTTCATACAACTCGCTCTTCTCCCTGCCAATGAGGATGCAGGGGAAGGAGCAGATCGGGCGACCATGGTTGTGTGAGCGCTCACATTATGCAGTGTCAGCGAGCAGAGGGAGGGGAGAGGAATCACCTGCAGGAGCTGACTGGGGATGCTCTCCCTCTCAATAGAGACTGTGTTACTCCAGCGGCGGCCCGAGTAAGATGCGGCGCATCCGCTACGAATGCAAACAAAAAGACATTGCCTTTTTATAAAAAAAAAAAAAAAAGTTTAAATTGGGGGGAACATGGTGGGGCACAGTATAATGTTGGGGGGTCAGGGCCCCCTCTGGCCCCCTCTAGGGATGCCATTGACGAAAAGCAAATCCACTTTGCACTACAAGTGCAAAATACAAGTGCAAAGTGCACTTGAAATTGCACTGAAAGTGCACTTGGAAGTGCAGTCGCTGTAAATCTGAGGGGTAGATCTGAAATGAGGAGAAGCTCTGCTGATTTTATTATCCAATCATGTGCAAGCTAAAATGCTGTTTTTATTTTCCTTGCATGTCCCCCTCGGATCTACAATGACTTCCAAGTGCAATTTCAAGTGCACTTTGCACTTTGTAGTTTGCACTTGTAGTGCAAAGTGGATTTGCCTTTCATAAATAACCCCCTAAGGCTTTTATAGAGTTGAGTTTAGGACCTTTGGCAAAAAAAATAAAGCGCCAAAAGCTCCTAAACTCAAGTTTAGAAGCTGTAGTGTACACGAGCCCTTACTGACTTATCATGCCTTGTTTTGCACTGTCTCTCTATGTGGAGGTGGCCATCTTGGTAGAGGCGTTGCTTCTTAATAAAACAAACAAACATTCTCCTGCGCTTGCAGTGGTTGACCCAGGGGTACACAGTGCAAAATCCCTTCTTAGCGCCAATGGTCTTGCTGTCCTCTCAGGACAAAGGGTATCCTCAGACTGAAAAACAACAATAAAAGAAAAGGGAGCATCGTTCTAGCGCATTACCTCAATAAAATTTATTCCAAGATAAAAACAGCAATAAATATACTCACAAACGTGAATTAAGTAACCTCGTGTCATAGCAAGTAAGATCGACTGCCTGATGGTCTAATTAAGTCCATCGGTACTGTTGGAAGACCAGGAGGCGTTCGAAAATGGCTGACACGTTTCAAGGGCGAACCCTCTTCATCAGAGCCAGGGTAGTCTTTTTATCATTGCTTCTTTATGTCAGAACCTCCAGCAGTAAGGAGAACAGTGAGCAGTAGTGAAATCACCAAATTGTACCCAAAATCTAATGAGACTAGCAGTCAGAAGCAGCGATGCCTTAAGCCTAGTACACACGATGAGAAAATCAGAGGAAAATTACCACTTTCAGAGCGATTGTTTGATAACCTGATTGTAAGGCCTCTTGCACACTGCAGCTTGAAAATGTGCGAAAATACATAAAAAAAAAAAAAGTTTGAAGAAGTAGATGCTCAAACAGGAGTATCGTGTGCAAGAGGCCTTAGTACACAGCTTTCAAAAGCCGGTCACGACAGTTCTTGTCAAATTATCCAAAGGGTAATATCTTTATCGTACTATAATAGTACGAAAGATTTTCATTCGGTTAGTACAGTATTCACTTGTATTAAAACGAGTGACCAAGACTGTGCAAGCTCAGAAACGAAAGAATATATTACATTACAATAACATACATTACATCATTGTGGGAAGTTGCATTTTGTCTGCATTGCATAGCATGGATGGAGGAATCTGTTAGATTTTTTTTTCTCCAGCCTGCTAATAAAACTAATAATGTATGGCCAGCTTGAGCCATGTAAAGAGTCAGGAGCAGCATAGAAGAAAGAAAACAATGAGGAAGATTTACTAAAACTGGAGAACCCAGAATCTGGTGCAGCTGTGCATGGTAGCCAATCAGCTTCTAACTTCAGCTTGTTACGTTAAGCTTTGACAATAAAAACAGGATTGGTTTTGCACCAGATTTTGCAATCTGCACTTTTAGTAAATCCCCCCGTTGTCTCTTACCTTCTTGACTCTTCTGAGCTACCAAGCTCCCTCTCTTGTTTGGATGACAGAACTTTTGGGTTCCTCCTGAGGCATCGCAGTTGATCATATAAGAGGTGACGTGCCTATTTAAAGGATTTGCCACCACATGGTTGGGGCCTGAGCAATGTTTCCACTTGTGTCAGAGCCCATTTCATGTGTGCTTGTTTTCAGCTTGTTTCCTCTTTGGATTGATATTCCGTGTAAGGACCTCAGCTGTCTGTTTGGGTTTGCTTGTCTGTCACTGGACCTGACTCCTGGCCAGCATTTTGAAGTTATTCCTTTGCCTTGTCCATGTTCTAGGTCCTATCAGTGAAGCTGGGTTTGATCTGGTGTTCTACCAGTACGCTCCTATCCTGTGGTACGCAGTCCTGCTGCCTGGTCTGGTCCACTCTTTCCTTCTGTACACTTCTTTTCCATGTTCCAGCCTGCTCAAGTGTGCTACATAGAAATACCGTTCTTCTCTACATTGCTGTCGCTAGAATGCCCCTGCGCTCATCTGTGTCTGCAAGTGAGGGTTTGTCTCCACACATTAGAGCAGGTAGAACCTAGGGGTTTGGATCTGGAATCAATCCGCCAGAGACCACCTCACTCGTTGAGGTGGTCCCTGCCGGAACAACGGCTAGGCCTTAAGCCTCGTACACACAATCGGATTGTTGGCTAACAAAACCGTGGAATTGTGACCAAAGGGCGTTGGCCCAAACTTGTCTTGCATACACACGGCCACACAATTATGAATGTAGTGAAATACTACGTTGTTTTTCAGCTCTTTAGCCCAACCCTTTGGGCTCCTTCTGCTAATTTCGTGTTAGTAGAAGTTTGGTGAGTGTTGATTTGCGCTTTTCATTTCGCGCTTTTCAGTTCGTTTCTGAACGGCCGTTCGTCAACCAGACATGTTGCGGAATCGGAGGAGATAACGTGTTATTTATTATTGGCCTTGGAGTTATTTCTTTGACATTATTTTTTTGGTTGAATAATGATTTGATTTGGTATATTTTCTATATTTTTGGATGCATAGAATGCACTTTTTGGTTAAGTTCTATTGGCAGATAGCATGTCTAATTTTATTTGTTTTCTTTTTTTAATGCACAATAAAAAAATTGTGTAGAATAATACTTGGCTATGTGTTTTACTTCAAATGACAGTTTGGGAGTAGGCAGTTACATTTAAAAAAATACAATATAAAATTGACAAGGGACACCAACATAGTTGTTATCTTTGATTTTAAAAACTAGGGGATAAGGGTGTTGTGGTAACTTGCCCAAATAAAAAAAAACAAACAAAAAATCATAATAATATTATTCTTGATATCACTAGAAAAAAAACCTTTAAAAATGTGTTTGCAATAACTCCATCAGTATCACCAGCAAAGCAGCTTCATTATTATCCCATTAAAGAAGAAGAGAATTGTGCGCTGCATTTCCAGATTTCATAATTTTCCACGTCACGAATGTTAATTCTCCATTATGAACGCTAGTTTACAAGACCAACCGCTTCTGGCTCGTCCTTGCTACCAAGCATGCGTGTTTGTACTTTGGACTTTTGTCCAACGGACTTGTGTACACATGATCGGAAAATCCAACAACACACATTTGTCCGCGGAAAATTTGAAAACCTGCCATCCAACATTTGTCTGCGGAAAACCCGACAACAATTGTCCAATGGAGCGTACACACGGTCAGATTTACCACCAACAGCCTGTCATCACACAATTCCCGTCGGAAAGTCCGATCGTGTGTACGAGGCTTTAGACTCCGCACCCTGGGGGAATCCCACGTCACCTATTCACACTTGGAATTATTTCATTCATCTTTGTGACAGGCAATCAATGTGTCTTATGGGAGCAACTGAGCAGGACAAGAGCTGAGTGGACAATATCAGGTGATATTATTGGTGTGATTATTTTCTTTCTAAACAGTTAAAAATGTTTTACAGTAAGTGCCTTTTTTGCTTTGACTATTAAGGTTACTTTACAGTAGAAGCTAGAAGGCATTAAAAAAACTTCTGCAGTGTACTGTATATTGAATTGCTTTACGAAACAAAAATGTCAATTGTAGGAAAAACAATACACAACATACAGAGTATCACAAAATATGCCTACAACATGCACAAGCTATCTATCCTTTCTAGTAAATAATCATGTACAATGTATGTATGTGATAGGCATACACTAAACAGTTAATTAAAGTGATTGTAAACCCTTACCTAGTAAAGTAACCCATTCAGTTTAAAAAAAGTTTCAAATAAAACCCAGTTTAAAATGAAAGGCAATACATTTGTTTTAAAAAAAAACATAAACACCTTTTTTCACTTTTTTATAATTGATCACATTCCCACTGTTCTCAGCTGCATAAGAGCTGGTGGGAGGAGAAGCAGCAGCTTACTGATCTTCCCAGTGAAAGGCTGTGGGAAAGGGGGGGGGGTGGTTGGAGGACTGTTCCCAGCATAGCTAGAGAACTGACCTTGGTGTATTCACCTGCTTAGTGTGGTCAGTTTTTAGTAGGAAAGTAGAAGGGCATATACAGTACCCAGTGAAATGACTGGCATCAGGTGATACACAGCGATGAAACAAATCCTCCTACATAAGTTGTACCTGTTTATCTGTAGCTCTTTCTCCTTTTTAGCCTTCTAAAAAAAACACAGGTCAAAAGCTTTTCTCAGCTGTAGGGGGTGGAGTTCTGATGTAACATAATGCACAGCATAGAGCAAGGAGCTTAGTGTAATATGAGACCTGAGTGGAGGGACTGGACCCCCCCCCCCACACACACACACACACAGTCTTATAAGGAAACATGCCCAGCTGAGGCTGTCAATCACCTTCTCTGTGCTGGAGGGGACAGAGTTGTCTCCTAACATTCTGTGGTGTCAGCATGCAGATAGTAGAGAAATGACAGGGCAGCCAGAAATCAAACTAGGGGCTTTGGATTGAGGCTAGTGCACACTATGGAAAGATATGCTTTGTTCATTTTTCATTTCAGAATTTTATATCTATTTTAAATTTTCCCAGAGTTGAGCTTTAAGAATGAGCCATAGCTTTTTAAAGTTTCAATTCCATGCAACTGAGATAAGGAGGCAGAATCACTTTAGTTTCTGACTCATTAGGTAAATGATGTAGGTTTCAGGTGATGGTAATACTTATCACTCTCAGCCAATTTGACGGCTTTTAAAATATAAAGCAAAATATAAAATGACAACAAAATTGCATTTTTTACAATAATGATTCAGTAACAGCCTTACGACATTAAAAGCATTAGAGATTGCCATGCATGTTCAGAAAGATAAAGTAAAATATGAAATAGGAATTAGCTAGAAATTAATTGAACCAAATGCAAAAACGGGACATTTAGGGGCTATTTATAGCAGATACTGAATACTGCTCTCCTGTCTCCACTGGATACTGCAATGTTACTCCACTCTGTCACCTGCAGTGTATGACCCATTCATAAAATGTAGGCTGCAATGTTGAGCTTGTAGTCTTCCATGGTGTTCTCCCTGCTTAAATCTGCACAGGGAACCCCAAGGTTAGAAGAGAGGCTGATTTTTAATTTTGCTTTTATCCATTATTTTGAATGGCATTCCATTGCTTTGAAGTGCCAAAGCAAGTGGATAGCAGTGCACATTTGTAAGACATATCCCTATGCTTTATAAATGTGCAGTTTTATTTTTTTTTCTGGTAAGACCATACCACTACTTTATACATGGTTTTTTTTGTTTTTTTTTACACATGCAGTGACCTCTGAAGAGAGATCCACATTTGGATTGCTCTTCAGAGTGCATTTTACAGGTGTGAGGAGGCATTCTATAGCCTGTTTTAACCCCTTAAATGCCACACCAGCGCACTGTGCATGCGGTTGTGATGCATCCCTGTTCAGTTAATTGGGGTGCATTTAGCAGGAGATACTGCTACGCCACAATGCAAAACATCCTGCCTAGCGAAGATTCTCTAAGGGTCCTTTCACACTGGGGCGGTTTGCAGGCGCTATTGCGCTAATAATAGCGCCTGCAAACCGACCCGAAAGTGCCGCTGCTTTCATTCCAGTGTGAAAGCCCCGAGGGCTTTCACACTGCAGAGGCGCTTTGCGGTCGTTTTAACCCTTTCTCGGCCGCTAGCAGGGGGGTAAAACCGCCCCGCTAGCGGCCGCATACCGACGGTAAAGCGCCGCTTACAATAGCGGCGCTTTACCGCCGACAACGCCCCTGCCCCAGTGTGAAAGGAGCCTAACATGCAAATAAAATGTTATCGCTATCACGTGTACTGGGCCAGAAGGTAAAAGAAGCAATACACATTTGAGTAAAATTATACATTTTTTGTCATTGTCGCTATTGTGCTTCAAAGTGACTCTGTCATAAGGCCCCTTTCACGCTGGGGTGGTGGGTGCGCCGGCAATAAAGCGCTGCTATTTTTTAGCGGGGCTTTGCCGTCAATTTTGCGGCACTATTCGGGAGCTTTTACCCCCTGTTAGCGGCCGAGAAAGGGTTAAAAAACAGCCGCAAAAGGGTTAAAACCATGGCAAAGCTCTGTTGTGCAGCGCTATGCCAGCGATATAGCCGCGCTGCCCTATTGATTTCAATGGGCAGGAGCGGTTTAGGAGCGGTGTCCTTCACTGCTCCAAAGATGCTGCTAGCAGGACTTTTTTTTAGCGTCCTGCCAGCGCACCGCTCCAGTGTGAAAGCCCTCGGGGTTTTTACATTGGAGAGACAGGAGCGGCTCTTTGCAGGCGCTATTTTTAGCTCTGTAGCGCCTGCAAAGCGCCGCAGTGTGAAAGGGGTCTAAGAGAAGTGTTGAAGTTGTAATTGCTGACTACATGGCCAGAGCAAGGGGTGGGCAGGAGGGACGGCTGCCTTGGGCACTGTGGTATCATGTGAGGTGGGGGTATCAAGGAGATTGAGGGGGAGGGGACTTGTATTGGAAGGGGCAATTTGGGGGGTGGCAGGGGGTAAGCACTGTTCTAGAAAGGGAAATTTTTGGGGGGGTGCTAAGAGTGACAATTTAGGGGCATTTGTGTTGGGAGGGGGGAAGAATATTTGTGCTAGGAGGGGGATTTAGGGGTAATTGGTGCTGGGGGTGGGGGGCATTTCAGCTGGGGGTGAGGGGGGGGGGCAAGATTTGTGCTGAGGGGGAGGATTTAAAGTGGGAGGCAGAAGATGTGTACTAGGAGGGGAAATTTTAGGGGTAGAGGATCTGTGCTAGGAGGGATTAACTTTTTTTTGAAGGGGGGGGGGGCATTTGAGCTGGGGTATTTGGGGGATAGGGGGCAAGGATTTGTGCTGAGAGGGGGGATTTCAGCATGGGAGCAGATTTGTACTGGGAGGAGGGGGTTTATTCTTAGAGGGTAAGCATGCAGATTAATGTTCAGTGTTATTGTGGGGGATTTTTGCTGACACATAATGCTCATACATCTTGGAGGTGGGGGGCGGGGTGACATGTTTGCCCTGGGCCCTAGATGATCTTGCCCCAGCACTGAAAATGCTTCATGCCTGGCAGTGTCTGACATCAGTTTCTTTGAGTCACAGACCTGTAGTTATGCATGCTGTAAATAAGGTTCAGTAACTTTTACAGCATTACAGTTAAAGCATCTGAATGATAGCCAGGGAACTAATATTCTTAAAGGAGAAATTGTGGCCTACATTATTCTCTCACGACGGAGTCCCTTTAACAAAGATGTCCAGTGAATTTTATTGCCTCATTGGTTATGTTAAGTATAAAAAAAATGAAAATATTTAAAACGTAAAAATATAATATTTCTAGCTTACTCCTATTGTAGGCACTGTTGTGTCACACATTTCACAGAGCCTGCCTTCTGTACTACAGAGGTGCTGAGAGGAGGAGTTTCAGAAGGCAAAGTCAGTACAGGAATCACTGCTTGTAGGCAGCAAGGTACCATGGGATATGTAGTCCTTGGAAACTGAAAGTAAAAAGCAGAGGAGAAGCTGCAAAGCATGCTGGGAACCCAGGAAGTTGTGGAAAAAGACAGCCAGCAGACAAGCAGCATTCACACCATGAAAGGAGATTTTTCAAGTATGCTTATAATGGATTGTTGAAAAATAATTATTGTTTGTGTTGTGTTTTACAATGCTGATGTTAAAAAAAATGAGATTTTAGAAAATATTGTGATACTTAAGGCCATCATCCATATTGTGTATATATAGGGAAAAAAGAGAGCAAATAGCTATTTTAAAAAAATGATACAGTTTATTAGGTAACAAAAGTTAAAAGATCATATAACATGTATGTATCTATATGAGTAAAAACAAAACCAGACAGTGCTGGCAAAATTCATCGCATGCACCACAAATTGGGTGCTGAAGCAGTAGGTCTGCATGTGCCGATGCATTTCACCAAATTTACTTCATCAAGGCTCATAAAAGAATTATAGCACTCATCTGGAGGAAAACAACTTAATTTACAATGTAGTTATATAATTTACAGTATATACTGTGATTATGTGTTTGTCATGCGGGACCCACCTCAGTACAAAGCAACACCAGCACCAACGAACTCCCTGGGTGGGCGCCGGAGCATCAAAAACACCCACCGGGGAACGGTCTATCTCAAGGGATCACTAAATATCAAGAAAATAACAATATATGTGACATGCATAATATAGATATTTAGTATAGAGTGTTCTCATGGTTATATACACCTGCTTGGGATCTGCATACAACAAACAGTATGTATGATGAGGGTGTTATCATAGAAGCACTAAAGTTCAATATCCAGAAATAAGTATAGAAGTTCTGTATGTTAGATCTAAACGATGGAAAGGAGACAGATGAAGAACATTGGGGATAATGTATTTGGCATGGTATTTCCTAGTATATATAAAGTAATACATATACAGTATAAGCCAAACGGGTGTTATAAAATGAAAGTGTATGCTGTAAAAGTCTGTGACCATAGATCTCCTTTAAGACTGTACTGACATTGTGACATACTGTAACACATCACAACATGCACTGATGCATAATAATGTGCATTATGATGAGTGCTGATAGTAAATACAAAGTGCATAGTAACATGTTGACATACTTTTTGATGAAAATCAATTAAGTTCAATGAAAAATGCATCTGGAGTAATAAATGCATATGTGTGAACAGGCCCAAAAGTATTTTATCTCTTTTATTTTTAGTTATGTAAATTCAGAATATTATATACGAATATTTCATGATTACATTTCCAGTAGCTGATCGAGCTCTAGGATCATTTTCATATGTTTACTCGTCTATTTTTTATTTATAACTCTGTTTTTTATTTTAAATTAGTAAGAAAAAGATACAGACTCCAAGTGGACAACCCACGCAGGGGAGGACACTTGTGTTATCAAAAGACTGTTACGGGTTGACCTTGCATAAAGAGAAGTAACATTGGCTCACGTAGCAGTTCACATTATTGGCTCCAAGATATTTCCTCATGGGTCAGGGTAAAGGCAAGGATGGTGGAGTGGCTTGTGGCAGGCTCCGGGGTGGGGTGTTAGGAACTTGAGTCCTCTGCTGTAGAGGGGTCTTCCAACCAACGAGTCCTTCTTGTGTAGTTTTAGGTGTTTTGGTAAAAAAATAAAAAAAACACTTGGTTATGGAGCTGAATAGCTCAAGCTTGAGTCAGAGGAGTAACTCATATCCCTCTTTCCCCCTCCCTGGTCAGAGGAGTAACTCATATCCCTCTTTCCCCCTCCCTGGTCAGAGTAACTCATTGCTCTCCTACCCCCTTCTTGCCTTCCATGGTCAGAGGGAGCCTTAAAAAGTTTAATTTCGAGAAAGAATGTCTGAAAGCTAACAGCTTCATCTGTGCTCTCTTTAGAAAACCCTTAGTGCTCTGTGACACCAGCATCACGTGTGCATCCTGTATTCAGTGTTTATTTATAAAATACATATTTTATGTAAATAATAAAAAAGATATAGAACTCTGTTTAAAAAAAATAAAAATAAATAACAACAGACACAAATGCTTATAGTTTCTCTTTTTTAACAAAACTCCTGCCTATTAGATGTGGATGTAAAGTGATGTTTGCAACATTTTTCAGCTATCCGGTTTAAAACTTGGCACAAAGTGGTGACCCCGAATACTTTACTAGAATGTTCTATGATTGCTATGGTCTGACACTGGCCAGCACTTATTCTGCTTAATTCAGACATCCAGACATCTCTTTCACTGTAGCTACATCATGAAGATTGATACCTACCATCCCGCTGGATTCATGGAAATAGAGGAGGTCTAATGAAACACTTAATGAGGTTTCATGCCCAAATGCTTCTGCATATTATATTTAATGATAAATCTCTCTCTTCTATGTGTATACAAGCATACTTAGAAAATAAATCACAGTATAGGGAATAGCACCTACCATTTTATAGTAGCAGTTACGGCTGAGGAAATGATATTATTTGTATCTGATGGTGCTTGTGCTCTGCAGGCAGAAATAAAATAATATCACAGGAGCCGCATTGGGGGAATGGACGGGAGAAATGTAATGTAGCTTTCACAGGGTCACTTCTCAGCTCATCAACTGCTTGGATGATGTGAATGTGGCAGAGGCTTACAGCTTGTCTCAGAAATAAAATTCTTGAGATACTCTGCAAAACTTTTATATGACTTTTTTATAGCATTATTTCAAACAGTCAAGTAACCAGATGCACATTCATATGTATTTGTCAATACATGTTTTTGTTGGTCCGTCTTGTGTCTTCTGCTGCATTGTACTCTTTATGATGAAAGGTGTAGGTTAAAAGAACAATCAATGAATTTATTCCAAGCAGGCAAGCAAATCCATAGACATAAAGCTGTGCCTTGTCTATAAAGATTTGCATACCACCAAGGCTAGGACTACAGTGCTATAAGGCTTAAAGTATTATGGTTAGTAAAGTAATAGGGTGCACCTACATTTTTAGATACTAATCTATACTCCAGGAAAGGTTCCTCCTTTAAACGCACTTAAAATGTAAGTAAACCCCCCTATCGTTTTTAGCCAAGGAAGCTGCCATCTTTGCCTCTGTTTAATCTACAACTTCCATGAGATGCTGCACATATGATCAGTTATGACACCAGCCATTGGATGGTTTTTAGTTGAGAGCACAACCAATGGGAGTGTTACATTTCCGGCATGTGCTGGAAATGAAACTGTTTTATGGATGGGTTTACTTCTGCTTTAAGAGCTGACAAATACACATAGATTTAGCTGCTACGAATGAGTAAAAAATAAGACAAAGCAGCACATAACATACCAGAAGTCCTGATGTAGAATTTACAAATCCTCAACTACTGTCAGGTACATGGTGCCAGCCATCAGGTTAAGGTGCACTGTCTGGCTTCATTGCTCATTGCATGTCCATTGCCACCAAGCGGCCTATTTAAACCTGGGCTCTTCTCTAGCCCTTTGCTAAATGATCTTCAGTCTTGTTCCTGTTATCCAGTTCCTGATACACATGTTGATCCTGTTACTGACTCAGCTTCCTGTCTGACTTTGCTCTTGGTTTATCCTTGTCTGTGCATGTTCGCTGTCTGCCTCCCCTACCGACCTCGGCTTACACTATTGACCACATTTTTTCCTAGTGAATCTATATAGGTCTTACAGTAGCAGTAGTATATTTTGTATGTTTGGGATAATATGTGCTGAACATCGGTCTCCGTCCTGCACAAACATCACATTGGCTGTTTATATATTTCTATATATGTGAATATTTCCTTTTGGGCTATGAGTTGGTCTTTATTAACTCGTTCCCCATATACACAGCTGTAAATCCTAGTTTCGCAGATGCTTGTTGCTTTCTGCGGCACCGTTCAATACACTGAGCAATAACACATGGAGCCTGGCACTAGAGTGTCTGTAAATCCGCGGCAAAATGGCCGAGATGACTATATTTAGGCTGCAGAGCGTCCGTCCAATCAAATCCTCCTGATGAAGACACGTGACCCTGTTTCGAACACGCGTAGGGGAGGGGCCAGGACGGAGCACGGAGCCTTTCACTCCACTGAAATGCGATGCACAGCTTATCCCTCCTGACAGGCAAACTTTGAGGCAAACTTTGGAGACTGTTATCAGATTGGTGCACTTACGCACCTTGCATATGTGAGTACCCTAATGTAGGGAGCTTTTAACCTAATAAATATTTATAAACGATATCACACTATCCAGTTTTTCTTTTCTTTTATTCCTAAATGTGGAGTTGCTGCTGAAAACAGTGTATCTGGATTTCATCACTTAGCCGTGGGATGGCTCATAAACGTGTTTAGACTCAGTCTCACAGCTGAGTCGCACGCTCTGAGGTGTGCCGCTGTCCCCGGGGGGGTCACTGGATGGCACTTGAGCATGGAATTCTGAGAACTAAGCACTAAGATTAATGCACGAACGTTGGATTTTTTATGAACTGTTTTTATGGACTTTATGTGCATTTCTTTCATAAATTGGACCTTAATAATCACGTACCACATCTTGGATTTGATATTCGCACTCATTGTGTGGCACTTGGCACTTTGTTGCATTTTGCACTTACCACTGTGATATATTTATATATTTTTTACACAGTAAATTTCAGACTATATAAATGATTTTTTTCATCCATTATACTAGTATATACAGGTAGTAGTTCAATAATCGCTACTCTCATTCTAATGGTATACATCTAATATATTATTTACACTTCACACTTTAAAATCACTTGTTTTTTTTTATATATATCCTTTGTACCTTGCTGTGGTTGGATAAGCCACTTATGCGGTATTTTCAGTATACCTCATATGCATTAATAATCTCCAGATTGATATTTTCACCTTAGCGCAGCGTATCTTTTGTATATATAGAATCTATACCTTGCTGCCCGATTGTTGCCGACTTCTACCTGTTCCTATTAGACAGTCTATATTCCCATCGCACACATTCCTGGAATAAGCTTTTAAGGTACCGGGTGCTGTAGTGATCGTCAGCTGGAAACTGGAACATGCACGATAATGTAGATATTCGCCAGCACACCAGGGATCTTCAATTACGTCCCAGTGTTTTTTAATTAAAGAAATATCACGTCACAAAACAGTGTAGTGCAACGTTTTGGAGCCACACAGGACCCCTTCGTCAGGGATCTACCTTTTCCTGACCCTGATTCTGCTTATGCCCTGGTGTCCTTCCACTAGGCTATCACTTGACTAGGTTTGGGACCTAACCCCACCCTCAACTGGACTTGGCATCTCCACAGTGCATTGTCAGCTGTACCTCTGCTCTTCAGCTATCAGCACTCCAAAGTTCCTGTTTACAGTGTCTACACCTTAGCAATTGTGCCTTTCTTTGCTACAGCAGATCCTGTCTCAACATACAGGGGTATGTTGCTCGGATGGGAACTGTGCAAGAGGCCACCCTTGTCATCTCAGGTTTTGCGTACAGGTACATGACAAATACAAAATAAAAAACTATGAAGGCAGGATGTTTTATATATTCCCTGAGGGCAGCAGCAGGAGTAGAAAACATGAGTGGTAAGTCCAGAGCAGGATATGGTAAAGCTGATTACGTATTTCTGGCAATCTTTCTCTTAATGTCACTTACCTGGTGGAGACTGAGCTGGAAAGGGGACTTCTTTTGCACAGATTGTCCAACACCTCTGGTAGTGTTGACAGGGGATGTGAGGACACAGAGTGTCATGAGGGCCGATGTAGCAGGCAGTACCAGCTGTTGGGGTGTGAGGTACAGATAACTGTGAACCACCAGTTAAGGAACAGAGGTAAAAATTTCAGTTCCACCCGATTAGTAGACAGGAACAAAGCCAAGACACAAGATTGTCAACAGCCAACAGCAAGGCAGGGACAGCTGCAGGATAGAGGCCAAGGTTGGCAACAGCGAAGTATCAAATCCGATGGCAGCATGTAGAGTCTAAAAAACAGGCCCATATAACAATGGGCAGACAAGCTACGTTACACATGGGAAAGCAGGAAAATTAGGGACTAGCTGAGGGCCACTCAGAATTCTGTATAGGTTACATTCCAGCCTTAATAGGCTATTTGGCACTATACAGGTGCTGAACATGCATATGTGCCTACTTGCATACTACTAATACATCCACGCATGCACTCAGAAACATGCACATGCGCTGGTCTTCTCATACTGGAACATACTGGATCTTCCTTACTCTTAATTCATGCTGGGGAGACAGTTGTGTGATAGCAGAAATTTCCAAAGCTCAGCCCACGATTTGGTTGGCTGCATTCCAACATCAAGCTACGCTAAGCATGTCCAAGAGCCAATTTAAATATATGCATGTGCTAAGAGGCGCATTTTGTAGTGCTAGACAGGTGTGCTGATGTGCATTAATGTGTGTTGCCCTAATGCTGGCATTTTAATGTGAGTATGGTTATCTTTGCTGTTACTACAGAGGGGCTTGGGGGTATCGACTGTAACAAACCATGACATACAGTAATCATTTTTGTGTTTTTTTTTGCAGATACCTGTCAACAGGACAAACAATTTCCAGGTTGCATTATGCTTTTCTTGTGGGGAAGGCACGCTACTGTGGGATGTATTATCATAGACAGTGATGAATAAGCCACATAGAGTTGAATGGGTCCAAAATGCTGATTTCTTTTGAAATTGATGCAAGTTCCCGAACTCTGTGGGGGTGATAGATGGGGAAGCACATTTGTCTGATTATGCCACCAGCAAGTTCTTTAACTACAAAAAGTAATTTTTGATTATCTTACTTCATTTTGCTGATTTTAATTATTGCTTCAGGTATATTGATGTTGGATTTTATGGCAGTAGTTCCAACTCCAGCTTTTGCCCACTCCATATTTGGTCAAATGATGCTTAATAACAGCTTGAATCCAACTCCCAACCGTCAACTTCCTGGAACCACCAAACCATCTCTGCCAGTGGTTTTTTGTCAGGGATGAGGCATTTGCATTGTCTGAGCACTTTGTGAAACCATATTCTAAGAGTGGAGAGATGATTGTCTGACATGTGCACGATGCATGATTGAGTGCGTGTTTGGAATTTTTTCCATGTATTAACCTGTTGCTGTCTAATGCAGTACGTGTAGTAAAGGCCACATACATTCTGCACAATTACGTCAGGCAAAGAGATGACTATGTGTGCTGTTAAATATAAAACTTTACTTTGAGATGGTACCCTATATAAAGAAATATAAGTCCAATTGTGTGGCTTAAAAAAAGTGTAAAAAGTATGAATGATGAATTACACTTAAATTTATTTATATAGGGTAGCACTACATCCTTTTTAAGTTTATTTCATTTTTTGCATATAGCACAGATTGGTGAATGCATTTTTGATGTAAGCAGTTTATGTTTTGTTATCTCATGATATAGATGTTTTGTGAATAAGGTTAACATTGATTTATCAGTGTGGAAGGTGTTTTTTTGTTTTTTTTTAATAAAGAAAGTTGTACTTTTTCTCCCAAACTTTAACATCATGGCCAAAGGGTTCCATAGGTTTCCGTATCAATGGTGGCGTGGGTGGCAGCTGAAAAATGCAGTCATAAATTCAATGACTCACCCACACATGCATGGTTCTTAGGGCCCATTGGCTACGATCAGCTTCCCATTATTGTGTCTACATCAGCTCCACATATGCAGCATTAGAAGGCAGCAGGAGTGAGAACTTTTAATTCCACACATGCCCACAAAGGCCTCAATGACAGATATTGCCCACACATGCATAAAAGAGAACTCCAGTCACACATGCACAGTTCCAAACCCCCCTTCACTTGATAATCGGCATCCTGGCCTTGATAGGAGAAGGGCCTGTGCTCTTTCAGATGCTCTCCAGCAAATTGGCAGTATAATAGACCATCTACCAAGTATGCATGGATACGGCCATATTGTTGTAGATCAAGCCAAATTCCGCACATGCTCTCTCTGCTTTCAAACTTCTTTACTTCTGTGGCTGTGTTGCTCCAAGCTCTGCCTGTCAAAACTTCACAGGTTTGATCCACAGGTTTGATTCCCCCCCCTTCACAGGTTTGATCCCCCCCCCCCCACATTCTTGCAGAGCAATTACGCTCTTGTCACCACAAAGCACCCCCTTTGTATACCTCCATCCTTTTCTTCCATCAGTTCTTCCATTTCCTTACCCTGCCCCTCCTTCTTGTCACTCTAGACCAGGGCTTCTCAACCAGGGTTCCTCCGGTAGTTGCTAGGGGTTCCTTCGAGCAATGAGCAATTTTTGCCTCCCAGATAAGTTCCCACTAACACCATGAATCTTTTTAGCTATCTAGGACCACAAGTGTAAGGAGCATTCTTCCCACTGCCACACTAATGTATCATGAGTTGTAGATATAGTAATTTTTTTGCAGGGCTTGCCTAAGAGCAGAAAGTTTTATCAAGGGTTCCTCTGGGTTGAAAAGGTTGAAAAAGGCTGCTCTAGACCCTCATCCTATAACTTTGTATCCCCCTCCACCTCTGCAGACTATCTTCATCCCCCTCCACTCCCCATCACCATTCACTGCACCCCCTTCTCACACCACCCACCATAGTTGCACAATCAGTTCTTCCACCACTCGCAGCGATCTTACCCCCCCTTCCATCATCGCTCTTCACACCTGAACCCCCTCTCTCAGCCTATACCTGCATGACCCCTCCCCAACCCTTGCTCTGCTCCCACTAATATGCCTGCACACTTCTTCTGTGTTCTCACCACCATTGTGTCTGTACCCCTACCATATCTACAGGTCCCCCTCTCAACAACTGATCCCCATTCACTACCTCGCTCTCTGTATTGAGCTTGTACTTTTTCCCCTCTTTCCACTTATCACCACCATACCTGCAAACCTGCTCTTATTATTGCACCTGTACCCCCCTTCCCCTTACAACTGCCCCTGTATGTTTTTTATTGCATCTATTGGGATGTAGCTTCTGTTCAGCTGACAATTTTCAGCCAGGCTCCTTCTATTTTATATTCAAAAGATGTTGGGTGGGAGGGGACTAACAGGAAATTTGTCCAGTTTATCAGGAAGTGACTGAAATGTGTACAGTGCATGGCCAGCTTTAAGTGGAACTTCACTCCACCCCTACATTTCATTCCCCCATTACCATTTATATTAGGTTAAATTTCAAAACACACTCTAACCTCCCCAGCGGATCCAGCATTACCGTGCAGTGATCTAGTGTACAACCATGCCGTGCCCCCATCTTGGTTCACGTTGGTCAGTTGCCTCTTATAGGTTTAGCCAGCCCAGCCCCTGATGACATGGTTCACCCCCCCCCCCCCCCGCTTTTGTTTGAATGGGCCCCTGTGGCCTTCTAAGATCCGTGGTGGTGTTTTCTCAGAGGGCTGCAGAGCAGGACATATCATTCTGGTCTAGGTCAGAATGACAGCGGGGGGGTGGGTTGCCATAAAAAAACAACAAAAAAACAGAAGTCTCCCAGAA
This sequence comes from Lithobates septentrionalis, assembly GCA_037952835.1. Classification (NCBI taxonomy): domain Eukaryota; kingdom Metazoa; phylum Chordata; class Amphibia; order Anura; family Ranidae; genus Lithobates; species Lithobates septentrionalis. The sequence goes on from JBBDGP010002445.1 coordinate 1,886,235, forward strand.
AAAAAAAACAACTGCTTTTACTAGCTGGCCCAAACAATTAACTTTACATACACCCGCTGTCAGCACTCTGCTACATACAGTATACAGTGCTGTGTTCTGGCAGTGGTATGGGGACTTCCTGCCTTGTTCCTGGAACAAAATCGAGTCAGGCTGAGTGCTGCTTAGTCATTCATATGAAGGTTTGCATTCTATAAATTAATAAAAGGCTTCCTCTGATTGGCTGAGGTGGAGATCGTGATGCCATCCACCTGCCTGTCTTCCTCGGCCAATCAGAGGGATCCTTGTATTAATTTATAAAATACAAAGCTTTCCGTGAATGACTGAGCAGCGCTGGGCCCTACTTGATTTGTTTTGGGGAATGGGACAGGAAGTCTCCATATTGCTGTCGCAATACAGCCCTGTACACTGTTTGTAGCTCATGCTACATACAGTTTATAGAGCGCTGACAGCGGGTGCATGTATTAGTAAAGGAAATAGTTTGTTTAACCAGATAAGGTCTGCCCTATAGCAGTTTTACTGCTACAGGGTGACACCTGTGCACCAGATCATGTATATATAGGTGATCAAACACTTACAGGGAGGGGGCGCGCATGCGCACTGTCGGCAGCTTGCTTCTGCAGTGGAAGCTGATTGGCGGGTGCACAGTACCCGATGTCCACTAGTACCCACTGATCATTTGGCAGAGAGGCAGAATGGCAATCTGCCTATGTAAACAAGGCAGATCGGTGTTCTGACAGGGGGGGGAAGAGATGGAATTTGTATCCCTGCTAAGCAGGGAACAAGTTTCATCTCTTCTCCTAGTAAATGCACCTCCCACAGTACACATAAACACTGGCTAGGCACACAGTTAACTCTTTGATCGCCCCTGATATTCACCTCTTCCCAGCCAGTGTCAATAGTACAGTGACAGTGCATATTTTTTTAGCAATGATCATTGTATCAGTGTCACTGGTCCCTAAAAAGTGTCAAAAGTGTCAGTTAGTGTCCGAATGTCTGCCGCAATATCGCTGATCGCCGCATTACTAGTAAAATAAATAAATAAAAATATCCCATAGTTTGTAGACATAGTTACATAGTTAATCAGGTTGAAAAAAGACACAAGTCCATCTAGTTGAACAAATAAAAAATAAAAATACAATCCCATATACACAATCCTTCACCCACAGTTGATCCAGAGGAAGGTGAAAAACCACAGCAAAGCATGCTCCAATTGGCTACAGCAGGGGAAGAAAATTCCTTCTTGATCCCCTGAGAGGCAATCGGATATTCCCTGGATCAACTTTACCTATAAATGTCAGTACCCAGTTATATTCTGTACATTTAGGAAATAATTCAGGCCTTTTTTTAAGCAATCTAATGAGCTGGCCAGAATCACCTCTGGAGGGAATCTATTCCACATTTTCACTGCTCTTACTGGGAAGAAACCTCCGTATTTGGAGCTGAAATCTTTTTTATTCTAGACAGAGAAAACTGAGTAATGTCCGCAGGGGCGGACTGACAACTCATGGGGCCCCCGGGCAATAGAAGATCATGGGGCCCCCTGCGTCTCCGCCCACACGCAAGTCACACCTGGCACAGGGGGACACTGTGGGGGGGAGGGCACAAGGGGACACTGTGGGGAGGTGGAGGGCACAGGGGGACACTGCGTGGGGGTGGAGGGCACAGGGGGACACTGTGGGGAGGTGGGGGGCACAGGGGGACACTGTGGGGGGTTGTGGAGGGCACAGGGGTACACTGTGGGGAGGTGGCACAGGGGGACACTGTGGGTGGGTGTTACAGGGGGTCACTGTGGGGAGGTGGAGGGCACAGGGGGACACTGTGGGGGGTGGGGTGGAGGGCACAGGGGGACACTGTGGGGAGGTGGGGGGCACAGGGGGACACTGTGGGGAGCACAGGGGGACATGGTGGGGAGGTGGGGGGAACAGGGGAACACTGTGGGGAAGTGGGGGGCACAGGGGGACACTGTGGGGAGATGGGGGGCACAGAGGGACACTGTGGGGGGGGGGTGGAGGGCACAGGGGGACACTGTGGGGAGGTGGGGGGCACAGGGAGACATTGTGGGGGGGGGGGTGGAGGGCACAGGGGGACACTGTGGGGAGGTGGAGGGCACAGGGGGACACTGTGGAGAGGTGGGGGCACAGGGGGACACTGTAGGGGGGGTGGAGGGCACAGGGGGACACTGTGGGGAGGTGGAGGGCACAGGGGGACACTGTAGGGGGGTGGAGGGCACAGGGGGACACTGTGGGGAGGTAGAGGGCACAGGGAGACACTGTGGGGGGGCACAGGGGGACACTGTGGGGGGGCACAGGGGGACACTGTGGGGGTGTGTGGAGGGCACAGGGGGACACTGTGGGGAAGTGGCATAGGAGGACACTGTGAGTGGGTGTTACAGGGGGACACTGTGGGGAGGTGGGGGGCACAGGGGGACATGGTGGGGGGCACAGGGGGACACTGTGGGGAGGTGGGGGGCACAGGGGGTCACTGTGGGGAGGTGGAGGACAGAGGGGGTCACTGTGGGGAGGTGGGGGGCACAGCGGGACACTGTGGGGAGGTGGGGGGCACAGGGGACACTGTGGGGAGGTGGGGGGCACAGGAGGACACTGTGAGTGGGAAGCTGTGCAGCAACTTTCTAATAGCAGCACGTGGTACAAGTGCTGCACTTTCCTTCCTACTTCTCATGATGTGCTCCTCCTCGCCGGCCCCTCTTCTCTTCTGTCCGTCTGAGGTGATGACAGATACAAGCACCTGGGGTGGACGGGAGGGAAGGAGGGGCCGGCGGGGAGGAGCGCATCACGAGAGGTCTGTTTAAACTTCTCTTAGCAGTGAGCAGGGACCCGATCTGCCCATCAATCACAACTAGCTGATGGGTAGATCGGGTCCCGAAGTGGAAGCTGTCATGGGGCCCCCTACTGGCCACGGGCCCTCGGTTAGTGTCCCAACTGCCCGATGGTCAGTCCGCCCCTGAATGTCCGTGATACTTTTTTTATTTGCACTAACATATAATTTTTCATGGACAAGCTTTTGGGGTGTGTCCCCTTCTTCAAGGTCCAAGCAGTACTGATTCACAAAAGCAGAAGGTAAAATGTTAAAACAAACAAAAAAAATCTCTGAGGGAAAGGGAAAAGAAAAACAAACACATACAAATCAATGTGTATGACAATGGTAATAAAGCTATCAGCAAGTGAGATAAGACAGAGGGAAATCTATAGACTGGAGGGGGGGGGGGAAGGATGATAGTCCGTTAAACAGGAGGAAAAAAATGTTTTTATGTTTCTTGGCTAAATCTAGTTTTTGTTTTTCTCTTAACATCCCCTGTGCACATTTCCTCCTAAGGCTCCTTTGCTGAGTTTAGACACAAATGTCCAGAGGTGACCACAGAGGGACACGAAATAAACAAAATTATCACAGTTTGCAAATTTAAAGGCTTGGTTTTACTCCTATTGCCTTGCTGACTTTTTTCTCAGAATAATACAAGTTAATTATCCTACAACGGGGAGCTGCAGCCTTTTAACTGATGCCGCTGTTCTGCGCTGCTGCGAGGTGTAAACCACCACCAATCTTCAGCAATTAGAAACAAGCCAGAAATAAGGAAACCACTGCTTACCATCAGCGCCACAGAGGAAGAAACAGAGCATTCCACATAGCCTCGGGTTTGCTGAACTGTTCATCCTTCATCCTAAACTGCAAATACAGAGCCAAGAAGATTAAAAACGCATTCCTGCTGTTTACTCTTGTACATTTCTCACACGATTATCTTCTAACCTGCCCCCCTGGTTCAACTGCTTGTTTGATCCTGTTTTTCAGTTTATTATTTTGTTTTATTAAAAAAGATTGGGATTTTTTGGGGCATTCAGAGAAAACTTTACTTTCTTCTTCTTAACCACTTCATGTCCTTAGACATAGCTCCCAACTGTCCCTGATTTCGAGGGACTGTCCCTCGTTCGGAACAAAGTCCCTCCGTCTCTCTTTCCTCCCCATTTGTCCCTCATTTTGGCCCGATCTCTATAGTTGTATATAAAATGCACTACTTATCTATCAAAATGTGCTAAATCTTTCATCCAATTTCTAAATTGCTGCATTTGTAAATGTCAAAAGCCATATTAATGGAATAGTAGTGGTAAAAAAGCACTTGTTTTTTTTTTTTTTATATATATACAATTCTGACTTAACTACTTAACCACTTCAATACAGGCATTTTCACCCCCTTCCTGCCCAGACCAATTTTCAGCTTTCAGCTCTGTTTTTTTGCGCGGTCATGCAACACTGTACCCATATTAAATTTTGATCATTTTTCCCCCACAAATAGAGCTTTCTTTTGGTGGTATTTGATCACCTCTGCGGTTTTTATTTTTTGCGCTATAAACAAAAAAAAAGAGCAACAATTTTGAAAAAAACACAACATTTTTTACATTTTGCTATCCCATTAAAAAAACAAAAACAATTTTTTTCCTCAGTTTAGGCCAAGATGTATTCTTCTACATATTTTTGGTAAAAAAAATTGCAATAAGCATATATTTATTGGTTTACGCAAAAGTTATAGCGTCTACAATATAGGGGATATATTTATTGGATTCTTATTGTTATTTTTTTTTTTTTTACTAGTAATGGCGATGATCTTTTTTTTTCTTGATTCTTGATTTTTATAGTGACTGCGATATTGCGGCGGACACTTCGGACACTTTTGACACTATTTTGAGACCATTCACATTTATACAGTGATCAGAGCTATAAAAATGCACTGTTTACTGTTCAAATGTGACTGGCAGGGAAGGGGTTAACACTAGGGGGCGAGGAAGGGGTTAAATGTGTATCATAGGGAGTGATTCTAACTGTAGGGTCGGGGAGGAGACCGATCGGTGTTCCTCTGTACTGGGAACACACCATCGGTCTCCTCTCCTCTGACAGGACGTGGATCTGTGTGTTTACACACACAGATCCACGGTCCTGCTGTGTTCACGGGAAATCGTGGGTGCCCGGCGGACATTGCGGCCGCCGGGCACACGCATTGGATGCCTAGTGACGCGGCGGGCGCGCGCGCACCCCCTAGAGACTCAGGAAGTAAAAGATGTCATATGACGGCGGCCCGGAAGGACAAAGGGTTTCTGCCGCCGTCATATCACTATGCGCAGTAGGGAAGTGGTAAAAGACTGCAGATATACTGCAGCAGGGAAGCTCTATTGCGCGAAGCGATGTACCGTAATACCTTGGATTACGAGCATAATTCGTTCCAGAAGAATGCTTGTAATCCAAAGCACTTGTGTATCAAAGCGCATTTCCCCATAGGAAATAATAGAAACTCAGAAAATCCATTCCACAGCCACTGCTGGTCTATCCAGTACCGCATGGGGCCAGAGGTGCGGGGGCGCCGTTGACACTCGGAGACAGGAGTGTTTCCGAGTGTCTCCGAGCGTCTCCAAGTTCTACACGAATCGCTGGAAGCCACCAGCGCCCCCGGACCTCTGGCCAAATATGAAAATACACACACCAGCGGCTTGAATCCTGCTTGTCTTGCGAGACAACGCTCGCAAATCGAGTCATGATTAAAAAAATAAAAATAGCTTGTATTGAGAAACGTTTGTAAACCACATTACTCGCAATCCAAAGGTTTCACTGTACCTGTATGTCATTTAGGGCACACACACTTATTGGCCAAAGGGAGGCCATTCAGTGGGTCCAGCGGACGCGATGTCCGGCGGGACACGCCGATTGTTCCCCAGAGAGGCAGAACGGCGATCTGCTAAGCAAGGAACACGGATCTCTGTGCTCACACAGTCAGTCCATCCCCCACACAGTTAGAAAGCATCCCCTAAGGACACATTTAACCCTTTGATTGCCCCTGGTGTTAACCCCTTCCCTGCCAGTGTCATTAGTACAGTATATATTTTTAGCACCGATCACTGTAATAATTTCACTTATTCCCAAAAAACTGGCAAAAATGTCACTTTTTTATATGTACATTCCTATGTTTCATTACACTTACATAGTTACATAGCTAGTCAGGTTGAAAAAAGACACAAGTCCATCCAGTTCAACCATAAAAAAAAAAATAAAAAAAAATATCGTACAATCCAATATACCCAATTCTATACCCACAGTTGATCCAGAGGAAGGCAAAAAACCCCAGCAGAGCATGCTCCAATTTGCTACAGCAGGGGAAAAAAATCCTTCCTGATCCCCCAAGAGGCAATCGGATTTTCCCTGGATCAACTTTACCTATAAATGTCAGTACCCAGTTATATTATGTACACTTAGGAAAGTATCCAGGCCTTTCTTAAAGCAATCTACTGAGCTGGCCAGAACCACCTCTGGAGGGAGTCTATTCCACATTTTCACAGCTCTTACTGTGAAGAAACCTTTCCGTATTTGGAGACTAAATCTCTTTTCCTCCAGTCGTAAAGAGTGCCCCCTTGTCCTCTGTGTTGACCGTAAAGTGAATAACTCAACACCAAGTTCACTATATGGACCCCTTATATACTTGAACATGTTGATCATATCCCCCCTTATTCTCCTCTTCTCAAGAGTGAATAAATTCAGTTCCTCTAATCTCTCCTCATAGCTGAGCTTCTCAATGCCTCTTATCAGTTTGGTTGCCCTTCTCTGCACTTTCTCCAGTTCCCCGATATCCTTTTTGAGAACTGGTGCCCAAAACTGAACTGCATATTCCAGATGAGGTCTTACTAATGATTTGAACAGGGGCAAAATGATATCTCTCTCTCTGGAGTCCATACCTCTCTTAATACAAGAAAGGACTTTGCTCGCTTTGGAAACCGCAGCTTGGCATTGCATGCTATTATTGAGCTTATGATCTACCAAAACCCCCAGATCATTCTCCACCATGGATTCCCCCAATTGTATTCCCCCTAGCATGTATGATGCATGCATATTCGTAGCCCCCAAGTGCATAACTTTACATTTATCAACATTAAAGCTCATCTGCCACATAGACGCCCAATTAGACAGAGCATTGAGGTCAGCTTGTAAATTGGAGACATCCTGTAAGGACGTTATTCCACTGCATAGCTTGGTGTCATCTGCAAAGACAGAAATGTTACTTTTGATCCCAGACCCAATATCATTTATAAAGATATTAAAAAGTAAGGGTCCCAGCACTGAACCTTGGGGCACACCACTGATAACCTTAGACCATTCAGAGTAAGAATCATTAACCACTACTCTCTGAATTCTGTCTTTTAGCCAGTTTTCTATCCATTTACAAACTGATATTTCCAATATATTTACACTATTTATATATTTTTTATAGCTGGGCTTTCTATACACGTGGCTCTCACTACCCTTCACCATCATTGGGGGATCTATTCCCAGGGTATGCCTTCCTTGTTGGTTTTTCCATCTGTGTCCTGGGGATCACCACCTCAGCTCCCGGGGCTAATGATCCGCCCAGCCGGCCCTTGCCCTCCATTGCCCGTGCCCAGACTCATGATTGGTCTGTAAGTATGAGTGGGGGATCTACCTTTGTACTATTTTTCTTTCTAATCATTATCCTACCTAATACTTACCCTCAGTACCTTTATAGACATCTACACCGCATCTGCTCCTGAAGAGTGGCAATGTAGCCACGAAACACATCGAGCCGTTTGATGCTTTCTATGTTACCGTCATATATTACCTATTGTATGCTCTTTTGGATTCTACCAACTTGAATACACAATATACTTATTAATGTGGAAACACGTATCAATGAGTCTGGCGATTTGATGATGTTACTACTGTGATACCAATATGTTGCTATGTCAATATGCTATCATGTAATATGTTATGGAATTAAAGTTTCCTTATTTTTACTGTTTTCTCTTGTATGTATTTTGTCACAATGCAATATAAATGGTCACAATTATGGCTTATCCACCAGACACCATTGTGCTGTGCTACCTCCCTGGCTGCATGATTCATATAAAGTCCCAAATCTTGCTCTCAATTACCTAAATGTCGGGGATGGAGGTACAACAAAATGTCCTCATATAAAGTCCCAAACCTTTTTTCTTTTTTCTCAAAAATGTCAGTTAGGTGTCCGATTTGTCCACCGCAGTGTCGCAGTCCCGCTAAAAATCACTGATTGCCGCCATTACTAGTAAAAAAAAAGAAATAATAAAAAGGCCATAAAATTATCCGATAGTTTTTAGACGCGATAACTTTTGTGCAAACCAATCAATATATGCCTATTTAGATTTTATTTTTACCAAAAATATGTAGCAGAATACATATTGTCCTAAATTGATGAATAAATTCGATTTTTTAAATTTTTTTTTTCAATCAATTTTTATTGAGTTTTAAGAGAAAGTATACAGCAATAAACATATGCAGCCGCTGTAATAAAAATGAACAGTGGAAGGTATCTCGTTTAAGTAGTTGTAAAGTATAATATGACGCACACAATGTTACTAGTGTCATACATCTGGTAATCATATTACAAGGCATTGATCAAGCCGTGTATAGCAAGCAAACCAAAATAAAAATAAAATATAAAGAAAAATCTCTAATTTTAAGGCCCATAGTGTAGCACACATATCAAACTTTTTGTAATTGGGGGGCTTTGGGCCTAAGGAAAGTCACTCATGGCTCCTTTTTAGGTTTGGATTGAACACATAAGAAAGAAGATGTAAGGATAAAAAAGGAAGGAGGTACTAGCGAAGAAATAGGGGGTGAGGTGGGGGTGTGCATGCTCTAAGTGGCCTTTGAAGTTAAGGGCAAGGGTGAGAAAGGGGGACTTTAATTCCCGTCTTCACTCTCGCCCGAGGTGTGAGTGGACAGCTGTGCTAGGTGCCTTTTGTATTCATCTGTCGTGATGAAATGCAACCAACAGGACCATGTGTCCAAGAATTTAGAGGGGGTATCTTTTCATTGATGTACAAGTTCCTCCATTTCTGCAATTTTTGTTATTCGTTTAAACCAATCTGCAATGGTCGGGGAATCCGATGATCGCCATCAAGCTGGGATGCATAACCTGGCTGCATTCACAAGACGCATGACTATAGAGCGTAGGTATGTCTTTTTTGGCCTTGTGGAATGGTGCAGCAGGAATTGTGTCGGTGAGTACTCTAAAGCGAAAGTGGTAATTTAATCTGTGAGACGTGAACTTCTGTCCAGAATGGTTGTATTTGAGGGCAGGACCACCAGCTGTGCAAAAGCGATCCCAACTCTTCATTACAACGCCAGCACTGGGGTGAGATTGTAGGTGAGATCGTATGTAGCTTAATGGGAGTCCTATACCATCTGGAAAAATGTTTGAATGTTTTCTTGCGTGTAGACGTTTACTGTCCCCTTGTAAATATATGTGTAAATATTTTCCCACTCAGGTTTTGAGAGATCTAAGCGCATTGCTTGCTGAGGGGGGACCCGAAAGAAGAAGCATTGGAGAGTGCCGGCAGAGGAAGACCACCAAAGAGGTAATGGACCGTTCTGTGCAATACCATTGCATTGAACAAGTAAATATAACCTCTTATTTATTTTAATTAAAAAAAAATAGCCTTTATAATCACTTAACTCAGCCACCACATCTAAGGATTGGTAAGTTGCAATGTATTACATTTTTGTTTTTGGGATTAATACCACTTTAAGTAAGGCAAGTAAGGCAATAGTAACAGATCTGAAACTATCGGCCAAATACTATGGAGTAGACATATGCGCCTTCAATAAATTTGTTTCGTTTCATTCCGTTTTGTTTTGTACGAAAATTAATTCGTATTTTGTAATTTGTGTCCGAAATTAAATTCGGATTCGTACGAAATATGAATTTTCGTTAGATTCGTAAGCTTTTTGCAAAATAACGAAAGTTCGTTATGATAAATTTATCATTATGAGGGGCTCCCACCATCCCTGTGCTGTGCTGACTTCCTGGGGTTTTAACTGTTAGGTTTGTTAACTTTTCGTAACAATTACGAATGTTATGAATTTGGATCCGAAATTCGTATTTCGTACAGAATTCGTATGCATAAAAATTCGTATTTCGGATTCGTACGAAACTAATCGCACATGTCTACTATGGAGCTGAAATTTCCTTACAAAGCACAATGTCCCTTGCAAAGTGAATGCTTTTCAGTGAAAACATCTGACGCTTCCTCCCTTCATATGTGCAGTTTGCATTGACCCAAACATTAGTATATGTGTAGCGCTACCCCATAACGGGCCATTGGATTTTGGGTCCTCCTTGATCTGCACAACCAGGTAACACTCATTTTTGGCAAGCACTCCTCAGTCAATAATCCCGTCCATAGTCTTGGTTTTGATAATTTATTAGGGGAGTGTAACTTGGACAGGGTTAGGGTAGTATGGGATGCCCAGAACTGAATTCAAAGCAGAAACTGTGGGGACAAAATGGGTAATGATTGCAGACACCTGCCACAAAATCCCAAACTGTACTCCTTAAAACAAACTTCCAGACTGACTGTAGGGATCCTGAACATTTCCACTAGAAGGAATCTAATGCAGGCAGCTCAATACTTGAAATGTTCCCAACAGGGATAAAAGGTAGGCTAAGCACTGTCCCTCCTGAAAACAAGCTAGGTCTTGCACCCGGCTGCTTTGTCCCTTGTAGGCTTGGGGGTGGGGTGTACTAAATTGAGGTCACTCACTCAGTCCCTGGTGATTCCTGGAGCTAAGATGGCAACTTCTGTCCAGGCCTTCTGCTGTAGAGGTCCCTCTTACTTGTAGGGTGTGACAGCCAAGACTGACTAAGACTACGGGCATTGAGGATATCTGTGGCTCCTTCTTTTCTCCCTTTCTCTCAGCAGCACACTTCTGCCTGGAGGCAGAGCCCTCTGAGGCCTCTGAATCCTGGAATCTCTCCCCACTGGCCAAGGTCCATATACTTACATGGCATTCTCCACCTACCGGTCAGTCTCTCCCCCCAGGAATTGGTAAAGTACCCATGAATATTCAGGCTGAGGTCTCCACCCCTCCTCCCACTAAGTTCTGGAACCTTCTTGAAGCTTCCAGAAGCCAGGGGGAGGTGACTGAGACCCAGCCCTTAGAGCCTGCCAGGTAAACTTTACATGACCCCGAATAACCTGGCTTCACAGGCTATAGTGAAACCCAACTAAATTTACCTACACTAAGCAATTATGTACACTTCTACATATGACGAAGGTCACAACTAAGAGAAAGATCTGTCAAGTTCCTACATTGGCACACAGGACAACACTGTCCCTCATCATGGAAGGAGTAGGTGCAGTTGAGTGCACATTCAACATGATAGTAGGTTGCTGTGTCCATCTGCAAAAAAAAAACAGTATCTATGGAAAAATCTATGGTCACATAAAGCTTGGTCACATACAGTTTTTCATACTAATGCTTGGGAAAATGTACAGCACTACTGTAGATGAAAAAAATAGTATAGTTCCTTTAACCACTTGCTGACAACGCTATAGCCGAAAGACAGCTACAGCGCAGCCGGCCAGCATGATCAGCTATGTCCAATCAAACTATTTTTGGTCTTTTTCATTTATTTAGAAAAAATTAAAAAGTCTAGTGGTGATTAAATACCACCAAAAGAAAGCTCCAGTTGTGTGAACAAAATAATAAAAATTTAGTTTGGGTACAGTGTTGCATGGCTGTACAATTGTCATTCGACAGCGAAAGCTGAAAATTGGCCTGGGCAGGATGGGGGATAAAAGTGCCCTTTATTGAAATAGTTAACTATTTTTTTATACAAACAAATCTGTTTGTTTAATCGTGTGTTTTCTTTAATGCCATTGCTGACCTCCTTCTGAATGTTGCTGGCTTCAGACTTTGGAAACCAGTGACCTGGAACGAGCATTCAAAAAGAGAAATCAGAACTCTTGTTAAAATACTGAAATGGGGAATACAACTTGGCTAGAGCTTCACGTGTAAGGTCAAGGCAGAATGACAATGTTATGCTAAAAGAGAGTCAAGACCCCTGGAATCAATTCACTAAAGTGTAAAGCAGTTCATATTTTCATTACCATTTTAAAATTGTCTTCTCAATTAACCATTTATTGTACAAATCATTTATACATTATATTATTGTTTTTTGTGCATTTGTAGGTCATTTTCTCATTTCACCTAGGATTTGCTCCCTAAAATCCCATTAGCTTCTGACTTGCATTATAAGGAAAGTACAGTATACAGGTAAAAGCCAGTAAATTAGAATATTTTGAAAAACTTGATTTATTTCAGTAATTGCATTCAAAAGGTGTAACTTGTACATTATATTTATTCATTGCACACAGACTGATGCATTCAAATGTTTATTTCATTTAATTTTGATGATTTGAAGTGGCAACAAATGAAAATCCAAAATTCCGTGTGTCACAAAATTAGAATATTGTGTAAGGGTTAAATTTTGAAGACACCTGGTGCCACAAACTAATCAGCTGATTAACTCAAAACACCTGCAAAGGGCTTTAAATGGTCTCTCAGTCCAGTTCTGAAGCCTACACAAACATGGGGAAGACTTCAGATTTGACAGCTGTCCAAAAGGCGACCATCGACACATTGCACAAGGAGGGAAAGACACAAAAGGTTATTGCTGAAGAGGCTGGCTGTTCTCAGAGCTCTGTGTCCAAACACATTAATAGAGAGGCAAAGGGAAGGAAAAACTGTGGTCAGAAAAAGTGTACAAGCGATAGGGATCACCGCGCCCTAGTCAAGATTGTGAAAAAAAACCCCTTCAAAAATGTGGGGGAGATTCACAAGGAGTGGACAGCTGCTGGAGTCAGTGCTTCAAGATCCACCACCAAGAGACGCTTGAAAGACATGGGTTTCAACTGCCGCATACCTCGTGTCAAGCCACTGTTGACCAAGAAACAGCGCGAAAAGCGTCTCACCTGGGCTAAGGAAAAAAAGAGCTGGACTGCTGCTGAGTGGTCCAAAGTCATGTTTTCTGACGAAAGCAAATTTTGCATTTCCTTTGGAAATCGAGGTCCCAGAGTCTGGAGGAAGACAGGAGAGGCACAGGATCCACGTTGCCTGAAGTCTAGTGTAAAGTTTCCACCATCAGTGATGGTTTGGGGTGCCATGTCATCTGCTGGTGTCGGTCCACTCTGTTTCCTGAGATCCAGGGTCAACGCAGCCGTCTACCAGCAAGTTTTAGAGCACTTCATGCTTCCTGCTGCTGACCTGCTCTATGGAGATGGAGATTTCAGGTTCCAACAGGACTTGGCGCCTGCACACAGCGCAAAATCTACCCGTGCCTGGTTTACGGACCATGGTATTTCTGTTCTAAATTGGCCAGCCAACTCCCCTGACCTTAGCCCCATAGAAAATCTGTGGGGTATTGTGAAAAGGAAGATGCAGAATGCCAGACCCAACAACGCAGAAGAGTTGAAGGCCACTATCAGAGCAACCTGGGCTCTCATAACACCTGAGCAGTGCCAGAAACTCATCGACTCCATGCCACACCGCATTAATGCAGTAATTGAGGCAAAAGGAGCTCCAACCAAGTATTGAGTATTGTACATGCTCATATTTTTCATTTTCATACTTTTCAGTTGGCCAACATTTCTAAAAAATCCCTTTTTTGTATTAGCCTTAAGTAATATTCTAATTTTGTGACACACGGAATTTTGGATTTTCATTTGTTGCCACTTCAAATCATCAAAATTAAATGAAATAAACATTTGAATGCATCAGTCTGTGTGCAATGAATAAATATAATGTACAAGTTACACCTTTTGAATGCAATTACTGAAATAAATCAAGTTTTTCAAAATATTCTAATTTACTGGCTTTTACCTGTAATAATTTGGGGTTTAAATTGTTTTTAGGTGTGTATGTTTTTTAATTAATTAAGAAAAAAGTTTTTTACTATACAAAAAAAAAATCTATTTTCAATATTTTTAAACCTGCAGCTTTCATTAAAATAATACCTGTTGGTTCATGCCATGAAGACCCTTTTGTAGGTACCTCCGGTTACCGGTTGTGCTCCTCCATTGTCACACAGGCTTTCAGGGGATACTGCATGAGGCTATTTCAATACACATTACACAGGCATGGTCCACCGGCTCTGGGGGAACATCTAAAGAGGCCGTTCCCCATGAGGACCCTGACCCCAGAGCAGAGGGTTTTTAATTACCGGCTGGCCAGTGACAGAAGAGTGGTTGAGAATGCCTTTGACATAATGGTCAGCCAGTTCTGGCTTTTCCTTACAGCCATTAACATGGCCGAATACAAGCTGAATCACATTGTCTTGAGCTGCTGCATTCTGCACAATTACCTTCGGAAGAACGCAGCCAACTATCTGGCTTCAGTTGCAACATGAGGCAGACTTTTTAGCTGAACATACAACAAAGACTGCTCTTGAAAGTGGCCGTCCTGGCTTGCCCCCCCAAAGCGCCCGCGAAGTATGGCAAAACTATGTAATAGTTGTAATCCATTTGAATTACTGTTTGTGTTTCTTATCTGTCTCCTAGGTTCTCAAATGGCCTTTTAATTTGGGCCATTTTCTTCAATAGTGCAAACGTAACTTATTTGATACATGAGGTGGCAATTAGGGATGAGCTGAACACCTGTTTGGTTCACAGCAGAAAATGCGAACAGGCAAAAAATTCGGCAGAACACACAAACACCATTAAAAAGTCTATGGGACACGAACATGAAAAATCAAAAGTGCTACCTTTAAAGACTTATATGCAAGTTATTGTCATAAAAAGTGTTTGGGGATCCGGGTCCTGCCCCAGGGGACATGTATCAGTGCAAATTTTTTTTTAAAAACAGACGTTTTTTTCGAAGCAGTGATTTTTTTATGCTTAAAGTAAAACAATAAAAATGAAATGTTCCTTTAAATATTGTGCCTGGGGGGGTGTCTATAGTATGCCTGTAAAGTGGCGCATTGTTCCCGTGTTTAGAACAGTACCACAGCAAAATGACATTTCTAAAGGAAAAATTGTCATTTAAAACTGATCGCAGCTGTAATGAATTGTCGGGTCTCAGCAATATAGATACGGATAATTGAAATCAAGAGCATGGCACCCCCCCGTCCATTACCAGGCCCTTTGGGTCTGGTATGAATATTAAGTGGAACCCCGAATCAAAATTAAAAAAATAAAATTGCTTGGGGTCCCCTTAAAATCCCTACCAGGCTCTTCGGGTCTGATATGAGTATTAAGGGAAACCCTGCGCCAAATTTTATTAAAAAGATGGAGTAGGGGTTCCCCCCAAAATCCATACCAGACCATTATCCGAGCACGCCAACAAGCTCACATCCAACATTTCCCATCGGAAAGTCTGATCGTGTGTATGCGGCATTAGGGTTTGCAAAAGACTTGATACTTGAGGTTCACCTCCCAGCAGGACAACGACCCTAAACATACAGCCAGAGCTACAATGGAATGGTTTAGATCAAAGCATATTCATGTGGTAGAATGGCCCAGTCAAAGTCCAGACCTAAATCCAGTTGAGAATCTGTGGCAAGACTTGAAAATTGCTGTTCACAGACGCTCTCCATCCAATCTGACAGAGCTTGAGCTATTTTGCAAAGAAGAATGGGCAAAAATGTCACTCTCAGAGCTGGTAGAGATATACCCAAACAGAATTGCAGCTGTAATTGCAGCAAAAGGTGGTTCTACAAAGTATTGACTCAGGGGGGCTGAAAACAAATTCACGGTACACTTTTCAGATATTTGTAAAAAAGTTTAAAAACCGTTTATTATTTTCTTTCCACATCACAATTATGTGCCACTTTGTGTTGGCCTATCACATAAAATCCCAATAAAAAACATTTACCTTTACTTTTTCAAGGCACTGTAAGTGCCAGAGGTAGCTATGGCCTGAGATGGCTCTCATAAGGTCTCAGGGTACTGGCCATTCCTCCATGTCCCTAGAAGAACCCATGCTTATGAGCCTAGAGAAGAGTCTTCTCTGATTGGAACAGCCCCTCTCCTGTTTAAAGTTCTTCAAGCAATACATTTCAAAAGACAACCCTTAGGTTGAGTTATTGGAGTTGGAGTGTATGGACTGGTGCTTGTGGTGGTGGGCAGCCTCTGTACTAATAGGGAAGATTCAGCTATTACCAGCGGCCCCTATGCGGGTAGTGCTATATGGAGAACATCTGTCCTTCCTACACTAGGTTCTTCTCCCTTCTCCTACCAGATGTATCACACCTCCAGGGAAAATCCTCACACCACATACCTCCATTAGACTCCTCCTAACACATATCAGTCTCATCTTATTACTCCAGTATATTTCCCTTTCTTCCTCATGGAGAACAACTGTTATGCCCCGTACACACGGCCGGACTTTGTTCGGACATTCCGACAACAAAATCCTAGGATTTTTTCCGACGGATGTTGGCTCAAACTTGTCTTGCATACACACGGTCACACAAAGTTGTCGGAAAATCCGATCGTTCTGAACGTGGTGACGTAAAACACGTACGTCGGGACTATAAACGGGGCAGTGGCCAATAGCTTTCATCTCTTTATTTATTCTGAACATGCGTGGCACTTTGTCCGTCGGATTTGTGTACACACGATCGGAATTTCCAACAACGGATTTTGTTGTCGGGAAATTTTATATCCTGCTCTCAAACTTTGTGTGTCGGAAAATCCGATGGAAAATGTCCGATGGAGCCCACACACGGTCGGAATTTCCGACAACACGCTCCGATGTGTACCTTGTGTACGGGGCATTACACTTATTGCATACATCACTCAACCCTCTTTCTTTCTCCAAACCTCATTCATCCTCCAATCTCTCTCGCTATTCCTCCCAAACACTGTCATCTAATCTGACAAGCAAATCGGCATCATTCATAGTTTTTCTCCCTCGTTTTCAGTGTCATTCTAAGTAATCATCATTATAATTCTGTCTTTTATTTTTTTAATCATCCAAACACCTTCTCTTACAAATGTAATGTGATATAAAAGTTTAATTTATTGCAACTTTGTTGAGATTTATTTTCACTCACAAAAAAAATTATTCTATGGTTCCTGTCAGCCAAACTTCATGCCACTTAAAATCTATGCAGAGTTGGTCTTTATTTTATAGGGTCAGTCCACCCAAACTGATATTTTAGCTGGTAGATGAACTCACAATCTATTATATTGTGAGATATCATAATCAAATTTCCTACAATAGGTTTGCACACCTGCTCTAAAAACCTATGTAGGGGTTTCCTTGATGATGTTTTCAATTAGTTTAGTTTAACCAAAAAAAACCAAAAGTAATAAAAATGCCCAAACAATTTCCTGTATCTTTCTGGATCTCTGATGGTGATATATATTCTTTTCTGAGTTCCTGAGTTTGCAAACTTGATATAGCCAATATGGAGGTTCTCATTCTCCCTGTTGGAGTTTTCATGTAGTTTAATTTCTCAACAATAATGAACATTCTAATGCCGCGTACACACGATCGGAAATGCTGCCAGCAAAACTCCGATGAGAGCTTTTTGTCGGAAAATGCGACCGTGTGTATGCTCCATCGGACTTTTGCTGGCGGAATTCCTGCCAGCAAAAGATTGGGGGCATGTTCTCTATTTTTCAGTCGGGAAAAGTTCCTATCCGAAAATGCGTTAGTCTGTATGCAATTTGGACGCACAAAAAAATCACGCATGCTCGGAAACAATTTGATGCATGCTCGGAAGCATTGAAATTTCTCGGCTCGTCGTAGTGTTGTACGTCACCGCGTTCTTGACGGTCGAAAGTTCAGAGAACTTTTGTGTGACCGTGTGTAAGCAAGGTAAGGTTGAGCGGAATTCCGTCGGAAAAACCATCAAAAGTTTTTTCTGACGGAAATTCCGATCCTGTGTACTCGGCATAAGAAACCTAATATTCTTATGAAAGAGATTTTGTTTGCTTTGGTATAAAATGATAAATGGATATTTGTGTTGGAAAATGTATGCTACATATTTTAAGGATATTGCATTTTTTAATTCCATGTGACAGTAAATACACTCCATGCTGTCAGCCATCACCTTTAAAATAATGCACAAATAAAATAATGCACAATGAGAAGACTCATAATGGATCCATGTATTTTTTGTAGGCAGACACACAGTTTTTGAGGTCACTGCATATTTACTCCATATGTATCTTTCTACTCTAATGCTTTCCCAACACATAATATTACTAAAATAAAATAAAAAAAAACAAATCTTTCTGAAATTGATTGTACTAAATGGATGGTTTAACCAATATATTTTTGCTTGCATTGAAAAAACAATAAGACCTGGAAGAGATTCCCACTGAACTTGACCAAAGTGAACTTATTCTACATTGTTTCGAAAAATAGTTTTCAGTAGAAAGATGGTTTGCTTATCATTATGTGTATGGCCAGCATTAGTGAACAAAAATCAACTGCAGATCCAGAAGAGGAGGTGGGAAGGGTTGCAACATTGGAGAAATTAAGGTCTCTATCAGTGGCGGTCCGTCCATAGGGGGCGCACGGGAGCCGTCCCCCAGGCTGTTAAAAAAATAAGTCACTCTAAAGGCCCATGCACACGATCTGACTTTTTGACAACAAACATGCAAATTACCTGTTTTAAGGCAACGTCCGACCGTGTGTACGCTCCATCGGACAAACGTTTTCGGTTTTCATCGGACAAATGTTGGCTGTGCGAACAGACACACTTTCCTGCAACAAAAGTCCTACGTTGGCTAGTCTGAATGTGTGTACACAAATCCATCGGACTTTAGTCCAAAGTACAAACACGCATGCTCAGAACCAATGCAAAAGATCAGACAAGAATACAGAAGTTGTCCAAATGGTGGCGGTAATGAGCTGAAAAAAACCACGTGATTTGATGAAAGTTGGCTGAAAAAGTCCTGCCGTGTGTATGCATACCAAGTTCACGGCCAACGCCCTTTGGACAGAAATCCACAGAAAAGTTTGTTTGAAGTCCGATCGTGTGTACGAGGCTTTAGAGTGATCAGACGCCAGACACACGGTGGTCTATGGGAAGCTTCCCAGCCTGCAATCAGCTGACTGCAGGCTGGGAAGCTGATTTTCCTGTGTTTAGGGAGTGTTTGGGGCACAAGGATGCACCCGTAAAAACACTCCCACTCTACTGTCATTTGTTTGTGGCTCCACTAACTGATTTTGTGTTGGCGCAGCGGAGACTGGAGGAGAGGATGGTGGGCGGTGCTTTTCCCGTCACCGTGGCGTTCTTGGCCATACTGTGGGTGAAGTGAGTCGACTAGTGTGCGTGCGGTGGATTGAGGCCTGAGTGGCGCCTTTGACTAAGGTAAGTGTCGGCGCCACGGGCCTCAGACACTCACTGTCTTCTGCACTCTTCTCTCTCAGTCTGTCTGAGATATTGCTGCCCGTCCTTCCGTTCCGTACAGTCACACACTGACTAGTTCCCTGCGCAGCGCTGGTGACTGATCCACAACTCTACTCAGACACCAGGCCAGGGCAGGGTGGATGATCGCGATGAGCAGCTGGCCATCAGGGGGCCTTTTTTTGGGGATTGTTTATTTGTCTTCTTCCAGGTGCCTGGATGTCATGTGTGTGTGTATATATAGCTGTATTCACTACATAATATACACAAATTGTGAGTACATCTGTCCTGTGTAGTGTATACAGCTATATACACCCACCTTCTTCCTTCCTGTATATAGAGGCCTTCTTCCATCATCATTGACTGCAGATATACATCATCTGTCCTGTTACTGTGTATATAGTTGTATACAGGACGGATGATGTATATTTGGAGTCAGTAGTGATGGAGGAAGATCTCTATACACACAGGAAGGATTGTAGGGTATGTATAGCTGTATATGAGATGGCACTGGTGGGCACAGATGAGACAGCACTGGTAGGCACAGATGAGACGGCACTGGTTGGCACTGGTGGGACAGATTAGACCACACTAGTGGGCACAGATGAGACTGCACTGATAGGCTCTGGTTGACACAGATGAGACAGCACTGGTGGGCACAGATGAGACAGCAGATAGGCTGTATTCTTTTTAAACATCTTGTAAGCAGAGGGGTTGGTACCCCATTAAGGGGAAGGGAGGCAAGGGAGGATTTTTACTTTCTCTGGGGTTCCGCTTTAATCTTCTGTTTTGATTTTAAAAAAGCACAATGTTATATTTGACTGATATAAATTTGATAGAAATATTCAGAAAGTAAACATCTGTGAAACCTCAATTAAAAAAGGAAAGATAGAAATTTCCCAAGTGAAACATGATTCTTAATACTTTATTATATATTCGAAAAGTTATTACAAACATGCACCTGATTCATAAAGCTTTGTAGAAGCCTCTGACAAATCAGAAGTAGAAGCGGCTTTTTACCTTCCTTCTTCTGTGCTTGCCAGCATACAAATTTAGTCCCCTTTGGGTATTTTTTCACACTCTTCCATCTATTATTAATTAATTAATTTTTATCTGTTTTTCCCAATTCTTGTATATTACTTTGTTCTTATTAATAATTTTGTGGCTTGCTGCCAATAGTAAACATTGTATATAGTTATGTGATGAAAGGACTTTTTTCATTATTATTCTCTATGTATTAGGGTACTTAAAGGATTGGTTGGGCTCATCTGTTAAATGTATTTAAAACTTAGCTTTCAGAATCATATGTGTTTGTAATTATTTTTGGAATTAGGCTTAGGCATCATAAATCATGTTTAAATCTGAGGATTTTTGTTTTTTCTGGGGGAATCTTTTGGAATTTTTACTAGCCTGGGTTTAAAACTAATTTCAATCACACTGACAAATGAATATATACATGCATATATTATAATTATATATATATATATATATATATATATATATATATATATATACATATACAGGGCTCAGCATAAATTAGTACTTCCCAACAGATTTGTCAGAAATCTCTTACTTTTCTTTCAGAATCAACATTTTCTATGGGACACTATACTACAAAATACTCCCACAAATGCTGACCATTGATTGCAATGAAGATTTGTTCATTTGCACGCATAAAAAAAATTTTCCTAACAAACTCATTCAAGACCATGTTGCAAAAATGAATACACCCCAATGAAAGTCTTAGGAACAAAGCTAAATTTTAGACAAAAAAATCCTAACTAACACGAATTGAACTACAGGTGAGTCTAATTATTCATTAAACAGGAGTCCAGCAGAAAGTTGATTATAAAAGGGTGTTACTTAACAAAGAAAACCCCTTTCCATTTCATGCTGTCAGCAATGGCACCACATGGAAGCAAAATGTCACAAGGGTGAGAAAGAAAACAATTTCTTTACAAAAGAAAACTGAAGGCTACAAGAATATCAGCAAAGCTTTACTTATCAGTCAGAATACTGTAGCAAAAGTGTAATAAAAATGTAACAAAGATGGAGCTACAACCATCTCACAGAGACATCCAGGACATCCACGTAAGTTAATACCTTGACAGGAGCGTCTTCTGATGAGAAGGGTTGAAGAAAATTACCATGCAAGTTCACTGCAGTTAGTTAAAGAAGTAGAAAACCAAACTGGGGTGATTGTTTACCCTTAACACAATATGGTGTACACTGCTAAGGAATGGCATGCATAGGTATGCATGAAGAAAGCCTCTCCTAAAGCCCATGCACAAAAAAGTCTGCCAGAATTTGCCAGGGCCCATGCTGAAAAAGAAGACTACTTGGACTCTGTACTCTGGAGTGATGAGACCAAGATAAATGTTTTGGAACTGATGGCTTTAAAACGTTATGATGTTGTAAAAGTGGAGAGTACAAAGAAAATGCATGGTGTCTACAGTGAAACAAAATGGTGGCAGTGTCCTTCTGTTGGGCTGCATGAGTGCTGCTGATGTTGGGGAGCTGCATTTCATTGATGGTATCGTGATTTCTTAGATGTACTGCTCTATATTGAGCGAGAAGATGCTACCATCACTCCGTGCCCTTGGTCGTCGTGCACTTTTCCAATGACAATGATCCAAAACCCACATCTAAAGCCACTGTTGCATTTCTGAAGAAGAAAAGGGTGAAAGTGATTCAGTGGCCAAGTATGTCTCCTGATCTAAACCCAATCGAAACACCTATGGGGAATTCTGAAGAGACAAGTTGAGCATCACTCTCCATCCAGCATCTAGGCTAAAAGAGATTGTTCTTGAAGAATGGAAAAAGATAGATGTTGCAATATATCGCCAAATTGTTCATTCCATGCCCAGAAGGCTTGGTGCTGTCCTAGTGTCCTTACAAATCATGGATGTCATACAAAATACTAGATGTAGTAGTTTTTGTTGTGGGGTGTAATCATTTAAGCATCAACCAATTTGAGTAAAACTGAAGAGCTAAAACAAATGTTCTAAAAAAACTCAGTTTTGTCAAAATTTTGTAAATTGTTCTTGTGTTCATTGAGATATTAATTAAAATCTTAGTTTTTAAAAGGGGTGTATTTATTTATGCTAAGCTCTGTATGTACATTGTAGTAGCAGCAGTTAACTATACACGAGACGGGAACAACCTGGAACAGTCAAGCAGATGATGTTTTCTGTACATTTTTAGTGTTCTTTCCGAGCATTCAGCCTTTTCACACAGCAGCAGGCTATAACAACAGAAAGAGTAATGCCGCGTACACACGGTCAGACTTTTCGGCTACAAAAGTCCGACAGCCCGACCGACAGATTTCGATGGACCTTTGGCGGACTTGCGGCAGACTTGCGGCAGACTTTCTAATGAACGGACTTGCCTACATACGATCACACAAAAGTCCGACGGATTCGTACATGATGACGTACACCGGACTAAAATAAGGAAGTTGGTAGCCAGTAGCCAATAGCTGCCCTAGCATGGGTTTTTGTCCGTCGGACTAGCATACAGACGAGCGGATTTCTGGGTCCGGTGGAGTTACGATGTAAAGATTTGAAGCATGTTCCAAATCTAAAGTCTGTCAGATTTGTGGCTGGAAAAGTCAGTCGAAAGTCCGGGGGAGCCCACACACGATCGGATTGTCAGCCGGCTTTGGTCCGTCGGACTTTTGTAGACGAAAAGTCTGACCGTGTGTGCGTGGCATAAGAGCCTTGAGCATTAGTCAGTTTACAGTTAAAACCGTCTGTGGACAACTGAGACTAATAAATGAGGTCTGGCCACCAGGTAAGATATGAACCTAGAATTGGAGGCTTTATCCCACCGAAAGCTCTACAAAGCCTCCATGTATTCACATCTAATGCCGCGTACACACGGTCGTACTTTTCGTCTACAAAAGTCGGACAGCCTGTCGGACAGACTTCCGGCAGACTTTCGGTGGACTTGCCGCGGACTTGCGGCCTACTTTCTAACGACCGGACTTGCCTACACACGACCACACAAAAGTCGGTCGGATTCGTACGTGATGACGTACACCGGACTAAAATAAGGAAGTTCATAGCCAGTAGCCAATAGGTGCCCTAGCGTGGCTTTTTGTCCGTCGGACTAGCACACAGACGAGCGGATTTCGGGGTCCGTCGTAGGTACGAAGTAAAAGTTTTGAAGCATGTTTCAAATCTAAAGTACGTCGTATTTGAGGCTAAAAAAGTCGGTTGAAAGTCCGGAGAAGCCCACACACGATCGGATTACCAGCCAGCTTTAGTCCATCAGCGTCTGTTGGACTTTTGTAGACGAAAAGTAGGACCGTGTGTACGCGGCATTAGAAAACAAAATGTTTGTATTCTACATATCAGTCACAAAGCTTGGAGCCCACCACTATATGTAGGTGAGAAACCAAGGTGACAAATATACTCCATCCACAAAATTCTGCAGGCAGTGCCTCACACATCTCCCCCCCTGCTCAGACCTGTGGGAAGGAGTACATTTTGCCATCATACAGTGGATCCATCAGCATTCCCCTGCTGGGTCCCTTGCAGGGTGCCCCGGTGGTGTCCCCATTGCCTGCACTATACTGTACAATCCTTATAATCTTTGATGTCATTAGACAGCACAAATCATAAGCAAAGACAAAGAGCCAATTAAAGTGGTGGGCAATCACAGCGATCACATTTTACACACAGCCTGTGTGTACATGTGAAAGACCACCTCTTCCTCCTATGTTCCTGATCTCCTTCCTGATTCTTGTACTCGGGTTCCCTCACCAAGCTGATTCTGCTAGTACACTGCCCCCCCTCAGCCCAACAAAAGGGAGTAAACTGGCCACAAATGTAAGTGGATACCTTGAGCACCAATGTACTGTTTTTCAATCCTGCAGTCTATTAAACAAATGTGAGCCTTTGTGTTTTGCCACCATTCTGAAAGGATCATTTATCCAGACAAACTACCTCCATCTAGGGTGATTACTTTGGGTTTTTTGTCAGCTTATCCTCCTTTTTGTACATGGGGTTCACTTTAGATAAGGTGGTTCTCCACAGGTATGTATTATGGTTTTATAGTTAATAGTTCATTTTTAATGCTGATTTTGAGCTGTGATATTGTTAAATAACCCTTACTATTAGTGATAACAACATCTATATATTTTCTCCATACTAGGATTATTTGTCACTGTTTATATAGGTTGTACAGTGCCTTGAAAAAGTATTCATACCCCTTGAAATTTTCCAGATTTTGTCATGTTACAACCAAAAACGTAAATGTTTTTCATTGGGATTTTATGTGATAGACCAACACAAAGTGGCACATAATTCTGAAGTGGAAGGAAAATGATAAATGGTTTTGAAAATGTTTTACAAATAAATATGTGAAAAGTGTGGTGTGCATTTGTATACACCCCCCACGTCAATACTTTAATCACCTTTCTCTGCAATTACAGCTGCAAGTCTTTTTGGGGATGTCTCTACCAGCTTTGCACATCTAGAGAGTGACATTTTTGCCCATTCTTCTTTGCAAAATAGCTCAAGTTCTGTCAGATTGAATGGAGATCGTCTGTGAACAGAAATTTTCAAGTCTTGCCACAGATTTTTGATTGGATTTAGGTCTGGACTTTGACTGGGCCATTCTAACACATGAATATGCTTTGATCTAAACTTTTCCATTGTAGCTCTGGCTGTATGTTTAGGGTCGGTGTCCTGCTGGAAGGTGAACCTCCGTCCCAGTCTCAAGTCTTTTGCAGACTCTTAACAGGTTTTCTTCTAAGATTGCCCTGTATTTGGCTCCATCCATCTTCCCATCAACTCTGACCAACTTCCCTGTCCCTGCTGAAGAAAAGCATCCCCACAACATGATATAAGGAAACAAAGGCAGCGCTCTATGGGGAAAAGTCAAAAATATGTCAATATATGTGTTGATATATCAAATTGTATACACTTTGGATTCAATTAAAAAAACAATTTATTGCACTTAGATTATAGCCCAGCAGTATCCATAGGGCTATATATGTTGGTGTAAACAGCAGTAGAAAAAGAATTGTAACTGTACAATTGATCAGAAAAATATAAAAACGTTACCACCATATGATCTTGAAGGAGAGGGGTTAACTGTTCTCGGGAAGTTCACCATTCACTGATGGAAAGAGGTCATCCTGGGGTGTGTGGAGGGCAATCTGGCTACAACCTGAAGGAGTAGGGTGATGGAAAGCCTCCTCCTGCTGTCACAGGGTCGATGGATGTGCAGATAGAAAATGGAGGGGGCTCCCGCCGGCCACAGCGGTGGTCAGAGCTCACCTCGATGATCCCCCAACACAGTGTCAAGTAAGTGCTGGTATATGTTGTATTGTATTCCACTCAATGTGCACTTGCACACCACTGGCCCAACATTTTCTTACTCTGTAACGTCCTTTATTCATGCCCTTTTAGTCTCCCAACATATACGAGCACTTATTTCATGCTGGACCCTATACATTTATATGTGCATGAAACATTGCAGGAAGCTCACCTGCATTTCCAGGGTCCTTCTGATACTTACACATACAGTATCTCACAAAAGTGAGTACACCCCTCACATTTTTGTAAATATTTTATTATATCTTTTTATGTGACAATACTGAAGAAATGACACTTTGCTACAACATAAAGTAGTGAGTGTACAGCTTGTATAACAGTGTAAATTTGCTGTCCCCTCAAAATAACTCAACATACATCCATTAATGTCTAAATCCCTGGCAACAAAAGTGAGTACACCCCTAAGTGAAAATGTCCATATTGGGCCCAATTAGCCATTTTCCCTCCCCGATGTCATGTGACTTGTTAGTGTTACAAGGTTTCAGGTGTGAATGGGGAGCAGGTGTGTTCAATTTGGTGTTATTTTTGGTTCTCTCATACTGATCACTGGAAGTACAACATGGCACCTCATGGCAAAGAACTCTCTGAGGATCTGAAGAAAAGAATAGTTGCTCTACATAAAGATGGCCTAGGCTATAAGAAGATTGCCAAGACCCTGAAGCTGAGCTGAAGCACAGTGGCCAAGACCATACAGCAGTTTAACAGGACAGGTTCCACTCAGAACAGGCCTTGCCATAGTCGACCTAAGAAGTTGAGTGCACGTGCTCAGTGTCATATGCAGAGGTTGTCTTTGGGAAATAGACATATGAGTCCTGCTAGCATTGCTGCAAAGGTTGAAGGGGCAGCCTGTCAGTGCTCAGACCATACACCGCACACTGCATCAAATTTGTCTGCATGGCTGTTGTCCCAGAAGAATATGCACAAGAAAGCCCACAAACAGTTTGCTGAAGACAAGCAGACTAAGGACATGGATTACTGGAACCATGTCCTGTGGTCTGATGAGACCAAGATGAACTCTTTTGGTTCAGATGGTGTCAAGAGTGTGTGGCGACAACCAGGTGGGAAGTACAAAGACAAGTGTGTCTTGCCTACAGTCAAGCATGGTGGTGGGAGTTTTATGGTCTGGGGCTGCATGTGTGCAGCCGGCACTGGGGAGCTACAGTTCATTGAGGGAACCATGAATGCCAACATGTACTGTGACATACTGAAGCAGAGCATGATCCCCTCCCTCTGGAGACTGGGCCGCAGGGCAGTATTCCAACATGATAACGACCCCAAACACACCTCCAAGACGACCACTGCCTTGCTAAAGAAGCTGAGGATAAAAGTGATGGACTGGCAAGCATGTCTCCAGACCTAAACCCTATTGAGCATCTGTGAGGCATCCTCAAACGGAAGGTGGAGGAGCTCAAGGTCTCTAACATCCACCAGCTCCGTGATGTCGTCATGGAGGAGTGGAAGAGGACTCCAGTGGCAACCTGTGAAGCTCTGGTGAACTCCATGCCTAAGATGGTTAAGGCAGTGCTGGAAAATAATGGTGGCCACACAAAATATTGACACTTTGGGCCCAATTTGGACATTTTCACTTAGGGGTGTACTCACTTTTGTTGCCAGCGGTTTAGACATTAATGGCTGTGTGTTGAGTTATTTTGAGGGGACAGCAAATTTACACTGTTATACAAGCTGTACACTCACTACTTTACATAGCAAAGTGTCATTTCTTCAGTGTTGTCACATGAAAAGATAGAATAAAATATTAACAAAAATGTGAGGGGTGTACTCACTTTTGTGAGATACTGTATATATTCTTTTACTATTTTTGCAATATACATACCCAACACTGCAGGAAGTTCACCTATATCTGTCTGGTCTTTCTGATATATACATATACTTTTTTTTACCATCTTTACAGTTCATGATTATGGACAAGGGGAGACCTCTAGGGACACTTGCACTTGTATCTACCACAGCATGTCAGTGCTCTGGTTGTTCCCCTGTTGGGGTTACCTTTTGCTCCACCTCCTTAGCTCCCCTGCTGGATGTTTGTTGCTGCTGCCGCCCGTGGAATCAGCAACTGATAGCCTGGCCCAGCCCATTGGCGAGTATGGGGTCCCACAGCCTGACCCCGATGATTACTCACCTTCCTGCCTATTTGATGCAACATAAACTCAGTCATTTGATTTACTACTTGTATTACAGATTTAGCAAAGCATTTACCCCTGAAGAGTGAGCGCGGTCTCACGAAATGTCGTTGGTTACTACTTATGCTTGCACATTTCTCTGTTGTTTGTATATTGGTATACACTGTTTTACCATGTATGTGGATTGTCTCATGTTCACATTGTATGCAAATTTTATCAGCCTATATTTATTGCTGTTGTGTTTCAGATGCGCAACAATTGTAATAAATAGCCAAAAAAGGGGGGGAGTGTGGGACTTTAAATGAGGCACAATATGTGACTCCATCCCGGGTTCAAGTACATAAAAAGGGAGTGTGGGACTTTAAATTAGGCAATTGACTTGTGGAGGTAGAGTATATAGAAATAATTTTTTATTTGTAACAATAGTATAAAAGTATTTTCATATATATACATGCACAATGGCATAAACATAATGGATACATATACATTAGCTTGGCAACACAAAAACATAAAAGATAGCAAATATTAATAAATGTACTACAAGAGGTTTCATATTGGCAGGCATTGGTAAATCATATGCAAAAGAGCTGCTATAAGATAGGTACACATACACATTGATAATTACATGGTACTCAATGAATTTTGGATGTATAAAAAGTATATATGGGCCAGTAAGTAGGTAATAAGCCAGACTTGTCTAAGCACCCCATGGAAACTTGACGCGTTTCATGGCTACATGCCATTCATCAGGAGTTGGGTACAGAAGTAAACTGTAAATATAAAAAAATATGTAATGTTAGCAAATATATTCTACCCCTTTAGAGGGAGAAAAGACCTCATGGGGAAAGATCTATACTCACAGGTCAGCTGGAGCACTGTGCTTGGCTGGCATCGAGGAGCATGGGACCCCATATGTTTGTTCCGGAGCTGAGGCCAGGAACCCCACCCCAGCCAAGAAAACCTCCACATAGCATGCCCGATTGCTGCAACACATTCCACATGTGTGGGGATGTAACAAAATTGTTAATGTAACAAAATTGTAATAAATCTACATTTTTTTACTTCAAATACGTGTTTTTTTTCTTTGCTGCGCAAAAATCG
Organism: Lithobates septentrionalis; assembly: GCA_037952835.1. Taxonomy (NCBI): domain Eukaryota; kingdom Metazoa; phylum Chordata; class Amphibia; order Anura; family Ranidae; genus Lithobates; species Lithobates septentrionalis. The sequence continues at coordinate 1,915,013 of JBBDGP010002445.1, forward strand.
GGATGGAGGCACCCCTGATTTTCAGAGGCCTCATATAAAGTCCCACTTCTCCCCATAACATACCAATAGGGATGGAAGCATGCATGTATGGACAGCAATTTTTGACACTTGCATTCTTTCCCCTTGTGCATTCATGGGTAAAGATATTAGGGCAGTTTAGTCCTATCATGCTGCATACACACCCGTATGCAGCACACACCCATGCATCCATGGCGCAATAGTTTGGTGAGCGGGCACAGTGGATTGCTGGGTACTGCTGTGGCTAGTCATGCCCCGGGAGTTGCGACGCGCACCGTGGGTCCCCCCTTTCCCTCCATGCTCCCCAGAGTGGGGGGGTCGGGTGGATGTTTCGCTGCGCGTCAACGCCACGCCCCCAGTCCCGGGCGCATGGCGCGGATCCGGTTGATGCCAGGGTGCCGGAGTCTTGGGTGTTGGATGTCATGGACAAGTGAGCGTGGTTGGCGTCATTCGCTGGGCGGTTATCGCCCAGGTTGACGCCTCCCCTCTTCTCCATGCCTACCAACGTGACGCTGTGATGTGCTTTGTGGGCCCCCTCCTCCTCCTCCCCATACTATTGGAGGAGCCCTGGGTGTTCCCCTGCACGCCAACGCCACGCCCCGGAGTCTTGGGTGTTGGATGTCATGGACAAGTGAGCGTGGTTGGCGTCATTCGCTGGGCGGTTATCGCCCAGGTTGACGCCTCCCCTCTTCTCCATGCCTACCAACGTGACGCTGTGATGTGCTTTGTGGGCACCCTCCTCCCCATACTATTGGAGGAGCCCTGGGTGTTCCCCTGCACGCCAACGCCACGCCCCTGGTCTCTGGACATGTGACGTTGATCCGGCCTGCGCCGGCGCGCGGGCACTCTGGGATATACATCCGGCATTGTAGATGAGGGAGGTTGTTTGGCGCCACTCGCCGGGCGGTTATCGCTCGGGTAGACGCCTTCCCTCTCTCCCATATTTGCCGGCGTGACGTTGGTGGCAAACAGTGGTTATGGGGGTATACTTACACTCCCCATTGCACGAACGGGTACTCTCTGGATGGACCGGCGCTCTCTGGGTAGCAGACCTGGTCATTACACACACTTGCAATGCACATATAAGGTAATCCTCATTCACATTATTTCATGATTTCTTCCTTTCTTATTTGCATTATTCATTTCTTTTCTTTACCTTTGCACTCTTTTTTCCCCTACGCTTAGGCACTTTTACATTCATTGTTTTTTCTTTTTTAGTGTAGTGTTTTTCATGTCCTTTTTCACATATCACTTTTCATTCACCCCAGTCACCTACACTTATATAGATTGGAATCTTTGCCTCACCAGTCTAATTTATCACCCGCCTCACACAGTTTTCACATATTTTTTACACACATTTTCACATTTATTCACAGACAATCTCATCAGCTATGCACACATTTGGATTTTGGAATTTGGTCGGGTTCACCTCCCCAGTCACGCCGCATCCTTCAGGGTTTCCCGCCGTCCATCCATTGTTTTTCCGCCTCTGCTCCCGGGGGAGACAATTTGTCCGCATCTCTGCCTAGGCATCCACTGCCGCACCCCACACCCATGCAGAACCTGTAAGTATGGGTGAATATGTATTATTTCCCCGTCTCCCTCTTTTGGTATGATCTACACTATTATTGCTCATCTTTCAATTTCAATTTTACAGACATCCCTATAGCGTCTGCTCCTGAAGAGTGACCAAATAGTCACGAAACGCGTCGAGCTATAGACGCAACAATTATGGATACACATCCAGTTGTTTGAACTAATTATGCTGCTACATTATGTTTACAGTCAGTGACCATTTTTACCCTCACATATGGGATGTCTTACATGAATTGTATTTATGTTTATATATATTATGATCTATTATGTAATTTACTCTAGAAGGGTTGCAGGTTGCTATGTCTATTTGTGCCATTGACATTTTTTATGTATGTTGTAATTATGGAATAAATTTTATAGTACAATATTCCAAGTGTCTTCTTGCTCTCCAGCTGCATGCTTCACACAAAGTCCCAAACTCTTTATTTTTTTCTTGACTGACCATATTTACCTCACTCAAAGTCTCAGGGCAAACCCCATGTATATATGCACTGTGGGGATGGTGTTCTTTGGGTGATGTGATGTGTTGGGTTTACACCAGACATAGCATTTTCTTTGATGGCCAAAAAATTCAATTTTAGTCTCATCAGACCAGAGCACCTTCCTCCATACATTTTGGGAGTCTCCCACATGCCTTTTCGCAAACGCAAAACGTGCAATTTTGTTTTTGCTGAAAGTAATGGCTTTTTTCTGGCCACTCTGCTGTAAAGCCCAACTCTATGGAGCGTACGGCTTATTGTCGTTCTATGTACAGATAGTCCAGTCTCTGCTGTGGAACTCTGCAGCTCCAGGGTCACCTTAGGTCTCTGTGCTGCCTCTCTGATTAATGCCCTCCTTGCCCGGTCTGTGAGTTTTGGTGTGCGGCCGGTTCTTGGCAGGTTTACTGTTGTGCCATGTTCTTTCCATTTGGTTATAATAGATTTGATGGTGCTCCTAGGGATCATCAAAGATTTGGATATTTTTTTATATCCTAACCCTGACTTGTACTTCTCCACAACATTGTCCATCACTTGTTTGGAGAGTTCATTGGTCTTCATGGCAGTGTTTGGTGAGTGGTGCCTCTTGCTTAGGTGTTGCAGCCTCTGGGGCCTTATAAAAAGGTGTGTATATGTAATGACAGATCATGTGACACTTAGATTGCACACAGGTGGACATCATTTCACTAATTATGTGACTTCTGAAGGTAATTGGTTGCACCAGAGCTTTTTATGGGCTATAGGGGGTGAATACATATGAACATGCCAATTATCCGTTTTTTTTATTTCTGAAAAATAGTTTTGTGTATATATTTTTCTAATTTTACTTCACCAACTTAGACTATTGTGTTCTGATCCATCACATATAATTCAGATTAAAAAAACATTGAACTAAAGGCTGTAATGTAACAAAATAGGTAAAAAGCCAAGGGGGGTGAATACTTTTGCAAGGCACTGTATTTTTTTTTTTCCTGCCTTTGGTCCCCCCTTAGCACTTTACTCCAGCCTCCACCAAGAGGTTGACATGATGTATGGGATTATCATTTTTAATACATTTTTTTTCATCTCCTCCCCAACCTCTTTCTTGGTTCTTCCTCTCCCTCTGGGATTTAGGATGTTTTTGAGGTTTTTCGCATTGAATATGATTTTTTTGAAGGGTGATTATGTTGTTGATTTACTTACTTTGGAGAGAAGAATTTGGATCCAGAGGAATCTTCTTACCAAGCGATACGCCGAATCTACTTGTCTTCCTGTATATCATGAAGGATTTATGTTGCTGGGTGTAATCCTTGACTCTGACCTCTCCTTCAGGCCCCACATCCAATCACTGGCTAAATCTTGCTGCCTTAACCTCCGCAACATCTCCAGAATTCGCCCCTTCCTGACTAACGACACCGAAAGCAACTTATTCACTCCTTGGTTATTTCCCGCCTCGACTACTGCATGTTGACCCAGCATCGGCGGAAGATCAGCGCTGTGGGGAGGACCCAGCAGCAGTGGAGAGAAGGTTTCTACACTATGCAGCTATAAGATATGTCCCTGCTGCTACATAGCAAAAAAAAGTCAAATAACTCATCTTTGTCCCCTCATACTTTTCTAGATAGTTTTTGTGCACTGCATGAGATGGGTTATGAGATATAATCCTGTTTCAGAGGTTTTTGAAGGTTAAAATATACACATCTTGTCTAAATGAATCAGTGAGACTTTTACACCTCTGTGAAAACTTGGGATTTAGGCACATTGGCTGTGCAAACACGGTCTTACATTTTACCCCTTCCCTCTGTAAAAGTGCACCAATTAAATATTTAACCTATATTAACACTATATTCCTTGGAGCATAGGCATATCCTGAATTAATTTGTGGATGCTGTATTGTTAAATGCTATGTATTTTAACTTAACCTTCTCCTGGTTGAATCAAGAAGAAATGTTCATGACAAAAAGCAAAATAAAAACATTCTCTAAGAATGTATAATCTCTTATAGCTATATGATACCACTTTTTCTATAAACTTTTCTATAAACTCATCCACTTGGGGCAAGCGATAAGCTTTTAATATGAATATTCTATTTAGCTTCCTGAAGTCATCGCAGAACATCCGGCTTAGGGGTGAATGATATGGGACTTGACCACTCAATGTTAAATCCTTCTATAAACCTAAGGGCTAACATTTTCTGTACCACTTCTGAAATAGCTTCAGGTACCCAATAAGGTTTTAACTTTACTGAGGCTCAGTCACAATGTTACAATAAGTTAGTTTGGCCAAGTAATGCTGAAAAAAACTCTCCCAACTCTTGAAACCTCTAGTACATCTTTTACTGATGATATTTTAGGACCACTTTCTGCTGAGAGAACCTCTCAGTTTTTCCAGGGTTTTATTTGATTTACATGGTATTAGAGGGTTTTTTCTTTCCAGGCTGGTATATCTGGTAGTTGACATTACTGATTTTCTCTGTTCTCATGGGTCCTACCACTTTGCCAGAAATTGGCTCTCTACAGTAGGCACCAAGACTAAGACTCTTGGGTTAAAGATTCTGATTTTAGGAGAGCAGGTATAAACTCTAGCCTGAACCTCTTGGGCTTGCTGCATATGTTCCCAAACCATGGGCATGACTGCCACTATCATACCCTGCATCTGATCAATGTGTTCAATTACACTTTTGTGAGGTGTGGCCTCTTGCTCGTTTTCCAGTCTATATTCAGGAGCCCCTCGGGATGTTTTACTATACAAAAGTTCAAATGGGGAAAGCACTGTAGAGGACTATGGTGTTTTCCTTTTCGAAAACATTAGGCATGATAAGAGGAAAGCCTTGTCTCTTCCATCCTTGTCAACCACTTTATTATAGCATACCTTTGAGGGTTCTATTGAACGTTCAACTAGTCCATCAGTTTGGGGGTGCTACACTGAGGTGTGCAGGTGAGCAATGTTCAACAATAAACACAACTCTTTGTTTACCTAATTTCTTAGGAATAACTTACAGCACAAAATGTGGAACAGCAAGTTTTTTTAAACCTTTGGAGGGTGTTTTTCTGAGAGAGATTCCTTCTGGATACCAGGTAGCATAGTCAAGGATGTCAAATATGTGCTGTTGCCCCCTTGGCAGACTTCAGCAGTGACCCAACCAGATCTATAGCAAAAGGGAACTCGGTTATAGGCAAGGGTAGCAGTGGACTTCAAAAATGTGGTTGTTGTGCATTATTTTGACACTCATGGCGTGATTTACATTAAGGCCCCTTTCACACATATGTGTCCATTTTGACGGACACCGCTTGCTCAGCAGGGATCGATCCGTTGATCCCCGTTGAGCCGGCAAATGAGAGGTCCGTCTCTGCTCACTGTGCAGGGGCGGACCTGTCAGAGCCTCGCTCTCCTCTATGGGGGATCGGATGAAAACGGACCGCCTGTCCGTTTTCATCAAATCTGATCCCCCAGACGGATGGAAAATAGGGTTTCCATATGTTTGCATTTAGCATATCGGATGTCAGCAGACATGTCTCCGCTGACATCCATCGCTCCATAGAGTTACATGAAAAACTGACAGGTGGACCTGAACAGTCCGCATATGTGAAAGAGCCCTATTTCTCAACAGATTTGTAAATATCAACCCTGAAAACTACTGCTCAATTGTCTTTTGTTTTGCCCACCCCTAAATGACCACTAGGGATGAGCTTCGTGTTCGAGTCGAACCCATGTTCGACTCGAACATCGGCTGTTCGACCGTCCGTCGAATTGCGAACGATATGGGCCAAATTCGTGTGGCGCGTCACGGCCCATAATTCACTGCGGCATCGCAGTGCATTGCTGGCTGATGATTGGCCAAGCATGCACTATGACCCGCATGCTTGGCCAATCACAGCGCCGCCTGAACAGAGAGCCGTAATTGGCCAAAGCCAAGGAGGCTTTGGCCAATTATAGCTCAGGGGATTTAGTACACGCCCCACACTATATAAGGCCGCCTGCACGGTGGCCCTGTGTAGTGTGTGTTCCGGTGTGCTGAGAGATAGAGAGAGAGAGAGACAGTGTCATTTCATTTGAGTTAGATAGATTAGGCAGAACAGTCAGTCAGTTAGCTGCACTTACAGTGTATTGTGTATATACATGCATCCCAGGTGTTGCATATTGTGGCAGTAGGACCCTGTGCTACCTGGAAGATTGCTGGTTTACGCCAGATTTTGGAGAGAAAGGCACGCTGATTGCACAGCTGTGTGCTGGGCTATTTAATTGTGACCTGGCTATGGCTCAGGGTTCCACCCAACAGACAGGAAGTCTGTGCATGGGAGTCAGGTGGGCTCCCATTCCTCTGAGAGGAGTCAGAGGCTGCAGGAGGCAGCCAGGGTATGCATGTCTGCAGGAGGCAGACGTACTTGGTGACAGAGCAGCAGGAGTAAGCTAGGAGAGAGCTTCACTCTAGGAAACTCTTTTGGGTCTGAGGAGCAGACCTAAGGCCTAGGCTAAAGGCCGGAATCAGCCGTATGGCAAGAATGTACGCCAGGAGGCTAAAGTATTGAGTGTGCAAGATACAGTAATGGTGGAACCCCCTGCGTGGGCTACTGATGTCTTTGTGAACTTTTCCGTGCTTTTAAATAAAAGTGGGCTACCAGGCCCTTAAAAATACAGTTGTGTACTGGAGTACTCACTGACAACGCACCTACCATTTGAGTCTGATACCCCAATCTTACAAATGGTGGAGATATTGCTTCGGGCAGATTTGGAAGAGTTCCAGATCCTCGCATACCAAAAACAGTGAGTAGCAAGAAACTGTGTTTTGCAGCAATGCTGTGAGGAGCAGCTCATGTGAACCAGTGGAGTCTGCATGTGAAAGTGTGCTGTTTGCAAGTCTTAAAGAGACGGTACGCAAAATTTTCCTGTGTTAAAAGGAACTGTGTTAAAAAGCGTTGTGTGCCTGACTGCAGAGATGGGGCGGTCAAAGCGCAAAAAGGAAGCGATGTTTGCTGAGATGAGAGACAGAACCTTGTGGCTGGAGGGGTTGTTACCGACAGAACAAGCCCCAGACTGGTGCAAGATGCATTTGGCCGCACTGGAGCAAAGGAAAAAGGAAAGCAAGCCGTCCTTTAGTGCAAAGAGTGAGCAGATGGGTGCGGTTGTCCATGGCAACAAAGCAGAAATCCATACAGCTGACTTCATACGGCCTATGCTGCCTTCTGAACATGTTATAGACTTTTTGGATGATTTTGCGATGATTGCTTCCTACAGAGGATGGCCTAAAAGTCGCTGGGTTGAGTTGGTGCAACCTTTTTTGATGGAGGAGTACCAAGAGGTGTACCGCGGGATGTATCATAACCGAGATGACTACGACAATTTCCTAGGAGCAATCCAATCTAGAGAGCGCTGGAAAAGATCAACAGGGAGAAAGTGGTCTCCCATGGCAACCGGAGAAAGTCTGTTTGCAGAAAAGAGGAGCTACAGCGGAGATGTGGCTCAAATTCTAAATGAAGAGGTTTGTGCAAAAGTGTCTGTTGTCACCCCTGGCAACCGTGAAGGAAATTTTGTTCAGCCTGCAGGGGGTGATGGAGAGCACAAGAAATCAATGGTTTCAAGTTATGGCTGCTTGTGTGAAGTGGTCAGCCCAGAGAAGAGAGCACAGTATCCAGCATCCTGCAAGGGGTATGACCATATGTGTAAGTCTGCTGTTACCCCTGGCAACAGAAAACCTGTTTGGCCTGCAGGGGATGTTGGAAAATCCAAGAAGGATGCAAGTGAATACCCTGTGTAGTAACAAAGCCCAGTTTGAAGCTGAACCTGCAGCAAGCTTGAGGACTGGTAAGGACTTGTCTTCAGGCAGTGTATTGTTTAGCAGGAAGACAAGTGGTAAAAATGAAGATATGTTGCTTGCTAATGCAATTAAAAATGTGATATTGCATCCAGAAATGTCAGGGGTGACCACTGAGAAATGTGTGCCGTTGCCCCTAGCAACCATAGCAGGTGTAGCAGAGGTGTCCCTGGAGACCGCCCAGGAGCTCATGGTGTCTGAGCTCAGAGTTTCCCAGGACAACTGTGTCGCCGCACCGACTGACAAGTGTGTTTCACATGAGGTGAAAAGCAATGTACTAAATATCCTACAATATCAAACTGATAATGTGATAACACAGCCTATACAAGGCAGGAAGGTTGATAATGATGATGTTGAAAAGTGTATTACCGACAATGTTGATGGTTTGGTGTCTCCCATGGTAACCACAGGTAGTGCAGCAGAGTTGTCCCAGGAAATCTCAGGAGGACTCCCAGTGTTGGAGCCGACGGGGCTCCCGGACAGCTCTGATACTGCTCAGGTGGAAAATGATGGGAAAATAGCTCAAATGAGGGAGTATGTATTATCACAATCTGATGTGGTTGACAGTGACTGGTGCAGATTGTCTGCTGCTAAACCACTCTGTCCACCTGTGTCTCCATGGGCAGAGGGAGCAGTACTACAGAGTGCTGATGACTGGAGCACAGACAGGATAGACTGGGATAGTCTCGCCATTAAGGTGATAGCGTGGTGGAAAGAAATTTCTGAAGGTAATAGTAGGCTGGACACTATTGCTGCTGTGACAAATGGAGAGGCTGCAAAGCCAGTAGACACAGGTGCGTTGGCTGTTGCAGAACTTAACCCCCTCCAGGCGGAAGGATCGGAAAAGGGCGCATATATAGCAGAAGTTTTGTCCACAGCAAAAGAGATGAGTAATGTTGAGTGTCAGGATGATGGGATAATGGATAGGGACTTGGAAGGGCTCAGTGTTGCTGAAAATGAGACGATGAGTGTGACACATGCATTTAGCGGTGCTCATGGGGAGCCGCAAGTTTTGTCAGTGGCCTCTGAGGTGGAGGTCTCTTTGAGTGTCTCGGCCTCTCAAGCCTTAGCAAATGAGCCCCTCCACGTTGTTAGTAAGGGAAAAGTCCCTAGAGTTCTGTGTTTAGATGTGGCATGTCTAGAAATAACTGAGATGTTGTTGGAATTGGTGAAAACCTTTCCGCTGTATACCTGCATGTATCCACCGCAGATGGGCGACCTGGTACTGCGTAGTACCAATCAGTGGAGACACGTGGTACAGGCGATGTTAAGCAATGTTGATAAAAATTGGTTACTGCAATGTTGGTTACTTTTGCGGAAAGTGGTCTCTCAGTTCTCTGCGAGAGTGCTTCCAGCGACAGTTATGTGCGGAAGGCGTTCAGGGGAACTGCTAGAGGAATCAAAAATGATAGACCTAGTGGAAGTCTCTCCGTATGCTGGTGTGATGAGGTGCATTCCTGTTGGTGCGGTCCGAGGTGCAGCTGAGCAGTGGTTGGTACATGGTGCGTGTGCTGTCTCACCCGCTAGACCTCATGTAAAGGAAGGGCCCGGAAAAGACGCGGCAGTAGTGGGAATTCAATCCATCACTCGCAGGGAGGTGCAGTTTGAGGTACCCGGAGACACTTTGACAGGAAATGACAGTGTTGGTAACTGTAATAAAAAAGTGTATGAGAAGCACTGTAGAGCACTATCGGACAGCTCAGAGGTATTGGTTGAGGTACCAATGGACACAGAAATAGTTAAAGAGATTGGTGTGGAAAAATGTGGCGAAAAATGTGCGTTGGTAGGACAGTCGCTATTGGAGTGTTGGACAACAGGGAGCGATGTGAAACTGCGGGAATGTCCCATAGGGAGTAACTGCTTGCCTGTAGATGGTCCCTCCCTAGACACTGTCCTAGCAAACAAGGTGACAAGAGGTCTTGATGATAATAATATTGAGTTGAATAACCCCTTGTGGAACATTGCTATTGAGGTTAAACAGAAGTATGTGGTGTTGATCTCAGATGATTTGGTTGCCAAGGGTAACCACACAGGGGTCAGTGAACCTGATAAACGGATGTTGTTGGTTAGTGTTGCATCAGGTAGTGAGAGGGGTCAGTCCCTGACAGATTTCATGGAAGTGGGTCCCCAACAGTCCCAGGAGAGTAGGTCTGTGGGAGGAAAAAGGAGGATCCCGTGGCCAGAAGGTGGAGGGGATAGAGAGATTAGTGGGAGCCCACGGTTCAGGAAGAAGTGCTGGTGGAAGCACACCCGGAAGAAGATGTGGGTGGAGTGCCCCTTTAGAGAAAAGGTTGGGCAGATTAGGACTCCTACTGCTGATAGTTGGCACAGAGGTGCCAAGGTGAAGTGCTGGTGGAAACATACCCGGAAAAAGAAATGGGCCTACGCAGCTAATGGCTGGCACAGAGGTGTCCCATTCTTGGTGACGGGTTTATGTGTTCCTTCCTCCTGGCAGTAGGACCCTGTGCTACCTGGAAGATTGCTGGTTTACGCCAGATTTTGGAGAGAAAGGCACGCTGATTGCACAGCTGTGTGCTGGGCTATTTAATTGTGACCTGGCTATGGCTCAGGGTTCCACCCAACAGACAGGAAGTCTGTGTATGGGAGTCAGGTGGGCTCCCATTCCTCTGAGAGGAGTCAGAGGCTGCAGGAGGCAGCCAGGGTATGCATGTCTGCAGGAGGCAGACGTACTTGGTGACAGAGCAGCAGGAGTAAGCTAGGAGAGAGCTTCACTCTAGGAAACTCTTTTGGGTCTGAGGAGCAGACCTAAGGCCTAGGCTAAAGGCCGGAATCAGCCGTATGGCAAGAATGTACGCCAGGAGGCTAAAGTATTGAGTGTGCAAGATACAGTAATGGTGGAACCCCCTGCGTGGGCTACTGATGTCTTTGTGAACTTTTCCGTGCTTTTAAATAAAAGTGGGCTACCAGGCCCTTTAAAAATACAGTTGTGTACTGGAGTACTCACTGACAACGCACCTACCATTTGAGTCTGATACCCTAATCTTACAATATATATATATATATACACTGTATTCAGTTTAGCTAGATCCGTTCCTGTTATCTTCTAGACTATTTACATTTAGTGCAGTGCGTCCTGCTCACAGTGTTCAGCTAGATCCGTTCCTGTTATCTTCTAGACTATTTACATTTAGTGCAGTGCGTCCTGCTCACAGTGTTCAGCTAGATCCGTTCCTGTTATCTTCTAGACTATTTACATTTAGTGCAGTGCGTCCTGCTCACAGTGTTCAGCTAGATCCGTTCCTGTTATCTTCTAGACTATTTACATTTAGTGCAGTGCGTCCTGCTCACAGTGTTTAGCTAGATCCGTTCCTGTTATCTTCTAGACTATTTACATTTAGTGCAGTGCGTCCTGCTCACAGTGTTCAGCTAGATCCGTTCCTGTTATCTTCTAGACTATTTACATTTAGTGCAGTGCGTCCTGCTCACAGTGTTTAGCTAGATCCGTTCCTGTTATCTTCTAGACTATTTACATTTAGTGCAGTGCGTCCTGCTCACAGTGTTCAGCTAGATCCGTTCCTGTTATCTTCTAGACTATTTACATTTAGTGCAGTGCGTCCTGCTCACAGTGTTCAGCTAGATCCGTTCCTGTTATCTTCCTACTGACAGGCAGGCTTGTCTTGTTACAGTATATAAAGCTACCTGAAGAAAATTACTGGTGTTCTATTTGATCCTATTAGTACCACGGTCAGGCAGCTAGACTATTTACATTTAGTACAGTGCGTCCTGCTCACAGTGTTCAGCTAGATCCGTTCCTGTTATCTTCCTACTGACAGGCAGGCTTGTCTGGTTACAGTATATAAAGCTACCTGAATAAAATTACTGGTGTTCTATTTGATCCTATTAGTACCACGGTCAGGCAGCTAGACTATTTACATTTAGTACAGTGCGTCCTGCTCACAGTGTTCAGCTAGATCCGTTCCTGTTATCTTCCTACTGACAGGCAGGCTTGTCTGGTTACAGTATATAAAGCTACCTGAAGAAAATTACTGGTGTTCTATTTGATCCTATTAGTACCACGGTCAGGCAGCTAGACTATTTACATTTAGTACAGTGCGTCCTGTTCACAGTGTTCAGCTAGATCCGTTCCTGTTATCTTCCTACTGACAGGCAGGCTTGTCTGGTTACAGTATATAAAGCTACCTGAAGAAAATTACTGGTGTTCTATCCCAGCTTAGTGCAGCTACAGGCCATTAGTATGTCTGGAAGGCCAAGAAGGAGAGGCAGACAGTCACAAGCCAATAAGAGAGGGCAAGCAGGCTCTGTGTCTAGTGCTGGTCGTGGAGACGGTGCATCCTCATCAGCACGTGGCCATGGGACACGCTTGGCCTTTTTTTCGGCAGCTGGCCGTGTTGAGCCGCAACATGCGGAAGACTTGGTCGAGTGGATGACCAAGCCGTCCTCATCCTCCTCATCCTCTCTCACCCATGCCCAGGGTGCTTTGTCTGGCAAAGCAGCGGCCTCTTCCCTCAGCTCAATGTCATCAGTGACTCCTTCCCTAGCTCCACCATGTCCTCCTGAGGAGTCCCTCGAACTGTTTGACCACAGTGTTGGGTACATGCTCCAGGAGGATGCCCAGCGTTTGGAAGGCTCTGATGATGATACTGAGCTCGATGAAGGCAGTAACATGAGCACGGACAGAGGGGGTGCCCAAGAAGGACAGCAAACTGGCAGTCATGCTCCCCCTGCTGCAGCATACTGCCAGGTTTGCTCCAGTGATGAGGAGGGAGGGGATGATGAGGTCACTGACTCAACGTGGGTGCCTGATAGGAGAGAGGAGGAGGAGGAGGAGGAGGCGGCACATCACCAACGAGGCAGGATGCCCTCCAGGGGCCAGCCTAAGGGCAGCACATTGACTGCATCACACCCCAAAGCTCCACATGTGCAGGGCGCTGCAGTCTCTGCACGTTATTCAAAAAGTTCTTTGGTGTGGGCCTTTTTTGAGACGAGTGCATCAGATCGCACCGCTGCTATTTGCAACATATGTCTCAAGCGTATCTCACGTGGCCAAAACATCTCCCGCTTGGGTACCACATGCTTGACCAGACATATGTTGACCTGCCATGCAGTTCGTTGGCAAGCGTATCTAAAAGACCCACACCAAAGAACAAAGAGGATCTCTCCTTGCTCCTCATCAGCTGAGATTTCCAACCCCACTAGACCTCCAGTCCTCTCTGAGACCTGCAGTGAGAGGAATGAAGGTGTAGAATTAGGTGTGTCACAGCCAAGTACTTGTGGGCAATCTGCTTTTGGTACACCGACGTCAGATTGTACCAGACAAATTTCCCTGCCCCAGCTGCTGCACCGCCGAAAGAAGTTTGCTCCCAGCCATCCACATGCCCAGCGGTTGAATGCTAGCTTGGCAAAATTGCTAGCACTTCAACTGCTGCCTTTTCAGTTGGTAGACTCTGCCCCCTTCCGTGAGTTTGTGGAATGTGCGGTTCCTCAGTGGCAGGTACCCAAACGCCACTTTTTCTCACGGAAGGCGATTCCGGCTCTCTACCGGCATGTGGAAGGCAATGTCCATGCCTCGCTGGACAGGGCAGTCAGCGGTAAGGTGCATATTACCGCTGACTCATGGTCCAGCAGGCATGGACAGGGACGTTACCTAAGTTTCACGGCGCATTGGGTGACTCTGCTGGCAGCTGGGAAGGATGCAGGACGAGGTGCAGTAGTGTTGTAGGTTGTTCCGCCACCACGCCTCCAAAATGCTGATTGTGACACACCTCTCTCCTCCACACCCTCCTCTTCTTCTTCCTCCATGGCCTCTTCCTCGGAACCAGCGGTGCTCCGTAGTCGTTCAAGGGGCTACGCAAGTACGCAGGCCAAAAGATGCCATGCGGTGCTTGAGCTGGTGTGCTTGGGGGACAGGAGCCACACTGGGGCAGAGGTTCTGTCAGCTCTGCAGGGGCAGGTTCAGAGGTGGTTGACGCCACGCCAACTTAAGGCAGGAATGGTGGTTTGCGACAATGGCACCAACCTCCTCTCTGCCCTCCGACAGGGACAAATGACCCATGTGCCCTGTTTGGCTCACGTCCTTAACTTGGTGGTGCAGCGGTTCTTGGGCAGGTACCTGGGCTTACAGGATGTCCTGAGGCAGGCCAGGAAAGTCTGTGTGCATTTCCGCCGGTCATATAATGCCAGTGCTCGGCTGACGGACCTCCAAAAGGAGTTTAACCTGCCCAAGAACCGCCTAATCTGTGACATGCCCACCAGGTGGAACTCAACGTTGGCCATGCTGCAGCGGCTGCACACGCAGCAGAGGGCCATCAATGAGTACCTGTGCGACTATGGCACCAGGACAGGGTCAGGGGAGCTTGGTTTTTTTTCCCCACGCCAGTGGGCCATGATCAGGGATGCATGCACTGTCCTGTCACCATTCGAGGAGGCCACGAGGATGGTGAGCAGTGACAGTGCATGCATCAGTGACACTGTCCCCCTTGTCCACCTGTTGGAGCACACGCTGCGTGGAATAATGGACAGGGCACTTGAGGCAGAACAGAGGCAGGAAGAGGAGGACTTCCTTAGCTCTCAAGGCCCCCTTTATCCAGACAGTGTTCCTGCGTGCCCGCCGATCACACAGGAAGAGGAGGAGGAGGAGGAGGAGGAAGATTGTGTCAGTATGAAGGTGGAGCCTGGCACTCAGCATCAGCAGCAGTCTTTAAGGGATCAGTCCCAAGAAACACATGAACTTGTACGTGGCTGGGAGGAAGTGGCTGCGGACGTTGTCGTCCTTAGTGACCCAGAGGACTCCGGACCGAATGCCTCAGCAAACCTACGCTGCATGGCCTCCCTGATCCTGCAGGGCCTGCGTAAGGATCCTCGTATTCGTGGTATCAAGGAGAAGGACCAATACTGGCTGGCAACCCTCCTTGATCCACGTTACAAGGGTAAGGTTGCGGACCTTATCTTGCCATCGCAGAGGGAGCAGAGGATGAAACATCTTCGGGAGGCCTTGCAGAAAGGTCTGTGCAATGCGTTCCCAGAGACTGGGAGGTTACAAACTCCTGTTTCTGGACAACGTGTTGCTGAGGCTTCGGTCAGTCAAAGAAGGAGCGGTGGAGAAGGTGGCCGTCTGACCGATGCGTTCAGACAATTTTTTGGTCCGCAGCCCCAAGGTATGATCGGTTCCAGCAACCATGGCCAGCGTCTGTTTTACATGGTGCAGGAATACCTAGGGGCAAGATCAGACTTGGACACCTTTCCCACCGAAAATCCTCTGGGTTACTGGGTCTTGAGGATGGATCACTGGCCAGAGCTTGCACAGTATGCAATTGAGCTACTGGCCTGTCCTGCATCCAGCGTTCTTTCGGAACGCACATTCAGTGCTGCTGGAGGCGTGGTAACCGATCACAGGGTGCGTCTGTCCACCGACTCGGTCGATCGGCTGACCTTCATAAAAATGAATCAGTCTTGGATCACCACCAGCTACCAAGCACCTGATGCTGATGTAACCGAATAAATTTTTTTTGAAATCTCAGATCCCTTCAAAGACTGCCTATGTTGATGCTGAGTGACTATCCCTGAGTAATTATCCTCTTCCTCCTCAATCATCACGCTGATAGCTTGTAAGAACATTTTTGGTTCTGGGCGCCACCACCAGTGCCTAAGGCACAATTTTTCTGCCCCTGTCTAACAGGGGCGTGTAATTACAATTTTTGATGCAATACTTTGCAGCAGGGCTCGTTCCTGCATTCCAACTAGAGTGTCTGTGAGGGGTTGCAGTGTTGTGGCACCAGCACCAGTGCCTAAGGCCCAATTTTTCTGCCCCTGTCTAACAGGGGCGTGTAATTACAATTTTTGATGCAATACTTTGCAGCAGGGCTCGTTCCTGCATTCCAACTAGAGTGTCTGTGAGGGGTTGCAGTGTTGTGGCACCAGCACCAGTGCCTAAGGCCTAATTTTTCAGCTCCTGTTCAACAGGGGCATGTAATTACAATTCTTGATCTAATATTTCACAGCAGGGCCCTGTGAGGGCTTACAGTGTTGTGGCCACAGCAACACCTAAGGCCCAAATTTCTGCTGAGTATATAGGGCAGGACCCTACTTTCAAACATCTAACTTACAAACGACTCCTACTTGCAAACGGAAGGAGACAACAGGAAGTGAGATGAAATCTACCCCTAGGAAGGGAAATTCTCTCCTGTAAGAGTTAATATGGGAAAACAATTTCTCCTTTCCACTGATGCTTTCCAATCCTTGTTCCACAAAAAAACCCAAATTTTCAAAAAACATTTTTCATTGGGACAAAAAGTGAGGTGAAATCTTCTGAAGAGGAGGAAAGACAGCAAAACAAATGTCACAGGGGTGATAACCCTTCCCTATGTTTTCCAAAAAGCTTAAAAAAGATTTTTTGGCTGGAGCTAAACACGTTAAAAATTTACCCGTTCAAAATTACAAAGAGATTCTACTTAAAGTGGTGTTTCACCAAAAAAAAAAAAATTAGATGTCAGCAGCTGCAAATACTGCAGCTGCTGACTTTTAAAATAAGGACACTTACCTGTCCCGGGGTCCAGCGATGTCGGCACCCGAGACCGAGCCGTCCCTCGATCCTCGGGTGCTGCCGCCGCCATTCACACTGAGGGAATCAGGAAGCGAAGCGTTGCCGCTTCACTGCCCGGTTCCCTACTGCGCATGCGCGAGTCGCGCTGCGCGTCTTCACTGGTCCCCGTTGTGTTGTGGGAACTGTGTATTTCCCACAACACAACGGGGGTGGGCGGGGAGTCTGCGGCTAGCTGCGGCTAGCTGTACCCGGAAGTGGGTGCAGATACCTGTATTATACAGGTATCTGCACCCCCCTCCCCCCTGAAAGGTGCCAATTGTGACACCGGAGGGGGGGAGGAATCCGATGAGCGGAAGTTCCACTTTAGGGTGGAACTCCGCTTTAACAACAAACCTACAGTCCCTGTCTTGTTTGCACTGCCTGTATACTGCTGTTCAGAGTATATAGGGCCTGGTGGCCCCACACCTTTCCTTATTTTAATTTGGGTGTGGGGTTCCCCTTAATATCCATACAAGACCCAAAGGGCCTGGTAATGGACTGGGGGGTACCCATGCCGTTTGTCTCACTGATTTTCATCCATATTGCCATGACCCGACATGACATTAAACCCGCAAGCAGTTTTAAATGAGATTTTTTCCTTTAAAAATGTCATTTGGTGCAGGGACTGTTCTAAACACGGGAAACACGCGTCACTTTACAGGCATACTATAGACACCCCATAGGTACGATATTTAAAGGAATATTTCACTTTTTTTTTTTTTTACTTTAAGCATAATTAAAATCACTGCTCCCGAAAAAACGGCCGTTTTTAAAAGTTTTTTTTGCATTGATACATGTCCCCTGGGGTAGGACCCGGGTCCCCAAACCCTTTTTAGGACAATACCATGCAAATTAGCCTTTAAAATGAGCACTTTTGATTTCGAACGTTCGAGTCCCATAGACGTCAATGGGGTTCTAACGTTCGTGCGAACTTTCGGTCCGTTCGCAGGTTCTGGTGCGAACCGAACCGGGGGGTGTTCGGCTCATCCCTAATGACCACCCACTACATGAATGTGCCAGATCAAATACTATCTTTGAGTGAGACTGGAGGCCCACCAGAAGCTCCACAAATTGTCTTCCGTTTCTTCTTTACAAGATACAGAAAATCATGATATACTGCAAAATAACAAAATTGGCATTACGCAACTGTGAGGTCCCAAAATCTTCCCTGGCCACTGGTTTATCCATTATTTCCAGCATGAGGCTGTTTCTCTGACCAATCATGAATGCTAGTGAGAAGTTGTCAGGTACCTTCATATACATTTTAAGATTTGGTTACCTGTTTTTCCCCACAGTTCAAAAAATGTAGGAAAAAAATTACAGCCCAGTATTATTACACTGCGTGGCAATTTTTTAATCACACCCATTTTATGAATTACTGTTCTACTAGGCATCTCCACTGAGAGCACTGCACTAGTATAGTCTTTAGAATTGCCATGTATACAAAGTACTCCCATTCAGTTGGAGCCAAGTATGGCATAGTCAAATGAGACTGGCATGAACCAATATGTCAAGACTTCTGGAGACTAATAATGCTTCCATCAGGTGTCTTTCTAATGTAACAGGTCATATTTGCCTTCCAGTGTTAGTGTGTAGATGTATTGTCACAGAAGGCTTGGGAAATGGTGACATACGCCTCTCTAGGTCACATTCCATATCCATAGGCTCCATGAGGCAATTGGCAGCCACATGTCCCAGTCCCTGACACCACCAGCACTGAATATGCCATGTTTAGGATAGGAGGCTGTTAAAATCTAGCACCCATGGGTGTCTCCACAACCTGATTAAGAGCCTGCTAGGGTTGGAGAATTAATTGTTTCTAGGTCTCTATAAAGCCTCCAAACTTGAGGACCCAAATCAAGACTAACTATGCCCTGAGAAAACCAACAAGTTTTTTTTCCCTTTACAAGACACATATTCTGGAGGTCCTCATCTGTATGAGTGAGAACCCTAGGTGACACATTTTATGATCCTGCGATCCAGTCTTACAGCAAAACTGCCATTTTTTTTACCATGATTAAAAAACCTGAAATCCAACGAATGAAGGGGGCAGGCCAGGAACCGTAATGCCACGTACACAAAGTCGGACTCTCCGACAAGAAATGTTCAATGTGAGCTTGTTGTCGGAAAGTTCGACCGCGTGTATGCTCCATCGAACATTTGCTGTTGGAATTTCCGCACAGCTGAGAGCAGGTTCTCAAATTTTCTGCCAACTTCACTTTGTTGTCGAAAATTCAGAGCGTGTGTACACAAGTCCTCGCACCAAAGTCCGCGCATGCTCGGAATCAAGTACGAGACAGAAGTGCTCGGTCTTGTAAAACTAGCGTTCGTAACGCTGCAAATTTTTAAATCTTTCAATGCAGCGCATTCTCTTCTTCTTTATAATGCTAGAATAAGCAAGTTGCTTTGCTGCTGATATTCACACAGAGTTCTGACAAACAGATTTTTTATTATTTCTTGTGAACTCCTGAATAATCTTTGTTTTTTGTTTTTTTTCTCAAGATCTCCATAATAATCTGGGGGGAGATTCCAGCCATGAACTCTGGGGGGAGATTCCAGTCATGAACTTAATATCCTGAAGACTTCTCCCCGTCACCAAGTACTGCAAGGTGGCGATGAGCCTCTGCTCGGGAGTGATGGCTTGCCGCATGCAGGTGTCCTGCTTTGTAATATAAGGAGACAGCAAAGCCAACAGTCAGTAAAAAACGGGGTCCGTCATCCGTCATCCGGAGATAAAATCATCAGGATTATTCTCCTGGATCTCCCACAGCAAAGGCATGTGCGAGAATTGGTCACGCTGGATCAACCAATTCTTCGTCCATGAACTCCTCCCCGCCCTGTTCATGGACTGGACTTGGGTCAAAGTATGAACTCCAACACCAAGCCCAAGCACAGCAGAAATTCTACGACTAGTACGTACCCGTAACATGGCTTGAAAACGGTCGGCTGGTCAGAACGAACTAACAGAATGCACTGAAAATCAGAAAGAACCTGAGAAAAACGAGCTGAAAATCAGAAACGAGTGGACAAGAACACACTAAAACACAGAAGTGAACTATAAATAGAACGCACTGAAAAACAGAAACAAACTGACAACACGCACTGAAGAACACATACGAACCCACAAGCACAAGCTAAAAAGCAGAAACAAACTGAAAAGCACAAGGCTGAAAAGCGCCAATCGTCTCTCACCAAACTTCTACTAACACAAGATAAACACGAGATTAGCAGAAGGAGCCCAAAGGGTGGTGCACTGGCTATCGAACTTCCTTTTTATAGTCCCGTAGTACGTGTTGTACGTCACCGCGTTCTCACGTTTGGAATTTTGAGCCAACATTTGTGTGACCGTGTGTATGCAAGACAAGTTTGAGCCAACATCCTTCAGAAAAAAATCCACGGTTTTGTTGTCGGAAATTCCGATCGTGTGTATGCGGCATAAGACTAAGGAGGCAATGATTATGCTGAACATCCTCCAGCCAAGAAAAGAGCCAGGCTCTGTTTAACTTGCTGCAACTTTAAATGCACATTGTGAGAAGCTCACTGTGTGCAGTGATATCAAGGAAAGGAATTACAGTACAGGAGAGGAGCCTGTACAACTGTGCAAGACTGAAGGGAAGGCCGGAGTTCAGCTTTAAGTACATTTCTGTATTTCTTGGAGATGGGATCTTTCATAAAAAAGAAGACCATTCACTTTTCTATGCTGAGTATTTTTAACAATGAGCCAGACTGACACTATTTTATGGCAAGGCTCTTAGCAGTGAATAATTTAGCCCAAACTCATTACTTTATAAACAGAACTAAAAATGTTTCAGCTACACTATGTATTCTCCCTGGCAGCTCTCTTACCATGGCAGCAGAAACGATCATCTTACTTTTCTAATTTTCATGTCAGAATGACATTTTACCCTCCTTATTTCACCCTCTTTGAGCTTACACAGGAAGTGTAACTAAGACGCAACTCTGAAGATCAACTGGTAATTTTCGCACCTATTGAACTGGTTTCAATGATTTCAACAGAGCAAAGGGGGCAAATAAGTGTGGTTCATTGTTAGGGTTGACATACAATGAACATGAGGCTACAAATGTTGCCCAAGGGGAAAAAAATGAGACAGTATCCATGACAGAATGGACACTGACGATCAAAACATGATGGCAAGTTCCACCCCTTACAAATTTAGCTTGTACTTAGATTGGGTAAAGAAGTCTCCCTGAGTAATAGTCAAAGTATATCTAAACAAAAAAAATTAAAATGTTATCATTTACAGCTTACCAGTCCTTGGATAGGGTGGCTGTCTTAGGTTTCTTCTTTTTTTTGCCTTTTTTCCACTTGTTGACCCTGCCAGTAACAACTATGGTTGCTACAAAGGCTGGATTAAATCATGTCTGCCCCTGTTCATCTTCATTACATGGGGATGTGGAGATTAGTAGTTTAAAGTGGTTGTTAACCCACTTATTGTTACTACAATCCTCTCTGTTATAATAAATGCTGTGCCCCACTGTATGTGTTTTCTAAAAAGTCCGCCGAAAAATACCTTATTTTATAGCGCAGATTGGCAGTCACGTGACAGGCCGCCTCTCTCCCTTCCAGGTCTGGCAGCAAAGCGTGCGGAGCCTAGAAACCCCCGCTGATGTCAGTTGGGAGGAGGAGAGGAGAAGAGGGGAGAGACGGCCGGTCACATGACCGCCGATTGGCGCTACAAAATGCTGCGGATGATGGAGGCACGTAAACTGACCACGGTGTCAGGGCTCAGCAGCCATGATACTCCGTGGTCAGTTTACAAAGGGGAGAGTATAGCCAGGCAGGATCAGCCAGGTATTTCAGGTGTTACAGGGGGCCAAATGCCTTAGGATCCATTTTTTTTTAGGGTTAACAAACACTTTAAAAGACAAAAGATAAAAAAATGTTTTGTTCTTCCAGTTTAACTTACATGAAGTGACAAGGATGCTCCATTTCTTGCAAGATCAGCAGATATTTTTTGTATTTGCTGAAAATGCTCTTAGCCAGAAAAAAAAAGAAAAACAAATGCAGCAACCATATCTATGGGCTCATGCACTACATAATATTACATTTCTGTTTATGGGTTTACTTATTCTTTAACATTAAGCATTCCACCAATTTTCTAGCGCCAATGTATGCCTGTTTCCAGCCATTTTGTCACACAGCCTTCACGCTTTGTCCTATCTCTTGTCAGTCTTGTCCCCTGTCTTATTCCTTTTACATGTCCACGTCTCTTGATTCCTTTGGTCCTGTGTTGTCAGTTAATAATAATTAAAAATTAGTTATGTCCTTGTCTTCACCTTCCCCTATGCTCTATGGTGACTAGAAGTCCATTGCTGTTCATAACTGTCACATATACTGTACATACACTATATTGCCAAAAGTATTGGGATGCCTGCCTTTACACGCACATGAATTTTAATCACATCCCAGTCTTAGTCTGTAGAGTGCAATATTGAGTTGGCCCACCCTTTGCAGCTATAACAACTTCAACTCTTCTAGGAAGGCTGTCCACAATGTTTAAGAGTGTGTCTATGGAAATGTGTGACCATTCTTCCAGAAGTGCATTTGTGAGGTCAGACACTGATGTAGACAAGAAGGCCTGGCTCGCAGTCTCTGCTCTAATTCATCCCAAAGGTGTTCTATCAGGTTGAGGTCAGGACTCTGTGCAGGCCAGTCAAATTCCCCCACCCCAAACTCACTCATCCATGTCTTTATGGACTTTGTTTGTGCACTGGTGCACAGTCATGTTGGAACTAAGGGGCCAAGGCCAACCCCTGAAAAACAACCCCACAACATAACCCCCCCCCCCCCCCACCACCAAATGATTTGGACCAGTGCACAAAGCAAGGTCCATAAAGACATGGATGAGCGGGTTTGGGGTGGAGGAACTTGACTGGCCTGCACAGAGTCCTAATCTCAACCCAATAGAACACCTTTGTGATGCATTAGTACAGTGACTGCAAGCCAGGCCTTCTCGTCCACATCAGTGCCTGACCTCACAAATTCGCTTCTGGAAGAATTGGTCTAACATTCCCATAGACACTGCTAAACCTTGTGGACAGCCTTCCCAGAAGAGTTGAAAATGTTATAGCTGCAAAGGGTGGGCCAACTAAATATTGAACCCTACAGACTAAAGCCTCGTACACACAATCGGATTTTCCGCAGACAAAACCTCAGACTTTTGTCCAAAGGAGTGTGCCTGGATTTTGTCTTGCATACAAATGGCAAGGAATTGTCGGCCAACAAACACGAACGTAGTGACGTACTACATGTTTTTTTCAGATCTTTTGCGCCACCCTTTGAGCTTCTTCTGCTAATTTCGTGTTAGTAGAAGTTTGGCAAGTGTTGATTCGCGCTTTTCATTTAGCGCTTTTCAGTTTCTGAACGGCGGTTCGTCAACCAGACATGTTGCGGAATCGGAGTAGATAACGTGTTATTTATTATTGACCTTGGAGTTATTGCTCTGACCCAAGTCCAGTCCAGGAACAAGAGGAGAAGGAGGAGTTCTTGGACCAAAAAGTGGTTGCTTTATTAATTGTAACCAATTATCTCATATGCCTTTGCTGCGGGAGCTCCAGGAGAATAATCCGGATGAATTTCGGAATTATCTCTGGATGACGGACCCCTGCTTTCACCAACTCTTGGCATTGTTGACCCCCTATATTAAGAAGCAGGACACATGCATGAGGCTTTTATTCTATTTTTTGGTTGAATAATAATGATTTGATTTGTTATATTTTCTATATTTTTGGATGCATACTGTAGAATGCAATTTTTGGTTAGGTTCTATTGGCAGATAGCATGTCTAATTTTATTTGTTTTATTTTTTTAATGCACAATAAAAAAATTGTGTAGAATAATACTTGGCTATGTGTTTTACTTCAAATGACATTTTGGGAGTAGGCAGGTACATTTAAAAAAACACAATGTAAAATTGACAAGGGGCACCAACATAGTTGTATCTTTGTTTTAAAAAACTAGGGTGTTGTGGTAACTTGCTAAAAAAAAACCCATAATATTCTTGATATCACTAGAAAAACAAAGCCTTTGAAAATTCATTTGCAATAACTCCATCAGTATCACCAGCAAAGCAGCTTCATTATTATCCCATTAAAAAAGAAGAGAATTGTGCGCTGCATTTCGAGATTTCATAATTTGCCACGTCCCGAATGTCAATTCTCCATTACAAACGCTGGTTTACAAGACCGACCGCTTCGAGCTTGTCCTTGCTTCCGAGCATGCGTGTTTGTACTTTGGACTTTTGTCCGACGGACTTGTGTACACACGCTCGGAAAATCCAACAACACACATTTGTCCGCGTAAAATTTTAAAACCTGCCATCCAACATTTGTCCGTGGAAAATCCGACAACAATTGTCCGATGGAGCGTACAATTGGTCAGATTTTCCACCAACAGCCTGACATCACATATTTCCCATCAAAAAATCAGATCGTGTGTACGCGACTTTAGACTGGGATGTCATTAAAGTCCATGTGTGTAAAGGCAGACGTCTTGGTATATTTTGGTAGTGTAGTGTATATACATATACAATACATACAAACCATGAATCAGTCTATAGCTGCAGTGGAAATAGCAGCATTTCCCAACCTATTTAACATGAAGAAGCCCCTGAAATAATGATGTTCAGGTCTGTGGTGGCTAGTGTTTTTTTGGGGGGGTGGTGGCAAACAATCTAGCCCCCCCCCCCGCCGTTCCCAATCAGTCAGGCCGGATGTGCCCCTAATAGACAGGCCGCCAATTGTTCAGGTCTCAGGGAACCCCAGCTAATCATCACTGTTTAGCTATTTTTTTATTAGCATTAACACTAAGCTGTAATTTAAAGAATAAATATTAGAATGGAAATTGGCAATCATAGCATAGGGCCCGGGGCTGTTTATTACAAAAAAAATATTTTTTTAATAATAATTACATTAACTGAATAATAGAAACATCCAGAAAATAAATGCAAAAAATGAAACCTGCAGTGTTCCTTAACACTGGCAGCCAGTTGAAAAATGCCTGCTTACCATTATGGTAAAACGATCAGCTCCCCCTTACATTGGTGGTCAATAAAGTGGCCTTTTAAATTAATGATTAGTATAGTGCCACCAGGGGCATTGCTAGGTGGCAAAAAGACCTGGGGCTTCAGCCCGAAGTCCAAGGCCGGCATGGGGGGGGGGGCCTCTAGTGGCGCTGGGTTTTTTGGTTGGGCGGAGGGGTTGTGTGGCGTGGGGTACGCTGACTTGCTGGTTGCTGCCTGGCTTACCAGTGCCCATCAATGCTGACCACTAAACTGACCTACCTACCTCACATACACTGACCTACCTGACATACACACACTGACCTACCTAACTGACATACACTGACCTACATACACTGACCTACCTGACATACACTGACCTACATACTCTGACCTACCTGACCCACACTGACCTACCTGACCCACATACACTGACCTACCTGACCCACATACACTGACCTACCTGACATGCACTGACCTACCTGACATGCACTGACCTACATACACTGACCTACCTGACATGCACTGACCTACCTGACATACACTGACCTACATACACTGACCTACCTGACATGCACTGACCTACCTGACATGCACTGACCTACATACACTGACCTACCTGACATGCACTGACCTACCTGACATACACTGACCTACATACACTGACCTACCTGACATGCACTGACCTACCTGACATACACTGACCTACCTGACATACATACACTGACCTACCTGACATTCACTGACCTACATACACTGACCTACCTGATACACACTGACCTACCTGACATACACTGACCTACATACACTGACCTACCTGACCCACACTGACCTACCTGACATACACTGACCTACCTGACCCACACTGACCTACATACGCTGACCTACCTAATACAAACTGACCTACCTGACCCACATTAACCTACCTGACATACACTGACCTACCTGACATACACTGACCTACACTGACCTACCTGACCCACACTGACCTATCTGACCCACACTGACCTACCTGACATACACTGACCTACCTGACCCACACTGGCCTACCTGATATACACTGACCTACATACACTGACTTACCTGACATACACTGACCTACCTGACCCACACTGACCTACATACACTGACCCACACACACTGACCTACCTGACCCACACTGACCTACATACACTGACCTACATACACTGACCTACCTGACATACACTGACCTACATACTCTGACCTACCTGACCCACACTGACCTACCTGACCCACATACACTGACCTACCTGACATGCACTGACCTACCTGACATGCACTGACCATACATACACTGACCTACCTGACATGCACTGACCTACCTGACATACATACACTGACCTACCTGACATTCACTGACCTACATACACTGACCTACCTGACATACACTGACCTACCTGACCCACACTGACCTACATACACTGACCTACCTAATACAAACTGACCTACCTTTCCCACACTAACCTACCTGACATACACTGACCTACCTGACATACACTGATCTACACTGACCTACCTGACCCACACTGACCTATCTGACCCACACTGACCTATCTGACCCACACTGACCTACCTGACTCACACTGACCTACACTGAGCTACCTGACCCACACTGACCTACCTGACATACACTGACCTACCTGACCCACACTGACCTACACTGAGCTACCTGACCCACACTGACCTACCTGACATACACTGACCTACATTCACTGACTTACCTGACATACACTGACCTACCTGACCCACACTGACCTACATACACTGACCCACACACACTGACCTACCTGACCCACACTGACCTACATACACTGACCTACATACACTGACCTACCTGACATACACTGACCTACATACTCTGACCTACCTGACCCACACTGACCTCCCTGACCCACATACACTGACCTACCTGACATGCACTGACCTACCTAACATGCACTGACCTACATACACTGACCTACCTGACATGCACTGACCTACCTGACATACACTGACCTACATACACTGACCTACCTGACATGCACTGACCTACCTGACCTACCTGACCCACACTGACCTGCCTGACCCACACTGACCTACCTGACCCACCTGACATACACTGACCTACCTGACATACACTGACCTACCTGACCCACACTGACCTACATACACTGACCTACCTAATACAAACTGACCTACCTGACCCACACTAACCTACCTGACATACACTGACCTACCTGACATACACTGACATACACTGACCTACCTGACCCACACGACCCACACTGACCTACCTGACATACACTGACCTACCTGACCTACACTGACCTACACTGAGCTACCTGACCCACACTGACATACACTGACCTACCTGACATACACTGACCTACCTGACCCACACTGACCTACATACACTGACCCACACACACTGACCTACCTGACCCACACTGACCTACATACACTGACCTACATACACTGACCTACCTGACATACACTGACCTACAAACTCTGACCTACCTGACCCACACTGACCTACCTGACCCACATACACTGACCTACCTGACATGCAGTGACCTACCTGACATGCACTGACCTACATACACTGACTTACCTGACATGCACTGACCTACATACACTGACCTACCTGACATGCACTGACCTACCTGACATACACTGACCTACCTGACATACATACACTGACCTACCTGACATTCACTGACCTACATACACTGACCTACCTGATACACACTGACCTACCTGACATACACTGACCTACATACACTGACCTACCTGACACACACTGACCTACCTGACCTACACTGACCTACCTGACCCACACTGACCTGCCTGACCCACACTGACCTACCTGACCCACCTGACCCACCTGACATACACTGACCTACCTGACATACACTGACCTACCTGACCCACACTGACCTACATACACTGACCTACCTAATACAAACTGACCTACCTGACCCACACTAACCTACCTGACATACACTGACCTACCTAACATACACTGATCTACACTGACCTACCTGACCCACACTGACCTATCTGACCCACACTGACCTACCTGACATTCACTGACCTACCTGACCCACACTGACCTACACTGAGCTACCTGACCCACACTGACCTACCTGACATACACTGACCTACCTGATCCACACTGACCTACACTGAGCTACCTGACCCACACTGACCTACCTGACATACACTGACCTACATACACTGACTTACCTGACATACACTGACCTACCTGACCCACACTGACCTACATACACTGACCCACACACACTGACCTACCTGACCCACACTGACCTACATACACTGACCTACATACACTAACCTACCTGACATACACTGACCTACATACTCTGACCTACCTGACCCACACTGACCTACCTGACCCACATACACTGACCTACCTGACATTCACTGACCTACCTAACATGCACTGACCTACATACAGTGACCTACCTGACATACACTGACCTTTATACACTGACCTACCTGACATGCACTGACCTACCTGACATACACTGACCTACCTGACATACATACACTGACCTGCCTGACATTCACTGACCTACATACACTGACCTACCTGATACACACTGACCTACCTGACATACACTGACCTACATACACTGACCTACCTGACACACACTGACCTACCTGACCTACACTGACCTACCTGACCCACACTGACCTACCTGACCCACCTGACATATACTGACCTACCTGATATACACTGACCTACCTGACCCACACTGACCTACATACACTGACCTACCTAATACAAACTGACCTACCTGACCCACACTAACCTACCTGACATACACTGACCTACCTGACATACACTGACCTACACTGACCTAACTGACCCACACTGACCTATCTGACCCACACTGACCTACCTGACATACACTGACCTACCTGACCCACACTGACCTACACTGAGCTACCTGACCCACACTGACCTACCTGACATATACTGACCTACATACACTGACCTACCTGACATACACTGACCTACCTGACCCACACACACTGACCTACCTGACCCACACACACTGACCTATCTGACCCACACTGACCTACCTGACCCACACTGACTTACCTGATCCACACTGACCTACATACACTGACCTACCTGATATACATACACTGACCTGGTACCTGACATACACACACTGACTGACCTACCTGACCAGAAGGAGACAGACTTCATGTGTCCAGGTCCTGCAGCAGCAGCTCAGCCATGGTGCTGGTGTGTGGGGCAGCCAGAGGAGAGGAGGAGAGCCGCCCGCCCAAGCGCCGATCGATGTCGCAAATTCTAATTGCCGCCTTCTTCCTCTTCCAGTCACAGCACACTGGGAGAGGACTGATAGGTGGAGTGCAGGTGCGGGGAGGTGCTGGGGATGCTGCTCAGGGTGGCGGTGTCTTCTCTCCCTCCTGGGCTCTTCCCGGCTGCCCAGGTATCCCCATCCCTGTTGCTTTGCACTCCACGCCGCCACCGGAGGGATGCTCCAGTCCAGAAGTCCCATGAGCACTAGCCCCATGAGCAGGACTGGCCCAAGACATTGTGCTGACTGGGACCAGAAATAAAATGCTCCCCTCCACAAAAAAAAGAAAACAAAAAAACAGCACGCCCACCAAAAGGCCCACACATCTATTATTTTATATCATGACAATTAAAACTAAAATTAAATTTATCAGGAAGTCAGATATTCAACAGAACGCATCAGCTCCTTGAGGCGATTCAGTTTGCATTTGCAGCGCTTTACAAATCATTCATTCATTCATTCATTCATTCATGCAACAGTGGTGGTGGGGTTCAGTCAGAGGCAGGGGTGGTGGGGGAGGGGTTCAGACAAAGGCAGATGTGGTGGTGGGTTTAGACACAGGCAGGGGTGGCAGAGGGTTAGACACAGGCAGGGGTGGCAGAGGGTTAGACACAGGCAGGGGTGGTGGGGGAGTTAGACACAGGCAGGGGTGGTGGGGGGGTTGGACACAGGCAGGGGTGGTGGGGGGGTTGGACACAGGCAGGGGTAGAGGAGGAGGGTTAGACAGACACAGGCAGGGGAGGTGGGGCGAGTTAGACACAGGCAGGGGTGGTGAGGGGGGTTAGACACAGGCAGGGGTGGTAAACACAGGCAGGGGTGGTGAGGGGGGTTAGACACAGGAAGGGCTGGTGAGGGGGGCTAGACACAGACAGGGGTGGTGGGGGGGTTAGACACAGGAAGGGCTGGTGAGGGGGGTTAGACACAAGAAGGGCTGGTGAGGGGGGTTAGACACAAGAAGGGGTGGTGAGGGGGGTTAGACACAGGCAGGGGTGGTGAGGGGGGGTTAGACACATTAAGGACTGGTGAGGGGGGTTAGACACAGGCAGGGGTGGTGAGGGGGGTTAGAAACAGGCAGGGCTGGTGAGGGGGGTTAGACACAGGCAGGGCTGGTGAGGGGGGTTAGACACAGGCAGGGGTGGTGAGGGGGTTAGACACAGGCAGGGGTGGTGAGGGGGTTAGACACAGGCAGGGGTGGTGGGGGGGTTGGACACAGGCAGGGGTAGAGGAGGAGGGTTAGACAGACACAGGCAGGGGAGGCGGGGCGGGTTAGACACAGGCAGGGCTGGTGGAGATGAGATCAATGGCACTGACACTTACTTTCTCTCAGTGTCAGCCGCGCCTCCAGTGATCCCTCTTTCATCATGAGGTCTCAGTGCACAGCAGGAAGCTCCTCCCCTTCATGCTGTTAGCCGTCAGCTGACTTTCTCTTGTCGTCCCGACATGTCAGCAGCAATAGGTGGGAGCCGCGGAAAGGATGGGCGGCGGTCCGTGTGCGGGTATAGCAGTGAGTGCTCTGCCATCACCTCTAAAAGCAGCGGCGCCGCCCAGGCCACCCTCACAGTGGGATAAGAAGCGGAGCAATCAGCGGGAGTTCCGCCACCGTCTTCTTAGGCATCAATGTGCTGCCCCTCAGAACCTGCCGCTCGGGTCCCATGGTAGGGCCGGCCCTGCCCATGAGCACTAGCGTGGAGGAGGAGGAAGTGCAATCCTCCTCCGCTTTGAATGCTGGGCAGTGTGGGCACAGTGGGCAGTGACGTCACTGGTTGCTAGCCGCTAGGCAGCTATAGCAACCAGTGACCAAGAGTAGAGTTAGGCGGGGGTGGAGCTGGAGCCGGAGCCAGCGCTACCATGGCTCAGTCCGCCCCTGTTCCCTGCATTCTAGGACCGGGACAAGAGACTCGGGGCTATTAGCCCCAGGCTCGGGGCTGTAGCCCCAATAGCCACCCCCTGACGACGCCTCTGAGTGCCACCTTTTATTGCTGGTGAGTGGGAAAGGCCTTATTATGCTGGTGGTCATTGCTGCTAACATTGATGTTCAGGGGTAAGACTGAACCTTATATTGGTGGTCAGGGATAGGAATGCTACTTACATTGGTGGTCAGGGGTAAGAGTGCCCCTTATATCAGGGACGTGCGGTGAGTTCAGTGGCTGGTGACGTACTGGCTAGTATCAGAGCCAGATACACACAGGTTATATACACTGCGAACGTTAGAGCGAGAGCAATAATTCTAGCATTAGACCTCCTCTGTAACGCTAAACATGTAACCTGCAAAAAATTTTAAAGCGTCGCCAATGGAGATTTAAGTATTGAAGTTTGGCGGCATTCCACAAGTGTGCACAGTTTTAAAGCTTGACATGTTAGGTATCTATTTACTCAGTGAAACATCTTCTTTCATAGTATACAAAAAATCAGGCTAACTTTAGTGCTTTTTAATTGTTTTTTATTCATGAAACAGTTTCTTTCCAAAAAGAAAATGCGTTTGAAAAATTTCTGCGCAAATTCTGTGTAATACAAAAAGTTGCAATGACCACCATTTTATTCCCTAGGGTGTCTGCTAAAACAATATATATATATATATATATATATATATATATATATATATATATATATATATATATATATATATATATATATATATATATATAATGTTTGGGGGGTTTGAGTAATTTTCTAGCAAAAAAATATGATTTTTACATGTAAGAGAGAAGTGGGTGGCAAGGGGTTAAATACCATAAGTAAGTAATATAAAAATTATTATATATTATTTTTAAGGTAATTTACTATATTTTCAAAAACTGTACTCAAGCAGGTGGCTTAACGGACAAATTACCGAGATCTGAAGTTATAACTTTCAACCAGTAATTTTACAGTAAATAAACAATAAAATATCTTATAACATATAGCATAATAATATATGATTTAGCTTGTACCTTTCCAGCAGCAGCAGATTCTCATTCTCCCTCTTAACTGTGTGAGAAAAACATGGGATTGCGGGTAAATCTTATACCCATAGACGCATGTTTTTTCTTCTAGTTGGAGGGCTGGGCTGGAAGGGAGTATTTGTCTTTTAGACACATGCCCCCTTCTATGACACTGCAGTGAGAGGCGTGCCTCCACTGCAGCATTTTTATTGGACAGCTTGGGCCAATGGTACTTTACCATTAGTCGAAGACTCCAAGCTGTCTATTGAGCTCAGTGCCTCTGAAAAGAAGTGGGGAGAGGCACAGTGAGCTCATCCTCTCAGTCTACTGCAAACAGAGTGTGCCAACTTGTATTTAAACTGGCTGCTCTGTATTTAGCTTCTGTTCTGACAGGCTGCACAAGGATCCCCGTATCTCTGGAACCATAGATGATAGGAGCCCCAAAATTTGACCAGTGGTGAGGTAGGACTTTAGCATCCTCCCCCCCCACCCAAAAAAACAAAAAACTGGGACCCCTGGTCACTGAGCTACGATCCTTCAAGTCTATCATTTTTTTTTTTTAATTTATGCTCATGGCAGGTGAGGCTCACCTGCCTCCCCTGACTGCACCTTGGATTAGTGGTCGGGTTAGAATGCTCCATTCATTGGTGGTTAGTGGTAAAAATGCCCTCTATACAGATAACAATAAAGATCATTAGTGCCAGTGGTTATTTATCTATGAGCCAGAAACTGCTCATTGCTCAAAGAACAACCTTTTTTGGAACCTTGGTTGAGGAGGGATAAAATAGAGCATGCCAGCATATTGTGAATGAACAGCAACTAAGACATCTGTATGTATCTCCATCTCTTTTTCGAGTGGTGCTTATACACAAAGCGAAATTGTAACACAACACCAACGGTTGTATAGAGTGAATGTTATCTCAGCAAAACAGACAGGCAACAAATGGATGGAAAATTTGTCCAACTCACAGGGCCAAGACTTTCTTCTCTCGGGACAGCATGAGACAAATTGCATCGCTTGCCAATGTGTGTCCAAAAGGATTGTTTTATTCTTTAATAACCAGCTTGCTTCAGGCCGACATAGGAAAACAATGACTGGAGACTGAAAATATTTAATGGCTACTATGAACAAGAAAATTCTTATTTTGGCCACCTTAAAGCGGTATTTAAACCCAAAAACAAAAAATATTATATTGTAGCTTACCACTTCTTAGATTTGGTGGCTACATTTGTTTTTTTTTAACTTTTTTTTCCTTTATTTTCAATTTGTGATCTGACCAGTAAGTCTGTTATTTTTAAACATCCTCTAACAGACCAAGCTGTCCAGCAAAAGTGGCTGTTATAGGACTAAGATAAACCATTTAACACTGACAAGGATACTTGCAATAATCAGCATTTATTTATTTATGTAAAACCTTTATCCCAAAAGGAAATCATAGTTGCTGCAACTGCTTAACCGCTTCCCGACCGGCGCACGCCGATGTACGTCGGCAGAATGGCACGGCTGGGCAAATGGGCGTACAGGTACGTCCATTTGAATTTCCCGCCGTGTCATTGCGTGCGCGCCGGCGGCGGCGCACGCGCCGGCCGGGAGCTCCGTGAGTCAGGTCGCGGGTCCCGCGGACTCGATCGCCGCGGGGATACCCACGATCGTCTCACGGAGAGCAGGAACAGGGAGATGCTGATGTAAACAATCGGAGCAGAGATCAGTGTACTGACACATACAGCCCCTCCCCCCTACAGTTAGAAAACACTCCCTAGTACTGATTTAACCCCTCCCCGCCCCCTAGTGGTTAACCCCTTCACTGCCAGTGTCATTTATACAGGAATCAATGCATTTTTATAGCACTGATTGCTGTATAAATGACAATGGTCCCAAAAATGTGTAAAAAATGTCCGATGTGTCCGCCATAATGTCGCAGTCACAATAAAAATCACTGATCGCCGCCAAAACTAGTAAAAAAAAATTATTAATAAAAATGCCATAAAACTATCCCCTATTTTGTAAACGCTATAACTTTTGCGCAAACCAATCAATAAACGCTTATTGCGATTTTTTTTTACCAAAAATATGTAGAAGAATACGTATCGGCCTAAACTGAGGAAAAAAAATGTTTTTTTCAAAATTGTCGCTCTTATTTTGTTTATAGCGCAAAAAATAAAAATCGCAGAGGTGATCAAATACCACCAAAAGAAAGCTCTATTTGTTCGAAAAAAAGGACGTCAATTTTGTTTGAGAGCCACGTCGCACGACCGCGCAATTGTCAGTTAAAGCGATGCAGTGCCGAATCACAAAAAGTGCTCTGGTCAGGAAGGGGGTAAATTCTTCCGGGGCTGAAGTGGTTAAAAAGTGTTAGCTGGAGTTTGGCTAAGTCTATTATTATTATTATTATTCACGATTTATATAGCGCCAACAGTTTACGCAGCGCTTTACAATGTAGAGGGGGGACAGCATGATTACAGCACAATACAGGAGTTCGGCTAATGCCCTGTACACACGACCGGTTTTGCCATCGGAATAAACTCAGAAGGTTTCTACGACGGAACTCCGACAGAATTCCATTCAAGCGGTCTTGCCTACACATGGTCAAACCAAAGTCCGACCGTCAAGAACGCGGTGACGTACAACACGTACGACGGGACTAGAAAAAGGAAGTTCAATAGCCAGTAGCCAATAGCTTCCATCTCGTACTTGCTTCAGAGCATGCGTCGTTTTTGGTCCGTTGAAACAGCATACAGACGAGCGGTTTTCCCAATAGGAATTGGTTCCGTCGGAAATATTTAGAACATGTTCCATTTCTAGGTCCGTCAGAATTTTCTAAAAAAAAAAGTCCGATGAGGCCTACACACAATCGAAATATACGATGAAAAGCTTCCGTCTGACTTTTTCTGTCGGACATTCCGCTCGTGTGTACGCAGCATAACTCTACTTAAATCTGCACTATTTTATCCCCAGATTGACAACTCTGCTGTCCAATGGTGTCTCCATTGTTCCGCCTCTGCAGAGGAGTCACCCTAAGAGAGTAAGGCAGGCCATACACGGTTCAAATCTCTAGTGGTTCAGCAGAAACCAGTTGAGATTCAAACCGTTAGTGGGCAGGCTGAATGTACCAAGTTGATCGATCAATCAACTTGGGTACAACCCACTTGCCAGATTCTCTTGCGATTATCACTAGCTGCTGATATAGCCACCAGCAATAATCACTGTCTTTTCCCAGCGGGGATGGCTTCCCCTGCCCCCCCCAATGGCCTGGCAATAAAAATGACCTGGCAGGAGGGATTCCCGCATCAACACTGTCCACGTTGATAGGGGAATCTAGAAAATTTATTTCCTGCAACCAAGAAATTTGTTCTGTGTATGTCGCGCCTAAGTGTGTTACTGGCTGGATCATCAGATGCAAAAATAAGAAAAAAAAAGCTAAAAAAAAAGAAAAAAAAAACTGATGCAGTCATCACATTTAAGGATTGGTGAACTCAATATATTAAGTTTCTATTTTTGGCTATAATTACCTTTTTAATAACTAAGGGTTGATTCTCCCAATTCTCCTATGAACTCTTATGCCCTGTACACACGGTCGGATTTTCCGACGGAAAATGTGTGATAGAACTTTGTTGTCGGAAATTCCGACCGTGTGTAGGCTCCATCACACATTTTCCATCGGAATTTCCAGCGCACAAAGTTTGATAGCAGGCTATAAAATTTTCCAACAACAAAATCCGTTGTCGGAAATTCCGATCGTGTGTACACAAATCCGAAGCACAAAGTGCCGCGCATGCTCAGAATAAATTAAGAGACGAAAGCTATTGGCTACTGCCCCGTTTATAGTCCCGACGTATGTGTTTTACGTCACCGCGTTCAGAACGATCGGATTTTCCGACAACTTTGTGTGACCGTGTGTATGCAAGACAAGTTTGAGCCAACATCCGTCGGAAAAAATCCATGGATTTTGTTGTCGGAATGTCCGATCAATGTCCGATCGTGTGTACAGTGCATTAGTATTCCTACATTCCAGCTAGTTGTTGACAATCTACCGGTTTCCATCCCTAATTATAACATATGACTATTCTTTCACCAATGGAAACATGAACTGTGCAGTGCATGCTCCACGGTTGTTCTGTTAACTTAAAGTATTTTTTTTTTTAATCGTTCTTTTTCTGCATTTCTATCACCTGGAAAGTGACATTGTTTGGCTGTAAACTACATTACACTGCCACTATCCAAGAGTACTGCTTCATAATCATAAATAACAAAAGAGGGGAATCTAGAGCTGTCTTCTCTTATTAAATCCTTGAAGATGGCACAGCAGGAGTTCATACTTAATGACCCTAAATATAAAGACATAAGCAGCCTTTTAATCCAGTAGTTAATCATAATCCAGGTGGCATTTTCTATCTTAAAGCCATATGGGCTGTGTCATCTCAGAAAGTGCGTACAAATAAAATACATGTTGATAGCAACCTAGCATTTGAGTACTGTATATGCTGCATCTCACAGTAGGCCATTTCCATGGGCATATAGGGGTTGAACTTACGCAAATAGACTTGCAAGTACAGTTGAACTAATTTTTCCCAGGGTTTAGTGAATGTGGTGAAGCTCTGCTGATAACCATCATTCAATCATTTCCAAGCAAAATGCTGCTTGTTTTATTTTTCTTATATTTGATTGGGTATTCTTTACAAAGTGAGGCGTCACCACATTCACTAAGCTTTAGGGAAAATCAGATTAGATGTTTAATTTTCCAACTAGTGTTAGTGTAATGACGGATGTGATCTTATCATGCAGGCAATCAAATACTTCTTTAGAATAATATCTATTTGTGAGGTCTGGTTCTAGTTGTCATGGATCTCCTTTAGTATTACTGTCAAAGGTTAGAAAAACATGTTTTTGCTTGGAAATTGGCTTATAAAACACAAGCTCATTTCAGTTTTTTTTTTTTTTTTTTATAAAGACAATCTCCTTTTCTTTAAAAAAAAAAAAAACAACATAAAAAGATCACATCTGTGAAGCCACTCCTCTTGCTCATGCAGGTCTAAGGCCTCATGCACATGGTAGGGCTCCAAATATTTTGGATGTTTTCTGCCATAAATTGAAATTGCCTCTAATGTTGTGTATGTATGTGCGTGAATGCACGTATGTTTGTACCTATATGCATGTATTGCATTCAGTGTAAATGCATTCCAGTGGCCAGAATATTCATTTATTATGGCCCCCTGGAATAAATTGACATGCATACGCACTTAAAAAAACACTGCTACTCTGCGCTCCGAAAGGCCTAAACACCCGTTTCCACAAGGCTTGAAGCGGAGTTTCGCAAAAACTCCTCGGGTGCTGCCGCCCATTCTCACTGAGGGAATCAGGAAGTGAAGCGTTGCAGCTTCACTGCCCGGTTCCCTACTGCGCATGCGCAAGTCGCGCTGCGCGTCTACACTGGTCCCCGTTGTGTTGTGGGAACTGTGTATTTCCCACAACACAACGGGGTGGGCAGGGAGTCTGCGGCTAGCTATACCCGGAAGTGGGTGCAGATACCTGTATTATACAGGTATCTGCACCCCCCCTCCCCCCTGAAAGGTATCAATTGTGACACCGGAGGGGGGGGAGGAATCCAATGAGGGTGGAACTCCACTTTAAGTTGTATTGTCAGTCTGATGTAGTGGATGGGGTTGGGACATATACAAAAGTTTTAAAAGGTTTTAGAGTCTGTTTTTTAGCTTCTCTCCCATTTCATATCAGTAGGTAAATGTTTCATTTTATGCTTGCACAAGAAACATAGTGGGGTTGATTTACTAAAGGCAAATAGACTGTGCCCTTTACAAAGTGTAGTTTCACTCTGCAAGGGCATTTGCTCCAGAGCTTAGTACATGAGGTAAAGCTTCACTTTGCAAAGAATACCCAATCACACGCAAGGAAAATAAAAAAACTGCATTTTTGCTTGCACATGATTGGACGATGGAAGTCAGCAGAGGTTAGCTCATCTACTAAGCTCTGGTGCAACTGCCCTTGCAGCGTGCAACTGCCACCCCGCATTCCATGGGACTGTCCTCAGATTTTAACAAAAGCCCAGCATCCCACAGGTCTGGGCTGTGTCTTGTAGTTAAGTGCTGGAGCGCTCATTCCAGCACCTGGCCCCCCTGTCTGTAGGCTTGTGAAGCAGTGATCTCCTGCCTGACAGGCTCTGTATCCTGGCATCAGGAGGAGGGAGACAGTAGCAGCATCAGATACTGAACACTGTTCTTCCTCATTCCCTGCTTGATACTATTGTCCCCCCCCCCCCCCACTGGATACTATTATTATCCTCCTCCCTCCACTTTGCATTATAGTTTCCTTTCAGGGATTATTGCTCCTGCCTCCCCCCTGCTTGACTATAATTCTCTCCCCACCTCCATCTGTGCAATATTGTTCTCACCCTTCCACCCCGGGCGCCAATGTACCTCCTCCACTCCCATCTGGGCAATATTGGTCCTCTTCACCCACGTTGGGCACTATAGTTCCATCAAATCCTCTGCTAAGAACTATTGTTTCCCATCACTCCCCAGATGGGCATAATTTTCTTCCCACTCACTACCAACTCCAGGAATTTCTTTCTTCCCAATGGCTACTGTCTACAGGAAGTTTCTTCTTCCCACTGACCACCAACATTTTTTCTCCCACTTATCCAATGCATTTTTTTCTGGGCAGGGGCCACTGACTGCACCACCGGACCACCTGGACACTACTATCTGTATGCAGGCATAATATATGAACCCCCTGAGTCTATATGGGCATATTACATGGATGGCCACATTCAACTTGAGGTCTTGAGGATGCCCAGAAGACACCATATCTTCTAGTCCATTGGCCACTTGATCTTCTAACTATATTCTGGCCTGACTTCAGTCCTCTATATTTTGTGAATGGATCATATCCTGTGAAGTACTAGCTGGCTGAGATTCCATCATTTATCTTTGGACTCTTCTCTCCATTTTGGACCTATTAGAGGTGCCTATATGTATATGCCCAAATGACCCACCGTGGGTAATCCTATCTCTGGCCAGGTTTCCCTTGAGGCTCCAATGCCCACCCAGGGGGCCACTGTGTTGGTGCTGTTGTGTGCCAAGATGAGTGCTGTATTGGTTTCATGAGCCCAGGTGAAGCTTAGTCTGGCGAAATGTGTTAGCACATGAAGAACTTCTTTACCAGCACTAATAATGACAACATTTTGGTGCATGATGTATACAGTGAACTCTACTGGCACTGCTGTGTTTTTATTTACCAAGATACATACAGTTTGTATGAACTTTTATAATGTTTGTTATACAATAAACTTTGATTTTATAGGTAAGTTGCTTACTCATGGTCTGGCCTATACAGTCTGAAATTCTTTTTTTCATAATTTTTTTCTTCCCACTGACTACCAACTCCAGGAATTTCTTTCTTCCCAATAGCAACTGTCTACAGGAAATTTTATTCCCACTGACCACCAACATTTTTTTCCCCCTCTTATCCCAAGGCATTTTTCTTGGCAGGGGCCACTGACTGCATGACATCACCCTCCCCCACTGACCACAGACCCTTCGCTCACACAAATGCATTGGGGCATTTTTTCCTCCTGATGACCAGCAATGTAAGGGGCCCTATGATACATATCCTAACTGCTGTACTCTGTACATGTACATTGCATTGTCATGTCTGCTACACTCTATGTGTTATGTAGTACATTACATAGTAACCTCTGTATCCACTCTATATATACTCTGTATATACTCTATGCACAAACTGTAGTATTCTGTATTACATAGTGCTTACCAGAGTGTCTATTTTCTCAACAGCGGATTACTGCTATACAATTTTCAACTAATGAAGTTCTTTAAAGTGGGCTCAGAAAAAGTGTTAGCTCTTTATGTATATTGTGTTTGTATCATTTATGTTTATAAGCTTTAAAGCAGTATTAAACCCAAAAGCAAACATTTATTCTATTGAAGCTTACCAATTCTTACATATGGCGGCTGTATTGGTTTTCTTTTTTACGATTCCTTTCTTTTATTTTCATCTGGTGACCTGTATGCTTTAAATGGTCAGCTTTTTGGGGTTGTATTCAATATGTGCAAAGAGAAATCACAAAAACACTTGTAGGTATAACATTTAATTAACTAATGACAGATACAAATAACAAATGTAATAATATTGGAAAACATAGGAAGAATATATAACTAAAGATGCTGTTTCTGCCACGGGTCCCTCCATTTTATATGGCATGGCATAGAGGATCAGAATCAGAGACATGCATGGTGGCAGCTCTGAGGCAAGACAATTATTTAAAGTTTAAGCTGTAGTATATATAGGACTTGAATGTAAAGAAATAGCCAACTCCCAGCTAACTCCCCTTGCAAGTAACAATATGACCTTTTAAAGGACTTGGTCAGTTTACAATGACTTTTCTTCGGTATGAAGTCAGCTAAGGTAATCAGGATATTGGAGGCTTACTTAGATATTGTGAAACAACTTTAATAAGGAAATTTGAAATTTCCCCATCAACCATTCAACGCAATAAGCTCTGCATGCCTTCCTCTTTATCAATTGCCAAACTTGGGAGGTATGGGTTTGTCCAATGGGTGTACACAAATAGTTTCTGCATCACTGATAGGCAATCCATTTATTTAAAACAAACAGAGAAATTAAACTTTTTTTCAGTCAAATGAGCTAATCAGATCTTATTGTATTTTTTTCTAGATCTGTCGTGATAAGAATAGGAAAGCTAATGAGCTGATGTCATTGTCAACACATCCACATTCTGGTACTTCAATTATTAGAAACTAGTCTCAGTCTCACAATATGCATTTACACAGCTATTTTCATAAGAATTGTTCATGCAAAGCTCAAAGCCACACTTTGACCTCCATTAAAAGCACTGTAAGCCAGATACTGCACTGCTGTCAGGATTACAACTCTCACTTGCTTGCCTGTTAGGACTGTATTATTAATATTATTATTAATAGTAATTAATGCCAACAATCATTCTATTAACTAATATCATAATAATCATATTATCTATGCTTCCTAGTTCTTTATTTGAATACCAAAAGTATACTAGTAGCTGAATACTTCCATTCAATTATCACTATCACAAATATATGTCCCGTAAACAATAGTGTTTTCCTGCTTAGGAAAATGATTTTTGCTGCCATTTTCTGCTTATGGGTCGTACTTTGTTTCCGATGATGTATGGTCTTGCTCACTCGATTTTAAAAGGGACGAGTACTGTGCTAATTTTAAGAAAATTGGCCATTGAATTAGTGACCTAGAAAAATTTTCCAAAATGTCCCTTTGAAAACTTTTAACAGAATGAGCAATGAAAGCATTGTACTAATGAGAAGATTATCCACTTACACTCCAGGAGGTTTTACCCCCTTTCAGAACCAGGCATTTTTTTTGCTATTCAGCACTGCGCTTCTTTAACTGACAATTGTGTGGTCATGAAACATTGTACACAAACAAAATTAATATACCGTATATACTCGAGTATAAGTCGAATTTTTCAGCACATTTTTTTGTGCTGAAAGTGCCCCCCTCGACTTATACTGGAGTCAAGCACTTTTCTGCAGCAAAAAATTTCATTTTCCGAACCGAGTTTTGGGCCCCGTATCTCAGGCACACTTGGTGCTAGGAACCCCAAATTTGGTGTGCAAACCCAGTAGAACTGGTACCATAACATATCCAAAGCTGAAGTTCCTAGCACTAAGTGGCCCTGAGATACAGGGCCCCAAAACCGGTTCAGAAAATGTCATTCTCTGCTGTAGAAAAGTGCTTGACATTTTCTGAACCGAATTTGGGGCCCCATATCTCAGGGCCACTTGGTGCTAGGAACCCCAAGTTTGGAATGCAAACCCAGTGGAACTGGTACCATAACATATCCAAAGCTGGGGTTCCTAGCACCAAGTGGCCCTGAGATACAGGGCCCCAAAACCGGTTCAGAAAATGTCATTTTCTGCTGCAGAAAAGTGCTTGACATTTTCTGAACTGATTTTTGGGGCCCTGTATCTCAGGGCCACTTGGTGCTAGTAACCCCAGCTTTGGAAATGATATGGTGCTAGTTCCACTGGGTTTGCACACCAAATTTGGGGTTCTTAGCACTAAGTGGCCCCAAGATACAGGGCCCCAAATTTGGTCAACTGTGTCCATCTGCAGCAATGTCATTTCGGAACCCTTTGGGTTCAGAGACCCCAAATTTTGGCTGCAGCTAGGGGGCATCTAGGAACCCTTAACTACTGAGTTTGAAGTTCAGGGGACCTATGGCTGCAAATGGGCACAGTGAGGCATGCAAATGGGCACAGTGATGCTGCAAATGGGCATTGTTGACCCTCTTTTCCACTTACAGTAGCTGTGCATTTCTCACCCTCGTCTTATACTCGGGTCAATAAGTTTTTCCCATTTTTTTGTGGTAAATTAGGGCCTCGACTTATACTCGGAACGACTTATACTCGAGTATATACGGGTAATATTTTTCACACAAGAACTTTCTTTTGATGGTATTTGGTATCACCACTGTTTTTTTTTTGTTGAGATATAAAAAAAAAACCAACAATTAAAAAAAACATAGCAATCAGGTCTTCCCACCGACCTTGTATATAGAAAAAGAGTCCAAGAGGTTGCTGCACTTAAAAATTTCTTTGCTTTATTTCTCAAATTGTTCAGTAGGGATTTACAAAGCAAGTATAATCCAAAAACACAGGCACGAAATGCCTACACAGTTTCAGACACAGGTAGATTCAGATATGGATGGATGGATGGATTACGTCTCGGGCTAGTCAGCTTACGCCCTTCCTAAGATCCATTGAAGCACATCTGAGGGTTTCAATCCAATCATTCATTTAAATACAGGTTAAGTGAAGTACTTCACATATGGAATCAATATGGCTAATTAGTTCAAATCGCATACCATTTAACATCTATATATGCATATATTTATCTATAACATGCCATTAAAACAAGGATAAGCAACAGGTGTCGAATCTCTCATTCTCTTCACTCTCATTATAGAATATTTGAAATACCTATAAAAACGCAGGGAAATGTTGCATTCATGAGTAAATACAAAAACAAAAACAAAAACAAAAAGAAAAAACAAAAAAGATATCCCCATCATGAAGTTATTTTATCTGGCTACTTTCATATACTTATTCCAACAGTTAAACAAATAAATAAAGATCCAAATCAACATTTAAGCCATATGGAGCAATAGTATTCAAAAAATGTATCCAGTATACTTCTCTTTTTCTTAGAATCAATTCACGGTTGCCCCCTCTCCTATTTTTCTCAATACCTTCTAGGACCATATACTTTAGTTGTGATACATTGTGGCCAAATTCCAAAAAGTGTCTCGCCAGCGGTAATTGGGTTAATTTATCTCGTATTGAGTATTTGTGTCTCGCTATCCTATCTTTGATTTTTTGTGTAGTCTCCCCTACATAGACTAAACCGCATGGGCACTTTATGGCGTAAATTACATATGAAGATTGGCATGTGTAGTAACCCCGTATGGGGATGTTGAAACCCCTATGTGGATGTGTAAAGTATTTACCTTTAATCATAGAGTTACATTGTATGCATGACAAGCAGGGATACGATCCCAGATTTTTAGGTCCCAGGAAGGTTAG
Source organism: Lithobates septentrionalis (assembly GCA_037952835.1). Taxonomy (NCBI): domain Eukaryota; kingdom Metazoa; phylum Chordata; class Amphibia; order Anura; family Ranidae; genus Lithobates; species Lithobates septentrionalis. Next base: position 1,958,382 of record JBBDGP010002445.1, read on the forward strand.
TTTGGCTGCTGCAGCCACAGGTTGATCAGATTTAATCAATCGATCTCGTATCGTTCTACCTTTTCTATAGGAGGACATGGGTGGATTCCAGAATTCCTGTACCATGGGGTAACTGGATCTTAAAAGATTCCAATGTCTTTTGATAATTTGATTAATTTTGTTGGAGAAGGGGTGGTACTGCATAATAAAGGGGATTCTCTTCTTTTCTTTTCGGGGTGATCGATTACTATCCGTATTAGGATGATCGATATTAACTAAAGCTTGCGGATATCTTCTACTAATAAGTTTGTTTTTTATTTCATCAAGTCTCTGATCACGGCACAGCGGGTCACTCACGATCCGCTGCACCCTCATCATCTGACTTTTTGGGATGGATGAAAAAACATTTGGGGGGTGAAAGCTATTAAAATGTAGCAATTGATTGCGATCTGTGGGTTTCACATATAAGTCAGTAGTGATCTGCCCATTGTTCAATTTAAGAAGAGTATCAAGAAAGGAGATCTCATTTTTACCAATTTCGATGTTGAACTTTAATCCAGGTACTAAATAGTTTATGTATTTATCAAATAAGTATAGGCTTTCCATGTTGCCATCCCATATAGCGAAAATATCGTCCACAAATCTGTACCAACATTGGCAATGTTTTAAAAATAAATCATTGACATAAATAAAGGACATCTCTATCATATTCATAAATGCGTTCGCATATGGGGGTGCAACATTTGAACCCATCGCTGCTCCATTCAGTTGCAAGAAATGAGTATCCCTGAAAAGAAAATAGTTCTCTTCAAGAGTAATTTTCAAAAGGTCAAGCAGAAATGAAATCTGTTCGGTTTTATAGATGCCTGATTGAATTAACAATCGCTGACATGCCTCTATTCCTAAATCATGTGGAATGATAGTAAATAAGCTAGAGACGTCCCATGATATCAGGATGGAATCTGATGACAAGTTTATATCTTGAATTTTTGACAAAAAGTCAGTAGTATCTCTTATAAATGATTTAGTGTTTAATAGCAATGGTGTCAAACACTTATCCAGGTATTGTGCTAGATGTGTTGTCACAGATTCCATCCCTGATACAATGGGACGTCCGGGGGGATTTTTAGGGTCTTTATGAATTTTTGGTAACATATACAGTACCGGTGTAACTGGATATTCACATATCAAAAACTCCATAGTTTCATCATCAATGATTTTTTGTTTAACTGCCTTAGTTAGAGTTGTTTTTATCCTTTTTTGCACTTTAAAAACAGGACAGCAATCAAGTCTTTTATAAGTAAGGGTATCACTCAGATGTTTCATTATTTCATTTTCATACATGGATGTATCCATGACCACAATAGCTCCCCCCTTGTCAGCCGGCTTGATAGTGATATCATGCCGGGCTGCCAAGGAGTTTAACGCTGCAATCTCATCTCTATTTAGATTGTGGGGTATATGGTCTCTCTTATCTCTGTCACACAAAAAACGTTTTATATCATTTTCCACTTTGTCTATATATACCTCTACAGCAGCACATGAAGTGGGTGGTACTTTAGTGCTTTTTGGTTTTAAACCCATGTTTTTGATCGATAATATTGATAATTCTTTAGTTGTGGCAGTGGGTACACCAGAATAGTATGCTTTAAATCTTAATTGTCTAAAAAATCTATATAAATCCTGTTTAAGTACAAAGTCATTCATTTTCTCTTTAGGGCAAAAGCCCAAACCCTTATTCAAAACACTTAGTTCAGTTTTAGACAAAACAATAGAAGAAATGTTATGTACCAGGTTTTCATCTAATGTCTCTGGCGTCTGGTGGTTACACCCCCTGCTGTGTCTTTTCTTTGTTCGCCGGCCGCCCCTCCTGGTCCGGATTCGGTCAGGTTCCCTGGTAAAAAAGGAGTAGTTGATACACTGGTGGATGATCCAGTAGATGTCATAGAGGAGTTTGAGCTAGCCAGATTTTTTCGTTGTATTTTTCTGTAGCCCTTTGAATGGTAATATGTAGGATCAGTCCAATTGTAGACACGATTGTTTTTATAATCTTCCCGATCTCGTTCAAGTTTTGTACGTTTACGGAATTGAATATTGGTGCGAAATCTTTCTAATTTATCATTATTCATTTTCTTGAATTGCTGTAGTTCCTCTTGATTAGAACATTGTTGTAGCTGTCTTTCAAGTTCAGCAATCTCCTGCTGTATGAGAGTCCTCTCTTGTTGCAAGAATTGCACAGTTAATGTCATGATATCAAAGGAACATTTATTGAGAATCTGGGCAAATTTGGTTTTAAAGTCCTTGTTCTGTGAAAAGAGGGTTGGAGTCAGGCGAACCCTCAGCCCTCTAGGTATCATTTGTAACTTATAGTATTCGGCTAATGTTACCTCATGAAGTTCCATAGTGGTGGCTCTTTGCATTAGTTTCTCCATTTTTCTGGTAAGTTGTATAGAGGAGGACTGGATCAGAAAATCTCTGGATCCCATGGTGTCAGTGAAAATCCTTGAAGCCTCTGTTTCAGAGAATGAGTATGAGCCACCTGTTGCCATCCTTGCAATGATTCCTTGATAGTAGCTGGTGCTTGTTCCCAGGGGAAAATATATTCACTTGTGGAGGAGAACCGCACTCTGCTTACGATTTAGTGCCAGCAATCAGGTCTTCCCACCGACCTTGTATATAGAAAAAGAGTCCAAGAGGTTGCTGCACTTAAAAATTTCTTTGCTTTATTTCTCAAATTGTTCAGTATGGATTTACAAAGCAAGTATAATCCAAAAACACAGGCACGAAATGCCTACACAGTTTCAGACACAGGTAGATTCAGATATGGATGGATGGATGGATTACGTCTCGGGCTAGTCAGCTTACGCCCTTCCTAAGATCCATTGAAGCACATCTGAGGGTTTCAATCCAATCATTCATTTAAATACAGGTTAAGTGAAGTACTTCACATATGGAATCAATATGGCTAATTAGTTCAAATCGCATACCATTTAACATCTATATATGCATATATTTATCTAATGGCATGTTATAGATAAATATATGCATATATAGATGTTAAATGGTATGCGATTTGAACTAATTAGCCATATTGATTCCATATGTGAAGTACTTCACTTAACCTGTATTTAAATGAATGATTGGATTGAAACCCTCAGATGTGCTTCAATGGATCTTAGGAAGGGCGTAAGCTGACTAGCCCGAGACGTAATCCATCCATCCATCCATATCTGAATCTACCTGTGTCTGAAACTGTGTAGGCATTTCGTGCCTGTGTTTTTGGATTATACTTGCTTTGTAAATCCATACTGAACAATTTGAGAAATAAAGCAAAGAAATTTTTAAGTGCAGCAACCTCTTGGACTCTTTTTCTATATACAAGGTCGGTGGGAAGACCTGATTGCTGGCACTAAATCGTAAGCAGAGTGCGGTTCTCCTCCACAAGTGAATATATTTTCCCCTGGGAACAAGCACCAGCTACTATCAAGGAATCATTGCAAGGATGGCAACAGGTGGCTCATACTCATTCTCTGAAACAGAGGCTTCAAGGATTTTCACTGACACCATGGGATCCAGAGATTTTCTGATCCAGTCCTCCTCTATACAACTTACCAGAAAAATGGAGAAACTAATGCAAAGAGCCACCACTATGGAACTTCATGAGGTAACATTAGCCGAATACTATAAGTTACAAATGATACCTAGAGGGCTGAGGGGTTCGCCTGACTCCAACCCTCTTTTCACAGAACAAGGACTTTAAAACCAAATTTGCCCAGATTCTCAATAAATGTTCCTTTGATATCATGACATTAACTGTGCAATTCTTGCAACAAGAGAGGACTCTCATACAGCAGGAGATTGCTGAACTTGAAAGACAGCTACAACAATGTTCTAATCAAGAGGAACTACAGCAATTCAAGAAAATGAATAATGATAAATTAGAAAGATTTCGCACCAATATTCAATTCCGTAAACGTACAAAACTTGAACGAGATCGGGAAGATTATAAAAACGATCGTGTCTACAATTGGACTGATCCTACATATTACCATTCAAAGGGCTACAGAAAAATACAACGAAAAAATCTGGCTAGCTCAAACTCCTCTATGACATCTACTGGATCATCCACCAGTGTATCAACTACTCCTTTTTTACCAGGGAACCTGACCGAATCCGGACCAGGAGGGGCGGCCGGCGAACAAAGAAAAGACACAGCAGGGGGTGTAACCACCAGACGCCAGAACCGCCAGAGACATTAGATGAAAACCTGGTACATAACATTTCTTCTATTGTTTTGTCTAAAACTGAACTAAGTGTTTTGAATAAGGGTTTGGGCTTTTGCCCTAAAGAGAAAATGAATGACTTTGTACTTAAACAGGATTTATATAGATTTTTTAGACAATTAAGATTTAAAGCATACTATTCTGGTGTACCCACTGCCACAACTAAAGAATTATCAATATTATCGATCAAAAACATGGGTTTAAAACCAAAAAGCACTAAAGTACCACCCACTTCATGTGCTGCTGTAGAGGTATATATAGACAAAGTGGAAAATGATATAAAACGTTTTTTGTGTGACAGAGATAAGAGAGACCATATACCCCACAATCTAAATAGAGATGAGATTGCAGCGTTAAACTCCTTGTCAGCCCGGCATGATATCACTATCAAGCCGGCTGACAAGGGGGGAGCTATTGTGGTCATGGATACATCCATGTATGAAAATGAAATAATGAAACATCTGAGTGATACCCTTACTTATAAAAGACTTGATTGCTGTCCTGTTTTTAAAGTGCAAAAAAGGATAAAAACAACTCTAACTAAGGCAGTTAAACAAAAAATCATTGATGATGAAACTATGGAGTTTTTGATATGTGAATATCCAGTTACACCGGTACTGTATATGTTACCAAAAATTCATAAAGACCCTAAAAATCCCCCCGGACGTCCCATTGTATCAGGGATGGAATCTGTGACAACACATCTAGCACAATACCTGGATAAGTGTTTGACACCATTGCTATTAAACACTAAATCATTTATAAGAGATACTACTGACTTTTTGTCAAAAATTCAAGATATAAACTTGTCATCAGATTCCATCCTGATATCATGGGACGTCTCTAGCTTATTTACTATCATTCCACATGATTTAGGAATAGAGGCATGTCAGCGATTGTTAATTCAATCAGGCATCTATAAAACCGAACAGATTTCATTTCTGCTTGACCTTTTGAAAATTACTCTTGAAGAGAACTATTTTCTTTTCAGGGATACTCATTTCTTGCAACTGAATGGAGCAGCGATGGGTTCAAATGTTGCACCCCCATATGCGAACGCATTTATGAATATGATAGAGATGTCCTTTATTTATGTCAATGATTTATTTTTAAAACATTGCCAATGTTGGTACAGATTTGTGGACGATATTTTCGCTATATGGGATGGCAACATGGAAAGCCTATACTTATTTGATAAATACATAAACTATTTAGTACCTGGATTAAAGTTCAACATCGAAATTGGTAAAAATGAGATCTCCTTTCTTGATACTCTTCTTAAATTGAACAATGGGCAGATCACTACTGACTTATATGTGAAACCCACAGATCGCAATCAATTGCTACATTTTAATAGCTTTCACCCCCCAAACGTTTTTTCATCCATCCCAAAAAGTCAGATGATGAGGGTGCAGCGGATCGTGAGTGACCCGCTGTGCCGTGATCAGAGACTTGATGAAATAAAAAACAAACTTATTAGTAGAAGATATCCGCAAGCTTTAGTTAATATCGATCATCCTAATACGGATAGTAATCGATCACCCCGAAAAGAAAAGAAGAGAATCCCCTTTATTATGCAGTACCACCCCTTCTCCAACAAAATTAATCAAATTATCAAAAGACATTGGAATCTTTTAAGATCCAGTTACCCCATGGTACAGGAATTCTGGAATCCACCCATGTCCTCCTATAGAAAAGGTAGAACGATACGAGATCGATTGATTAAATCTGATCAACCTGTGGCTGCAGCAGCCAAACTAACCTTCCTGGGACCTAAAAATCTGGGATCGTATCCCTGCTTGTCATGCATACAATGTAACTCTATGATTAAAGGTAAATACTTTACACATCCACATAGGGGTTTCAACATCCCCATACGGGGTTACTACACATGCCAATCTTCATATGTAATTTACGCCATAAAGTGCCCATGCGGTTTAGTCTATGTAGGGGAGACTACACAAAAAATCAAAGATAGGATAGCGAGACACAAATACTCAATACGAGATAAATTAACCCAATTACCGCTGGCGAGACACTTTTTGGAATTTGGCCACAATGTATCACAACTAAAGTATATGGTCCTAGAAGGTATTGAGAAAAATAGGAGAGGGGGCAACCGTGAATTGATTCTAAGAAAAAGAGAAGTATACTGGATACATTTTTTGAATACTATTGCTCCATATGGCTTAAATGTTTATTTGGATCTTTATTTATTTATTTGTTTAACTGTTGGAATAAGTATATGAAAGTAGCCAGATAAAATAACTTCATGATGGGGATATCTTTTTTGTTTTTTCTTTTTGTTTTTGTTTTTGTATTTACTCATGAATGCAACATTTCCCTGCGTTTTTATAGGTATTTCAAATATTCTATAATGAGAGTGAAGAGAATGAGAGATTCGACACCTGTTGCTTATCCTTGTTTTAATGGCATGTTATAGATAAATATATGCATATATAGATGTTAAATGGTATGCGATTTGAACTAATTAGCCATATTGATTCCATATGTGAAGTACTTCACTTAACCTGTACTTAAATGAATGATTGGATTGAAACCCTCAGATGTGCTTCAATGGATCTTAGGAAGGGCGTAAGCTGACTAGCCCGAGACGTAATCCATCCATCCATCCATATCTGAATCTACCTGTGTCTGAAACTGTGTAGGCATTTCGTGCCTGTGTTTTTGGATTATACTTGCTTTGTAAATCCCTACTGAACAATTTGAGAAATAAAGCAAAGAAATTTTTAAGTGCAGCAACCTCTTGGACTCTTTTTCTATATATATATATATATATATATATATATATATACGGTATATATATATATATTTTTTTACTTTCTGCTATAAAACATACCCGAAAAAAAAAAAAAAACATTTCTTTATAAATTTTGGCCAAAATGTATTCTGCTACATGTCTTTGGTAAAATAAATAGAGAAAATTGAGTATCACTGTCCGTGATACTTTTTTTATTTGCACTAACATACAATTTTTCAGGACAAGCTTTCGGGGTATGTCCCCTTCTTTAAGATCCAGCAGTACTGACAGTACTGACAGTACTCAATTTTCTCTGTCACAATTGCACTAATATGGCTACAATCACATCAAGTAAAATAAATACAAATAAGTGTATATTGATTGGTTTGTCTGACAGTTATAGCGTCTACAATGGGATATATATATATATATATATATATATTTATTTATACTACTGATGGCAGGGATCAGCATACTGGGACTGCGATAGTGCAGCAGGAAATCTGACACTAACTGACACTGGGGGAAACTGACTTACTGCCACAGACATTACCAGTGACATTAATACAGTGATGATAATATGCACTCTCACTCTACTATTGACACTGACTGGGAAGGGGTTAACATCTAGGGCAATCTATGGATTAAATGTGTGCCTAACAATGTGTAATGTGTGTGATATGTGCTGCTTTTACTAAGGATCTTGTTGTTTCTTTCCCTGCTTAGCAGGGAAAAAAAAACAAAACAGCAAGATCCCCTGTCAGTGAACAGAGCTCTATAGTGTTTACAATCACAGAGCTATGTTCCATGAATCACTGAGCCGATCAGCAGGTCCTGGCAGCCAATCATTGGCCGAGACTTACTGATCGGCTTGTGCTGTGACGAATCACAGCAAATCTGGGTACGTGATCCACCACAGGGAGGCCACTTTGCCACCACACCTTGTACATTAGGCAGTCGGCAAGCTCTTATTGAATGATTGTTCCGAATGCAAATATTTTAGCCTAATTCTGTGTGTACAAAGCTTAAGACTGCCAACTGCCTGTTGTTGGCTCATCTGTGATTTGATTGTGTTATGCTACTGCAGATTTCCCTCGTGTTTCTGCTACTGTTCCTCCTATGCTTTCTGGGTCCTACTGTTCCTGCTCACAGTTTTTCTCCTGCTGTCTACTCCAGGGCTGGGACAAGGGTTGGGCAGGAGGGGCAGCCGCCCTAGGCACAGTGGTACAAGGGGGCAGAGAATGTACACAGGGCAGTAAACTCATTCTACAGCATGCATTAACAGTGTTTTGGGGACATCTGGATGCATCTTGCCCCAGATGGGGGGGTTACAGCCAGAGACTTGATCCATATGCTTTGGAGGTGACCCAAACTACAAAGATACCGAGAAGAGGTACTGGACAAAATTAACTTAGTATTTGAAATAAATCTATGATTGGATCAGGTGTTATGTGTATTGGGATATAGGACATGATATAAAAAAACCCTGAGAACTATATACCCTCTGGGCAATAAACATCCACAATGATAATGCCACGGCATCTGGTGTCTGAAACAGTATGAGTGCTACATACATAAATGTAAATACATGCATGCATATAAAAGTCCACACAGCCACATCTGGATGGCATGACCCTAGATGGAAAACCAGAGAGTAATACAAAAAATGGAAAACATTATGGGCCGAGATCACAAGCAAGGTGGTTAATCCATGGGGGGCACCCGGAAGGTCATGGGCTGGAACTGTGAGAGAAGATACAATGTGTAACAGAAGAGGGAAAATGACAGCAACCCTAGATACTGTGTAATTCCAGACCCTCATTCAACCCATTTGGAGACAAAAATGCTAAGTTATAAATCCAGAAGGATTCTCGCTTGCACAGTAGGGAGAACCTTTCATTGGCAGTCAGGGATCCACCTGGAATGAACTCAATGGCTGCCACCCTTAAAGTGGATGTAAACCCAATGTCATCCTTTCTAAACTACTGCCATAGGGGTTATCTATAAGGATATACATGCCTCCTGCATTTATCTTCACCTGTCAAATGTCTCCCCTCTGTCTGTTATGAGAGCTGAAAAACTGCATATTCTGTGGGTGGGTCTGTTGTCTGGAGCTCGGTGGGTGGAGTCGTGATGTCAGTAGACTCCCCGCCCACCTCTACACTCCCCTTGTCAATATGCATTTTCTCCTGTGTATTTCTAACTGAACTTTTGCTATGATCTCCAACATCCAGTGAAAAGACAGGAAAGTAACCACATGACTTCAGCATGCCAAATCATGCTGAGGTGTGGAACAGCCAATCCTTGCAGAGCTGCTGAAGAAAGGAGTGGGGAAGGGAACTAAAAAATAATGCATGTCTTAGGCTAGTGCACGAGATATATAAATCACCTGTCACTCACAGCAAGGGGGAGGATTTGGCAAAGTTTTTGTCAGTTTGTCAAGATTTCTCTCACTGAACAATAAAAGAGGATTGCTCAGAGCTGGATTAACTCTTTGTGGCAAGACTGGGCTCAAATGATAGGAAATCTTATACTCTACAGTATGATATCAAAAAAAATAAATAAAAAAAAATTCGGGTTTACATCCACTTTAACCACTTCCCTACCCGCCCATAGTCATATGACGTCCACAGATGGGATCTCCCATCCTGGGTGGGCGTCATATGACGTCCTGGGATTCCCGGCCGCCTAGGGGGCGCGCGCGCGCCGCCGGGAGCGCGCGCACGCCCGCCGCGTTCCTCGGGACCCGGTGCGTGTGCCCGGCGGCCGCGATGTCCGCCGGGCACCCGCGATTGCCCGTTAACCGGGCCGGCATGTGGATCTGTGTGTGTAAACACACAGATCCACAGCCTGTCAGCTCTGAGGAGAGCGATCTGTGTTCCCAGAACGGAGGAACACTGATCGGTCTCCTCCCCTTGAGCGTCCCCTCCCCCTTCAGTTAGTAATCACTCCCTAGGAAACATATTAACCCCTCCCCGCCCCCTAGTGGTTAACCCCTTCACTGCCTGTCACATTTACACAGTAATCAATGCAATTGTATAGCATTGATCGCTGTATAAATGTGAACGGTCCCAAAAATGTGTCAAAAGTGTCCGATGTGTCCGCCATAATGTCGCAGTCACAAAAAAAAATCGCGATCACCGCTAAAAAAATAAATAAATTTTTTTTTTTTTAAATGCCATAAATCTATCCCCTATTTTGTAGACGCTATAACTTTTGCGCAAACCAATCAATATACGCTTATTGCGATTTTTTTTTTACCAAAAATATGTAGAAGAATACGTATCGGCCGAAACTGAGGAAAAAATTTGTTTTTTTTAAAAAAAATTGGGATATTTATTATAGCAAAAAGTAAAAAATATTGTGTTTTTTTCAAAATTGTCGCTCTTCTTTTGTTTATAGCGCAAAAAATAAAAACCGCAGAGGCGATCAAATACCACCAAAAGAAAGCTCTATTTGTGGTGAAAAAAGGACGTCAATTTTTTTTGGGTACAACGTCGCACGACCGCGCAATTGACGTTTAAAGTGCGACAGCGCTGAAAACTAAAATTTGGCCTGGGAAGGAAGGGGTGGTGAAATTGCCCTGTATTGAACCGGTTAAGCACCGGATGTTTTTGGCATGATGGATTATGAAGTGTGTTCATGGGGGCCCTTCTGTAATATTAAGGGAAAAACTGGCTTACATAAGAAGGGAAGATATGGAAAGCATTTTTTTGACACTCCAGGATTGGTACCTGATATTGCGACTATTTAGAAAGTCTGTTTTAGTAATATATGAATCTGAAATGGGAAACAGGGAGGGTGGATGAGGATCTGGGGGGGTAGGTAGAGGGAAGCCTAAAAGTATGTATTTATGGAATTATTTTACTGTATGGAAATTTTGCTTATTGGGAAAAACAAAACAAAAGATTAATTGAATTTAAAAAAAAAAAGTGGGGGAGGAGGTGCAGTTTCACATTCTTGCCCTGGGCACTAGATGAACTTATCCCAGTATTGGTCTACTCTAGCTCATCTTGCACTCCAGGATCCTTTTCTGTGGCCTAGTGTGTGTATCGCTTCCTGATTAGTCAACATCCTTTGAAAAAGGTGTGTTTCTATGTAATAATGTGACTGATAACCTTTGCTACTTCTGCCTGACCAATCCTCAACTTTACCAAGCAAAAATGTTCAGTTTGTTAAATGGGGTGTAAATGGAAGGGTTTGTCACTGTAGTGGTGGCGGGCACAGAATTGCTCATTGGTACAGTGGTGGCAAGTGCTGAGGCAATCATGGATGAAATTGCAGTGAGCACAGAGGTGGACATTGGTGCGGTGGTGAGTGAAGTGGGGGCATGTGGGAAAGGTGTGTGTGAGGGGAGGGGGTCAGGAACAGTGGTAAAAAGTGGTGATTGTTGAGGAGGATGGGCATCTGCTGCAGTGGTGAAGGGGGGGGGGGGGCTGGTGTGAGGACACAGTGGTGGGGTGGTTTTAGGCATAGCGATGAGACAGGGGTGCAGGCACAGTGCTGATCTGGGGTTGGGCTATTGGTGCAGAGGTGGTGAGGCGGGTGGTTGCAGGCACGGTGGTGAGTGGTGTCTCAGTGAGGCACTGATGGCTTTAACTCCAGCTGCAGTGCTCCTCACCAGCAGCAGAGGTCAGATGGGGGGGAGGCGTGAGAACTGGTTGTATGGTGTGAACTGCCAGGCTGGAGATTACAGCACATGTGGCAGATGCAGTACAAGCCCCAAATGGTGGGTGTGGGCTTATTGCACTGACAGTGGCAGTGGCAGGGCCACAGTTAAATATAGCCTGAGCAACATACACTGCATATAAATGCTACAGTCCTGCTACACACATGTATTCCTCAAGGTATATCTGAATGCTAAAGGCAAAACTTTTTTAAATTCAACTTAGATGTGATACAGGGTTAGAACCAATGGCAGGTTCATATTGCTGTGCGCATTTCCTGTACCACATTCAAAATGCACTGCCCTTGCAATCTGCAGCAGGTGTCAGTGCAATGTTATCGACACCCCAATTGCATGTCTCGAAAGTAGTAATACAGATACAAAAGTACCATGTGATCCTGTTGCAGTGCATTTCCAAAAGTAGTGCATGCACTAATTTGGTGCAATGCAATGCAGTACGATTTGAGCTCATTCAAAGTGAATAAGCTCATATCGCGCCGCACTGAATCACATGAATTGCGAAAGAATGCGGTGCACATTCCTATGCTATTCATAGGCGATTCATAGGGGTTGATTTTACTAAAGGCAAATCGACTGTTCACTTTTGCAAGTGCAGTTACTCCAGAGCTTAGTGAACGAGGGAAATCTCTGCTGCCTTCCATCATCCAATTGTGTTCAAGCAAAAGTGCATTTTTAAAAAAAATTTCCTTGCATGTGATTAGGTATTCTTTGTAAAGTAAAGCTTTACCTCATTTACTAAGCTCTGGAGCAATTACACTTGCAAAAGGGAAAATGCACTTAAAAAAAGTGGCCAGTCTATTTGCCTTTAGTAAATCAACCCCATAGTGTGAACTGAGCCTAAAGCCTGGTACACACAATGAGATTATTGTCCGTTTTTTTTTTCTTTTTTTTTTTCCTTGGATGCTAGTCTCCATTTAGAAAATTAAGAGGTTACCAAAGTTATGAAAATTCTCGTACGACAGGATAAAAAATTGGAAGTGACGTAATGTATTATAACGTATTTTTGGACCAAAACTGTACCGATTAAATGAAAGCCGTACGCGAAAAATTTTCTTGCTTGTCCCATCAGATAATTTTGCATGACCCGTCCTGATCGGCTTTTGAAAGCTGTGTACTAATGATCAGATTATCGTACGATTGCTTCAAAAGCGGTATTTACCGTATTATTTTTTGATCATTTGTATGGGCCTTTACTCTCTCATACTGACCTATTTCTATAGTGTCAGTTCCCTGGCGGGAACAGTGAAGTGTCCCAAGCTCTCTAGATAAAATGCTGCAGAATCTCCCTCAATAGTGAGGGAGAAGTGCCTTACTGTTTTGGCAAATGAAGGAACAAAGCAATAGAAACGAGAGTATCTAGAGGTTTTTATTTAACATCAGTCCCCCCCCCCCCCACCCCCCAATCCATTGGACCCTGAGCAATTTTTACATTTCTGCTATGGACCTATTTATTTGGCAATAACTTTGTCATTACTAAAGACAACAAGGTAATACATATATGTTTTTCTAAGGACAGACAAAACTCTCTTTTCATAATATTGTCTTGCAACAATTTTTTTTCACAGTCCTTAGACAATAAAAAGGTAACAAAAACAAACAAAAAACACTTTTTCTGTTTTTTTTTTTTCAGCAGTGCTAGGTTTAAAATAAAAAATGTTACTGCATATAAAATGTGTGCATTTTATTCTGTAATTTGCCTGTTTAAAATGACACTGAAATTATGATTCTGGTACAAAGCATTGCAAAGTTATTAACAAATGAAATAAAGTGTTGGTTTGTTTGTTTTTTTCAATGTTGAGCTTTTTTTTTAAATAAGAGATGTGTAAATATGTTACATATGAAAAAAATATTAACAATAAAAAAACAAAAATGTAAATATAATAGTTAATAAAATAGAAACAAAAAAATCTGCAGGAAAGACTTATTTGAAAAGAGAATGATACTAAGGAGTTAATTAGTGCTGATTAGAGTAAACCAAAGCTGGCTATAGATTATACAATAGTCTTATTCAATTTCCTTTAGATTTAGCTTCAACCATGTAGAGTAAGGGCCTGCCTGATTACATACAATTTAAAAATGATTCGATTTGACAAGTAAGAACTGACGCGTTTTAGCAACAGCCTTAGTCATAGCATGTTGAATATAAAGATGGCAATACATTTATACTCATAAGCTACACCCCAAAATCAATTTGCATGGTAAATTGAATCATTAACTGAGCAATTAAGAGGTTAATATCAAAGTGCCAAAATGCAGGAAAAGGATTGAGACAAAAGATATACATCACATGACATATTTCAAAAGATATAAAAGCACAGTGGAATACTATACATGATCATCCTACACACATGGATCACAAAAAAATAAATAAATAAATAAAAACAACGATAAATCATAGATGAAAAAAGAATCAGTATGCTGCTGCTTAGGTTTGACCTCATATTATATGGTTTTGGTAAAGCTAAAGGAAAATTTTGTATAATGTATAGCCAGCCTATGGGTTAATAAGGAGTTAAAAAGGGGATTATTTTATTTACTTATTTACTTTAAGTGACATCATCTGCAGATCTAAGTTCATCTCTTTGATGAATAAACACAAAGCTACAAATATAACAATATGTTACTTTGTGTTGTGGTCTGTAGCAGTGTTTATATAGTGCTTTACTTTATTGACAGCTTAGGCTGCTTACTACTTCTCTGAGTATACTGTAATGCCAGCCATGATTAATCACAGCTGACAATTACAGTATACTTGGAGGGGGGGGGGGGGGGGGTTCGTGAAGCAAGGCAGAGAGAGTCGACATGCTACATATGCCCTGTGTACAATGATTTTTTTTTGGGCTCATGTAGCACGCCTAAAATCTCCAACTTTCATATGGGTCAAGATACCCAGTTCATTCAAATTTAAGCAAGCACAGGTTTTTGGTCTGGGGAAGGTAGGGGTAGAAGATGAATGTTCCCACATTGCTTTAACCTTAGAAATCTTTTGCCAAATATCAAGCATATACAGCTAGGGATGAGCCGAACACCCCCCGATTCGGTTTGCACCAGAACACACCGAACAGACAAAAAATTCTGCAGAACACACGAACATTGTTAAAGTCTATGGGACAGGAACATGAATACATGGGGTCCCCAGGTTACAAACAAGTTAGGGACTGTAGGCTTGTTCTTAAGTTGAATCTGTCTGTAAGTCGGAACAGGTAAATTTTTAAAGTGTAGCTCCAGCCAAAAAACTATTTTTAAGCTTTTTGGATAGCATAGGGAAGGGTAACACCCCTGTAACATTTGTTTTGCTGTGTGTGCCCCTGTTCATTTCACCTCACCTTCTGTCCCAATGACAATTGAATTTTGAAAATTTTGGGTTGTTGTGGAAACAAGCCTTGGTGATAAAGCATCAGTGGAGGTACCTTTTCCCCATAATAGCTCTTACAGGAGTGAATTTCTCTTCCTAGGGGTAGATTTCCTCTCGCTTCCTGTTGTTTCCCTCCGTTTGTAAGTAGGAGTCGTTTGTAAGTCGGCTGTTTGTAACTAGGGGACCCCTGTAATCAAAAGTGCTCAATTTAAAGGCTTACATGCAAGTTATTGTCATAAAAAGTGTTTGGGGACCTGGGTCCTGCCCCAGGGGACATGTATCATTGCAAAAACTATTTTTTTTAAAACTGCCTTTTTTTGGGAGCAGTAATGTTTTTAATACTTAAAGTGAAACAACAAAAATGAAATATTCCTTTAAATATCGTGCCTGGGGGGTGTCTATAGTATGCCTGCAAAGTGGAGCATTTTTCCCATGTTTAGAACAGTACCACAGCAAAATGACATTTAAAAGTGATTGCGGCTGTAATGAATTGTCGGGTCTCGGCAATATAGATAAAACTCATTGAAAAAAAAGAGCTTGGGATCCCCCCCCAGTCCATTACCAGGCCCTTTGGGTCTGGTACGAATATTAAGGGGAACCCCAAACCAAAATTTTAAAAAAAAATTGCGCGGGGGTCCCCCTAAAATCTACACCAGGCCCTTCAGGTCTGATATGGAAATTAAGGGGAACCATGCGCCAAATTTTAAAAAAATGGCGTAGGGTTCCCCCCCAAAATCCATACCAGACCCTTCAGGTCTGGTATGGATTTTAAGGGGAACCCTGCGCCAAATATTAAAGAAAAATGGTGTAGGGGTTCCCCCAAAATCCATGCCAGACCCTTATCCGAGCACGCAACCTGGCAGGCCACAGGAAAAGAGGGGGATGAGAGAGTGCCCCCTCTCTCCTGAACCGTACCAGGCCACATTCCCTCAACATGGGGAGGGTGCTTTGGGGTAGCCCCCCAAAGCACCTTGTCCCTATGTTGATGGGGACAGGGCCTCATCCCCACAACCCTTGCCCGGTGGTTGTGGGGGTCTGCAGGCGGGGGCTTATTGGAATCTGGAACAAGGGGACCCCCCGATCCCGGCCCCCCCTGTGTGAAATGGTAATGGGGTACAAATGTGTACAAAATACCATTTCACAAAAAAAGTGTCAGAATGTTAAAAATGATAAGACATAGCTTGGGGACAAGTCCTTTATTAAAAAATAAAAATGTCCCATGATGTCCATTCTCCGCGACGGACCGAAAAAGAAAAAAAAACGATCCTCCTCTATGGGAGGCTCCCGCCATTTGACGCTTCTTCGCTGATGACAGTTCTTATATAACTGAGGGCAGGGCGACCCTGTGACGTACCCTGATTATCCCGCCCCTCTGACACCACGGGAACTCTCCCACGGCTTCCCCGTGGCGTCAGAGGGGGGCGGGGTCACCCGTTTATGTAACCAGGTGGCCCCATCCCCCTCTGATGTCACGGGGAAGCCTTGGGAAAGTCCCCGTGGCATCAGAGGGGACGGGGTCACCCGGGTATGTCACAGGGTGACATACCCATCCTCAGTTATATAAGAACTGTCAAAGGTGATGAAGCGTCACACAGAGGGAGCCTCCGATAGAGGAGGATTGGTGACGGATTTTTGTTTTTTCTATGATTTATATTTGTTTTTGGTCCGTCGGCGGAGCGATATAAGAAGATGAATGGACATCTTGGGACATTTTTATTTTTTAATTTTTTAATAAAGGACTTGTCCCCAAGCTGTGTCTTGTCATTTTTAACATTTTAACACTTTTTTGTGAAATGGTAGGGGTATATTTGTACCCTGTTACCATTTCACAGGGGGGGGCAGGATCTGGGAATCCCCTGCCCCTGGCCCGCAGACCCCCACAACCACCGGGCAAGGGTTGTGGGGATGAGGCCCTTGTCCCCATCAACATGGGGACAAGGTGCTTTGGGGGGCTACCCCACAGCACCCTCCCCATGTTGAGGGCATGTGGCCTGGTATGGTTCAGGAGGGGGGCGCTCTCTCATCCCCCCCTCTTTTCCTGTGGCCTGCCAGGTTGCGTGCTCGGATAAGGGTCTAGTATGGATTTTGAGGGGGACCCCTACGCCATTTTTTTTAAAATTTTGGCGCAGGGTTCCCCTTAATTTCCACATCAGACCCGAAGGGCCTGGTGTGAATTTTAGGGGGACCCCCATGCAATTTTGTTTTTTAAATTTTGGTTCGGGGTTCCCCTTAATATTCATACCAGATCCAAAGGGCCTGGTAATGGACTGGAGGGGATCCCATGCTCTTTTTTCAATGAGTTTTATCTATATTGCCGAGACCCGACAATTCATTACAGCCGTGATCAGTTTTAAATGACAGTTTTTCCTTTAGAAATGTAATTTTGCTGTGGTACTGTTCTAAACACGGGAAAAACTATAGACACCCCCAGGCATGATATTTAAAGGAATATTTCATTTTTATTGTTTCACTTTAAGCATTAAAATCCAGGTCCCCAAACACTTTTTATGACAATACCTTGCATAAAGGCTTTTAAAATGAGCACTTTTGATTTTTCATGTTAGTGTCCCATAAACTTTCGAATTTGCCCCGAACACTGCATATTGTTCAGTGTTCGCAGAACATCCGGACAACCAAAGTTCGGCCCGAACTTATGCTTGGGCCGAACCGTTCACCCATCCCTATATCCAGCATATCTTTGTTGGGAGTTAAAAGTCAATATTCTGAGAAGAGTCAGCTGCATACTAAGCTTTGTTTCATGGTATATCAATGTGACACGGAACACTGGATTAGAAGCCATAATACCTTTTTGCAGACATCACAATTTTAGCTTCAAGTTCCCTACAGACAAATTTGCTTAAATCTAAGTACTTTTGCACTTCCAGCATATTTCTGAGAATCAAAAATGGAAAATCTCAGGCCTTAGCCTAGGTTCAGACTAGTGTGATGCGGGAACTAGAGGGATTACAGCGGCAGTTCCCGCAGCGCCTCTCTCCCACAGGCAGTTCACACTGTCCTCTGCGAACCGCTCCAGGTGTCAATACATTGTTAATGACACGCCCAGAATGGTTCACAGATCGCAGTAAGAACTGTGGATTCGTACAGGAATCTTATCGCATAGGTGAGAACACCCATGCGATCAGATTCCAGTGCGGGGGAAAACAAGTCCCTGCACCTTTTTCTGTGCAAATCCAATGCCAGTTCAGCCATACAACTGTATGCGGTGCGGGTGTGAATCACATTCGATTTCTGAGATCGATCGCACTAGTCTGAACCTAGGCTGTCACATTTTTTTTTTTAATATGTATTTCCTCTGCAGGAGTTTTGATGTTATTTAAATATCTGTATTATGCATTAGTCATAACATAGCCCTTTTATTATAAAGTCAAAGAAGATAGGAATTATTATTGTTAGGGTGTGAAAGCACATCATTTTGTAAAGCCTTTTTTGACTATAGTAAAAACCAAGGGGGTGAAGGGCCAATATTATGGACCTCTGGCCTTATGAACATGAAACTTGTTCTTCTGCTTTCTTAATTGAGTGCGGGCAATTTACACAATTCTTTACATACAGTACATTCACATCAGTCCCTGCCCTCAAGGAGTTTACATTCTAAGGTCCTAACTCATATTCATACATACTAGGGCATGTTTAGACAGGAGCCAATTACCCTACCAGCATGTCTATGGGAGGAAACAAACACAAGCACAGGGAGAACATGCAAACTCTATGCAAGTAGTGCTATAGGTGGGATTTGAACCAACGTCTCTTCAACTTTTAGCCAGACGTGCTAACCAATTAGCCACTGTGCTGCCTCGTCAATAGGGATGAGCTTCGAGTCGAACTCATGTTCTACTCGAACATTGGCTGTTCGCAAGTTCGCCGAACAGCGAACAATTTGGGGTGTTCGCGGCAAATTCGAATGCCGCGGAACACCCTTTAAAAGTCTATGGGAGAAATCAAAAGTGCAAATTTTAAAGGCTTATATGCAAGTTATTGTCATAAAAAGTGTTTGGGGACCCGGGTCCTGCCCCAGGGGACATGGATCAATGCAAAAAAAAGTTTTAAAAACGGCCGTTTTTTCAGGAGCAGTGATTTTAATAATTAAAGTCAAACAATAAAAGTGTAATATCCCTTTAAATTTCGTACCTGGGGGGTGTCTATAGTATGCCTGTAAAGGGGCGCATGTTTCCCGTGTTTAGAACAGTCTGACAGCAAAATGACATTTTGAAGAAAAAAACACATTTAAAACTACCCGCGGCTATTGCATTGCCGACAATACACATAGAAGTTCATTGAGCGGAGCGGCCCGAAGAAGAAATGAAGAAGGGAAGAAGGAAGAAGAGATGAAGAAGAAGAAGAAGAAGAAGAAGATGAAGAAGAAGATGAAGAGAAGAGCGGGAGCCTCCCCCCCAATGCCATGGGTGCGGAGCGGCCCGAGGAGAAGAAGATAGAAGACGCCGCGGAGGAGATGCTGGACGAGAACGCCGGAGGAAGAACCAGAAGAGCCAGAAGAACCAGAAGAAGATGAAGGAAGAAAGAAGAAGCATTTAAATAAAGGAATTGTCAAAAACTGTCTCTTGTCATTTTTAACATTTTTGACAGTTTTTTAGTGAAATGGTAGGGGTAAGTACCCCCTTACCATTTCACACAGGGGGGGGGGCGGGATCTGGGGGTCCCCTTGTTAAAGGGGGCTTCCAGATTCCGATAAGCCCCCCGCCCGCAGACCCCCACAACCACCGGCCAGGGTTGTGGGGATGAGGCCCTTGTCTTCATCAACATGGGGACAAGGTGTTTTGGGGGGCTACCCCAAAGCACCCTCCCAATGTTGAGGGCATGTGGCCTGGTACGGTTCAGGAGGGGGGGGGGGCGCACTCTCGTCCCCCCCTCTTTTCCTGCGGCCTGCCAGGTTGCGTGCTCGGATAAGGGTCTGGTATGGATTTTTGGGGGGACCCCACGCCATTTTTTTGGTTTTTTTTGGCGCGGGGTTCCCCTTAAAATCCATACCAGACCTGAAGGGTCTGGTATGGAATTTAGGGGGAACCCCACGTCTTTTTTTTTTTTAATTTTGGTTGGGGTTCCCCTTAATATCCATACCAGACCTGAAGGGCCTTGTATGGAAATTAGGGGGACTCCCACATAATTTTTTTTTTTTTAATTTTGGTTCGGGGTTTCCCTGTGGGGAATTCCCATGCCGTTTTTATCAATGAACTTCTATGTGTATTGTCGGCAATGCAATAGCCGCGGTAGTTTTAAATGTGTTTTTTCCTTCAAAATGTCATTTTGCTGTCAGACTGTTCTAAACACGGGAAACATGCGCCCCTTTACAGGCATACTATAGACACCCCCCAGGTACGAAATTTAAAGGGATATTACACTTTTATTGTTTGACTTTAAGCATTATTAAAATCACTGCTCCTGAAAAAACGGCCGTTTTTAAAACTTTTTTTTGCATTGATCCATGTCCCCTGGGGCAGGACCCAGGTCCCCAAACACTTTTAATGACAATAACTTGCATATAAGCCTTTAAAATTAGCACTTTTGATTATTCATGTTCGTGTCCCATAGACTTTAACGGTGTTCGCGTGTTCGAACGAACTTTTTTCCTGTTCGCATGTTCTGGTGCGAACCGAACAGGGGGGTGTTCGGCTCATCCCTACTCGTCAACCATGTTCAAACTTTGTAGTGGAAGCTTTATTTCCACTTTTGCAGTCACGTGGTTGAGAAAACTCCAGTAGATTTTTGTTATGTTTATATTACTATACAGGATTTAAAAAGCGCCAACAGTTTGTACAATATAAGTACCGTTATTATAATTAGTCCACGCTCTTTGAAAAGGACAGCAGAGTCCAAACCCTGGTTGACAATTGTAGCATTAGTCTACTATCAAAAAGGTGTGTTTCTATGTAATAATATGACTGATAACCTTTGCTACTTCTGCCTGGCCAATCTTCAACCTTACCAAGCAAAAGCGTGCCATTCGTTAAATGGGGTGTAAATTGAAAGGTTTGTCACTGTAGTGGTGGAGGGCACAGAACTGCTCATTGGTACAGTGGTGGCAAGGGCTGAGGCATGCATGGATGCAATTGCAGTGAGCACAGAGGTGGGCATTGGTGCGGTGGTGAGTGAAGTGGGGGCATGTGGGAAAGGTGTGTGTTAGGGGAGGGGGTCAGGAACAGTGGTAAAAAGTGGTGAAACTCCCAAACCCGCCCTTCACCGAAATGAACACACCACTAGCAAGCGCGAGACAATCTGACAATAACATTGTCCTGTCGGCTATTGTCTGCGCAGGCGCCGTCTTGCCGTCACAACAGCTGATCGTGAAATCAGTTGTTGTGCAGTTCCGTACGACACATGCGCAGTGCAGCTCGGGCACTTCGATAGCGGGCACTATCTGATAGAACAGCGGGCATTCTTCTTGGACCTGTGATGTGTCACAGAAGATTGCAGGTAGGGAGGGGGGAGAGGTGAACTTCCTACAGGTGCCGCGGACCCCCGGGAGGAAGTGGGAGCTGGATGCCTCTAAAAAGAGGGTATCTGCCCCCCCCAAAAAAATGACATGTCAAATGTGGCATGTCAGGGGGTCATCATCACCATTTTTGGGTGGAACTCCACTTTAAGTGGGAGAATGAGAATCTTCTGCTGCTGAAAAGGTACTGTTTTTATCAAGCTAAATCATATATTTATATGCTATATGTTATAACACAATAATTTATTATTTATCTATTTACTGTGAAATTACTGGTTTGAAGTTATCACTTCATATGTCAGTAATTTGTCCGTTAAGCCACCTGCTTGAGTACAGTTTTTGAAAATATAGTAAACTACCTTAAAAACAATATATAATAAGTATTTGTATATTCCTACTATGTAACTATACAGGGATATACAATGTAATACTGACAATAATCACAAACATAGGTTGGACTTGATGGACTTGTGTCGTTTTTCAACCTCACCTACTATGTAACTATGTAACTACTTACTTATGGTAATTACCGTATATACTCGAGTATAGGCCGACCTAAACATAAGCAGAGGCACCTAATTTTACCACAAAAAACTGGGAAAACTTATTGATTCGAGTATAAGCCTAGGGTGGGAAATGCAGCAGCTACTGGGTAAACAATGACCATCTGCAGCCTCACTGTGCCCATCTGCAGCCTCACTGTGCCCACCTGTATCATCAGTGCCCATCTGCAGCCTCACTGTGCTCATCTGCAGCCTCACTGTGCCCATCTGCAGCTGTACCTTTGATAACTAAAACAGCGGGTCTCTCCCACTGTACCACTGTTCGGCGGCCGCCCATTGTAACAAAGCCCCACCTCCTCCTCGTCCCTGATGGATGGAACACTGATACAGCTTCCCAGCATTGTATCAGTTTTCAGTGTTCCTCTATCACAGATGAGGAGGAGGCTGGGCTATGTTACAATGGACGGCCACCAAACAGACTGCATAAAAGACTCCAAACGGACTGGTAAAATTGTTTGCATTTTTATTTTTAGAAAAAACCCCACCAAAATCCTCAGCACCATGCCCATGATGTTCTTAATCCAGCCCTGCCTCCACCTCGTCCCTCTGGGTAGGGGGCCTATAGCATACTCCCAGTATTACTTTCCCCTTAGTTTCTCCCCTTTGTAGCTCTACCCATAAGGATCCCACCTCCTCCCTAGCGCCCTTAGTGATGTCATCTCTCAAATTCACTTGTACATCATTTTTTATACACATGCATACCCCCTCCCCCTTTTTTACTCTCTTCATACATACCTGCGAATGGTTGCCAGCCAGTCATGAGACTGTCGAACCAAGTCTCTGTAATTCCTACAAAATCTAAATCCTCCTCTTACAACAGTAGCTCTAGTTCACCCATCTTGTCCGCCAGACTCCTGGTATTGGTGAACATGCCACATAGTTTAGACCGGTCGCATACTATCTCCTTTTTGGGTGCTCTGGGGTTGCAAATAGGACTTGTTACTATACTTACCTCGGGTTAAGGGGCTTTAGTCAATCTACCACTAATGCCCCCAATACTACCCTCTGGAATATGTTCCGCGCTGACTATCTCTACCTCTGGACCCCCCCGTCACCTAGTTTAACAGCCCCTCTAACTTTTATGGCCATCTTCACTTCCAGCAGATCTGCACCTTCTCCATTTAGGTGCAGTCCGTCCCTTCTATAGAACTGGTGACCAACTGACAAGTCGCCACAGTTCTCCAGGAACCCAAACCCCTCCTTACTACACCAGCTCCTCAGCCACTTGTTTACTTCCGTAATCTCCCTCTGCTTTTCTGGTGTGGCTCGAGGTACCGGTAGTATTTCTGAGAATACTACCTTGGAAGTCCTTTTCCTCAATTTAGCTCCTAACTCCCTAAAATCGTTTATGAAACTCCATCTTCCTCTGACTTTGTCATTGGTGCCAACGTGCCCCATGACAGCCGGGTCTTCCCCAGCCCCTCCCACTAATCTGTCCACAAGATCCGTGATGTGCCAAACTCGAGCGCTCGGTAGACAACATAAAGTTCAGAGCTTCAGGTCTCTACAATGTTTTTTTTTTTCACAATCGCTACAATTTTTTTTCACAATCCTTAGACAATAAAATGTAACAAAAATAAATAAAACACACTTTTCTGGGTTTATTTTAGCTGTGCTAGTTTAAAAATAAATAGTGTTACTGCAAATAAAATGTGTGCATTTTATTCTGTAATTTGTCCGGTTTAAAATGACACTGAAATTCTGATTCTGATACAAAGCATTGCAAAGTTAACAAATGAAATAAAATGTTGGTTTGTTTGTTTGTTTGTTTGTTTGTTTGTTTCGAATTTGAGCTTTTTAAAAAAATAAGAAATGTGTAAATATATGTTAAATATGAAAAAAAATTTGCATAAATAAACAACAAAAGTTTAAATATAATTGTTAATCAAATAGAAACATAAAAATCAGCAGGAATGTCTTCTTTGAAAAGAGAAGGATACTAAGGAGTTAATTAGTGCTGATTAGGGTAAACTAAAGATGGCTATTCATTATACAATCGTCTTATTCAATTTCCTTAAGATTTACCTTCAACCATGTAGAGTAAGGGCCTGCCTGATTGCACACAAATTAAAAGTGTTTAGGTTTGACAAGTAAAAGGATTGAGCGGGCAACTCCATATAGCAATTTTAATGGTTGGTTACAAAAAAGTGACAAGCAGAAACAACTGACGCGTTTCGGGAAACAGCCTTAGTATGTTGAATATAAAAATGGCAAAACATTTATACTCATAAGCTCCACCCCAAAATCAATTTGCATGGTAAATTGAATCAATTAACAGGTTAACCTCCCTGGCGGTATAATTATGCCAGATTTTTGATGCTCAAAGTGGTACAATGTATTGCATGCAAATTTGGTGTTTTATATTGTAGGCCTGTAATTCTTAGAAATAACACTTAAATCTGTCCAAACAAGAGTCTAGTAGACAACCCGGGTATGATAAAGTTTGAAACACAAAATCATAATTTTTAATATAATAAATAACTATAAATAATTAGAACAAATAATAAAAAAATGCAATAATGTAGTCAAATGAAAAAAACACTGAAATTTGATCAGTTGCAGAATTGTAACTGTCATTACTTTTAGTGTTTGATGACGAATTTCCCCACAAATCACTATCGCTCAATTCTGCAAGTGATTCTAATTTATTATTGCTGTTTTGTAGCTGGTCTAAAACCGCTTTTGACGTAAAGGGACACTTTTTGGTTGCCATGGACAATATCAAGTTTCCAGGCAGAAAGAACAGTATATATAATATAAAACTGCATGCAGGCACTGAACAAAGCATTAGGGACAAAAGGGATGTGAAATAATTTGATACAGTAATGTAGTCTGTAAGATTACACTGTACTGTATGTATTGTGTGTTTTACACTCTTTGAATTTGGCGCCGGGCTCCGTCCCTGTGCATCGCGATGCTCACAGGGAACGGAGCCCGGCACAGTGGTAGATCGAGCAGAGGACACGGCTCGCACACACAGGGGGGAGACATCGCAGGATCCCGGGGACAAGGAAAGTGACTTTCCCTGGATCCTGCGATGCGATCCCATGTGTGGCTTTTGATACTGAAAACTCACCTCGAGCCACACTCGGGAATACCGCCAGGGAGGTTATTATCAAAGTGCCAAAATGCAGGAAAAGGATTGAGACAAAAAGATATACATTACATGACATGTTTAAAAAGATATAAAAGCACAGTGGAATACAATACACGATCATCCTACACACACACACATAGGTCAAAAAAATAAAAAATAATGAATATATAAATATATAGTTGGACTGTTTCCAGAAACAGGCAATTCTTCCCAATCCCTGGTATGAGTAAAATGTGGAGAAAGACACAGCTCTCTCAAAAGGTTATGGGATTTTACCGGGAGGTAGTGTGCCTGTTATTAAGGTGAGCAACAACAACACCAGTAGTATAAAAATATAAATTTATTGAAAATATCAAATAATAACAACACAGCCGTAATACAAATTGTAACCGTAAATTGGAGCTTGATATATGAAATCAAATACGTAGGTATGCAGGAGTAGCCATAAAAATAATGATAAATCATAGAAGAAAAAAGAATCAGTATGCTGGTCCTGGTGTTTAGGTTTGACATCATATTATATGGTTTTGGTAAAGCTAAAGGAAAATTTTGTATAATGTATAGCCAGCCTATGGGTTAAAAAGGCTATTATTTTATTTACTTACCGTATATACTCGAGTATAAGCCGACCAGAATATAAGCCGAGGCACCTAATTTTACCACAAAAAACTAGGAAAACTTATTGACTCGAGTATAAGCCTAGGGTGAGAAATGCGCAGCTACTGTAAGTGGAAAAGAGGCTCAACAATGCCCATTTGCAGCCTCACTGTGCCCATTTGCAGCCATAAGTTCCCCAAACTTCAAACTTGGTAGTTAAGGGTTCCTAGATGCCCCCTAGCTGCAGCCAAAATTTGGGGTCTCTGGACCCAAAGGGTCCCGAAATGACATTGCTGCAGATGGACACAGTTGACCGAATTTGGGGCCCCGTATCTCAGGTCACTTGGTGCTATAAACCCCACATTTGGTGTGCAAACCCAGTGGAACTAGCCCTACAATATATCCAAAGCTGGGGTTCCTAACGCTAAGTGGCCCTGAGATATGGGGCTCCAAAATTGGTCCAGAAAATGTCAAGCACTTTTTTGCAGCAGAGAATGACATTGTCTGAACCGACTTTGGGACCCGATATCTCGGGGCCACTTGGTGCTAGGAACTCCAGCTTGGATATGTTGTAGTGCTAGTTCTACTGGGTTTGCACACCAAATTTGGGGTTCCTAGCACCAAGTGGTCCCGAGATACGGGGCCCCAAAGTTGGTTCAGAAAATGTCATTCTTTGCACCAGAAAAGTGCTTGACTCGAGTATAAGCCGAGGGGGGCACTTTCAGCACAAAAAAAGTGCTGAAAAACTCGGCTTATACTCGAGTATATACCGTATTAACTTTTTTTTACTTGTCAGGTTGCTAACCGACATCATCTGCAGATCTAAACAGAAAGATACAAATATAACAATATGTTACTTTGTGCTGTGGTCTGTAGCAGTGTTTATAAAAACTGATTCTCAGACTGTTTTTTTGACAGCTAGAGCTGCTGACTTCTTCTCTGAGTATACTGTAATGCCATTAATCACAGCTGACAATTACAGTATATGTGTACTTGGAGGTGGGGCGGGGTCCGAGAAGCAAGGCAGAGAGACTGGACTTGCTACACATCCCCTGTGTACAATGATGGTTTTTTTTGGGCTCACGTAGCATGTATAAAAAGCTCCAACTTTCATATGGGTCAAGATTCCCAGTTTATTCAAACTTAAGCAAGCATGGGTTTTTGGTCTGGGGGAGGTAGGGGTAGAAGATAAATGTTCCTACGTTGCTTTAACCTTAAGAATCTTTTTACCAAATATCAAGCATATCCAGCATATCTTTGTTGGGAGTTAAAAGTCAATACTCTGAGAAGAGTCAGCTGCATACTAAGCTTTGTTTCATGGCATATCAATGTGACACGGAACACTGGATTAGAAGCCGTAATGCCTTTTTGCAGACATCACAATTTTAGCTTCTAGTTCCCTACAGACAAATTTGCTTAAATCTTTTATAAGTACTTTTGCACTTCCAGCATATTTCTGAGTGCGAAATCGAAAATGGAAAATCTCAGGCCTTACACATTTCCATGACTTTCCTAAAATGAAGATTTTATTTTTAATATGTATTTCCTGTGCAGGAGTTTTGATGTTATTTAAATATCTGTTTATTATGCATTAGTCATAACATAGTCCTTTTATTATAAAGTCACAGAAGATGGGAATTATTTTTGTTAGGGTGTGAAAGCAAATCATTTTTTAAAAGCCTTTTTTGACTATAGTAAAAACCAAGGGGGTGAAGGGCCAACATTATGGACCTCTGGCCTTATGAACATAAATGTTTGTTGTCGGAAAGTCAGATCATGTGTACAAAAGTCCGTCAGACAAAAGTCCACGCATGCTCAGAATCAAGTACGAGGCGGAAGCGCTCGGTCTTGTAAAACTAGCGTTCATAATGGAGATATCACGTACGTCTAGTACGTCACTACTTTCATAATTGTTGGCCAACATTTGTGTGACCGTGTGTATGCAAGACAAGTTGGAGCCAAAAACCTTCAAACAAAAACCCATGGTTTTGTTGTCGGAAAGTCCGATCGTGTTCGGGGCATTACACTTCAAAAGAAAACAAACACACTGGAAAACATTCTCTGAACTGCAATTACCTGCATTTGATTCAGCTTCTCTCTCCTATTGAAGAGTTAAGCCTGAGGATGGTGCCACATCAGCAGGTGACCATACTGTTCAGGCAGACTGGGTCTAAGGAGGTATGTCAATGCAAAAAGCAGCATTTGAAACAGAAAAAAATATCCAGTAAAAAAGGGCTCAGCTTTAATACAGAGCGCAAAAATGTTCATACCAAACTATTCTATTTTGTCAAACATTAAAGTCCATGTCCATTTTACTTCTTACATCTTTTCCCACAAAAGCATAAACTGGTAGTACCATCAGATTTCCTTCTATGGCTTTTAAAAATGTTCAGTAGGTATATGTACAGTATCTCACAAAAGTGAGTACACCCCTCACATTTTTGTAATTATTTTATTATAACTTTTCATTTGACAACACGGAAGAAATGACACTTTGCTACAATGTAAATTAGTGAGTGTACAGCTTGTATAATAACCCGTACACACGGTCGGATTTTCCGACGGAAAATGTGTGATAGGACCTTGTTGTCGGAAATTCCGACCGTGTGTAGGCTCCATCACACATTTTTCATCGGATTTTCTGACACACAAAGTTTGAGAGCAGGCTATAAAATTTTCCGACACCAAAATCTGTTGTCGGAATTTCCGATCGTGTGTACACAAATCCGACGCACAAAGTGCTACGC
Source organism: Lithobates septentrionalis (assembly GCA_037952835.1). Lineage (NCBI taxonomy): Eukaryota > Metazoa > Chordata > Amphibia > Anura > Ranidae > Lithobates > Lithobates septentrionalis. The sequence continues at coordinate 1,986,920 of JBBDGP010002445.1, forward strand.
ATGCTTAGAATAAATAAAGAGATGAAAACTATTGGCTACTGCCCCGTTTATAGTCCCGACGTACGTGTTTTACGTCACCGTGTTCAGAATGATCGGATTTTCCGACAACTTTGTTTGACCGTGTGTATGCAAGACAAGTTTGAGCCAACATCCGCAGTGAAAAAATCCTAGGATTTTGTTGTCGGAATGTCCGATCAATGTCCGACCGTGTATACAGCATAATATTGTAAATTTGGTGTCCCTTCAAAATAACTCAAAACACAGACATTAATGTCTAAACCGCTGGCAACAAAAGTGAGTACACCCCTAAGTGTATATGTCCAAATTGGGCGCAAAGTGTCAATATTTTGTGTGGCTACCATTATTTTCCAGCACTGCCTTAACCCTCTTGGGCATGGAGTTCACCGGAGCTTCACAGGTTGCCACTGGAGTCCTCTTCCACTCCTCCATGACGACATCACAGAGCTGGTGGGTGTTGGAAACCGTGCGCTCCTCCATCCTTCCGTTTGAGGATGCCCCACAGATGCTCAATTGGTTTTAAGTCTGGAGACATGCTTGGCCAGTCCATCATCATTGGCCTTTACCCTCAGCTTCTTTAGCAAGGCGGTGTTTGTCTTGGAGGTGTGTTTGAGGTCGTTATCATCTCGGAATACTGCCCTTCGGCCCAGTCTCTGAACGGAGGGGATCATGTTCTGCTTCAGTATGTCACAGTACATGTTGGCATTCATGGTTCCCTCAATGAACTGTAGCTCCCCAGCACTCATGCAGCCCCAGACCATGACACTCCCACCACCATGCTTGACTGTAGGCAAGACAAACTTGTCTTTGTACTCCTCACCTGGTTCCTGTCACACACGCTTGACACCATCTGACCCAAATAAGTTTATCTTGGTCTCATCGGACCACAGGACATGGTTCCAGTAATCCATATTGCTTGTCTTCAGCAAACTGTTTGCAGGCTTTTTTGTGCATCATCTTTAGAAGAGGCTTCCTTCTGGGATGACAGCCATGCAGACCAATTTGATGCAGTGTGCGGCTTATGGTCTGAGCACTGACAAGCTGACCCACCACCCCTTCAACCTCTGCAGCAAAGCTAGCAGCACTCATACGTCTATTTCCCAAAGACAACCTCTGGATATGACGCTGAGCACGTGCGCTCATCTTATTTAGTCGACTATGGTGAGGCCTGTTCTGAGTGGAACCTGTCCTGTTAAACCACTGTATGGTCTTGGCCACCGTGCTGCAGCTCAGTTTCAGGGTTTTGGAAAACCTCTTATAGCCTAGGCCATCTTTATGTAGAGCAACAATTCTTTTTTTCGGATCCTTGGAGAGTTCTTTGCCATGAGGTGCCATGTTGAACTTCCAGTGACCAGTATGAGAGAGTGAGAGCGATAACACCAAATTTAACCCACATGCTCCCCATTCAGACCTTTGACCTTGTAACACTAATGAATCACATGACACTGGGGAGGACAAATGGCTAATTGGGCCTAATTTGGACATTTTCAGTTAGGGGTGTACTCACTTTTGTTGCCAGTGGTTTTTCCTGCATCAAATTGCGTTTTGCGTGTAATAGACTTCAATGGAGTTGCACCAAAAATGCAAGTATTGCATTTTTGATGTGTTTTGAGTGTTTTTTTCCCCTTTAAAAATATTGTCCGTGATGGAACCATCCAACACCCAGCTTGGGTGGTTCCGTCAAGATTTAGCTTCCTTCAGTCTGAACCCAAGAACAGTCATTATAGACTATACGGTACTAGCTTAGATGCAAACTGGAACTCCCTTTATTGAAAAAGTCACACTGAAGCTATATACCACACAATACCAAGAAGAAACAATGTACCCCTACTCATTCACATAGGGGGCAGGATCTGAGGACCACCTTCTTAAAGTGGGCTTCCGGATCTGATAAGCCCCCTGCCCGCAGACCCCTACAATCACAGCCCAGGGTTGTGGGGAAGAGGCCCTTGTCCTCATCAACATTGGGACAAGATGCTTTGGGGTGGGGGGGCATGCTGTCTGGCATTCGGCCTGGTATGGTTTGGGGGGGGGGCGCTCGTCCTCTCCCTTTCCTGACCTGCCAGGACCTGCTAGGCTGCAAAGGGCCTGGTATGCATTTGGGGTGGACCCCACATATTTTTTTCACACATTTTTTTGCAGACAATTCTTTTTCTCACATTTAGCTGTCAACGGGAAACCCCGCTAACAGCTGATGACTCATCGGTTGTTAAGGATGTAGCGTCCGGCTTCCCAGCCTGCTCCTTAGCAACCAGATATATACAGTGTGTTTAAAGAAAGAAAAAAAACACAATATGCAAAAATGCAGGTTTAAAAACGCCAAACGCACCGCAAAATGCGCCTGAAAAATTCATCAACCACATACATGTAAACTTAACTGTTATTTGTAAAAAAAAAAAAAAAACAGTAAAAAAATGTATGCTGTTCACAGCTGTGATTGTAAGATTATAGCTCAGCACGTACATATGTCATCGTCTCTGAGACCTATGAAGAACATGCGGCAGAACAAGTAATGAGACCTAAGAGGAAAGTAGAGAATTTCAGCTGTGTCCCTGAGCATATTGAAATGCAAAGAATCTTTTTTTTTTTCCTTCACCACTGAGAAATAGCAGCCCAAACTTTGAATTCATCTGTGTTTTCATCCTGAGCTGTCTAAGAGGTGTACCGTGCCATAAAATGATGAAACGCTGCGCGCTAACAGTCACAGTGGAAAGCCTGGCCTAAGCACATTTGCAACCACAAGGATTCAATTAGCTAAAATTGGATCAGCTTTCCCACAGGTTTGTAATTATAGCAGATCTAATGGTAGCTTTCCATTTTTATTATTACATGCAAGCCCTCTCACATCTGGCCAGACTGGGAGTCTTCTTTGACAGCTTTACACTAGAACAAAAAATACCCTCTCAACCTGTCATTAGGTTACACCACACTGACCTTCACCTAAACGTCACTCGCTGTACAGAAGTCAGGTTCCCAGTCAGACACAAAAGGATTCTGGGCACATATACTGGAAATGTTTTTACGCTAAACTCAAGTTTATACACGTTATTTATTTTAGTATTTATTTAAAGCATTTTATTGTATAGATCCTGTTCTCTGGTTCATGAGGGGAATTTGAAATGAGTCAAAATGAGTTTGAGAAATTTTGGAAGGGAGCTGTCATTGGTGCAGCTGACCCCCTAAAAATTTTCAAACATGTTCTAATTGATCATTTAAAGTGCAAAAAAAAAAAAAAAGGATCATTTAGAAAACTCTAATATATGACTTTAGATGGCATTACCAATAGATCTGAAAAAGTGCTTGGAAATTTCTCCTGGGGTAAGTATAGGACTGATTGTATATAAAGTATATTAAAAGACTTAAAGCTTAAGTTTACATCTACAGTTGCATTACCTTAACATACTTGTAATGAAGATTGCCCCACATCCTGCAGGCTAAAGCGGTTCTAACAGTGGCGGCCTGTGCACTGTGGGCGCACGGGCGCCACCCCCATCCATGCGCCCGGCCCCTTGCACCCTGATCCCACCCAATTGTGTGACGATAGCGAATTAATTTTCGCTATTTTCACACTAACCTGTTTCCTGATTGTCCAAAGCGCCAGGCCACCCTATTGGATGCCTGGCGCTTAGGAAGAGGAGCGGAGAAGACACGCTGGAGAAACTGCTGCGGTAAGTCCCCTCTGCCAGAGCCACGCGCACGGGGGGGGGGGGGTTTGGTGCTGTCAGAGCTGTGCTCACGCGGGGGGGGGGTGTGGTAGGTTCGGTGCTGCCAGAGTCGCACGCGGGGGTGGGTTTGGTGCTGCCAGAGCCGTGCGTGCTGGGGGGTTCGGTGCTGCCAGAGCCGCATGTGCGGGGGGTGGGGGTTGGGTGCTGCCAGAGCCGCGGGTGGGGGGGGTTGGTGGGCACAGTGGCTGCATATGATGGGCACAAGTGGCTGCGTTTGACGGGCACAAGTGACTGCGTTTGATGGGCACAGTGGCTGCGTTTGATGGGCACAATGGCGGTAAATGGTGGGCAAAAGTGGCTGCATATGATGGGCACAAGTGTCTGCATATGATGGGCAAAAGTGGCTGCATATGATGGGCACAAGTGGCTGCATTTGATGGGCACAAGTAGCTGCATATGATGGGCACAAGTGGCTGCATTTGATGGACACAATTGGCTGCATATGATGGGCACAAGTGGCTGCATTTGATGGGCACAAGTGGCTGCTTTTGATGGGCACAAGTGGCTGCATATGATGGGCACAGTGGCTGCATATGATGGGCACAGTGGCTGCGTATGATGGGCACAGTGGCTTCGTTTGATGGGCACAATGGCTGCGTTTGATGGGCACAATGGCTGCATTTGATGGGCACAGTGAGGCTGCAATTGATGGGGGGGTTCAGTATTTTTCAGTTTGTTTGTGCCCCTCCAAAAATTTTGAGCACCAGCCGCCACTGGGTTCTAAACAAAAAAGGACCGAGGAAAAAATCCAAGGAGAATTCCAAGGTCTACTTAGCAACCAGCCTGTGACCAACCAGGTTAACCTGTCTAACAGTATGCGTTTAAAACAGGTGTTTAGTTGCACAAATTTGCAAATGCATGTGTAAGCTACAGAGCCCCGCCAAGGCACCCTGGTATCTGTAGTTCTATCTCTAACTTAGTTAATTAATGCTGGTTGGTAAAAAGAGCTTAGAATTCTCTTTGTATTTTTTCCTTGGTCCTTTTTTTTTATGCGTTGCCTTCCAATGCTCCTTGCTGTAAGGGCCAGTTATAGTTGAGAGCACTGTACAATTTTTTTGTACACTTGATTTAGGTCAGGCATCGCATTGACACCTTTGTAGCCATTGTGCTACCTGCTGGGTGTTCAATGTGCCCCTGTACCTTTAAGGAGGGGTGGGCTCCCTCCAGTCCATCTGCCTTCATCTATCTCATCAAAATGCATGTGCTTCCACTGTGGAGCCTCTTCTAGAGAGTTAGAGATAGGACTACAGATACCAGGGTAAAGTAAAGAAGGCAACGCCCATAGGTGAACAGAGAAGCCAGCAGCTCTTGTGAATGGAATCAAAGATCTAGCAGAACCAATGAAGCAAAGAGAGTCTAACATTTTAAAGGTGGTATACAGCTGGAGGAGTATGGTGATAGTAGAACACTCTTTTTCCCGGCAACATCCGTGAGGACCGCACTAAGCAGAGGATCGGAAGCAGTCTTTGGAGTGAAAAATCGCACTGAAGTCACCGCGGTGTACCCTCTAGGGTGAAATAAACAGCAATTTTTTCCTGAACTCTGCTTCTCCTACCTGGTTTACAATTTGTCCCCTTTGCATGGACTATATACAAATCTTACCTGAAATCTATCATATTGCTTGTTATACTGGAAGTATTATTTATGTAATATTTAATATTTATTAATTTTATTTATGCACAGTTAGAGTTCTCACTCAATGTTATATTAGTTCTGTTTTACATTAGAACACGTTTCATTTCATAAGTGGCACACTGTCTCAATATTTTTGAACATTTGAGGTAAACAATACCGTATTTATTATTTATTTCGGGGGGTACTTACCACCTAATTGTAATAACCCACCTATAATTCGTCATTGGTCTATTAGCTTTTGCACTGACATTTTTTCACTCATGATTTAATTGAAATATTTTTCTCACTTTTTAGCGTCATTTTGTCCCAATACTTTTGAATTTTGGGGTTTTTTCAATAATTTTCTCTCTGGTGTGGTGTAAAGTACACTGTTTCACTTCTGTTAACACAACGACACATGTAATATTATATACACTTCTCACTTGCATCATAGTATTATTGCACTTATTTTACTTGTTTACAATTTCTTTGATTTGTTTACATTATAAAGATTTTCTATCTTGGGACCTGCTTACGGCATCTAGTGACGTAGGTCCTACATGCCACAGACACCTGCACTCAGGTTAAAGAGCATATTATTCAATAAGCAACATAGAGGGCAGCGCCACTTCTATCTCCTTTAATATCTATACAGATACCAGGGTGCCTTGGCGGGGCTCTGTGGCTTACACATGCATTTGCAAATTTGTGCAACTAAACCCCTGTTTTAAACGCATATTGTTAGAGAGGTTAACCTGGTTGGTCACAGGCTGGTCGTCAAGTAGAGCTTGGAATTTTCCTTGGATTTTTTCCTTGGTCCTTTTTTGTTATGCTTTGCCTTCCAATGCTCCTTGCTGTAAGAGCCAATTATAGGTGAGAGCAGTGGACAATTTTTTGTAAAGTGGTTCTAAAGCCTTAAGGTTTTTTACCTTAATGCATTCTATGCAATAAAGTGATTGTAAGGGTTTGTTTTATTTATTTATTTTTTTAAATAACATACATATCATACTTACCTCCACTGTGCAGTTCGTTTTGCACAGAGTGGCCCCGAACCGGGTCTTCTGGGGTCCCCCGACGGCTCTCGCGGCTCCTCCCCACATCAGATAACCCCCTAGGAGAAGTGCTCTCCCGAGGGGGTTAACTTGCTCCCGAGTTCAGAATTTGGTGTCCATAGAAGCTGAATGTATGACTCGGCCCCACCCCCTGGGGCGCCCACATCACTGGATTTGATTGACAGCAGTGGGAGCCAATGGCTGCGCTGCTTTCAATCTATCCAATCAAGAGCCATGAACCCCCTGAAGAGAGACAGCGCGTCCCCTCCAGTTGAAATTCCAGGGCTCAGGAAAGTAAAACAGGGGGGCTGGGGGCCGGGTCACTGCCAGGTGTTTTTTCACGTTAATGCATAGGATGCAATAAGGTGAAAAAACACAGAGGTTTACAACCCCTTTAAGGTAAAAAACCTTCTCTGCTGCAGGTTCCCCCCAGCCCCCCCCCCTTATTCTTACCTGAGCCTGAGCCAATCCAGGATGAGAGCAGCGGCTCTTGCCACTGTCTCCCTCCTCATTGGGACGCAGCAGCTGGGCTAGAGAGCAAGCCTACATGAGTGCCTCCATGGGAATCGGTTTCCTATTGGGGGCACCAACAAGAGAGGAGGAGCCAGGAGCGCCAGTGGGGGACTCGAGAAGAGGAGGATTGGGGCCACTCTGTGCAATTCTATTGCACAGAGCAGGAAAGCATAGCCTTGTTTGTTATTTCAAAAAAATCCTTTACCACCACTTAATGATTCCTGTAGAAATCCTCTCCTTATTCCAACTGTATCCTAAACTGTGCCTAATGGATGAGGAAGTAACACCCCTGTCAACGCTGTACCTGATACCTGTCCATCAAAGTCTCTTTCTGGCCTCTAAACTTAATTTTTGACAAACCTGTTAACTGGCTATGGTTTCATGGCATGGGTACATTGAGCAATTAGTTAATTTGAATAGTGCTCCGATGCCCTGGGATTGAAGTAGGTATGAAAGCATTCTTTTGTACCTAGCTTTAATTAAAGATGCTAGTAGGCAGCTGGAATGTGTTAGAATGCGATATTGTTTTATGGATCTGCCTGATTTGGAATAAAGCATTAGGAAAGGAACACTATGTGCCAGTTTTTATGTTCTTGTGATTGGGTATAGGGAATAATGAAGGTCCTTCTGTGTACTGGAAGACCTTGTGAGTCTTACTGCAACGCGTAGGTGGAGTAGGTGTACTGCTTTTTCTGTTCTTTCTGGTTCCCTGATTATCTGGGCTATTATGAAACACTGACCAGAATTCTGATGGTCAAGCTGGTGCCAACGTCTTGCCCCCTCTCTTTGCTTTCTTATTGGCCTCAAAGTGTGATAAGAGCTACAAAGGGAAGCAAGGTAAGCAGAAAAGGGTTGCCTACAGTGTAGCTTACCAATAGTTGTTTGTGGTGGATTCAGGATATTATAACCTTAAATCACCCTCTTGAGATATCATATCAATATAATTATGTATACTGAAAAGCCCACCCAGTTAAGAGTGAAGGTAGAACGTGAGACTTTGAATATGCCTCATATGAGGATCTCACATTCTAACAGACATACAATTTATATGATCCAAAGTATTTTTAATTATTGATATGAATAGATTAAAAAAAATTCAAGTTTTTTAAACGTGCTCATTTAGGACTAGTTCACACCACAATTCTGTGTTCTGGGTCCATTGCTGCATGAGCATTTTTTATGCGTTCTGGTGCATTTTTTCCCTCTCTTTTTCTTCATCTAAATTCAGCACATTTGCATTCAAGTGCATTTTCGATGTTTTGATTCATTCCTGTGCATTCCGGTGTTTATATGTTTTGCTGCATTCCATACAGAAAAAAAAAATGTATAATTTTCTACATTTGTTGATTGGACTGGAACCCACTCCACTGGTATAAACTAGGGCCATTGGAATATATGTTATGCACTGTATCATACACTGAAATCATAACACAATATCATTGAATGTTAGCTACAAACAAGCACATACTGGAAAGATAAAAACCCTTAACTTTAAAGGCCCGTACACACAGTCAGAAAATCTGAAGATAAACTTCGTCCGATGAACGATCTGCCGATTTTCGGCAGACAAAAACTGGATGTGCAGGCTTGAAAAATTTTGTCTGATGTGACGACAACGTCTGATTTTCTTTTCATTAGTACGGTTTTGCCAAAAAAAAGTAAATATCTGAAGAGCAAGACTAGGCATGCTCAGAAATGATCAACACATTACGTAACTTCTGATGGTGGGTACCCTCTTCACTTTTGATCTGAGACTAGCATCAAACAAAAAACTGACGGAAATTCGTCCAATAATCTGACCGTATGTACAAGGCTTAAGAGAGCAAATTTTCCAAGGATGAAGGCTGCTCTCCAAGTCTTAAGCCTCGTACACACAATCAGATTATTGGCCAGGGATTGTCCATTGACAGACTGTTGTTCTAAAATCTGACCGCTAGTACGCTCCTTTTGACAATTGGAGTACAACTTTCTGCCAACAAATGTTGGATGACATGCTAGTAAATTTTCGGTGGACAACGGTTGGTTGTCAGATTTTCTGATGGTCAGTACACAAGTCCGTCACACAAAAGTTGAAAGTACAAACACGCATGCTCGGAATCAATGCTCAAACACAAAATTAGCAGAAGGGGCCCAAAGGGTGGCGCTCAAGAGCTGAAATTCCTCGTAGTACGTCACTACGTTCGTGTTTGTCGCATCGCTGTGTATGAAGCTTTAGACTGGGAGGCACTGACAAATATATTCCCATGGGCAATAAGTTTAAAAGGCTAAAAATAAAACCCATGTGGCTTATGGCCAAAGATAAATAAGCTATAAATAAGAAAAGAGCTTTAAAAAAAAAAAAAAAATATATATATATATATATATATATATATATATATATATATATATATATATATATATATATATATAAATGAAGGGACACTATCATTGTTTAAAGAATATAACAGAATGTGTAAAAGGGATGCAAAAATTTGAAACGAACGACAGATTGCAAAAAATAGTAGGACACACCCAAAGAAATTCTTCAAATATATTAATAGTAAAAAGTTCAGGTCTGAGCATGTAGGCCCTTTAAAAAATAATCTGGAGTGGGTGACTGGAGACAAAGAAAAGGCAAATTTATTATTCTGCAGCTCTGTGTATACAAAGGAGCGTGGGGAAGTTCGTGTCCATAATGGGGATGATATTGACAGCCCCAAAATGATCCACTAAGGCTCAAAATTGATATGGTCCAGAAATATTTAGACACAATAAAAGGTGAATAAAGCACCTGGACTAGATTGCATATGCCCATGGATCCTAAAAGAATTGAGCTCTGTCATTTCAAAGCCATTGTTTCTAATTTTTAGCGGAGTTCCAGTCATTTTTGTGTTTACTAAAAGTCAGCAGCTACAAAGTGTAGCTGCTGACTTTTAAAAAACACACTCACCTTTCCTACAATCCAGTGGTGCATTCACCTTAGCAGTTTTCACCCTCTCTCCTCCCTCTGTGGCGCCGCCACCCAGCTGTGACAGGCAGATGCCCACTGCGCATGCATGAGCACCGCTGCGCTCTGTGACTGGTTCAGAAGTCTTCTAGGATCTGTCATGTTTCTCAGAAGATATGTAGTGTAGCGCTATGCGTGTAAAATAAAAACAGAAAATTAAGCTCGAGCCATCTCTCAATGGACAAGAAATACTACAAAATTAGATAAAGAATGACTCCATAAAAAGAATGTGCTATATATTACAAAATGACATGTAAAATATAATCATTACAATACACCAGTGAAGTGTGAAGACAAAACCAAATAATGAAGACAGGACCAAACAATGGATAAAAAGTCAACCAAAAAAGTCCGTAAATATTTAGAAAATGTGTTCCTGATAAAAATCAAAAACCACCACCAACAGTCTCTGAGGATTAACTGATGAGGACAAAAAAATGGAAAGCTTCTGGTAGGTGAAAGGATAAAACATCAAGTGAAATGGGACGTCTGTGTGTATGACAGGACCATCACCAAAGCATCTGAGGAGGCTTACCGGAAGCAGGGGACTTGAAAAGACATACGTCTTACAAGTCTCAAAAAGCTTGTTTAGCCGCCAGGGCTGGCACGATGGAACATCGGGTATCCACAACTTCAAATAGGGGGGAAGGGAAGATCTGTCACGACTTCAACCGTCCAAACGTTTCAGCAGGCCAACCGGATGTTTATTTAAAAACCATGAGAGAAAGAAACTCACATGGCGTGATATCGTTTAAAAAGCATGCATTTATTAGAATAATAAAAAAGAACACTCACATGATATAAAATCGTAAACAGCTCAAATTGTATCAAACGCGGTGATCATAGGGGGTCCACCCAACATGTTTCGGCTAACGAGCCTTCATCTGGGGTGTGGAACCCCCCTATCCCACCGCTATTTAAACTGGAAATGACCCCCACTGGGAGTGTCACAACCCAGGAAGTGACCGACTGACGTCACTTCCGGTTCTTGAATTAATGTAAATGTATATAAAATATGTATAAAATATATCACACAGACATTGCAATAAGCGGTATTTATACCGCTGACCCAAAACTTATGACTCAGAAATGAGCAAAATAAAGCATAAATAATAGCAATGTGGCCGGCCGATCCGGAAGTACTCGGGGTGTAAACCAAGCCTCCTTATCGGCACGGCCAGATCACATAGGACAGAGCGCCCTCGCGCTCCGCCCACTAAACTCGGCCGGACACTGAGGCCGTGCGCAATAGCGGAACTCACAAAAGGAAGTCCGCTAGCGCACCAAGCCTCATCTTCAGCCGTAAGCTCCTATAGGTCAGGGCGCCGTCACACCCCGCCCCCGGATCTCACGTATTTGGCTTGTATAAAGAACGCGGCCGGCCGCTGTCACTTGTGGACCGCCCACGTTCCCATAACAAAGCCAAACCTCTCATCCACATCAGCGGCATGGATATTTCCTATGTGGGGAGCCGTGATTGGATGGAGAGGACCGGAACTAAGACCCGGCGTTCTAACAATGAAAAGAGGTGTCAGCAGAGGTGGTATAATTAAAAGTTATATAGAAAACAAATGCCGGAGATCCGGCAAGGATAAAAATAATATTAACATGTTAGGTGAGGGCAAAAAAACCTAACAGGAAGTAGATAAAAACATATTAAAAAGGAGAGTGACACTGCCAATGAGGGACACCCCCGGCATCCTATATATTACAACACATATAAGGGGAACCGTCAGTGACAATCTTACAAAGGAAAACATCTACCAAATAAAAGGTAAAAAACGAATGGAAAGTCTTACAGAGGGGAACATCTACCAAATCAGAGGTGAAAAACTAATGAAAAATGACACAATATAAGGTGTCAATAATCACAAGTCCACGACTGACAATGATAGGCCCTTGTAGATGTATACAAAGAAATTCATCCAGAAAATGCAAAAATGGAATAAAAATAAAAAATAAAAAATAAAATTAGGAGGGACATGAATATAGTAACTAAGCCTGATTAATGAATGAATTGATGTCCCACTCTACATTAATTCCTTGCGGAAAATGGGAACCCAACTCATAGATCCAGTAGGTCTCCAACCTGGAGACCCCCCTAAGTGTTGACCCACCCCGCCAGGGAGCCACATATTTGTCAATAATGAGGAACTGGGTGCCCTTGGGGTTTCGATCGTGGAATTCCCTATAATGACGGGGCACAGTGTGCTTGGTACTACCTGCCTTAATAAGATTAATATGCTCGGAGACTCTTGTAGTAAACGACCTAATCGTCCGTCCCACATATTGTTTGCCACAAGGGCAAGTCAAGAGGTAGACTACCCCTGTCGTAGCGCATGCTGCTTTATCTTGTAGGTGCGACCGTTCACCCTAGAGGAAAAGGTGTAGCTGGCACGTCTACCGATGGTATTGTACTGACAGACTAAGCATTTTTTACAAGGGTAAAACCCTATCAGGTTGTGAAAAAAGGACGGTTTAGTTGGAGGATTAACCACATTGGGTGCCAACTTATTACGGAGGGATGGGGCTCCCTTGAAAACCACCTTAGGGATTCCGGGCAATCTAGGGCCCAAGATCTTGTCCGTTTTTAAAACATCCCAATGGTGTTCGAAAATTCTTCTGATGTGCTTGTGTTGAATAGAGAAAGATGTCATAAAGGACCATTTAAAGTCCTCGTTTGCTTGTTTAGGTTTGTCCTCCAAGAGTAATTGGCGATCAACTAAACAAGTATTATCTATCTCCTTGTCTAAGTCCAAAGGTTTGTATCCCTTTTCTAAAAACCTGTTTCTCAGAGACGCTGCCTGGGTCTTAAAAGTGTTGAGATCACTACAGTTCCTGCGTAACCGCAGGAACTGGCTCTTAGGAACTGATCTGATCCAAGGGACATGATGGCAGCTATCGGTAGGGATATATCCATTCCGATCGGTGGACTTAAAATAAGTACTGAATACAAATATTGTAAAGGGATAAACAAGCAAACGAGGACTTTAAATGGTCCTTTATGACATTTTTCTCTATTCAACACAAGCACATCAGAAGAATTTTCGAACACCATTGGGATGTTTTAAAAACTGACAAGATCTTGGGCCCTAGATTGCCCGGAATCCCTAAGGTGGTTTTCAAGGGAGCCCCATCCCTCCGTAATAAGTTGGCACCCAATGTGGTTAATCCTCCAACTAAACCGTCCTTTTTTCACAACCCTCTGTAAGACTTTCCATTAGTTTTTTACCTTTTATTTGGTAGATGTTTTCCTTTGTAAGATTGTCACTGCCGGTTCCCCTTATATGTGTTGTAATATATAGGATGCGGGGGGTGTCCCTCATTGGCAGTGTCACTCTCCTTTTTAATATGTTTTTATCTACTTCCTGTTAGGTTTTTTTGCCCTCACCTAACATGTTAATATTATTTTTATCCTTGCCGGATCTCCGGCATTTGTTTTCTATATAACTTTTAATTATACCACCTCTGCTGACACCTCTTTTCATTGTTAGAACGCCGGGTCTTAGTTCCGGTCCTCTCCATCCAATCACGGCTCCCCACATAGGAAATATCCATGCCGCTGATGTGGATGAGAGGTTTGGCTTTGTTATGGGAACGTGGGCGGTCCACAAGTGACGGCGGCCGGCCACATTCTTTATACAAGCCAAATACGTGAGATCCGGGGGTGGGGTGTGACGGCGCCCTGACCTATAGGAGCTTACGGCTGAAGATGAGGCTTGGTGCACTGGCGGACTTCCTTTTGTGAGTTCCGCTATTGCGCACGGCCTCAGTGTCCGGCCGAGTTTAGTGGGCGGAGCGCGAGGGCGCTCTGTCCTATGTGATCTGGCTGTGCCGATAAGGAGGCTTGGTTTACACCCCGAGTACTTCCGGATCGGCCGGCCACATTGCTATTATTTATGCTTTATTTTGCTCATTTCTGAGTCATAAGTTTTGGGTCAGCGGTATAAATACCGCTTATTGCAATGTCTGTGTGATATATTTTATACATATTTTATATACATTTACATTAATTCGAGAACCGGAAGTGACGTCAGTCGGCCACTTCCTGGGTTGTGACACTCCCAGTGGGGGTCATTTCCAGTTTAAATAGCGGTGGGATAGGGGGGTTCCACACCCCAGATGAAGGCTCGTTAGCCGAAACATGTTGGGTGGACCCCCTATGATCACCGCGTTTGATACAATTTGAGCTGTTTACGATTTTATATCATGTGAGTGTTCTTTTTTATTATTCTAATAAATGCATGCTTTTTAAACGATATCACGCCATGTGAGTTTCTTTCTCTCATGGTTTTTTAATAAACATCCGGTTGGCCTGCTGAAACGTTTGGACGGTTGAAGTCGTGACAGATCTTCCCTTCCCCCCTATTTGAAGTTGTGGATACCCGATGTTCCATCGTGCCAGCCCTGGCGGCTAAACAAGCTTTTTGAGACTTGTAAGACGTATGTCTTTTCAAGTCCCCTGCTTCCGGTAAGCCTCCTCAGATGCTTTGGTGATGGTCCTGTCATACACACAGACGTCTCATTTCACTTGATGTTTTATCCTTTCACCTACCAGAAGCTTTCCATTTTTTGTCCTCATCAGTTAATCCTTAGGCTCGGTTCACACTGGGGCAACACGACTTCAGCGCGACTTCGACGCGACTTCGACGCGACTTTAGCAAATTACAAGGCGACTTGAAGTCGCCTCCATGACAGGCGACTTCGCCTGTGGCCAATCAGCTCTCTGGGAGGGAGGGGGGAGGGAGGGGTTTTCCCTGCAAAGTCGCTTGACTTTACAGAGAGATCCGACTTGGAGGCGACTTCCATTGATTTCTATGGTACAGGTCGCCTACCAAGTCGGATCAAAGTAGTACAGGGAGTACGCTCTGAAGTCGGAGCGACTTCAGTAGTGTCTATTAAGACGCTCCCATTCACTTCAATGTGAATCTATTTCTGGGGCGACTTGGGGCGACTTGAGGGCGTACAAGTCGGATCCCAAGTCGTCCCAGTGTGAACCGAGCCTCAGAGACTGTTGGTGGTGGTTTTTCATTTTTATCAGGAACACATTTTCTAAATATTTACGGACTTTTTTGGTTGACTTTTTATCCATTGTTTGGTCCTGTCTTCATTATTTGGTTTTGTCTTCACACTTCACTGGTGTATTGTAATGATTATATTTTACATGTCATTTTGTAATATATAGCACATTCTTTTTATGGAGTCATTCTTTATCTAATTTTGTAGTATTTCTTGTCCATTGAGAGATGGCTCGAGCTTAATTTTCTGTTTTTATTTTACACGCATAGCGCTACACTACATATTTTCTGATTAATTTTCTTCTACCTATGTCTTAGAGGCGTGTGAGCCGCTTATTGTGTAACTATTTTTCTAACATCATTGGAGCAGCGCTGTACTTATTCCCCCTTTTTTCCATGTTTCTCAGAAGACTTTGGGAGGGAGGGGAAGGAGAACTTCTGCTTCCGATCACCTAAGGCAACCGGAACGGAAGTGGCAGTGAGTACCTGTCAAAATAAGGTACCCGCTCCCCCCCCTCCTCCCCAAAAGCTCTGTTTCACAAATAGAAGCTGGGGAGGAGGCCTTAAAGCAGAAATTCCACTTTTGGGTGGAACTCAGCTTTAATGACTGGCATAGTACCACTGGATTGGCATAAGGGCAATGTGGTGCCTATATTTAAAAAAGGGATCAAAGTCTTTACCAAGTAACTATAGACCTGTTAGTTTAACTTCTATAGTTGGGAAGACACTGGAGAGTTTAATAAAAGACCACATAGATGAGTTCTTGTTGGAAAAAATATCCTAAGTAACAGACAGCATGGATTCACGAAAGACAGAAGTTGTCAGACAAATCTGATTTCTTTTTATGGGGAGGTAGGTAAAACCTTAGACAAAGGAGTGGCTGTGGACATGGTATATTTGGATTTTGCAAAAGCGTTTGACACAGTTCCCCACACACGGCTAATGTGTAAGGTAAAGTCTACAGGCTTGGAAAAATCAGTTTGTAAATGGATATAAAACTGACTAAAAGACAGAATTCAGAGAGAAGCAGTTAATGATTCATACACTGAAGGATCTAAGGTTATTAGTGGTGTGTTCCAAGGTTCACTGTTGGAAGCTATGCAGTGGAATAAGGTCCTTATAATTTACTTTAATTTACACCAATTTACTTTAATTTTGGTTCAGGCAATAGGAAACCATCCACAGAACCCCAGATCCCAGGATTGAATCCTGGATATGGTGTGACAGTACCCCCCCATACAAAGATGCCCCCCCCAACCTATTTGGGTTTTGGATGGGTGCCTATCATGGAAGGAATTGATCAGCTGTGGGGCATGAACATCACGAGCAGGCACCCAAGTCCTTCCTGCAATGGAGTAGCCCTTCCAGTCCAATAGATACTGTGAATGTCTACCCCTATGTCAGGAATCCAGAATTTTACTAACTTCGTATTCCTGATGGTCATCCACCAAGACCGGAGAGGGACCTCTAGAGGGTAGAGAGAACCTATTCTTGAAAAGGGTTGAAGCAAGGATACATGAAATTTATTGGGAATCCGAAGTTGAGGGGGCGGGGGGGGGGGGCAAGCAAAGTTTATAAGCTACTGGATTGACTTGCTGAAGGATACGAAAAGGTTCTATAAATTTAGGACCTACATTTTGGAGAGAGTTGTCGCAGCTTAATGTTCTTGGTGGACAACCATACCAGCTGATTAAGACGAAAGAGGGGTGCAGGTTTTCTGCGACGGTCCGCAAACCCCTTGTATCTGCGTACAGACTGCAGCAGAACCTGTCTTATGTTCCTCCAGTGCTTTGTTAATCTTGACACGATGTTGGCTGCTGCAGGTACCTCTATCAGAAAGGACTGGAAGAGAAGAACCCTGGGTTGATACCCAAAGGCAGCTTGGAAAGGGGAACATCTAAGAGAAGAGTGCCATTACGAATTGTGTGCTAATTCAGATAGAGGTAACATCTCGCTCCAGTTGTCTTGTTCAGCATTAATATAAGCTCTTAGGTAGATCTCCAAATCTTGATTGACCCTTTGTCTAGCAATTAGATTGGAGGTCGTATTCCAAGGACAGGAAATTCTTGATCCCCAGATGTTTGCAAATGGCCCTCCAGAATGAGGATATGAATTGAATGCCTCTGTTGCTAACAATATCAACAGGAATGCCATGTAAAGGGATGACATTATCAAAAAAGATAGAGCCCAGCTGAGGGGCAGATGGTAGTGCAGGCTTAGGAATGAAGTGGGCTAACTTAGAAAATCGGTCTACAACCACCCAAATGATGATATTCCCACTGGAGGTGGGCAAGTCCACGATGAAATCCATGCTGACATGAGTCCAGGGAGCATGAGGAACAGGTAACCGTTGTAGTAGACCTTGTGAAAGAGAACGATGCATTTTGATGGCCGTACAAACCGAACAAGCTCTAACAAAGGCTATAACAAAGGCCATAACATCCTTTATTAAAGTAGGCCACCAAAGCAGGGACTTCAAGCTTAAAAAGGTTTGATTGATACCAGGTTGTCCGGATACCTTCTGCCCATGGGCTCATTGTAAAACTTCTTTTCGTAGTTCTAGGGGAACAAACAAGGTATTGGGCAGAACCGAGAGATTAGAAGGTGCCTGAGACTGAGCAGCCAACAAGTTCCTTTGTAGCATAATATCCAGTTGAGCAATAATTTGTTCAGGGGTAACAATATGATCTGAAGGTATTTGCAGATTCTCAGAAGGGAATTGCTGAGACAGGGCATCGGCCTTGGTCTTCTTGGTGCCAGGAATGTACATTGCTACAAAGTTGAACCGGGAGAAAAAAAGTGCCAAGCGAGCTTGTCTGGAATTGAGTCTTTCAGCTTTCTGCAGGTAGGTCAGGTTCTTATGGTCAGTCTGAACCACAACCGGAATTTGCGTACCTTCTAATAAGTGTCTCCATTCAGAGAACGCTAGCTTTATAGCCAAAAGCTCTCTATTCCCTATGTTGTAGTTTTGTTCTGCGACAGAGAATTTCTTGGAGAAGAAGGCGACCGAATGAAGTTTGTTGGAAGTTGGTTCTCGTTGAGATAACAATTCTCCAGCGCCTAATTTGGAGGCATCAACCTCCAAGAAAATTTGAGCAGATGGCTGAGGATGGCGGAGTACAGGAGCGGAGCAGAAGGCAGACTTTAGATGATTGAAAGCCTCCAGAGCTTCCAGAGGCCACAAAGAGCAGTTGGTTCCTTTCTTAGTAAGAGCAGTGATGGGAGCCAGAATCTTGGAAAAATTCTTGAAAAATCTTGGAAAAATTCTTGAAAAATCTTGGGAAAATTCTTGAAAAATCTTGGAAAAATTCTTGAAAAATCTTGGAAAAATTCTTGAAAAATCTTGGAAAAATTCTTGATAAATTTCCGATAATAATTACATAATCCAATGAAGCACTGAATTTCTTTTAAAGTGGTAGGTCTGGGCCATAGTAAGATGGCTTCGAGCTTCTTGTAATCCTTTGGACGAAATTATGTAACCCAGGAAGGTATTTCAGGTAGTTCAAAGGAGCACTTGGAAAGTTTGGCATACAACCTATGATCCCTTAAACGTTGGAGAACAGTGCGTACATGGCAACGATGATGCTGATAAGTATATCGTCCAAGTATACAACAAAAGTGTCGAGAAGGTCCCTGAAAATGCCATTTATGAACTCCTGGAATACAGCAGGGGCATTGCAAAGGCCAAACGGCATCACGCGACACTCATAAGGCCCCCTACGAGTATTGAAAGCGGTCTTCCATTCGTCTCCTGCTTTGTTTCTAATGAGATTATAGGCAGAACGAAGGTCCAGTTTGGTAAAGATCTTTGATCCTTGAACACAGTCAAATAGCTCAGTAATTAAAGGGAGAGGATACCGATTTTTTACAGTGATACGATTGAGAGCTCTGAAGTCAACACAGGGTCTTATGCCCCGTACACACGATCGTAAATTCCACCAGCAAAAGTCTGATGTGAGCTTTTGGTCGGAAATTCCCACCGTGTGTATGCTCCATCAGACTTTTGCTGGCGGAATTACCGCCAGCAAAAGATTGAGAGCAGGTTCTCTATTTTTCAGTCGGAAAAAGTTCTGATCGGAAATTCCGATTGTCTGTACCAATTCCGACGCGCAAAATTCCTACGCATGCTCGGAAACAATTCGACGCATGCTCGGAAGCATTGAACTTCATTTTCTCGGCTTGTTGTAGTGTTGTACATCACCACGTTCTTGACGGTCGAAAGTTCAGAGAACTTTTGAGTGACCGTGTGTATGCAAGCCAAGCTTGAGCGGTATTCCGTCGGAAAAACCATCTAAGATTTTTCAGATGGAAATTCCGCTTGTGTGTACGCGGCATAAATCCTCCATCTTTCTTCTCCACAAAAAGAACCCTGCCCACACGAGAGAGGTGGAAGGGCGAATAAAACCTTTCCTTAGACTGTCTTCGATGTACTCTTTCATCACCTTAGCAAATTAATAGCGCAGTCGTAAGGGCGGTGGGGAGGGAGGACCTTCACTTCCTTTTCAGAAAACACATCAGAAAAATCGGCATAGGCTTCAGGTAATTCAGGGTCAGTAGTCACCATATGAATGGACATACCCTCACGTACTACCTTTTGGAGACAGTTGACATGGCAGGAAGTGCTCCAGGAAGTGCTCCAGAAACTTGACCAGAGGACTAGTCAATAGACGGGTTGTCCTTGTGAAACATGGATTCAATGAGGGAAATCACTTGTGAAGTGTGAAGCATAAAATCAAAAACTTGACCACGTGAAACCCGTCACCACAGAGAGACAAGAGGCTTACCGGAAATCCAGCAACCACCCTTATTCAGGGGGGTCACAAAACGCTTGTTGGATCTGGGATCCGTTGGAGAGATGTCCTGATGTCCTAGGCGTCCCCCCACCGGAGACCTCCACAGATGCCGAGCGATAGTCAAATCCAATCAGATAGCATCAATGCCAAAGTGCAAATATGCAAATAAATGATTTCCCTCATTGAATCCATGTTTCACAAGGATTTCTCCTAATGAACTCAAATCACCTATGAACTTTGTTTTCATTAATTTTTGCACTTTATATAATATTGGATTCACATTTTAATGTGTTCTTGTCTTGCACTGTGTTGATTTTACATGGATATTGTACAACAGTCACATTTGCACTTTATTTTTGGTACACACATATTTCTATCATTTGATTAATTTTTATAGTGCTGCACTTTTTATTATGTATTTGTGTTCCTGTGCCCAATATAAGGGTTATAGCTGCTGTTTTGTTGTTTTTACTAAGCACGGATAATACTTTTATTTATTTATAGACTGGTTGTGTTTACATAACCAAGGAAATCCGAGAATTACTGGGTATTTAGGAGACGGAATGATGTCAAACGATAAGACTTCAAAATGCAGAGCCCCCACCAGGACGGAAAGAGGCTTTGATTCGTGAGTGATAAGTCCATCACAAAGGGGGTCTCCGTCAAGAGTAGTTACACAGAGCGGTGGGTCTTTAAGATCAGTTGGGATCTAAAGACTCTTAACCAGCGCTGCATCGAGAAATACCGCACCAGCACTGGAATCAATAAAAGCAACTGTGGAACAGCACTTATCCTTCCAGGACAAGGATATAGGGACTACTAGTCTCTCTTGAGGAGGATTCAAAACAGCATGGCCGAATGGGGCTCCTCAATCACCCATTAAGCCTGGAAGTTTTCCAGCTGCACCGGACAAGAACGCAGGAAGCACCCCAGCTTTCCACAATATAGACAGAGGCCTATTGTCCTGCATTTAGTACGTTCATTGTCAGACAAACGCACAGCCCCTACATCCATGGGTTCTCCCTCAGACCCAACAGTAGAAGGGACAGAAGAGGCTAGTAATTGCCGAGAGGGAGATTTTGCATCAAATTTGTGAGGAATAAATTGTCTCTGGCGCCCTCTCTCTAACTGGTGTTCAGAGAAGCGAGTGTCCACCAGGATACACAAATTGATGAAATCCTCCAGGGCCGCTGGGACCTCACGGTAGGTTCATTCGTCCTTTTTGCGTTCAGCAAGACCTCTGCGGAAGGCGGCCTTAAGGGCGCAATTATCCCAGGTAGTCTCTGCCGCAAGCGTGCGGAATTCAATGGAATAAGATGTTACCATGTGTTTACCCTGATGTACATCGAGAATACAGGACTTAGTTGCAGCTACTCTGCCAGGAACGTCAAATATTTCCTCAAAGGTTTTTATAAACGTGGGGTAGTCAGTAAGTATAGGAGAATCTTTCTCAAGAAGAGGTGACACCCAGGACAAAGCTCTGTCCTTTAACAAGGAAATAATAAATGTCACCTTGGCTTGAGCAGAGGCAAACACAGAAGGTTGATTTCTAAAATGCAAATGGCAATGGTTGAGAAATCCCCTGCAATCCAAGGGGTTCCAATCATACTTCTCAGGGGAGGTATCTTAAGAGCGGGAGAAACCTGGGGGTTAGACATGACCAAACAGGTTCCCCAGCCCCAGACTCTTGGTTATTAGATGTAGCAGGACTAGCACCACGTGCAGTAGACAAAGAGGATAACATAGTCAAAGCAGAAGTGCGCATGCGCGAGAGCTCCGACATGGCTGCCTGAGCCCTGAGCTCCGCTCCACCCCGGACCATCGAGCCGCACACTAGCCGCATCAGCCCACTAACGAGCGACACAGCACCCTCCCCAGGTAGGGGAACAGCCGGGGAACAGAAGGAGATGTCGGGGCCCCAGGCAAGACGCGATCTCAGCCCCCAATTTACTTCGGCGGGCGCGGACGGGAGTCCCAAGATGGCCGCCAGCACGGACGGACCGCTGCTTCAGGGAGGCATCCACTTCAGGACACCAGGCCAGTACTATCTCCTCCGACCCTGACTTACGCACAAGCAGCACAGGGACCCTCCCAAACTCCCCACGTACCTCCACACGGCCACACGAAGCCCCAGGCCACAGCAAAGGCCCCCGCAGAGACGCTGTCCCTCTCTCAACATGAGATAATCTCACAGGCCCTCCCTGCACAGGCCCAAATACCTTCTCCAGCTATACAACAATCTGGTTTATCAGTATCAGACCTCACAGCACTACAGGAAGCCATGTTTGTAAAATTCTCATCCCTTTTGGAGAAAGGACTAGCTAACACAGCTAATCAGATCACCAATACTATTAAAGCGGACCTGTCCAATTTAGGCGCAAGAATTGAAGCCATTGAGGACAAAGTGGAATGCACAACCGCTAGAACCAACCAAAACGCTGCTCACCTCATGACCATTCAAGAGCAATTAGAAGTTGCCCTCTCCAGGATCGACGAACTCGAGAACCGGTCTAGGAGGTACAACTTTCGGATAAGAGGCCTCCCGGAATCCTTTTCGGACATACCCTCCACGGTCCAGGACATCATCACAGCCCTTATCCCCAACATACCCCCTCAACGTCTGGAACTTGACAGGGCACACAGGTCTCTTGGCCCCCCCAGACAAGATGGCTACCCAAGGGACATCATCGTCAAGCCGCACTTTTATGCGGTGAAGGAAGAGATCATGCGTCAATCTCGTCAAAAGCCTATGCTGCAGCACCAGGGTCACCAGATCCAAATTTTCGCTGACCTCGCCCCTACAACCATTCAGAGACGCAGGACACTAAAACCCCTTCTCACGGCCCTCTCTCAACGGGACATCAAATACCGTTGGACATTCCCCTTCGCTGTTAAGTTCTGCATCCAGGGCAAAACCTACTCATTCGCTAGCCTACAGGAAGGGGAGAGGCTTTTACTAGGCCTCAGGCTGATATCCCACGAAGCTCCAATGGACTTTACGTCTGCTTCCTCGGGTTCCACTAAACGGCCGCCTCCAGGCAGCCCGGTATCCCCACTCTGGTCGAAGGGCCCTTCCAAGAAGAGCAAGGAGGGGAAACCACCCTAAGACTGACTTACCCACCTCATCTCTTCTCTCCAGTCTCTGCAGAGACATTTTCGGGACTGTTTTTCCCCCAAGTTGATGGAGCAGGTGCTCCAATACCTTCCCACGTCTTACGGACATGGAATCCCCCACATCTTCACTATCTTCGAGTCTCACTTCAATACACACCGTTTCTACAACTGTAGACTTTTCCTGATGGAGAGGATCTGATCCAATCACTCACCTCCTTTTTCCCCAAAAAGCCGACTGCAACAACCAGCTAATTTGACTGTCAAACGTCCCAGAGGAAGAGGTCCTCCACAGGAAACTTAATTCTACAGGAAAACCAAGCTACCTCTAACATAAAAGACAGATTTCAGGACTAGAATGGTGATACTGGTTTTGCTAGGCCAAAGCTTAGCTCAGATAGAAAGCTCGGTTTGCCTGTATTTCCCATAGCCCCTCCCCTTTTGCAGCTGTGGGTCAGGTTGACTGGGTCATTGAGGCCTCTCTCAGTACCAGGGGACCCCCAGGCTTTTTCCCTCACACAGGCAGTTGGGGGGGGGGGGGGTACCCTGGGGATGACATGGGGACGAGATTCTCAGGTTCTTGTTGTTTAGTTCCTACCTGGGTAAATTAATGTCACGGGCATAGAGACCCCTGATAGTAGGGCTGTTATTACAATTACTCTGTTATCAACTGTTGTGTGTTTTTTTTATAGTTCAAATTTTGACATACCAAGGGTCCGGGGTGGACCACTTGTGCCTCCACTCGATTCCAAAGAACCGTTGGTGTCCTTTGGTGTCGGAACTTCTGACGCCCGATAGGGCAGTCAGAAGAAGTTCATTGGGGTTATAGCGGATTTTGATCCGCATAAACCCAAGGGTATTTTCATGGTACCCATGTCTTTGTTTTTGTCTTTAGTGTTTAGTAAGTATCTAATCTCTTCTTTCCCCATCTCACACCTTTTCTCTCTTCTTGCCAGCCCGGGGGGGGTACCCCTCCAAGTCCCAGAGTTGTTCCTAGGACGGCTCCGCACAACCTGGCCCATGTTCAGTATCAGAAGACTCCCAAGGGTAAGTGACTGCGTGATTACCAGCTTCTTTCCCCTCTGCTCCTATGGCTGACCTGACCGCGAAGGATATTGACCTCAAGATCGGCTCACATAATGTCCAGGGCCTAAACTCTCCTAGGAAAAGGAGATTGGCCATGGATCATTATAAATCACTGAGGTTTGATGTGATGCTCCTGCAGGAGACGCATTTCCATATCCGGTACACCCCCAAGTTCCTACACGCACACTTTCCGACATTTTACCTAGCGAACGCCACCAATAAGACGAAAGGGGTAGCTATTCTCTTCTCGAAAAACTGCAAATTCTCATTCCTCTCTGACTTTAGGGACCCAGAGGGCAGATTTTATATTCATTTGTCTCATACTATGCCCCAAATAAGGGCCAAGCGGCGTTCTTCCAGGACCTATTTTCAACCTTGAACCCGCTTCTGGAAGGCAAAGTAATTATGGGAGGGGACTCAAATGTTGCATTTGATCAGGGTCTAGACAAAACCAGGCCCCTTAAAGACCAACTCACACGCCCCACAAAACTTAGCACGAGGATCGCCAAAATGGTCCACTCGCAGGGTCTAGTAGATATATGGAGGGAATTGAACCCCAACAAAAGGGACTTTACGCACTTTTCCGCTCCCCACCAATCGTACGCTAGGATTGATCACATCCTCACCCAGACGGCTCTCATTCCTCTGTCAACTAAGGCAGCAATTCTAGACACAGCATGGTCTGATCATTCCTTAGTTGCCCTTACCCTTCGAAATGTCCTGTCTGGGCGGGGAGGTTTCTTCTGGCGACTAAACGAATCCCTATTAGCCGACCCTAGCCTGGTACAGGAAATTGCTAAATCTATTAAAGAATATTTCCACTTAAATGATGTGGAGAATATCGCCCCCGAAACCCTGTGGGCAGCCCACAAGGCAACCATTCGTGGAGTCATAATTAGACTAGCGTCCAAATTTAAGAAGGAACGATTGATAGACATTCAAAAGCTTGAAAATTCCTTCCTCCAACTAAAAGCAGAACATAAAAAGCACCCATCCAGGATCCTTTTAGCTAGACTGGATGCCACCAGACTTGAGCTGAATCTCGCCTTAACGGCTAAAGCAGAGAAGACTCTTAGATGGTGTGGAGCCAAATTTTATTGCCACAGGGATAGATTCGGCTCAATGTTAGCTTCTAAACTTTCACCTAAATATCGATCTAACTCCTTCCCCAAAGTGAGGATAGCAGGTCAACCCCCAACAGCAAATCCAATAAGTATCATGACTGCGTTCCACAATTTTTATTCTTCGCTCTACAGCCCCCCCCGATCAGAGAAAGGCCCCCTAGTAAATGATTTCTTATCGCATCTACAACTTCCTTCACTCTCCAAGGAATGCAGAGACTCAATGGAAGCCCCCATCACGGAGGATGAAGTCAGGGAGGTAATAAAAGGCCTTAAATCCGGCTCAGCCCCAGGCCCAGACGGCCTATCAGTCCCTTACTATAAGGAATATAGCGCTATCCTAGCCCCGTATCTAGCAAAGTTTTTTAATTCTAAAAAGTCAGGATTCCCCCTGGACTCCCAACTAAACACAGCATTCATCTCAGTGATCCCCAAACCCAACAAAAACCATGAGGAAGTTGAGAACTACAGACCCATTTCTCTAATTAACAATGACCTCAAAATTCTCACTAAAATTCTTGCCAACCGCCTCTCCTCTTTTATCAATCTCTATGTACACAAGGATCAGGTCGGTTTTATACCAGGTAGGCAAGGACCCGACCAAATTAGGAGAGCTATAGACATAGTATCCATCCTACAATCTAACTGGGAAGGGGGACCGAAACAGGAAGGTATGATCCTCTCGCTGGATCTCCACAAAGCCTTCGACTCGATCGAATGGCCTTATCTCTTCTCCATACTAGAAAAATGGGGCTTTGGACCCAACTTTTTAGGGACACTAAAATCTTTATACTCCTCTCCCAAAGCGGTGATACGCTTACAAGGCCAATACTCTAATACCCTGTCCATTGCAAGAGGAACTAGGCAGGGATGCCCACTATCCCCCCTAATTTTTGCTATTGCGATCGAAACGTTAGCAATAGCAATAAGAGCAGATCCCAACATCCAAGGGGTTACCTGCGGTGACCAGGTCCACAAATGTGGGTTGTTTGTGGACGACATGCTCCTTTTTATCACATCCCCAACCACCTCACTTCCAAACCTTTGCAGGCTCCTGAAAGAGTTTTCAAGGGTTTCTGGGCTTAAGGTCAATTATGCCAAATCTTCAGCCTTGAATATCTCCCTTAACCCAACTTTAGTGGCATCCCTGCAGAGTTCCTTTGAATTCAAATGGAGTGACTCTTACATAGATTACTTAGGGATAAGGCTCACAGCGAAAACGGAACTTCTTTATACAACCAACTTCCCTCACACTTACCGCAAATTAGAGACAGACCTATCCAAATGGGCTAGGGGGGGGTTATCATGGTTAGGGAGGATCCATGCTGTCAAGATGAACTTGCTTCCCAGAATTCTATACCTATTTAGAGCCATCCCAGTTAACATCAATAGGGAACACTTGAAATCGTTCCAAAGGAAAATAGTAAAATTCATTTGGGGGGGGGAAGGGGTACAGACTACAACAGAGCACATTATATTTAAGTAGAAAGCAAGGGGGATTGGGCCTTCCACACCTACTGTGGTACTACCAATCGGCCAGATTAGCTCAGATTTCGACGGTATACGCGAAGGTGGAGAGACCAGACTGGATACTGATTGAGAGACAGGCAGTCCCCTCTTTCACTATCGATTTTCTGTTGTGGGTTCCCCCTAAGAAAAGACCCCCTATACTATCCCCGATCCTCTCACAATCCTTTCAGTTATGGGATTCACTAAGAAACCTTCCAAGCATATCTTCCCGCAAACAACCACTGGCACATATATTCAATAACCCTGACTTTCCCCCGGGAACCGATATTAAAGCATTCCGTTGGTGGCTGAACAAGGGGATGTACCGGATTGGACACTACTTCACATCAATGGGGCCTATAACCAGGGCCTTCTGTGTGAGTCAGCTGGAGATGCCCAGCTCTGAGAACTTTCGCTTTCAGCAGATCAGACACTTCCTCACACATAGGGGAAAAGACAATCCGTCAAACCACTCATTCACCCCTTACGAGATATGGTGCGGTCGGTCTACGGAGCAGAGGGGTGGAATCTCCATCATTTACCAGTCACTCTCTAATCAATCAGCCAAGACTCCATACATGGTAGCTTGGGAGTCTGACTTATCCCTGGAGTGGGACCTGGAGAAGTGGAGGGTCACCTATGAGAGGGCGTACAAGAGCATTCTGAACATCTCACTGGTGGAATCCAGCGTAAAGGTCATCACAAGATGGTACCTTCCACCGGAGAGACTGGCCAGGATGTTCCCCTCCACGGACTCCAGGTGCTTCAGGGGTTGTCTTCTTAGGGGCTCATTGGCCCATATCTTTTGGGAATGTCCACGGCTGAGGTCTTTCTGGCATAGGATTTTTCATATGATTAAAAAAGTCACCGGAGTACAGGTCCCAAGAACCCCCGCCGTAGCGCTCTTAAACGACCATCTACCCAAAACTCCCAAACTGTCCCGTAGATTGATTCACTTCATTTTGCTGGGGGCTAAATTATCTATAGCCAAGGCTTGGAAACAACCCAAGGTGTCCTTCAAAGCGGCTTTCCGTAAAATTTCATGGATCATGGCCCAAGAGAAGGTGGCCAGTACCCTGAACAATACCACAGAGAAATTTGAAGCTATCTGGGAACCTTGGGCTAAGTTCTTGGGCCTCTCCTTGATCCCAGGGGTTCAACCCTGAAGCATCAGGCAGTATCTGGGTTTGGAGGGTCTCCTCCCGTGGCTTGGCTTTCGTCTACCTTCTCCTCTATCTCTCTCCCCCCACTCTCACCTCTCCCTCCTCTCTTTATTTCCTTTCTCTTGTCTCTTAGCAGGTTGATCTACCAAGAGGATGCTCTCCAGTTTTATTTTAGACCATTGCAGAGACCTCAGGGAGCCCAGCTCCCAAGGGCAGCATATGTAGTAGGTCATTACTTTCTGTTTTGTTGCCCAGATACCTTTAGCAATAACTAAGGGGGTGTCTGGGGCAAGTTGGAGTGTGCCGCTCCGGCACAGTGTGTTCCCAGTTGGGGTGCAGACGGCCGCTCCTGCTTCCCCCTCACCAAACTAATCCTTGTATCTGGGTCCTTGGACCTATACGAATTAACTCTGTCATTTGTAGGTTTTCATGCAAGGTCGCGGCTCTATTTATAATCATATCTACTGTCATAAGGTACACATGCAACCCCTAAGGGGTTTCACTTTTTTTTCTTATATGTACACCTGCACTCAAAGCAAAGGTTATGTATATTTGTTATTGATCTCATGAAAACTCAATAAAATATTTTGAAAGGATAACATAGTCATGATAGCATCTGTAAGGTACCTGGTAGTTGAGCCTGACTGGTAGAAGGAGACCTCTCTTAAGCGCTGGTTCAGGAGCCACTGGAAGTGGGAACAGTGGTCTCTTGAGCACAGTGGGTAGGAGGGCCTGATGCGGTTCCAGCAGAAGCAGATGATGGTCTGGAAGGATGCCCCTCAGGGATGGCTGAGCTGCGGATGCAGGTAGGCGGATGTAGGCCGGTAGACAGGCAGGTAGCTGAGAAGGCAGCGGCAGGGTGCTTGACAGGCAGGCTGGAAGCAGCGTCCCAGGACACAGGCAGAAGCAAGTCAGACAGTCCGTTCAGCAGGAGATCAGGCAGGTATGGCAAAGGGGTGATCCAGGAATAGTCAGGCAGGCAGAAGTTCGGCAACAGGTAATCAGATAAACCAGGTCAGGCAAGCCGGGTCGGATCGGAGACTGGAGAATGGTCAGACGTAGCCGGGTCACTGGTAAGTACAAATCAGGCGGAAAACAGGAACTCAGGTACAGAGCTGCAGACAAACAGCATCTGACAGAAGCACCTGTCATCCTTTTAAAGGGGCCTTGGCGCCAAACAGCGCTAGCGCGAACGGGCGCGCGCACTCGCGAACGCGCGTACGGGCACACGCGGGAGCGCTCCGGCGCCCCCTGGTGGGGAATTAAGCAGAATTGTCCTGGAAGAGCTTCTTGTGCACCTGTGTGCACGCATATTTGCCCGACGGCCACTGATATGCCCCTGACATTGCCCCCTCCCAACGGGCAGCCTCCGGATGCCCAGAATACCCTTCTTTTCAGGATGAGCAGAGAAGTAAGCATGGATCAAACGTCTGGCATGAATATTACAGTCAGGTTCCCACGAATTATTTTCAGGACCATACCCCTTCCACTTAATCAAAAACTGTACTTGCCCAGATCTCTTTCTGCAATCAAGGATGGCCTCCACTTCATATTCCTCATTGCCGTCCACCAGAACCGGTTCAGGGACCCTGGTGCCCCTGTCAGGAAAAGGATCATCTACAGCAGGTTTCAAGAGTGACACGTGAAACACAGGGTGAATTTTGAGTGAATCAGGTAAACACAATTCATAGGACACCTCATTAATCTTTCTTTTCACAGGGAAAGGCCCAATGAACTTAGGAGCAAGCCTCTTAGTGGGACAGGTTAATCTAATATTATCAGTAGACAGCCATACCTTGTCACCAAGCTGAAGGTTTAGGTCTCCTCTTCTTTTCTGATCAAAGAACCTTTTGTTGTCCGCTTGTGCCTTGGATATCGCTTCCCGTAAGATTTGGTTATTATGACTAAGGAACTGCACTGTGTCCTGGACCGCTGGAACTGGGGATTCTGAAAGAAAATCTGGTAAAAAAGATGCATGAAAACCATAGTTGGAAAAGAAAGGGGATTGACCGGTAGCAGAGTGGCTGGCATTGTTATAAGCGAATTCCGCTAGGGGCAGCAGAGATACCCAATCATCCTGTACAAAAGATGTAAAACACCTTATGTACTGCTCCAGTGTCTGATTTGTCCTTTCAGTTTGCCCATTTGTTTGGGGATGGTATGCTGAGGACAGGGCTAGTTCAATTTTCAGGATCTCACACAGTGCTCTCCAAAAACGTGATGTAAACTGCACCCCCCTATCGGACACTATATTTGCAGGGATTCCATGTAACCTGACAATCTCCTTAATGAACACACGGGCCGTCTCCACAGCAGAGGGTGTTCCCTTTAGGGGCACAAAGTGGGCCATTTTGGACAATCGGTCGACCACCACAAGGATCGCCGAACATCCTTCAGAGCAAGGCAGTTCCACTATAAAGTCCATTGCTATCATCCTCCAGGGCCTATCTGGTATAGGCAATGGTCTCAGTAAACCCCAAGCTCTGTTCCTGGGAGTTTTATTCTGGATGCAGACAGAACATGAGTTGACGTATGTCTTGCAGAATTCCTTTAGGTTAGGCCACCAAAAGGTGCGCTGCACCAGCTCAAGGGTCTTACGTACCCCAAAATGTCCTGCAAGTGGGTGGTCATGCAGAAGTGTCAGCACCTTGACTCGGGCACTCTCCGGTACAAAAATTTGACTTCCTCTCCACAAAAGTCCATCACGAGGTGTTAAAGAGGATCCCTGAAGGCTTGAAGGTTCTGGAGATGCTTCTCTGATCATGGACAGAAGATCTGTTTGGAGAAGGAGGAAGCTATTTGCCGGCAAGATAGTGTCAGGTACAGAAAAGTCTTTAGGGTTATCGAACATGCGCGACAGCGCGTCCGGTTTTACATTCTTGGATCCGGGCCGATAGGTAATATGGAAACAGAATCGTGTGAAAAATAGAGCCCAACGGGCCTGTCTGGGTCTTAACCTCTTGGCGGATCTTAAATACTCAAGATTTTTGTGGTCTGTATAAATCAGTACTGGGTGAACTGCGCCTTCTAGCAAGTACCTCCATTCCTCCAAAGCTGTCTTGATAGCGAGTAGCTCTCGATCCCCCACATCATAGTTCCGCTCAGCAGGTGAAAGTTTCCTGGAAAAGAACCCTACGGGGTGCATCAAGTCCTTGTTGCCTTGTCATTGGGAAATAACAGCACCCACGGCTACTTCGGACGCATCAACTTCCAGGATAAAAGGTAAGGATGGATCCGGATGGCTAAGGATCGGAGCTGATGTAAAACGTTTCTTTAATTCCTCAAAGGCCCTCTGGGCTTCTGGGTTCCAATGGAAACGAGAGTTCTGCTTAGTCAGCTGCGTGATGGGGGATATGATAGCAGAAAACCCCCTAATGAACTTCCTATAAAAGTTTGCGAACCCAATGAAGCGTTGTACACCTTTTTTGTCCATGGGAGCAGGCCAATCTAACACAGCAGATACCTTCTGAGGATCCATTTTGATGCCGGTTGGGGAGATTACCAATCCCAAGAACTGGATCTCCTGCTGTTCGAATTCGCACTTCTCCGCCTTAGCATACAGTCTGTGCAAACGGAGTCGGATCAAGACTTTACGGACATGTTCCCTGTGCTGCTCAAGTGAACTGGAGAAGATTAGAATGTCATCCAGATAGACAATTAAAAAGATGTCCAGGAAATCTCTAAACACGTCATTGACCAGATGCTGGAACGTGGCGGGGGCATTGCATAGACCAAAGGGCATGACGAGGTATTCGTAGTGTCCGAAACGGGTTCTGAAAGCCGTTTTCCACTCGTCCCCGGCCCGAATGCGGACCAGATTGTAGGCCCCTCTCAGATCCAGTTTGGTAAAGATAGTAGCAGACCTCAGCTTCTGGAACAGTTCAGGTATCAGTGGCAGCGGGTAACGGTTTTTGACTGTAATGTTGTTTAACTCCCGATAGTCCACACAGGGGCGAAGAGACTGATCCTTCTTAGAAACAAAAAATATTCCGGCACCAGCTGGTGAAGTGGAAGGTCGGATGAAGCCCTTTTCGAGGTTTTCGTTTAAATAAACCTTAAGTGCCTCTTGCTCCTTTTCGGACAGCGGAAAAATGCGTCCGAAAGGAATTTCAGCCCCAGGAAGCAGCTCAATTGGGCAGTCATAGGGACGATGGGGAGGCAAGGTGTCTGCCCCCTTCTTGCTGAACACATCCGCAAATTCCCGATAGACTTCTGGTACATCTTGGGGCAGGTCTGGATCAATGTCCATACAAAGTAAGGTAGCAGCAGGTTTAGAGGCTTCTGGTAGACAATGTCTTTGGCAGTAGGGTGACTGGAACTTGATTTCGCCCGTGACTCAGTCAACCAGAGGGTTGTGGGCCTGAAGCCAGGGCATGCCCAAGATGATTGGAAATAATGGAGATGAAATAACATCCAGGGTTAAGATCTCTTGATGCTGGGATGAGCAGGTGGCAGGCAGCGGAAGGGTTTCTTGAGAGACTTGTCCAGATTTTATATGGGAACCATCGGCCAAGAAAACTGAGAGTC
Source organism: Lithobates septentrionalis (assembly GCA_037952835.1). Classification (NCBI taxonomy): domain Eukaryota; kingdom Metazoa; phylum Chordata; class Amphibia; order Anura; family Ranidae; genus Lithobates; species Lithobates septentrionalis. The sequence continues at coordinate 2,019,156 of JBBDGP010002445.1, forward strand.
TATGTGTTTTGTTCTTTAAAGGCAGGTTCTGTTGGGTGGCAAAAGCAGAGTCCACAAAGCAACTACATGCCCCGGAGTCAACAATGGCGTTGACCTGGATTGTTCTTCCCTGGAGCTGCAATGAGAGGGGAAGGATAAGTTGAGTTGTATTGGCGGTTGAAGCAGATAAACAGGTTGGAGTAGAAGAAGAGCACTTACGAGTCTTTACTGGACAGTTGTTCACATAGTGGCCCGTCCCACCACAGTAGAGACAGAGATTTAACTGGCGTCTGCGTGCCCGTTCCTCCGGGGTCAGGGTAGCACGCATAAGTCCCAGCTGCATCGGTTCGGGAGCCTCGGTTGTTTGGGTGACTGGACTCGGGTAAGCAGAAGGTAGGTATCGGGAGGCAGGAACCGGAACTCTTGGAGTCATCCACATAGGGCGTGTTTGTTGGGACGAGCGTTCAGACCGGCGCTCACGAAGGCGTCGGTCAATCTGGATGGTAATGGCGATGAGTTCCTCAAGGGTATCAGGCATCCCTACCCGAGCAAGCTCATCCTTCAGACCCTCAGACAGTCCCATGCGGAACTGGTGACGCAAGGCTGCGTTGTTCCATTGAGTGTCCGCGCTCCAGTGTCGAAAGACTGTTACATAGTCCTCGGCCGGCCTACGGCCTTGCTGGAGTGCGAACAAAGCTGCCTCAGCGGTAGCAGTCCGTTGAGGGTCCTCATAAAGCTGGGCCATGGCTTCAAAGAAGGCGGGCAAGGACTGGACCTGTGCAGCGTTGGTTTCAAGCAGGCGGTGGGCCCAGGTCAAGGGTTCCCCCTGAAGAAGGGATATAACAAATCCCACCTTGGTGGCCTCCAAGGAAAAAGTCCGTGGCTGTAGAGCAAAATAGAGTTGGCAAGTGCTGCGGAAGGCCACAAATTTTGTTCGATCACCAGAAAACTTTTCGGGGGTAGGCACTCTTGGCTCAGGTGGAAGCATTACCACAGAGGGCGGGGCAGCAGCCTGTACTGGAGCGGCTGCAGCAGGGGCCACATTACTGGGGCCACTGTTGTAACTGTCTTGTAAGGTTTGTACTGCCTGGGTAAGTGCTGCTAAGTGCGTACAGATCTCCTTGATGGGAGAGGTCTCTCCTGCAGGCTCAGTCATGGCTGTTTGTACTGTAAGGTACCTGGTAGTTGAGCCTGACTGGTAGAAGGAGACCTCTCTTAAGCGCTGGTTCAGGAGCCACTGGAAGTGGGAACAGTGGTCTCTTGAGCACAGTGGGTAGGAGGGCCTGATGCGGTTCCAGCAGAAGCAGATGATGGTCTGGAAGGATGCCCCTCAGGGATGGCTGAGCTGCGGATGCAGGTAGGCGGATGTAGGCCGGTAGACAGGCAGGTAGCTGAGAAGGCAGCGGCAGGGTGCTTGACAGGCAGGCTGGAAGCAGCGTCCCAGGACACAGGCAGAAGCAAGTCAGACAGTCTGTTCAGCAGGAGATCAGGCAGGTATGGCAAAGGGGTGATCCAGGAATAGTCAGGCAGGCAGAAGTTCGGCAACAGGTAATCAGATAAACCAGGTCAGGCAAACCGGGTCGGATCGGAGACTGGAGAATGGTCAGACGTAGCCGGGTCACTGGTAAGTACAAATCAGGCGGAAAACAGGAACTCAGGTACAGAGCTGCAGACAAACAGCATCTGACAGAAGCACCTGTCATCCTTTTAAAGGGGCCTTGGCGCCAAACAGCGCTAGCGCGAACGGGCGCGCGCACGGGCGCGCACGCGCACTCGCGAACGCGCGTACAGGCACACGCGGGAGCGCTCCGGCGCCCCTGGTGGGGAATTAAGCAGAATTGTCCTGGAAGAGCTTCTTGTGCACCTGTGTGCACGCATATTTGCCCGACGGCCACTGATATGCCCCTGACAGCATCTAATTTCTCCTCTAATGACTTTACACGATTGGCCTGCTCACCCAACAGCTGTCCCTGAAGAGAGACTGCCTGCCCCAGCTCGCTGAGGTCCATCTGGCCCTAGTATAATGTCAGGTCTGCTAGGAAATTCCAACCGTCACTCCGCTTTCCTGACCGGTAGTCTTGTTATCCCAGTATCAGGTGGAGGGACAGTTGAGATCCTGCAGCCAGAATTAGGGGACCACAATAGAAGGTGCAAACAGCCTAATAAGGAACCACCAGCAAAAACTCACAGTTAGTAGAGGCCGAAGACAGGTACCAGGTGGGAGAAAGGGCAATCCTATGCGATCCTAGTCAGCGGACTAAGGCAGACGTACACGGGGGTCAACCAGGAGGCGGCTTCGGGAACAGGCAGGTTTGGCAACAAAATCAACAAAAATCCAAGGTGTATTCCAAGAAGCAGAGTCAAAAACAAGCAGAAGTCAGCAACCAGAAACACAATAACATACACCAAGGAACCGGACACAAATACAAAACAAGAGAGTGACAGGTCTACTAATAGCACCTCTACCATTTAAGTTGATTAACTCAGATCCGGTGCCACTCTTCCTAGTCAGGTGTTGCTGCCGTAGCCAGGCAGACTAGACAAAAAACAGGGGGTTAGGGGAAACCTCAGATGAGGGAACCCCAAGGAAAAGCGGCTACTGGGGTAGCAAGTAGCCACTTTTCCTTGGGGTTCCCTCAATTGTAATCTTGAATCCGCTGTGATTGAAAAATCTGATATCACCCGATGCAATCACCTATATATGGAGACGGATTATCTATGTGTTTTGGGACGTATTTGGTTCACAATCAAAGAGGATTCCTAATACTACGCCCTGGTTGTCGGTTGATAACACAAAACATGTTTGACTCATAGAACATATGTTCGCTTGAGTTCAAACTATTTGGTAAGCTTACTTCTGTCTCGGTAGAGGTTTTGCTGCACTGGTGTTCTCAGCCTCTTTTTGTTTATATACCTGATTGGATGTCTAAGCGGGGATTTAGAACTTTTCTTCTATTCATTCAACACTGCAGATTGTTCATTTTTTCACGGACACATTTATTTGCATTTTTTCCTTTTCATCATCACTTTTTTGCAACATTTAATTTTTAGTCATTCACATTTGTGGAATTTTGTAATTTATTCATGTATTTATTTATTTTCTGCACATTGTAATACTTATCACTTTATAGGGTTACATATCAATTTAGTTACGTTTAGTCTAGTCAATTTCCACACTTTAGCGCTACACTTAGTTTACCTTTACAATTAGCAAATTTATCTGTTTGTTGTGTTAGCTGCTACCACTTATTTTGGCAGCGCGGGGTACACTTTTTCAACATAATTCGCTTCCTCAGGATGTCCGCTGATAAATGGACTTAATCGTCTTATCTGGTGTTGAAGTCATAAGTATATTCCTATGAAAAATCCTAATCCTAAGATCCTAAAAACAATGCAAAGTTTTGTAAAATGTAATGCAATATGGCAATCTGAAGGCGTTCTGTGTACAGTTGGTGTACAGAATGCCCCTAGAAATGCAATTTCCTGCTTGTGTGATTGGCTGATTTACCCAGAAGTTTGCAGTAATATACAAATGAGATTTTGGGCATCCCTGCAACAAAATGTTGAGTTTTGGTGAGATATTCCTAAAGGGCAAATCACTTCTAAAGGGATGCAGACCATGCAGCTTTCCTCATTAGAATACTGCAAGCGCATCAACTGAAAAATAATGAAACATTGGGTCTGGGGGAATTTACTCGAGAGAGAGCCAGGAGGAAGCTGGTGGGAAAGAGTCTGTCCTATCTTGGTGTGAGTCTACATCTCCTGCAATAGGAAGAGCCTGGTGAAAGAGTAGGCAACCCATGATTCTGTGGCGTGAGTAGTGAGTAGATGACCCCTGTGACAGACCCAACCGGGACAGGGGCTTTTGGACGGGACTAGGGACTAGCCTTCTAAACAGTGATTTTGGCCCATGGAGGAAACAGGGAATTTTGTCTGCTTCTCCCAGTCTGAGGATGGAAAAAAGATCAGTTTGGCCTCTGATCCCATGGAGAGAGCGGATCATTCTCTAATAATGGACAACAACATAATGAATGCTGAGAGCAAGGCTTGGACTAATTCTCTGAATGAATACAATAAAGCTTCCCTTTCTGGAGTGGATGGAAAGGTGTAATATTAATATTGTACAGGTCAATGTTCAGAGGGATTATGGTGGCCCTACTGCAGACTAGGTTGGAGAAGCTCCTCCACTTGTGACAGAAATATTTATCAACAATCTCCCTCAAGAAATCTATGAATATAAATTAATTCCACTTTTTCAGATTGCTGGAACATTGTATGAGTTTTGTCTTATGATGACTTTTCTAGTGGACAGATTACATAAGTGAAAGCAAACACCTGAAAGACGGCATGTGTAATGTACAGTACTTGGCTGTCTGGGGTGGCTCACTGTTTAATGAAAACTTGTCCGTGTGCCTGGCTGTTGATTAGCTTACTGTTAATTAGGTCACTGTTGGCTGCTAGTTATTCATTAGATGTACTGTTAGATGTACTGATGATATTACTGTTTTAAGTTTGCATTGTTTAGGATAATGTGATCAAGCTGTTATCTGATTTTGTGTGGTATAAATTCTGTGTGAATTTGCAATAAAGATTTCCAGTTTGCACCTAAGCTAGTGTTGTCTAGTACTTAGGTGCAATTCTCAGCTATAATACCCGGTTCCTGGTTCCAGAGTAGAGGAAGCTGTATCTTGGCGGAGGCACCCACACAGGTTGCCAGGTGGTCCATCACAACCCCCAATGCTGAAGAAAAGTGACTGTGTTTAGCTTTTAACTCTGGAAAGAGTACAGGTCACCAGCAGCATAGCGATCCTCTGGGACTTTGCAGCCAACAAAATGTGCAGTGCAGCTAGCAACCTTGTGCAGTGCAGTCAGCAGATGGGGCAGAGCAGCCAAAGATTGAGGAGTCCTCAAGTTGTGGATTTCTACAGTTTTGGGGGTATCCCATGCCCCCCCTCCCTATCCCAGTTCCTTGTTCCCAATAACCCCCCCCCCCCAAAACAAAATAAATAAAAATAAAACCTAGAGTGTTTTGGAGACAGTGGAAGAATTAGGTTAAATGCTGTCTGCCTGGCTGTGTGTGCCATTAGGGGGAAATAGGACCAAACTTCACCAGCGGTTGCGCTACACTTGCAATGTACATTGATCACATAGAGGGGATTGTTTTTTTCCTACCTTGACCCTTGACTGGGTACCCTTGACTGGGTAGTCTATATCATGGGGGTCTCCAAACTTTCTAAACGAAGGGCCAGTTTACTGTCCTTCAGACTTTAGGGGGGGTGCAGACTGTGGTAAGCGGTAATAGAAACTTTTTCTGCCATCAGTGGGAGTAAACAGTGCCCCAACTTTGGTATTAGGTGGCGGAATAGTGCCCCATTGTTTATGTCAGTGGCAAGAATTATGTCCCATTGTTGGTGTCAGTGGGCAGAATAGTTTCTTGTATCAGAGGGATGAATATTGCCCCAAGGGCCAGACAAAGGTAAGCAAAGGGCCGCAGTTTTGAGTCCAGTGTCATATCGTGACCATCAGTGATCTGGTAGCTATTTGAATAATAGTGACATTGTTTTCCAGGTTAATTGGGTGCTCTGCAAATTAACTAAATATTTGTGCAAGTTCATGTATGTGTTTGCCTTATGTTCCTACAGCTGTTTTAGCAGGTTTATCAAGCCTTTTCGCTTTATGAATGCCAGATGGAAATGGCACATATGGCGGTATGTCAATGAAGAAAGCAAAGAATCAGTGTTCTACAGTACTGTGTACCCTGTGTATTCAGCATTGTATTTCCACATTGTGTGCACAGCAAGGATAAATGACAAAGAGTAAACAGAATTACCTTGATTCCTAATGTAAAATGTGTTCATGATGTGTCATTTGTGCGTATTGGAAAATATTGGCTTTATAATACAATTACAGTACACAAAATGCAAAACTCTTACCACGATGTTGAAAGTTTTTTGTTTTTCTCATTGGAATAGAATCAACAGCGTTTTTTTGATAATTATTTGCATAAATTTCCAGTTATTTCTATTGATATTTCCTCTAGAAGGTATTAACCCAAAACCAACATTAAACAAAAAAGAAAAAGATGAAAGAGAAGATCATAGGGGCAAATAATCATTTATATCTGATTTCTTTCTGTAGATCAAATATTCATTTTTTTTTTTGCCCTTGAAAGTGTTTTGGGTTCTCCTTTCATGTGAGAAAAATCTGCAAGACATAAATAATAATGATACAAGGCAAACAAACTGCTCACTTTCCAGCGTGCTAGCCGTTTTCGCTGAGACACTCTGGCAGGGCATAAATGAGGAGGACCAGATGTATCATGTCTTCCCGAGGGCTTATGAATAAATTAATTTCTCACACTCTGGCTCCCATGTGGCAGAACTTAATCTGTGAGTGCAGAACAATGTCTTCAGGTGATGCCTTTGGAGTGCCACACACAGACATACCCTATATTTTAATAACCTTGCTAGCAGTATTGCAAGTGAACTCATGTCCATCTCTTGATATTCAAATCTCAGCACATAGCTACCCTTTCTGAACTTGAGTTATTTGGCCCCCCTGTGGCCCTGTATATCTGTGCATCCTGTCCTGTTGCATAAAAAACCCATTTTCTCTATTTCGATCTCTCCGCTACTCGCAAGCAGCTCTCACTGTGTATTTTAATGAGTCTCATATGCCGGCCCATTTCTCGAGCCTTCTGAAGAACATACTGAAAAATATATCTAGGAATGCAGCATTTTTTTATAAGGTGCGGTGTAAAAAAGGGATAGAGAGAAATAATATCAAAAAGTCCTCCCGAAGCCGTATGATGAGTACATGCTGTGCTACCTAGGGTTTGTTCCTGCCGGTATGAACTATAAGGTCACAGCGATCTTCATTTCATCTATTGGAGCCACATTTTCCTTCACAGTGAAGGTCACAGCTCCTTGAAGTGCAGTAGATGAGCATAGATTTTATAGGATAGCTTTGAACAAAGTGCTATTGCAGCATCTTTGATTAGATACTAGTATGTCAAATGCAATAATATTTACAAAAAAAAAAATGTTTTAAATTCATTGAGCTCCTCCCGTATGTACAACTTTTTAAAATTTATGGCAAACACAAAGTCATATATTTGTAATTGTTATTTGTTCTTCTGTACACTTAAGGCCACCTAGGAATTACTTTCAATTCACTTGTTTGCTCTGTTGGATCCATCACTGAGATGACATCTTTAATATTAAAAGGCTGACACAGAATAGGAGTCTTCAGAGTTCAACACAGGCTTCTGTGGTAGTGAAGACTTTGGTTGACCCTTGCTGTGAACAAAACGATTGCCGGCTTGTCCCAGGTTCATTTTAAGCAGTGACAAGACAAGCATTTTCCATGCTGGGGGGGGGGGGGGGCACCATCATAGTGAAGGTGACAGTTTCTTGAAGTGCAATGGACAAGCACAGATTTTATAGGATGACTTTGAACAAAGAGCTACTCCAGTATCTTTGATTACATAGTACACGCAATAATAATTTGAAAAAAAAATGGTTAAAATTCATTGAGTTTCTCTCGTAAATACATTTCAAAAGTTATAGCAAACACAAAGTTATGACCTCTTTATAAACCAAAAGGCTTCCATAGTATAGGCGTATTCAGAGGTCAACATCGGTTTCTGTGCTAGCGAAGACTTTGGTTGATCTTTGCTGTGAACAAAATGGCCGCTGGCCTTTGCCTACACAAACTCTCCTCTCATGTACACGCTTATCAATTTCCGGAACTAGACAGGGTCATGTTCATGGGAAACTGAACATTAAGATGGCTTATGCAGCGTACACACGGTCGGACTCTTCAACTGGACTGGTCTGACGGACCGATCGTGTGTGGGCTTCATCGGACCTTCAGCGGACTTTTCCAGCCGAAAATCTGACGGACTTTAGATTCGGAACATGCTTCAAATCTTTACGTCGTAACTCCGCCGGACCTAGAAATCCGCTCGTCTGTGTGCTAGTCCGATGGACAAAAACCAACACTAGGGCAGCTATTGGCTACTGGCTATCAACTTCCTTATTTTAGTCCGGTCGTACGTCATCACGTACGAATCCGTCTGACTTTGGTGTGATCATGTGTAGGCAAGTCTGTTCGTTAAAAAGTCAGTCGGAAGTCCGTCAAAAGTCCGTTGAAAGTCCGTCGGAAAGTCCGTCGGACCAGTCCGGTCGAAAAGTCTGCCTGTGTGTACGCGGCTTTAGAGACGAGCTGTACACCGTGTGCAGTAGTATAACATACAGAATTGCTCTGTGAACTATTCTGTCCAATGTCACTAAACGCTTTGCTTGTTGAATGTTGCATTTAGGAGGGACTCCGCTGAGCCTATGCTCTGCTCCACCAGTCCAGTGTACCTCTGCCACCTGATTCCCAATGACAGAATGGGGTCCCGCCATGCACTAGCTAGACCTCATGCGTGTAACTTCTTCTCGCTCCTGAACCATGCGGCTAGGTATACAGTGCCTTGAAAAAGTATTCCTACCCCTTGAAATTTTACACCTTTAGTCATGTTACAACCAAAAACGGAAATGTACTTTATTGGAATTGTATGTGATAGACCAACACAAAGTGGCACATAATTGTGAAGTGAAAGGAAAACGATAAATGTTTTTCAAATTTTTTTACAAATAAATATTTGAAAAGTGTGACGTGCATTTGTATTCAGCCCCCTTTACTCTGATACCCCTAACTAAAATCTAGTGGAACCAATTGCTTTCAGAAGTCACCTAATTAGTTAACCTGTGTGTAATTTAATTTCAGTATAAATACAGCTGTTCTGTGAAGCCCTCAGAGGTTTGTTAGAGAACCTTAGTGAACAAACAGCATCATGAAGGCTGAAGAACACACCAGACAGGTCAGGGATAAAGTTGTGGAGAAGTTTACAGCAGGGTTAGGTTTTAAAAAATACCCTAAGTTTAAACATCTTACGGAGCACTGTTCAATCCATCATCTGAAAATGGATAGCGTATGGCACAACTGCAAACCCACCAAGACATGACCGTCCACCTAAACTGACAGACCGGGCAAGGAGAGCATTAATCAGAGAAGCAGCCAAGAGCCCCATGGAAACTCTGCAGAACTTTTAGACATGCACTCCACAAATCTTGCCTTTATAGAAGAGTGGCAAGAAGAAAGCCATTGTTGAAAAAAAGCTATAAGAAGTTCTGTTTGCAATTTGCAAGAAGCCATGTGGGGACACAGCAAACATGTGGAAAAAAGGTGCTCTGGTAAGATGAGACCAAAATGTAACTTTTTGTCCTAAAAGCAAAACGCTATATATGGCAGAAAACTAACACTGCGCATCACCCAGAACACACCATCCTCCCCGTGAAACATGGTGGTGGTAGCATCATTTTGTGGGGATGCTTTTCTTCAGCAGGGACAGGGAAGCCGGTCAGAGTTGATGGGAAGATGGATGGAGCCAAATACAGGGGAATCTTAGAAGAGTCTGAAAAAGACTTGAGACCGGGGTGGAGGATCACCTTCCAGCAGGACAACAACCCTAAACATACAGCCAGAGCTACAATGGAATGGTTTGGATCATAGCATATTCATGTGTTAGAATGGCCCAGTCAAAGTCCAGACCTAAATCCAATTGAGAATCTGTGGCAAGACTTGAAAATTGCTGTTCACAGACGCTCTCCATCCAATCTGACAGAGCTTGAGCTATTTTGCAAAGAAGAATGGGCAAAAAGGTCACTCTTTAGATCAGTGTTTCTAAACCTTTTATCAGTCAAGGCACCCTTTAAAATTATAGACAATCCCAAGGCACCCTTTGAAATTATGGACAGTCTTGAGGCAGCCCATTCTAAAATGTAAAAAAAACTATTCTAATAGTTATACATAATGCAGAAACATCCACATGTAGGACACCCAACGTCAGACGTGATTTATTTTTCCAAAGCGAATACACTTTTGCACACTGCTACTGACTAGTTTTCCAATGTTTCTCTTCTCCCTCAATTTCTCTTCATCAGTCAGCTAATGTGACCCCAGCGCTGAGGGTGAGGGGAAGAGGAGGGTCAAAAAAGGATGCTGTGAAGAGGACAGACATCCTCCTTATAAACTGATGATGTAATTGGTTGTTAGGATGGCAGTGTCTAGAAAGTCTTAATGGTGCATAATGAAAACATGTGGCTTTGTGTAACTAAAAGGCAGGCTTGATTCACTTGATGGCTTGTATACAATTGTTGATCAATTTTTAGGCATTTTGCCAAGGCACCACTGAAGAAACCTCAAGACACCACAGTTAAAAAAGGCTGCTCCTAGATGTGCAAAGCTGGTAGAGTCATATCCAAAAAGACTTGCAGCTGTAATTGCAGTGAAAGTTGGTTCTACAAAGTATTGACTCAGGGGGGCTGAATACAAATGTACACCACACTTTTCACATTATTTATTTGTAAAAAGTTTGAAAACCTTTTATCATTTTCCTTCCACTCCACAATTATGTGCCACTTTGTGTTGGTCTATCACATAAAACCCCAATAAAATACATTTACGTTTTCGGTTGTAACATGACAAAATGTGGAAAATTTCAAGGGGTTTGAATACTTTTTCAAGGGACTGTATGGGGTCTCTGTAGTGCAGATTCAGTCCTAGTTACTTTTAGGGGAACCAACTGTTAGAGAGGAAGCCAGAGCACTGACCTCTCACTACCGAAGAACCTGTCACCTACTCCAGTTGCCACACTTTATTGCCTGGCTGCTATACATTTCCACTAGTTCTTGGTTACCAGTGGCAACTACTATCCTGCTCCGCCTCTTCTGCTGGATTAACCCATCTTAGTGGCCTTGCTTCCATACTCCGTGTGTGCTTTACAGTCACTGTTCCTTTCGTATGTCATTTATCACCATGCACCCCTTTGAATAGCTTCAGACCAGGCTTGAAACAGTTAACAAGTTTTACTGTAACGCTTGAAGACATTACAACAAAAGTGCAACACAGTCCAATCCTTAACTAACTATCCTGTGGCTGCCCAGGCCTACCTGTAAAGGTGTGAGTCCGTAATTGGTAGTGTCCATTGCTGGTGAGTCCCTTGGGGTGGCAGATGAAGGCTACATCCTTCCAAATGACACAGACTCTCCGGCTCGCATTTGGTCTGAGCCCGAACGTTCCCCTAATACACAGGTGGCAAACACAAGGCCCGTGGGCCGAATCCGCCCCATCAGGCCTCGTCATGTGGCCCGCGCAATGGCCGGCGGCTGCCACCTCTTTTGATTCCCAGGCAACAAGAGTAAACATCATCCATCAAACAAATGGCGCCGGCATTGTGCGAGTGGATGCGTGGTAAGCCGATCGACAAAGGGAACATATCCTGCTCTCTCTCCTCCTCAATCCCTCTAGCAGCGCCGGCTGTTTCCGAGCTGAGCGAATGCGCAGTGTCGGAGGTTCCTGACAGCTCCGACTGCAATATTTTTTTTTTTATCCAGAGGGTTGCAGCCTGAGAGCAGGATACTTAAGGACTTGCTGCAGTGTTGTGGTGCTGCACACAGATCCTCATACACAGGAGGTACCAGAGCTGGGAAAGGTAGGAAGGTAGGAAAGAGCACAGATGTGAGAGGTGTTTTTTTTGGGGGGGAGGGGGGGGGGGTTTAGGGCTGTGGAGGCAGAGGTGGGAGGATGGAAGGAGAGTGGAGGGTGCAGAGGTCAGATGTTGCACACTGCATAGCATACTCCTGTACCCCGCACTCCGTACGCAGCATACTCCTGTACCCCGCACTCCGTACGCAGCATACTCCTGTACCCCCCACTCCGTACGTAGCATATTCCTGTACCTCGCTCTCTGTACGCAGCATACTCCTGTACCCTGCACTCTGTACGCAGCATACTCCTGTACCCCACACTCCGTACGCAGCATACTCTTGTACCCCGCACTCTGTACGCAGCATACTCCTGTACCCCGCACTCCGTACGCAGCATACTCCTGTACCCTGCACTCCGTACGTAGCATATTCCTGTACCTCGCACTCTGTACGCAGCATACTCCTGTACCCCGCACTCCGTACGTAGCATATTCCTGTACCTCGCTCTCTGTACGCAGCATACTCCTGTACCCTGCACTCTGTACGCAGCATACTCCTGTACCCCACACTCCGTACGCAGCATACTCTTGTACCCCGCACTCTGTACGCAGCATACTCCTGTACCCCACACTCCGTACGCAGCATACTCCTGAACCCCACACTTCGTACGCAGCATACTCCTGCACCCCGCACTCCGTACGTAGCATATTCCTGTACCTCGCACTCCGCGCGCAGCATACTTCTGTACCCCGCACTCTGGATGCAGCATACTCCTGTACCCTGCACTCCATACACAGCATACTCCTGTACCCCACACTCCGTACGCAGCATAATCCTGTACCCCGCACTCCGTACGAAGCATACTCCTGTACCCCATACTCTGTACGCAGCATACTCCTGTAACCCGCACTCCGTACGCAGCATAATCCTGTACCTCGCACTCCGTACGCAGCATACTCCTGTACCCCCCACTTTGTACGCAGCATACTCCTGTACCCCGCACTCTGTATGCAGCATACTCCTGTACCCTGCACTCCGTAAAACCAGTAAGAAACAAATGCAGTGACAATTATTTATGATAATAAAGAGTGGACAAAAAGTCCTACAGATACAACCGGCCCTTTGAGGCAACCATACTTCTGATGCGGCCCCCCATGAATTTGAGTTCGACACCCCTGCCCTAATATATCTGGACTGGAAAAAAAGGCAGGACCCATGAAAAGCCTGGGAAACAGGCGAACCAGAACTTAACTCTTCCCTACCCTGGGGAGTCTAAACTTGCTTGCTATCATAGAACATTCCCCTTGTAGGCACCTGCCTACAGGCTTGGTTCAGGTACTTTTTAAGCAATATCAAAACAAGCATTTCCCACCAGGATGGGGGCCACCATCACACCACTGGTATGGAACCTGATGAGCAGGGGTGTGAAACTCATTTGTAATTCATCTTCCGAAAGACCTCGCATAAGAACAGGCCATTAGCAGTGGAGGTAGAACGTCTTTCTGCACTGTTCTGCAGAGATATTTGGTTTACAAAAGCAGCTGAATGCAATCCCAAAAATTTTGGCCCTTTTATATGTTTTTCAGCTGTGTATGCACTTGCCTGAAGTCCAGCTTTAATCTTTTTTGAGGAAGATTAAAAAGAACTTCACAGAAAGTAAAATTATAGGTAAGAGAAAGAGTTCTGTACATTCAGGGAAACTTCACCAGAAGGACTGTATTTTTGAACAATGCCACAGATGTGTTAGAAGGTTCCAGGTTTTCTGCACTGCCAAAAGCATAAATCTGACAACGGGGAGGGGGTGAGGGATTATACGTCTACAAACTGACAATCAAACCTGAAAATCATTTATTTGAAATGATTATTTTTCCGATTTGTGCGTTATTGTTCTTTTCAGTCCAGTTTATCAGTAAAGGATATATTTTGATGAATAATACACAGATTTAAGGATCATATTAAAATCTGTACCGGGGGGGGGGGGGCATACATTTCCTGATAAATGCAATATCAAGGGATATAATGTATTTATACCCTTTGCAGGCCATATGTGTTAGTGGTGCTCCTCTTGTGCAGTTACAATATATTCTGGGGCCTCTGCTAGCTTGGAAAAGTGGAATGTATATTTAAAGTGGTTGTAAACCTCAGACATGAAAAAGAACAAAGCACATGCGGCCTCTATAGTGTGTACTTGTCTCAATTAAGAGCATAGCTCCCAACTGTCCCTGATTTCGAGGGACTGTCCCTGATGTGGAGCAATGTCCCTCTGTCCCTCATTTTGGTCTGATCTATATAGTTGTATATAAAATGCACTTTTTATCTTTCAAAAAGTGTTTCCCAGCGTTAAATCTTTCATCTGATTTCAAAATTGCTGCATTTGTCAAGTCTAAAAGCAAATATAAAGGAATAGTAGTGGTAAAAAAGAACTTGTGGGTTTCACCAATTTTGTTTTTTTTGTACAATTCTCCTTTAAGAGGGTGTGTCCTAGGCCTACATACTTTTGCTGATAGGTGTCCCTTATTGCCATCTGAAAAAGTTGGGAGGTATATAAGAGCACTGAGTGTCACATTTGTCTGCTGCTTCACTCCTCTGCTATCAGCATGAATCACTTCTGACAAGTTTTCCTGACACCAAATGGTGACAGGGTAGGGAGCGCCAGCTGATCGTCAGCCTCAGTTCTGTTCCTGTGTGCTGTGTGAAGGGGGGGGGGGGGGGCTTCCCTCCAAAAACTATTCAGAGCTCTCCTCCCTAAACTTGCAGAGTGTAACTCAAGTCCTCTACCCCTTTTTTCTCAAACTCTCAGCACTATAATTCAGCACTTTGAAGTAATGTAGAGAAGAGAAGACTGCAGATAGACAGACAGGTACAACATATGTAGGAGGATTTGTTTAATATCTGTGTATCACTTGAGGCCACTTCACAAGGTATATGTAAGGGTTTACAACCACCTTAACCACTTGCTTACCGACCATGCTGTAGCAAAATGATGGTTACACCGTGGTCAGCCAGTTCTGGGAGGGTGTCACATGATGTCCTCCCATGATCACATCCTTCAGACACAGCTGATTACAGATTGGGGTAAGGAGCCAATCAGCGGCTCTTTACTACTTGATCAGCTGTGTCTAATCACAGCTGATCATGATGTAAACACACTTGCCAGTTATCGGCATTCCTTTGGAGAGGAGAAGAGAGAGCCGATGACAGGCTAGTGTGAAAAGGACATCAGCACTGATAATCGGGGCACTGATCATCAGTGTCCTGATGATCAGTGCAGCCCCAACAGTGCCCATCAATGCTGCCAATCAGTGCTCATCAGTGCTGCCTATCAGTGCCCATCAGTGCTGCCTAACCGTGCCCTTCAGTGTTGCCTATTAGGGCCCATCAGTGCCACCTATTACTGCCCCTTAGTGCCACCTATCAGTGCCCATCAGTGCCGCATATCAGTGCAGCCACATCAGTGCCGCCTCATCAGTACCCATCAGTGCTGCCTATCAGTGCTGCTTATCAGTGCCCATAAGAGCCGCCTTATCAGTGCCCATCAGTGCAGCCTGTCAGTGCCCATCAGTGCAGCCTGTCAGTGCCCATCAGTGCAGCCTCATCGGCGCACATCGGTGAAGGTGAAAAATTACCTGTTTGCAAAATTTTATAACAGAAACTAAGAAAAACATTTATTTTTTTCAAAATGTTCTGTCTTTTTCTTGGTTAGGCAAAAATTAAAAAACTCAGTTATGAATAAAGAGGATGTCCAGCCCTCCCACAAAACATTAAAAGTCAGCAACTACAAATACTGCAGCTGCTTACTTTTAATATATGGACACTTACCTGTCCAGGGAGCCCGCAATGTCAGTACCCCACCCGATTTTTGGATCGGCTGTCGGTGCAGCCACCGCCATTCCTGGTAAGGGAACCCGGCAGTAAAGCCTTTCGGCTTCACAGCCGGTTCCCTACTGCGCATGCGCGAAGCGCGCTGCGCTTTCTAATTGGTCCAGCAGCGGAAGAAGGAGGAGGGGGCTGAACTTCAGGTACCCGTTTTCCGATCCCCCCAGAAAGGTGCCAAATGTGGCACTGGAGGGGGGGGGAGACAGATAAGCGGAAGTTTCACTTTTGAGTGGAACTCCGCTTTAAATACCACCAAAAGAAAGCTCTATTTTTTGGAGGGAAAAAATGGTGAAAATGTCATATGGGTACAGTGCTGCATGGCTGCGCAATTGTCATTCAAAGTGTGACAGCGCTGAAAGCTGAAAATTGGTCTGGGCAGGAAGAGAGTAAAAGTGCCCAGTAGGCAAGTGGTTAAAGCTTACGTTTTTTTTATTTTTTTTCCTATACAGCTTTAGTTACATTGCTTACCTGAAGTATAACCGACAGTATGCAGGCTGCTGGACTCTGTAGAAATCTTCACTGCAGGGCTACCCTGTCCTCTTCCTGCTGCTGGACATCTGGCATTGTGGGAATTAACAGGTCTGGGTCTGCAGGCTCAGCTGCACTAAAAATGATCTGATAGGGACATGCCACCTTCTTCCTCCTCCTCCATTGAGAAAAGTTCTTACATTGATTACACTGCCTGTGACATGATCTGTGAATGGAAGAGAGAATCCTGTGGCTGATCAGACTCTCCCCCATTCACAGATCATCTTACAGGCAGCGTAATCCAATGAAATAACTTTTCTTTTTGGGAGGAGGAGGAAGAAGGGGGTGTGTCCCAGTTGGATCATCTTTAGTGCAGTTGAAACCAAAGCTGTTAACCCCTACAGCGCCAGAAGTTTAGAAGTGGGAAGAGGACAGGGCAGCCCCAAAATGAAGATTTCTATAGAATCCAACAGCCTGCACATCGCACCGCTCATCATTTTTTACAGGTAACAGTGAGTATTGTAACTGAAGCTGTACAGAATAAAATGTTTTTAGCCAAACTTCAGCTTTAAGTAAAGCCTGTGCCTCGATCAATCAGGCCTTGCGAATAACAAGTGCAGTTCCAAATGATAAACGTATGGTGAATATCATTCATATTTTTTCTCTGATCTTCTATAGAACTTTGTTTTATTAAACTGCAGTTACATCCAAAGGCATCAAAAAAAAAAAAAAAAAAGCATTCTACAAATGGAAGACTTCAAAGGGAATTGTATAGTCTTTTGAGAATTTTTTTTTTAGATATATTGTGTGAGTAGAAAAGATCAGCTTGATATAAATAATATTATCTGCATGCGTTGATGCGTTAAATGTCTTGTTTCTGTATATAATTTGTAATTACATATTGGCATGGGGACAGCCATACTTCTTCCTCATTACATATGCAGGCTTGGTTTCTAACTTGGTTTTGCTTTACAGCTCCTTCTAAAGTCCTAAAAATAACGCGTGTGCATGCAAGTTCCTCTGCAGCAGAAACCTATAAAATGGAGGATATAAAGGTAAATATCCGGAAACTGATGCACTTTGCATGATGTTACCCACCAAATATTATAGTATAGATTTTATTTTCCACCATTTGTTATGTTTGTTACTATTTTTTTTTTTTTGCATCATTTATTTCAGCACGCATCTGCAACCACAAAAAAATATAGTGCTACTTATAGTGGGGGTTGTGCAATATACACTATTTTGCCAAAAGTATTGGGACACTTGCCTTTACACGCACATGAACATTAATGGCCTCCCAGTCTTAGTCCATAGCGTTCAATATTGAGTTGGCCCACCCTTTGCAGCTATAACAGCTTCAACTCTCCTGGGAAGGCTGTCCACAAGGTTTAGGAGTGTGTCTATGGGAATGTTTGACTATTCTTCCAGAAGCACATTTGTGAGGTCAGGCACTGTTGTAGACGAGAAGACCTGGCTCACAGTCTCCACTCGAATTCATCCCAAAGGTGTTCTATCAGGTTGAGGTCAGGAGTTCCAGTGAAGGAAACTCTTAAGGCGTCAGCATACCAAGACATTTTGGGCAATTTCATGCTCCCAACTTTGTGGGAACAGTTTGGTGATGGCCCCTTCCTGTTCCAACATGACTGCATACCAGTGCACAAACAAGGTCCATAAAGACATGGATGAGGGATTTTGGGTGGAGGATCTTGACAGAGTCCTGGCCTTAACCCAATAGAACACCTTTGGGATGAATTCGAGTGGAAACAGCGGGCCAGACCTTCTCATCCAACATCAGTGCCTGACCTCACAAATGCGCTTCTGGACGAATGGTCAAACATTCCCATAGACACACTCCTAAACCTTGTGGGCAGCCTTCCCAGAAGAGTTGAAGCTGATATAGCTGCAAAGGGTGGGCCAAGTCAATATTGGACCCTACGGACTAAGACTGGGATGCCATTAAAGTTCATGTGCGTGTAAAGGCAGGTGTCCCAATATTTTTGGCAATATAGTGTATGAATGTATGACATGGACGGTATTTTCCTATATAGTCCCTACTATCCTTCTTTTCTGTTTAATGCATAGTAAAAAATCTGTACATACAGTAGAAGTAGATAGTTAATTTGGTTTTATTTGGCCACACAAATTAGGTGAATGAAGGAATCCCCTCACCCTGCCAGGATATTGTATTCTGACAGCGGGACCCAGCACTGTCAGAATACACTGATTAGTGGTTTACAAAAGGCAAATAAACTGTTCACTTTTTCAGGAGATATTTCTTTTAGCTTAGTGAATAGGGTGAAGCTCTGCTGACTTCCAACATTTAATCACGTACAAGCAAAAATAGTTTTTTTTTTCTTGCATGTGATTGGGTATTCTTTACATAGTGAAATTTCACCACATTCACTAAGCTAAGGGAAAATTCCCTTGCAAAGTAAAAAATCTCCTGTAAAGTGACCAGCCTATTCACCCTAGACATCGGTAGACTTGTTGGTTAACTATTCCAAAATTTTATGAAATTGTAACCTCATAGACTTCAGAAAATTAATATATGTTTGTGATCTCTTTAAAACACTGAGCTTACATATGAACATTATATGTGTTTTAAAAATTTAACACAGTTTTATTGTGAGATGACAATACAGAGAGCACCATGATATAAATGGAAGCCATTGTATTTACAGTATGTATATATGGATCAAGGTTATCACTCACCCAAGTCAAGGAACAGCCAGGCAGTGTGCAGGCAGCAGGTCATGGCTGGCTCAGTCACATGCCCTTCTTTGAGTCTTCAAGCTGCTGCCTGCCTGATGAATTCACCCACGCTCATCCATCCCTGCCTTATCAGCATAACATGCAGTGTACAATGTCAGGCTAGGTTCACACCTAGCGTCTCTTGATTGTGTGCTTTTTGCATGCATTTCCATGCTACATGCATAGGAAAGCCAAATCATTTCCATGGGCTACCCTACCTGTAACAAGCGCCAAAGAAGTTAAAGTGGGGGTCCACCTATCTATCGTTTTTTTTTTTTTTGAGTTCATTCACAAACTTTTCTTCTCAGCATTACATACTCACATATTGTGTGTAATATGTCCGCCTGTGTCAGATTTCGTCGGAAAGAATAACTTATATTATTCACTGCAGGCGGTTTCCATCTTCATTGTGGGCATTTGAAGCCCACAAGCATTTATTTCCTGGATGTGGTGAATGCTGTGCTCCCAGCATTCACCGCTCGTTCCCGCACATGCTCAGTGGCATCCTGGGAAGCCTGAGACTAGCTCCCAGGAGACTGTGCGGAGTCTGGGAGAGGCTAGAAACACGCCTACTCCCACGGGAGGAGAACCAGGAAGTGCAAAGAAGAATAGAAAAATAAAAGGTAATTACGGCGATTTAAATTTTTTTAAATGGCATGTCAGCATCTAGGCAAGGAAGAGAATACATACAGATATTGTTCAAAATTTGGGTGGAACCCCGCTTTAATGACACTTTTTAGGAGTTGAGCTTTGTGCGTTTTTTTCTAATTAACAATGATAGGCACCACAAGCACGACACGGAACATTCAGGAGTCAATTCAGCCTTAATGCACCCCTTGGTGGGAATAACTGGTTCTGAGGATTTCGGGTGGCGTACTTAGTGGGTACCGCTGCCACTGATATGGATTTTCAGGTAAAACAGTGACAGGTTAGGCTGTGTAAGCCTAGGTAGTATTGTTTAAGAGAATTAAAGTGGACTTGCTGCCCCCTCCCAGGAGTAGTGCTGCCCTAGATCATAGACTATGTAGCCTTGTGGCAATTCCAGGTCCTATGGACACCTGAAACTACCTGCACAATCCTTTTACTCACTACATGTAAATCTATTCCTGCACCAAGTGTGATACAGGCTCATATCCACATTAGTTATTAAGGAAATAATTAATATTAGTATACAATGTACAATGATAGGTTCACATAGGTTTACTTTAAACAAATATAAATCTGCAAGGTTTCAAACTAAAAGTGTAGGTACGATCTAGGCCAGCCATTCTAAACCAGGGTTCCATGGAATCCCAAGGTTCCTCCAGAAGTTGCTAGGGTTCCTTGAGCTGTTGCTGAATGACCTCCCATTCAATGAAGCATGCATAGTTTCCGAACCAACACCACTTGCAGAGCCAGCTGCATGACACCAGCAATCTCTTTGGCTGTAAACGTAGCATTCTGACCACCATTCTAAGGATATTCTTCCTACTGGCCACCAATGTAAAGGGCATTTTCCCTATGACCTCTAATAAATTGGTTGTAACAGAGGTTCCCTAAGACTTGAAGATTATTTCAAGGATTCCTCAGAGGTTAAGGAGGTTAAGAAAGGTTGATCTAGACAGATCTTTATCGATTTAGTCATATATATATATAAAGTCATGATCTTTGTTTACAAACAGTGCTGAACTTTTGGATTTGATGGAGGCCAATAGAATTGGCTTCAAATGCTGGCGTTTAGTATATTTTTTTTGTGATACAGTGCCAAACACATTAGATATGTGTAATGGTGTGCATTACCTTACCTGCGGGTGGCTGCAATCAGTGACATTTACAACTCTCTGTAAATATCAGGGGCTCATAATTTGTCATGCTGTGTGGACTTTAGTAAGCGTAAACCAGGCAAATTACTCGTTATGGGTATTGTCAGTGTTTATCATGTTTATAATATTTAAATATTGATTGTCTTAGTTTTTAATAGGAGTTCCATCATTTTTCAGGTTGTCAGTAAAAAATGTGCTCTGTCAGTCAATTTCCCATGTCTTGTCAGTAAACAATGCAGCGGGAGTTGGCCGTTGGCCACCTTGGTTTCTCGCCACCAGTTTCCCCTCCCAACCCCTACCCTGCCCTGCTCCTAAACATGCCCTCGTAAATTATCTCATGGAATGACACTGTTAAGTGTTTAATGCAGAATTAGGTTACAAAAATAAATATTAACAACAACTTTTACAATATTAACATCAAGCATATTTAATTGATCTAAATTTGATAAAT
This sequence comes from Lithobates septentrionalis, assembly GCA_037952835.1. NCBI lineage: Eukaryota > Metazoa > Chordata > Amphibia > Anura > Ranidae > Lithobates > Lithobates septentrionalis. Next base: position 2,040,023 of record JBBDGP010002445.1, read on the forward strand.
AAAATAAAGGTATCATATGATTGGCTACTATAGGCACTGTACACATCATTATTTCCTTGATAAATAAATATTTTAATGCTATAATAAATGTAGCATTAAAACCATATCCCCTCCCCCCCCCCCCCCCCCCCGATGTGGCTCCACAGTTACCCTCTGCTTATTTCCACTCGCCTAATGGGAGCAGGCAAGTGGAAATTTTAAGGCCTGGCTGCAATCATCTGCAATGTTTCCTTCACAGTCACCAAATTTTGCCCTGGTCTTTCTGCTTTGTGAAGGCTAACAGCAGCTGCTGCTACTGAGAAAAGTTACACCACTCACCTTCCTCTTTATGCTCCTTCCATCATTCATATTGCTCGTATTACTACACTCCTATGATGCACTACGTTCTGTGAATGGGTAGAAAAGTTGCTGTCATTCAACACGCATTGTGAATGTAGGATAAGGCAGAAGAAGGTTGGTGAGCAGTGCAACTTTTCTCAGTAGCAGCAGCTGCTGTTAACCTTCACAGCACTGAAAGGCAATTACTCATGGCAAGGAGGATTTTGAGAAAAAGCATTGGCTTGCAGGTAATGGATACACACCATTACACCTACCTAATGTGTTTAGTACTGTATCCAAAAATAAAAAAAATATGAACTTCAGCTTTAATGGTTACATACTGTACCTGTAAAAATGTATTTGACATATAATCGCATCTATAAACTCATCTTTTGTGAGATGTTTTTTCAATCTGTCCATTAATGGTTACATGTATGGGTACCTTTAAATAAGCAATTTGGGTTAAATTTATGGAAAAACAGCAGGGAGTGACAATGCTAAATATGTGTGCTGATTTTCAGTTTATACTTTCATGCATCCAAAATACATAACACTCGGCTGTTTCTTCTGCAAATCAGTATGTCATTAAACATACATCAGAGAAAATGAAAATCAGAGTCAGGGCTTTTATCAACCCTGTCTAAATATTTTCTAAGTAACGTGCCAAGGGAAAATTACACATGTTCACATACAGAGCATGCAGCAAGCAAAAGAATATGTCTAATATACTGTATTATGGAACATATCGCCATAAGGTTTGTATCGGGTCACAGTAGGTTAGATTGACGTTTGGCTTGGTTAGATTAAGCCTATAGAAGTTTTTGCTAAAGCAGACTTGTATTTAAAATCTAAAATGTATCTGTTTGATAGGATTCACTAGTTCAGTTTATTGTGACCAAGAAATCATTAACAAAAAAGCTTTAGCATGCAGTATAATTCCTGATTAGAGGCAGCAGAGCCCAGACACACATGTGGTAGTGCCTCGTAATAATGGGCTTGTTTTACTAAAGGCAAATAGACTGCTCACTTTGGATGGGAATTTTCTCCTAGCTTAGTGAATGCAGTAAAGCTACACTGACTTCCATCATCCAATTATGTGCCACCTATCACATACAGTACCTGGTGCTGGAGGCCAATGTAGAGAGGGCTTCCCTTACAGATAAGTTCCAGACTCCCCTATAGGTGGAACAGGAGGAGTCAGGACCAAAGTAGTACGGGTCGTCTTCTGGGATGCTTACAGGGAAGTTCTGACTAGGATGCTTGTCAGAGGAACCCAGGAATACAGCTGATGCCCTGGAGTGGTGTCAGCAGACAGGTGGCGCCCATGAGATGTAGCAGATCTTGGGTAGAACAGAGCGCAGGAGAGAAGTCGGTATGAAGCCAAGGTCAGGTGCCAGGTGGGTTGCGGAGCACGCATGGTTAGCTGGAAAGATAGGGTCATACGCAGGAAGAGAGAAGATCCTTTTATCAAGCCAAGGTCAGGTCAGAAGGCAGGCAGGAGACAGATTCAGGACAAGCCAAACCAGCAACAGGAAATCACAGGAACAAAGCACTGGAGGAGCCGATGATCATCCAGCATCCTGATTGTCTTCCTTATAAAGGCTCTTTGGTGCTAAACTACGCTGGGGGCATGTGTAACAGTGCACATGCGTGTTCCTGTGGACATGTTCGCCAGTGTGCACTTGTGTGCCAATGCATATCAGTGCACGCCCCTGTGCAAGTGTTATGTGCCAGTGCAAATTCTTGCGGCCATGCAAGGCACTGGCAGGGATGCCAGGTCTTCGAGCACCTCTGTTGTGGGCGTTGCCCTGACACCAGCACACATACAGTCTTTTTAAAAATGTTCTTGCATATAATTAGTTACTCTTTGCAAAAATGAAAAATTTCCACTTTCACTTAACTAAGGGCAAATTCTCTTGCAAAGTGAACAGCCTATTTGCCTTTAGGGAATCCTCTTCGTCTCTGGACTCTGACATCATTAGAGGTATTTTCCATCCACAAAAATGTTGCACATCTATAAAACAAAGCAGCATGCTTTACAAATGTGTTTCGCACTTTGGAACTGTGAAGCAAGCAAAGCTTCATTCAAATGAATGAATGAGATTGAATTAAAAAGTATTATTATTATAAAATTATTATTATTATATCTATTTATGGGGAAAAAAATTACATAGTTTATTTTACACACGACCGCGTAATTGTCAGTTAACCTCCCTGGCGGTATGATTATTTCATTTTTTTGATGCTGAAAGCGGTACAATTATTTTGCATGGAAATTTGTCGTTTTATATTGTAGGCCTGTAATTCTTAGGAATAACTCACTTAAATCTGTCCAAACAAGAGTCTAGTAGACATCTCGGGTATGATAAAGTTTGAAACACGAAATCATAAATTATAATAAATAACTATAAATTATTATACCAAATAATAATATAATAATAATAAAAATTATTCAATAATGTAATCAAATCAAAAACACTGAAATTTGCTCAGTTGCAGAATTGTCGCTGTCATTACTTTTCAGTGTTTGATGACGGATCTCCTCACAAATCACTATCGCTCAATTCTGCAAGTGATTCTAATTTATTATCGCTGTTTTCTAGCTGGTCTAAAACCGCTCTTAATGTAAAGGGATGGTTTTGGTTGCTATGGACAATCTCCAGTTTACAGGCAGAAAGAACAGTTTTTATAATATAAAACTGCATGCAGGCCATTGGAGAAACCACTAGGGACAAAAGGGAGGTGAAATAATTTCATACAGTAATGTAATTTGTAAGATTACAGTATTGTAATTGTATGTATTGTGTGTGTTTTACTTTTTGAATTTGGCACCGTTCTCCGTCCCTGGGCGTCGCAATGCTCACAGGGAACGGACGGGATCGAGCGGAGGATGAGCCGCTCACACTGCGGGGAGACATCGCAGGATCCAGGGGACAAGGTAAGTAATCTCTTCCTGGATCCTGCGATGCGATCCCGAGTCCGGCTCGGGGTTACCGCTTTTGGTTCTGAAATTCCACCCCGAGCCAGACTCGGGAATACCGCCAGGGAGGTTAAAGTAACCCAGTGCTGTATCACAAAAAATGGCCTGGTCATGAAGGGGAATATATCTTCTGAAGGTCAAGTGGTTAAAACCAACCTCGTGATCCTGCCAAGAAACCCCTTGTCCAGGCACTTTCTGTTGCAGACTGACAACAGTTTGTCTTCCAATTGCCCTTCTCCGTACCCTCCTTGTTACATGGGCTTTCGATGGAGACCACAAGATGGAGACCACAAGTGGCCATTGAAACTTTCATTATTCAGACATGGTTCACTTCTGGCACCATAAGAAAACCTACCCTGAAAAATGCAATGCAACCATTCCTTGAGTACATGCATGTAGATGGAAAGTGGATACAAAGAGGAGTTCAGCCTCAGATATAAAAAAAAGTATTTTATTAAAAAGGCAGTGGCCAATATACATCACTTTAGCAAACTAAATGTCATTCAGTTAGGGCTTACATCTACTTTAATAAGTGAATATTCCATAATGAACTATTAATTTAGCAGTTTTTCTTCTTGTGAAGTCTTTTTGGCTGTTCTGTTTGGATCCACTTACAGAGTAAGATGTCATAATGTGCCTGACCGGCAACTTGTTCACACAAATCTCTTTTAATCATTTTAGCGCAGTCACTTGGCATACCAGGAATAGGAAGATTTGTGCCCCAAGAGCAGGAAGTCCTGGCTAAAAATCTAGAATCTTTTAACCTTGTGCAAATCATTTTATTTCTTTGTCTTTATGGGCTCCTATACTGGATTCTATGTTTTTGAAGATCAAAATGTATATTTCCAGTCATTGGAATTTAACTATTTCCAGATCAGAATCAGCCAATAACACCTTGTTATTCTAAGAACACCCCAGCAGAAATGTTTGTTTCTTGTTTTTTTTTTTTTATTTATTTAAAGTGGAGGGCCACCCTAATAAAAAAAAAAATCACCAAAAATCCTAAAAAAAAAATTTGAAAAAAAAAATTAAACTTACCTAAACCCTTGTTGCTAGGCAGTCTTCCTAATCTGCCTCTTCCTATTCCGCGGTGAGTTCTTCTCCTTGGTGAGCCACCCCGTTGTCTTCTGGGAACTGTGTGTGTTCCCAGAACACCACGGGGCCATTTACAGAACGGAGCGCCGCTCGCACATGCGCAGTAGGATACTGGCAGTGAAGCCGGGACCCGAGAGCCGAGGGACGGGTCGGCCTCGGGCAGCCGACATCGCAGGCACCCAGGACAGTTAAGTACTTATTTAAAGTCAGCAGCTACAGTGTTAGTAGCTGCTGACTTTAAATTTTTTTCTTTTTAGGACGGAATTCCGCTTTAACTTTATTTCACGTTATTTTTTGCTGTCTGTTTTTCTTTTAGTGAAAATTAAACGTTTAAAAATTAGGCTAATGCAGGGCTGATTTTTTGAACAAGAAGAGGTTCAAAATAGTTGAACTGACCTTACTTTTGCCTTCCCCATTGACTCCAATGCATTTGACCAAAATGGCAAAATTTTGCTGATATTTCAGGGAAATTTAAATTCTCAGTTTCACTTATTTAAACTTACTTGACACTAAAAGTATTCTAAATTCATGCAGTCTCACATCAAACACTTTGAGTACCCAATGTGCAAAAAAATGCAAGTTCAATGGGATGCGTTTATTGAGAATAGCGACAGGTACATCAAGGTAAGGCATTTTGGGGGAAAGGGCTCTCCCTTCTTCAGGGTTGCTGCTGCACGCTATGAAATGGGAATGATTTACATGCCGGTTATATATTTGCCACATTTTGGAGCTAAAACTGACAAAGTGACAGCTGAGGTTCCAGGGGCAGCAAACATACCAAACACAAACTGTTACCAGTCATGTTTGGTATGTGACTGCATGAGTTTATGATACTGCTGGTTGCTCGGGCCTTGGCTCCAGGTTCCTCTCCCTCCCTCACATATATTGTACACCAGCGTTACTCAACCTTTTTAACCTGAAGGAACTCCTTGAAAAACCTTTCCAGTCTCAAGGAACCCCCTTCTAATAGTCACTGTAACTACTGCAACTTGCAAAGGAACTTACACAGTGAATGCTGTGTGAATTCATTTTACAAAAAATACCTAATCACATGCAAGGAAAATAATAAAAAAAAGTGTTTTGCTTGCATATGATTGGATGATAGATGTGAGCAGAGTTTCAACTCGTTCACTGAGCTCTGTGGAAAATTCCTATGCAAGTCAACTCTCTATTTGCCTAGCAAATAATTCCCGATAATGCTGGCCATACACTAGTAGAATTGTCCCCCATGAGGGGTTTTCTAGGCAGCAAAAAACAGTTGAGAAATACTATGGGAAATAGCGTAATTAGAATTTTTTATTATAACAAAGTATCAAAAAATGCTTTAGACATAAATAGTCAAAACATGAGCTGTGGTACAAAAGATAAAAACAACGTTACTGACATGACAGTATACAATAATGATACACAGTGCTCAAACACCATGGAGAAAAATGGTACATGAATCTTGTATATGAATCCTGATTCATGTACCATTTTGACTATGTATGTCTAAAGCATTTTTTGATACTTTGTTATAATAAAAAATTCTAATTACGCTATTTCCCATAGTATTTCTCAACTGATTTTTGCTGCCTAGAAAACCCCTCATGGGGGACAATACTCTCATTTGACATTTTCACTTGGGGTGTGCAGCCATTTTGTCTTTTCGCATATGAGTGTCTTTTCATTCAATTGTGCACTAGTAGAATTGTGTTAGTAATTTTTAGTTTCAGGAAAATTTGTTCAATTTTCTAATCTTTAGTGGGATCAAATGAACATTCGGTTTTGATCGCTGTAATGAGAAAATTCAAGGAAACAAAAAGGGAAATTATTCTCAAATCAACAAACTTATAACAGTCTATGGGGGTTATTTACGAAAGGCAAATCCACTTTGCACTGAAAGTGCAAACTACAAATGCAAAGTGCACTTGGAAGTGTAGTCGCTGTAAATCTGAGGGGTAGATCTGAAACGAGGGGAAGCTCTGCTGATTTTATCATCCACTCATGTGCAAGCTAAAATGCTGTTTTTTATTTTCCTTGCATGTCCCCCTCGGATCTACAGCGACTGCACTTTCAAGTGCACTTTCAGTACAATTTCAAGTGCACTTTGCATTTGTAGTTTGCACTTGTAGTGCAAAGTGGATTTGCCTTTCGTAAATAATACCCCATGTGGTTTTTGTTTGGGAAAGTCAATTTCCTGACAGACTCCATGGCAGCCTACGTGTGGGTTAACCCCGCCTCCTCTCCAATGCTATAGGACCCCATTCCCATAAATGAGTACTCACCACTAGCTACTGCGTTCCTTTTTTGTCCTCCTCTATGGACCTACACATGCTGTTCGCATCAAGATTGATTGGATCCAAGATTGGCATACCTGTGCGGTGCAGCTCAAAAAAGCCCAGCTATGAGCGGGCGAGTAGCTTAAAGAGGCTTGAATGTTTCCCCTTGGTGGATGGGTGGTCGCCTCTGTATGCCCGGCGGACAGTTCTCATCAACGGCTGGCAAGGTCTGTGGCTGCTTTTCATACTGCATGGCAGTATATTTATGTGTAGTCTGTGTTTCCCTGGTGGTCCAGTGTGTCCTGTCCCCCTCATGGCGGCTGGTTCGCGTGCGTTCCAGCCCGCCACGGCACTTCCGGGTTGCGGCAGTCTCCGCCGCTGGCGCCTGCGCTGTAGCCACCCTGAGAGCGAGGTTTGGCTCGCGCATGCGCAGTACGGCGGTTCGTTCGTCGTCTGCGCAGGCGCCGTACGGTGGTCCCCCATTGCGCGTGCGCAGTAGGGGATAATGACGTCACGAGCTGGGAATTTAAATTCTGCCCTCCTGTCCTGCTGAGTTGGGATCTCCCTTGGTAGGGAAAGGAGGAGCGGATCCCTGCTGGTCTCCAGGTGAGTGGTTGAAACCTGCAACTCTTATTAAAAAAAAAATAAAAAAAAAGGGAAAATAATGGAAAATGTTCTTGTTATCATTATATATGTATTTATTTAGATATATATATATATATATATATATATATATATATATATATATGCGGCAGGAAGTTGTTTCCTTTGCCTTGAATATGCGTTGATACATGCTTTTGTGCACATATAAAAAAAAAAAAAAAAAAAGAGGAGCAGAGTTTTTTCTTTCTCTAAAACCTTCTCATATTGATGCCTAGGTTTTCTTAGACCATTATCCCTGCAGACTATTAAAGTGACATTTCGCGTCCTAGGTTATGGACAATTCACCGCCTTTAAGTGGCCAGCCCTCACGCACAAGGTATGTGCTCGTGAGGGGAGGGGATGAGATTTATGCACATTTATTGTCGTGCTGATACCATGTTCTGCCTTTCTTCTCTCCCCTTCCCCTATTTTTTCTCTTTCCAGTCCTTCTAGGTCGGACCCGCTAAATGCGGTCCAGAATGCCAATGACCTTGCCAAGCCACAATCCAATTCATCTTCATCCAGACGAGACTCACAGTCCGGATCCCACCAGAGGAGACGCTCTCGTTCCTCCTCAAGACACCGCTCCCACCGCCATGACAGCCGCTCAGACCACAGAGCCTGCTGGGGATGTAGGACACGAGTTCCGGAGGGCAAGTCCTTATGTGACCGTTGTTTTGCCCGTGCGGTTGGGGAAAAAGAGACGGAAAACCAGCGTTTAGAGTCTCTTGTGAAACGAGTGGTACAGCAATCCCTAATGGAGAGGGAAGCACCTCGCACATTGAGCCAGTCTACCACCGCGTCTGGCCCGCCGGTGGAAGAGGCCCGTGATGATCCGGGTACTTCTCAGCCCTATATTACCTCTCCTGACTCCTCAGAGGATGAGTCTATTAATGAGGAGGTCATTGGAGGGTTCGACTTCGCGATGGTTTCCCCTTTAATCAAAGCGATCAAGGAAGCCTTGAAGTGGGAAGACCCTTCCACTCCCCCAGCCAAGCAGAAAAAATTCTTCAAGCACCTGGGGAGAGAACGCGCAAACTTTCCGCTCCTTCCAGAGCTAAAGGAAATCATTGAGGAAGAATGGAGTAAAACAGAGAAAAAATCCTCCATGTCTAATAAAACCTCCAGATTGTACCCCTTCAAGTCAGAAGAAGTAAAGAATTTGGAGAATACTCCCCTTGTGGACGCAGCTCTTATGCGTCTGGCCAAATATGTGACTCTTCCTCTAGAAGACGCAGTATCTTTTAAAGATGGGCTTGAGAGGAAGATAGATCTAGATCTAAAAAGAATCTATGGGCTCGCGGGTATGGCCTGTAAACCAGCCCTGGCATTAGCGGCCATGTCCAAGGCCATGGAGGCCTGGATGGAGAACGTGGAATCCTTCCTTAAAGGCGTGTCAGAAGAGCTGGCTGGAAGTTCAGCAGCCGCAGAGCTGAAGCTTGCAGCAGTCTTCCTGGGGGAGGCGTCCATCGACCTGATCCGCCTTCTGGCTCGTATTATGCTGTCCTCAGTTACGGCCAAGAGAGCCCTCTGGTTGCGTCCCTGGCTTGCTGACCCAGGTTCTAAGCAAGCGTGGTGTAAAATTCCGTTTGAGGGGTCCTCACTGTTTGGCAATAAGCTTGACGATGCCATTACGCGAGCCACAGGTGGCAAATCGGGTTTTCTCCCCCAGGACAGGCGCATGCTGGGTCGAAAGAAGCCCCAGTTCAGAAGACGAAGTCCGGAGCGCTCCAGGGAAGCACGCTCCTACAAGCCTGGCCGGGACTTTAGGAAGAATTGGAGCAGAGGGCAGTCATCCTTCCGCAAACCTGTTAAAAATCAAACGTCCAGTGCTCGTGATCAGGCTAAATCTTTTTGAGATTACGCCCGCCCAGGCGGGCCGGGTGGGGGCTCGTCTGCTCCTCTTCCGGCACGTCTGGGTGGCCTCGATCTCAGACTTCTGGGTCATAAGGACGGTCTCGTCAGGCCACAGATGGGCCTTTTCCAGGACTCCGCACCCAAGGTTCGTCTCCACTCTTCTCCCTCGGGCAGAGGATCAGAAACAAATTTTGCTGTCCTATGTGGACCTCCTGAAAATTCAAGGAACGGTGGTACATGTACCACAGGACGAATGGTTCCAGGGGATATACTCCCCTCTCTTCCTAGTTCAAAAAAAGGGGGGCTCTTGGCGCCCAGTCATAGACCTCACATATCTCAACGGATTCATAGAGAATGGAAGGTTCAAAATGGAAACCTTTGTGACCATTCAGAGAGCCATACAACCAGGCGACTGGATGTTATCAATCGACCTGAAGGACGCTTATTTCCACGTTCCATTGGAAAAAGAATTTCACAAATACCTCCGCTTCCACATTGGGTCAAATCATCTTCAATTTATTTGCCTCCCCTTCGGGCTGACAACGTCCCCCCGGGTCTTTTCAAAGGTCCTCCTAGCTACGGTGGCACTAATAAGATCCAAAGGGGTACGTCTTTACCACTACCTGGACGACCTGCTGGTGCTGTCCCAGAGCAGGGAGCAGTTGCTGGTCCACCGGGATCAAGTAATCTCCACTCTGTCCAACTTTGGGTGGCTCCTAAACATAGAAAAGAGTCAACTGAGCCCAACTCAGCGTCTAATATATCTGGGAGCCCAGTTCGATACAGTGGCAAACACTATCTCCCTTCCTCTACAGAAAATTCCTACAGTTCGGGACAGAGTCTCCCGGGCTCTACATGCCCGGCAAATGAAAGCCTCTCAGTGCCTAAAAGTCGTTGGCACGATGGTTTCTACGACTCCCATGGTCAAATGGGCCTTATGGAGATTGCGTCCCTTCCAGTCAGGCCTCCTACGGCAATGGAAGTCAGGGGACAAGAATCAGGTCATCCGCATAACATCTACAATGAGAAACAGCCTCTTCTGGTGGCTTCAGCGCAAGAACCTCCTGACTTGCCACTCCATCGCTCCCATCTCCTGGGTGACGGTCACGACCGATGCCAGCGGTACCGGTTGGGGAGCCCTTTGTGGGTCGAACCTGGCCCAAGGCAAGTGGGAAACATGTCTCCCCAACCCAGGGTCGAATGTCTTGGAACTTCGTGCGGCCTGGTGTGCCCTACAGTCCTTCTCTCATCTCCTGATGGGGGAGTCAGTGCTGTTGAGAATGGACAACACCACAGCAGTATCGTATGTGAAGAGGCAAGGGGGTACTCGGAGTCCCACACTCCTTCGGGAAGTCGAGCCCATCCTATCGTGGGCGCAGAAAAACCTTGCCAACATCTCGGCAGTCTTTGTCCCAGGCGTCCAAAACACTCAAGCAGACTTCCTGTCACGGACCGAGTTGGACAACAACGAGTGGTCTCTCCACATAGAGACGTTCAGGTGGATCTTGTCACTGAAGACCGATCCCGAAGTAGATCTGTTTGCTTCCCCCTGCAATCGCAAGCTGACGAGGTTCTACACCCGGGGGCTCTGCAGTCAAGCCATCGGGACAGATGCCCTGACGGATCAGTGGAGGTTCAAGCGGGCATATGCCTTTCCGCCACTGCCAGTTATGCTGAGATTCCTGCAGAGGCTCCGAGCAGAGCCAGTGGAGGTGGTGACAATAGCTCCCTACTGGCCGAACAGGCCTTGGTTCCCTCTCCTGGTCCAGCTCAGCTGTCGGGACCCAGTGCCTCTCCCTCTCAGACCGGACCTTCTTTCTCAAGGGTCAGTCCTGCACCCTTGTCCTGCGGTGCTGAGACTGATGGTCTGGTTCTTGAGAGGGAGAGGCTGGAATCCCTAGGTTGTGCCTCAGAAGTAATATCCACTCTCATGAGCTCGAGAAGATCCAGTACAAATAAAGTCTATGGAAGAATCTCGTCCAAATTCGTGGAGTTCTGCTCTCCTCAGGGCAGGTCTTTTAGACATCCAAAAGTCCAGGACGTTCTCAGTTTCCTCCAAACGGGCCTAGATTTACATCTATCTGTCAGCTCTCTGAGAGTCCAAGTTTTGGCACTTTCGGCCTTCTCCGGCACTTCATGGGCAGTTCATCCTCTGGTTAGACAATTTTTCCGAGGTGCATCGAGACTCAAGCCCCAGAGAAAGCCTAGGTTCCCCAAATGGGACCTTCCATTAGTCCTTGACTCAATCTCTGGACTCAGTACTTCGGGGCCCTCCCCGCTCCCTATCAAGGTCTTTTCAGCAAAGGTGGCCTTCTTAGTGGCCATTACCTCAGCCAAAAGGGTCTCTGAAATTGCATCACTTGGTCACGAAGAACCCTTCCTAACGTTTTTCCCGGACTGGGTAGTCCTCATTCCTATGCTGGGTTCCAACCCAAAAGTGTCTTCAGTATTCCACGTCAATCAAGAGATCGTTTTACCTACATTTAGGACCCCAGGGTCCACTGAGAATCACCCTCTAGATGTGGGCGAAGCTATTAAAGAATATCTCAAAGTTACTTCTCCCTTTAGACGTTCTAGTCATCTCTTCGTGCTTCACTCAGGCAGCAATATGGGGAAAAAAGCCTCAACCAGGACTATCGCGTTCTGGATCGTACAGGCCATACAACAGGCATATAGGGCTAAGGGCTTGGCTCCTCCAAAGGCGGTGACAGCCCATTCCACCAGAGGACTGGCAGCCTCGTGGGCAGCGGCTCGACATGTGGCTCCAGATACCATCTGCAAGGCAGCTTCATGGGCTTCTATTAATACCTTCATGTTGCATTATTGTATAGAGCCTGCCTCACTATCCTCTGTAAACTTTGGGTTACAAATCCTATCGACCGATAGGACAAATTAAAATTTATGTTTGATCATGCATACCCACCCGTGTGGTTGGCTAGTTATTTCCCACACGTAGGCTGCCAGGGAGTCTGTCAGGAAAAAGGAAAATTTATTATCAAATACTTACCGTAATTTTCCTTTCCTGATGGACTCCATGGCAGACGGAGTTCCCACCCATTGGTCAACGAGTAGGCTAGTTACGGAACGCAGTAGCTAGTGGTGAGTACTCATTTATGGGAATGGGGTCCTATAGCATTGGAGAGGAGGCGGGGTTAACCCACACGTAGGCTGCCATGGAGTCCATCAGGAAAGGAAAATTACGGTAAGTATTTGATAATAAATTTTCCTTTTTATTCCAAAATCGGATGTTAAAAACAAATTCAAATTTGAAGTACTCTCAAACAACTTTAATCAACTATTTGAATGTAATGAGAATTTTCCTACACACCTTCATTTGAAAATCTACTGGTGTAAAGCTAGGAGTCTAATCTCATAATCTTTTCCTTATCCTTTCTACTGTACAGTACCCTTGCTCTTTAACCGCTTGCTGCCCGCCATATAGCAGAATAATGGCGGCAAAGCGGTTGTGATAGCCTGACCGGACGTCATATGACGTGATCAGGATAACATAGCCGGCGTGTGCCCGTGGGGGCGCGGCGATCGGCGGTGCGGTGTGTCTCCGCAACTCCGATCGTGATATGCAGCCTATGACAGAGGCTTCTTAGCACATGATCAGCTGATCATCGCGTGAACCAGGAAGTGCCAGGGAGAGCCGATCGGCGTCTCTCCCTGTCAGAGGGGGGGTCTGTGCTGATAATCAGCACATTAATTATTAGCACAGCCCCCATCAAAAGGTGCCCATCAGCTGCCAGTCAATGTCCATCACCTGCCAGCCTGTCAGTGGCCATAAAAGTACAGATCAGTGCCCACAGCAGTGCCCAAAAAAGTGCCAAAGTGCCAATCAGTGATGCCTGTCAGTGCCGCATCAAAATGCCAATCAGTGCCACACAGTAAAGCCTGTCACTAGCTCCTCATCAGTGCTGCCTATCCAGTGCCACGTATCAAAGCCCATCAGTGCCGCCTATCAGTGCCATCAGTGCCGCCTATCAGAGCCGTCAGTGCTGCCTATCAGTGCCGCCTATCAGTGCCGCCTATCAGTGCCCATTGTTTTGTTTTGTTTTTCAAAATTGTCGAGCTTTTTTTGTTTATAGCGCAAAAATAAAAAACTGCAGAGGTGTTCAAATACCACCAAAAGAAATCTCTATTTGTGGGAAGAAAATGATAAACATTTAGTTTGAGTACAGTGTTGCATGACTGCGCTATTTTCATTCATAGTGCGACAGTGCTGAAAGCTAAAAATTGTCCTGGGCAGAAAGGGGGGAAAGTGCCTGGTATTGAAGTGGTTAAGAAGTTTTTACAGAGCAAGGCTCAGATGGGAAATCTCTCATTCATTTGCTTTTGTTTTTCATCTTCAAATATATAACTGCACTCTGTATTCCTGGCTTCAGCTACCCTACCTAATCCCCCTCTGTGTTTCAGATATGAGTTAGCAGGAGAGACACAACACAAGTAGAGTAGCAATCAGTGCCCAATACCTGCCAGCCTGTCCCCATAATAAACGCCTGTTAGTGTCCACAACAGTGCCGATCAGTGCCCACAACAGTGCCAATCAGTGACCAAAAAAGTGCCAATCAGTGCCCCATCAGTAAAGCCTGTCAGTGCCTCATTAAAGTGCTTATTAGTGCCACTCAGTAATGCCTGTCTGTAACGCCTCATCAATGCTGCCTATCCGGTGCCACATATCAGTGCCACCTATCAGCGCCACGACCGCCTATCAGTGCCAATCAGTTTTCTTTTTCTAAACTGTAGGTCTTTTTTCATTTATAGCGCAAAAATTTGAAAACCTCAGAGGTGATCAAATACCACCAAAAGAAAGCTCTATTTGTGGGAAGAAAATGATAAAAAATTTAGTTTGGGTACAGTGTTGCATGACCACGCAATTGTCATTCAAAGTGCGACAGTGCTGAAAGCTAAAAATTGTCCTGGGCAGGAAGGGGGGAAGTGCCTGGTATGGAAGTGGTTAAAAAAAAGATTCCTGCCATTTGCTTTTCCCTTTGTTTTTTGTCTCCTCAACCTTGCCAATTTGTTCTTGTTCAACTTATTGATTCATCTTTACTTTTTCTGCCACTTGACTTTCTATTTACTTTTCACAGCCCTTCCAACCTTGCCAGCATGCTCTCCCTCCACTTTACTTTATCTACCACTTGCCATTCTATTTACTATCCACCTCAACCATAGCCAACCTTTAAGTGCTCCACCGAACTCCCACTGGGAACACAGGTTGTAGCACTTTAATATTTTGTATTTTATGGGAGTTGTGAAATATTGGAAAGAGAATAAAAGTAATTAGACATGGTCAATTGGCTAAGGTTGACTAAGGTTGAGAAAGAAAGCAAATAGAAATGTAAGTAGCAGAGAAAAATAAAGAGGGGAATATAATTATTAAGAAAGGGCCCGATGGCAAGGTTGAGAAGAATAAAACACAGAGTAAACCAAATGGCAGAAAACTTCTTTTAAAGGACAAAATGAAGAACGAAGGAGAAAATTATAATAAGATTAGACTTATAGGTTGATTTACTAAAGGCAATTAGATTACACTTTACACCTGGCAAGGGAATTTGCCCTAGACCTTGGTGAATGAGGTGAAGCTCCGATGACTTACGTCATCCAATCATGTGCAAGTAAAAACTCTTTTTTTATTTTACTTGCACATGATTGGGTATTCTTTGAAAAGTCAAGCTTTTCCACATTCACTAAGCTTTGGGACAAATTCATTTGTGAATTGCAATTTTCCTTGCAAACTGAGCATCCTCTTTGTCTTTTGTATATTGACCTCATAGTAAGTGAGAGTGTGAGGTAAAAAAAGAGAAGAGGTGTAAGAGTCTGTAGTGTCCAAAAAGGGAAGGATAGTGCAGATTCTATAGGACTATACTGTTGCAGTGGTATATAACTCATATTTATAAGTAGAATATTTAATTAAGTAATGACAGATGCAGATAACAATTTTTTTAATAACAAGAATGCTTACCTAAAGATGTCTTTTCACCATGGAGTCCTGCCCGCTTGCAAGGCGTGGCACAGACAATCAGACCAGATGCATGCATGATGCAGCTCTGTAGACGAGACTGAATATTCCTAGTTATAGTTGTAGTATATAGGACTTGTGTGTAAGGACAGGGAAGCTGGTCAGAGTTGATGGGAAGATGGATTGAGCCAAATACAGGGCAATCTTAGAAGAAAACCTTTTAGAGTCTCCAAAAGACTTGAGACTGGGGTGGAGGTTCACCTGCCAGCAGGATAACGACCCTAAACATACAGCCAGAGCTACAATGCAATGGTTTAAATCACAGAATAATAATGTGTTAGAATGGCCCAGTCAAAGTCCAGACCTAAATCCATCTGAGAATCTGTGGCAAGACTTGAAAATTGCTGTTCACAGATGCTCTCCATCCAATCTGACAGAGCTTGAGCTATTTTGCAAAGAAGAATGGGTAAAAATTTCACTCTTTAGATGTGCAAAGCTGGTAGAGACATCCCCAAAAAGACTTGCAGGTGTAATTGCAGCGAAAGGTGGTTCTACAAAGTATTGATTTCGGGAGGCTGAATACAAATGCACGCCACACTTTTCAGATATTTATTTATAAAAAAATTTGAAAACCATTTATCATTTTCCTTCCACTTCACAATTATGTACCACTTTGTGTTGGTCTATCACATAAAATCCCAATAAAATACATTCACGATTTTGGTTGTAACATGACAAAATGTGGAAAATTTCAAGGGGTATGAATACTTTTTCAGGGCATTGTACACAGAAAACCTCATTAGGCTATGTTAGGGCTGAAAAATATAAAAATATCCAAAATTCAAAAATATAAAAACTATGTGTTGGACTAACAAAAGAATACTAAACTTTTCCTTTCAATAATTCAACAGCACAGGAGCAGATATGAACATCAAGCTTTCCTTTTCAAGAGTTTAGAAGCATAGAATCTCGTCAAAGTCCTCCATATCTGGTGATGGACAGCAGATAAGACATCCGATAATCAGATCGCAGCTGCAGCACCGCAATTGCAATGCTGTAGAACGCAAAGAACTGTAAAATACAAAGTCCATTTTATCCTCCAGACTATAGTAGTTCACAAGTCATAGATGTGCAGGTACTTGACCATCATGGTAGATGGAACTTTTGCTTATTTGTGCAAACAGTTCAGATACTTGACCGCCAGAGCAGATGGAACAGTTCAGATACTTGACCGTCAGAGCAGGTGGAGCAGTTCAGGTATTTGACTATTATAGCAGATGGAGCTTACACAAACAGATCAGCTGCTCATAAGTGGCAAAGTTGCTACTGTCAAAAGCGTTTGTCTCCTCCCCCAACATGCTTCTGGTTGACGTCAAAATAATTAAACATTTTTTTTTGCCTTATAAAATCTCTTATGCCCCGTACACACGGTCGGATTTTCCGATGGAAAATGTGTGATAGGACCTTGTTGTCGGAAATTCCGACCGTGTGTAGGCTCCATCACACATTTTCCATCGGATTTTCCGACACACAAAGTTTGAGAGCAGGATGTAAAATTTTCCGACAACAAAATCCGTTGTCGGAAATTCCGATCGCGTGTACACAAATCCGACGGACAAAGTGCCACGCATGCTCAGAATAAATAAAGAGATGAAAGCTATTGGCTACTGCCCCGTTTATAGTCCCGACGTATGTGTTTTGCGTCACCGCGTTCAGAATCATCGGATTTTCCGACAACTTTGTGTGACCGTGTGTATGCGAGACAAGTTTGAGCCAACACCCGTCTGAAAAAATCCTAGGATTTTGTTGTCGGAATGTCCGAACAAAGTCCGACCGTGTGTACGGGGCATAACATCACCCACATCATGTTACAGTATATTACTTATTTCTTAGATCAAAAATGAACACACCACTAGGCTTTATAGACCGTAAGCTCTTTCTCTCTCTACCTTATGTAAAGTAGGGGTCATCTACTGTTGCAGGCTCTCGTACACAGGATATGTCCATTGTCCATTTGAAGGGGGGGATAAAGGAGGGTCATTCAGACACAGACATTCTAAAGCTGCAGCTTTGCTCTGCCACAAGATGATTTTTTAATTATATTAGAACATACAAAGGTTTTGTGACAAAGGCTTTTACCTTTCACATATACCACTTAACAGAACTTTTGCCTCAGTTTTAGTACTTATAACCTTTTTAATGTTAAACTTACTTAGAGGCTCAAACATAAGTAGCAAAATAAAATTTTACAAATTAGTCATACTTAGCGTCACCCTTCTATTTTAATTCAGGTAACATTGTCACATTTATCACCGACAAAACAACATACATTCATCATCTCTTCATACAAGTAACATTTCCTTATCATTTGTTAGTTAAAAACAAAACAACACGAAGGGCTCAACATTCAGATTGGAACGTACACACATATATTACGTTACTGCAGTAATCACAATTCTGAGCATCTGCTCATCATTTCCAAACTTCAAAAAACTTAAAAAAAAAAAAAAAACTTCAAAAAAATCCCAGACTCCAATGCCTTTTTAACTATCACAAATTGAAGCTTCCTGGCAATACACCATTCCACTTGTACAACAGTCTTTCACTCCATTTTATCAAAACAAAACAATTTCTTCACAGATCAGTAAGGATTGCGAGTGCAATGGGGTTCATATAGCTCGCACGTCGATCATCTTCTTTTCACCCAGCTAAGCTAATTGATACATTTTCTGCACTTTATTTACAAAAACACATTATTAAACCCAGCACAAACAATCTAGCACAATCCTGCCACTGCACATTCTATTATTCATATCTTTAGTTCAAACAAATTGAATATCCCACTCCTGGTACCAAATGTTTTATCACGGCTACAAGATAGTTTACATTTTTGGGGTTTTATTCGAGATGTGCAAAAAGAGATCACACATATACTTATACAATTTAATTATGTAATGAGAGATACAGATGACAAATGTAATAAAATTAGAAAATATAACAAGAATACGTAACTAAAGATGCCTTTTCGCCATGCTTGTGCAGCGTGGCACAGATAATCAGACCGGACGCATGTATGATGCAGTTCTGGAGACGAGACATTATATTCCAAGTTATAGCTGTAGTATATAGGACTTGTGTGTAAGGAAATGGTCAATCCCCACTGCCAGCAACATGACTTTTTAAGGACTTGGTCAGTTTATAATGATATTCCTTTGGTACAACGTCAGCTAAGGTAACTAGGCTTTGGAGGCTTTATTAGATATTGTGAGACAACCTTATTAACCTCCCTGGTGGTATTCCCGAGTGTCGCTCGGGGGGAATTTTCAACACCAAAAGCGGTAACCCCGAGCAACACTCTGGATCGCATTGCCGGATCCGGATACAGCAAACTTACCTTGTCCCCAGGATCCTGCGATGTCTCCCCACTCTGTGTGTGAGTCGTCCTCCGCTCCATTCATCACAGTGCCGAGCTCCATTCCCTGCGAGTGTTGTGATGCACAGGGACGGAGAGCGGCGCCAAATTCAAAAAGTAAAAAACACAATACATATACAGTACACTGTAATCTTACAGATTACATTACTGTATCAATTTATTTCACCTCCCTTTTGTCCCTAGAGGTTTGTCCAGTGCCCTGCATGCAGTTTTATATTATAAATACTGTTCTTTCTGCCTGGAAACTGGAGATTGTCCATAGCAACCAAAACCGTCCCTTTACATCAAAAATGGTTTTAGACCAGCTACAAAACAGTGATAATAAATTAGAATCACTTGCAGAATTGAGCAATAGTGATTCGTGGGGAAATTCGTCATCAAACACTGAAAGTAATGACAGTGACAATTCTGCAACTGGGCAAATTTCAGTGTTTTTGATTTGATTACATTATTGAATACGTTTTATTATTATTATTATTATTATATTATTATTTGTTATAATTATTTATAGTTATTTATGATATTAAAATTTATAATTTTGGGTTTCAAACTTTATCATACCCGGGATGTCTACTAGACTCTTGTTTGGACAGATTTAAGTGAGTTATTCCTAAGAATTACAGGCCTACAATATAAAACGCCAAATTTTCATGCAAAATAATTGTACTGCTTTCAGCATCAAAAATCTGAAATAATCATACCGCCAGGGAGGTTAAGGAAATATGAAATTTCCCCATCAGCCATCTGCTGTGTGTCATGATGACATGACTTTCATGCACATACTTGGGTGACATCATCATGGCCGGCTATTCAGGTGGCCATAAAGATGGAACCTGAAAAGAAGATCAGGCAAAGATGGAATCGTTGGGACTCACTGGATCTGTGACAGTGCTACAGGGCTTCATTTAACAGCTAAAACAAACATACAAAACCCCCTTAATGGGACTTTTATGGCAGATATGACAATCATGTGCATTTCAATAAAAGGCTAGTGTGCCAAATTTATTACAAAAGATCCACAGAGTATACAAATACACATACAAAACACAGTATGAATGTTATTACATGAACACAGCTAAAAGTCTTAAAACCCTCATATGTCCATAATATATAAAAAACATTTATGTAGTATGCCTGTCGTGGCTTGAATTTTTGTAGAGATGTTAGGACAAAACCCAACGCGTTTTGGAAAAACGCCTTCTTCATGGGATAAAGCAGGGGTATGCCGTGTCTAGGAAGCAATCAAATTATTAAGTATATCAAGCACATTATCTAGGTAGTACCAATATAGTAACAGCATGCTGTCATATCATAGTCAATGCTGCTGTCATATCATAGTGAATGCTATACTTACACAATAGATCAACAATAACAGAAAATGGTTGAATATAGATGGTTGCAAAAATAGGGCTGCCAACAAACTGCTCGTCCACCCCAGACCCAGATTAGGATACATCCCAACGCACATCCACTGGGCCTGCCTGGTGTGAGACAGAAAGGGTGAGCTAACAGGCATTCACATTAATCACATGTATACAATATGAAGGATTTATTTACCCATAAAAGACAGATAAGTCTACCATAATGCTCTAATACACTGTGCATACTAGCACATTATGGCATAACACCGCAGAGGGGCCATTTTTAAATTTTTGTGGGGGAGCGGAATTTACTACCACTTTAATATATATATTGCCAAGCTCCATTATAAGTAACACTACATGTTTTCTTTTGGAGATTGCAGATGTGCGGGAAAATTATTAATGCACACATAAATAGAAACAAACATAGTTATAAAAATGGAAAATAAAATTATAAATATATTATAGGCAGGATCATGTGTACTGTATATGTTGAATATAAAGCTAGTTAAAAAAATCAACTTGACATTTCCCCTTAGAGTGTATGTAAACCCTAACAATTAACTTTTCTTATTTGATCCCTTTTGGTCTGCTAATATTCACTGAAAATCATTTTGTTATATCAGTGAAAAAATATCTAATGATCTTCCCAGAAATCTTATTATCCAATAACTACCTGTGCTGCCTATTATCAGCTACATTGTTGCCATCTATCTCTGAGGACTAAAAAACCACACCCCGCTATGCTATAAAGAAGGGAAGAGGGGAGGCATCCTGTAGTCTTACTCTGTTTCTGTTGCACTGATACAGAAGGGTAAGTGAGCCATGACATCCTAGGATAGGAACGTGTAACTGGCAGGTTTAGCAGGTAACAATAAAGTAAAGGCTGAAACGAGACAACAAATGCAGACGCCACATCTAAGGACTGGTAAGCTGCAATATATTCAACTTTTGTTCTTGGGTGCAGATACGCTTTAATGCCAAGGCCTCTCAACATGAATGCCAACGCGATTCTCTCGCCAAGGCAGCTCAAGTGTAGTGTACAGTCTCCCATAGATATGAATGGCTATGCATGGCTGTACTAGGGAATATGGCAGTCCTATCCTTAACACCAGTATTGCACATGGGTGTATGCAAAAAAAATAACGTTTTGGAATACTG
This sequence comes from Lithobates septentrionalis, assembly GCA_037952835.1. NCBI lineage: Eukaryota > Metazoa > Chordata > Amphibia > Anura > Ranidae > Lithobates > Lithobates septentrionalis. The sequence continues at coordinate 2,061,096 of JBBDGP010002445.1, forward strand.
TAAAGCTGCAAAGCAGTACACTTTGGAAGGCTGTACACTGCACCTGGGCTGCTCTGGTGGGGGTAAAACATTGGCATTTGAATGGACTCAACTGCCTAGGTGCAAGGACCCTAACTATCATTTTTTGTTAAACTAAATAGCTTTCATATTTTTACACACATATGGCAATAACTATATTAATCCCATGCTTTCTCTTATTCAATTCAGTCATACGTGGGTACTTTCAGAAACATGGGCAACCTAAAAAGAGGTGGCAATATGAGTCTTCATGCATTTCACTCCTGTTTCTCAGGAACAAAGGCCCCACATGAGTTTGATTATTGTGAATTAGTTGGTGTTAGAAAAAAGTTAAACATTTCTGAGTCATCTTTAGAGGAAAAGTTCGAGTAGAGAGATTTTTTTTTTTATAGTTTTGCCATTCTTCTTTTATGTGTGCACTTTCATACTTTCTAGCTGTTGTCGTCTTCTTCTTGGAAAAACAGCAACACGACAGTTGACATCTGATAATTGGATATTGAACATCCAAGACAGTTGGTGCAGTCATGTAATGGTAGCATCTATCACTTCTTCTAATAACAGCATGATCTGAAATTTGCTAGGGTTCAAAATATCCAGAACCTTTAGATCTTACTATAAGCGTGTCTGACCAAAGCCTTATAAAAGCAGCCAAATATGTTTGTGCATGGAGAGTAAAAATTCAATAAGTAAACCCCGAGGTCTCGTTCACACTACAAATAGCTCCAAGCATTTAGATTTTTTAAGCACTGGCAAATTGCTTAGATCTAAGAAAATACCCTGTTTACAAAAGAGTTCACACCAAGGTTTTCGAATGATGAGCATTGGGGGAAAAAAATCTATATACAGCTTTTTTCTGAAAAATCTCACTTTCCATTATAGACTATCTTAGCACTTTTTTAAATGAAACAAAATGCTCAAATATGATGTACTAAATGCCTCAAAATTACAGAGAAAATACAAATTACATTAATCTGGTGTGCTTTTAAACTACAGTTCAGTGTTCGTTAATGCTCATGCCCTAATGCATAATATTGACAGCATTTTCAAGAGTTGCTGGTTTGCAAAGAAGGCATGATTGGGTAAAGCTGTAAAGGAAATTGCGCTTCAAAGTGAAATTAAAGCTGCTAGCACATCAACCGATACAAGCTGACAAATAACGTGAAATATAAAATAAAGTGCAGTTCTAATGATATATATAAATGTCCGTCGTCTTAAAGTGGGGTTCCACCCAAAAAAACAAACATATCTAAAGAATTCTAAAAAAACAAAACAAAAAAACATTTGGATATTTTTTTTTTTTACTCACCTCTAAATGCCTGTTGCTAGGTGGTCCCTCGTAGTCTGCCCCCTTCCTCTGCCTGGGCTGGTGACATCACTTCCCCCTGGCACAGGAAGGGCTCGGCTCTTCTCCCTCCCTCCTGTCAATCATCTGGGACCCATTACAGGTCCCAGGTGACTGAGCGGCCAATCACGGCGCGCGGCGCCGCTCGCGCAGTGGGTGCCAGGCTGCGAAGCCACAGCCCGGCGCCCACAGTTGAAATGCCGGCGCCGACGAGCGGAGGGGGGGGACGAGCGGGGCTTCGATCCCCCGCATCGCTGGACTTCGATCCCCCGCATCGCTGGACCCAGGGACAGGTAAGTGTCCAATTAAAAGTCAGCAGCTGCAGTATTTGTAGCTGCTGACTTTTAATTTTTTTTTTTTTTTAATGGCCCGCCTGGGTGGAACTCCTCTTTAAGTAAAAAGTGAATTCAATAAGGTATTAATTCAAAAGTACCCTAAAAGTCCAATTTCTTGATTTATTCTCTTTACATTTTTATTTTCATTAGTGTTGTGGTGCTTGCAATACCCACTCATCATATGCAAACAAGTGAATTTCTGTCCGCCAATCAGTGGAATGGTATCGTGTGATACCAGTAGCTCCGCCCTAACCGTACCATTTTTTTGACCCCACATCTGAAGCAGGACCATGAATGGTGCGGTATGGTTCGGTTGTATGGGCCGCTTTCATAATGGAAACTCTCAAAATAGCGTACTGTACCAAACCAACCCAAACCGATCCGCTCAGTGGAAACGAGGCATATGTGTCTGTATATATGAGATCCAGCACAAAGCAAGGTAGTGGTCCTCCTTTAATTCCTCTCCAATGGATTTTCTCTTCAGCAAGATATCAGGAAACAATTTTTGTGCCAGGACAATCTTTGTTGTGCTCTGCATCAGTAATTGCAGTGCACTGGAGATATTGCTCACAGTGGTCATAAAGAGAGAGGCATTTTCTAAGCGGTAGTAAAGTAACCAGATCCTTGGACACAATCTGATGACAAGGAACCTCGAAAGGTTTTAATGCAGAAGACCACTTGGTGACACTTGTCCAAACAGAGGAGGTAAAAAAAGAACCCTGGTCCTCTAGCTCGCCCTGGGAACAACCGCCCTAGAAATACACTATATTGCCAAAAGTATTGGGACACCTGCCTTTATACGCACATGAACTTTAATGACATCCCAGTCTTAGACCATAGGGTTCAATATTGAGTTGGCCCACCCTTTGCAGCTATAACAGCTTCAACTCTTCTGGGAAGGCTGTCCACAAGGTTTAGGAGTGTGTCTACAGGAATGTTTGTCCATTCTTCCAAAAGCACATTTGTGAGGTCAGGCACTGATGTTGGATAAGAAGGCCTGGCCTGCAGTCTCCGCTCTAAATCATTCCAAAGGTGTTCTATCGGGTTGAGGTCAGGACTCTGTGCAGGCCAGTCAAGTTCTTCCACCTCAAATTCACTCATCCATGTCTTTATGGACCTTGCTTTGTGCACTGGTGCGCATTCATGTTGGAACAAGATGGGGCCATCCCCAAACTGTTTCCACAAAGTTGGGAGCATGAAATTGGCCAAAATGTCTTTGTATGCTTAGGCCTTAAGAGTTCCCTTCACTGGAACTAAAAGGCCAAGCCCGACCCTTGAAAATCAACCCCACACCATAATCCCCCCAACCAAATGATTTGGACCAGTGCACAAAGCAAGGTCCATAACGACATGGATGAGTGAGTTTGGGGTGGAGGAACTTGACTGGCCTGCACAGAGTCCTGACTTCAACTCAATAGAACACCTTTGGGATGAATTAGTGCAGAGACTGCGAGCCAGGCCTTTAATTTATATCACAAAAAAATACAAAAACCAGCGGTGATCAAATACCACCAAAAGAAAGCTCTATTTGTGTGAAAAAATGATATAATTTTTAATTGGGTACAGTATGGAGGTATTGCATGACCGTGCAATAGTCAGTTAAAGTAACGCAGTGCTGAATAGCAAAAAAATGGCCTGATCATGAAGGGGGTAAAATCTTCTGGAGCTCAAGCGGTTAAAGTGATGGCAGTAGGAACTACCTGGATTGGTCACATGTGTCAGTACTGTTACTGAAACTGGAGCAAATGCTTGCCTGAATTAGGCACATGTAGTTATAAAGGGATCTACCACCAGAAAAGTGTTGTAAATGTATTATTCAATTCCCCAAAATGCATTTTTCTTGTCAATTTTTCAATGTCATTGAAAATGCCCCCAAAAGTTATATCAAAGTTTTAACGTAACAGTCAATTATATGTAAAGTCTATACATTCTTTTCTATGCTTCAGTGCATATTTTTAATTATTTCTATGGTTCTGAAATGCTACATAAAGTTTCTATTTTATGCACGTTTTAGGCACCAGCAGATTGTATTCAGTTGTTGCAGAGCCTTAGGAACAGAAATGTTAAATTAATGATGCATACTAATGGGGAGAGATTAGTATATAGACTTGGCACTGTACAGCTGTTTATGTTCAAATAAAAGAGCGAGCAACAGGTATGAAGATACAGAAAAGCACTGGATGTCATTGCTGCCCATGGATTTAGGACACTATTTTTTTTTTTTACACAAGGACAGTGATTTGGAAAGATCATTGAGCATCCTGGTATGTATTTCTTCTGACGAAAATGATTTTTCTTTGTGGTTTTCTGGGCAGATTTCAGATCTTATGTCTTTGGGTTGCTGAATGACCCCGTGGTGTGAGTTTGTTGCTCTTTCTGCGCTTCGCTATATGGTCTGTTTTATACAATATAGGATTCAGTGTTTTCTTTTCAGACCAATCCAGTGCTATTTGTTTATTGGCCCTTTCAATAAAGTGGTTCTAAAGTCAAACGTTTTTTATCCTAAATGCATTCTCTGCATTAAGGTAAAAAAAAAAAAAAATGCCCCGTTACTTGTCTTACCCACCCCCATGCCTAAACACCTACCTGATTCTGGTCACGGCTCCAGTGCTGTCTCAGCTGCTGATCTTATTTCTTGCTTTCTTGTCACCCCTGCTACTGTTAGTCAAACTCCTTTAAGAAGATGAGCGGGGGCATGGCTTACAGGTGCTATGTGTCTATGGACACACACAGCCTGGCTCAGGAACATTCCTGCATGGGTTCTTCCTTAGCACCCAAAGAAATAATCAAAGATGTGACCAATAATCATAAAAAGAAATAACCAAAAATGTGACCAAGCTTGTTAAAGGAGTTGTAAACCTTCTGTAGTGCTGCAGCCCCCCGTTTTACTTACCTGAAAGCTGTCTTTCTCCAGCCAGGAACGAGCACACCAGCTCTAACTGGTGTCCTGAGTGGATAGATTGATAGCAGGGCAACCACTGGCTCCAGCTGCTGTTAATCAATCCAATGACGCGGGCATACCTCCCAACATTTTGAGATGGGAATGAGGGACACCTACTAACAAATGTATGTAGGCATAGGAGACGCCCCCTGCCAAACCCCCTTAAAGGAGAATTAACCAAAAAAAAGGTTCATTTACCACTACTATTCCTTTATATTGGCTTTTAAAATGTACAAATTCAGCAATTTAGAAATCAGATGAAAGGTTTAGCACTGGGAAACAGTTTTTGAAAGATAAAAAAGTGCATTTTGGATGCAACTATATAGATCAGACCAAAATGAGGGACAAATGAGGAGGAATGAGGGACAAGAGGGACATTGCTCCAAATCAGGGACAGTCCCTCCAAATCAGGGACAGTTGGGAGCTATGGACACGGGCGGGGCCGTGTTCTGCTTTGTGTCCACCAAGGAGAGCGCATCTCTAACGTGGACACCCAATGTGGGGAGGAGCTACCAGTGCCGCTGGGGGACCCCAGAAGAGGTAGATTGGGGCCACTCTGTGCAAAACGAACTGCACAGTGGAGGTAAATATTCCATGTTTGTTATTTTTTTGACAGCATGCAAATATTCTTCTCTCTCTCTCTCTCTCTCTCTCTATATATATATATATTTAGCGCCTGTGATAAGGGGGTAGCACTGGTCCTCCTGTACGGGGCCCAGGCTCTATATGTTCACCAAGGGGTCAATACAGCTGTATGGCAGTTCACTAGACCGGCAGGATGAGGAGCAATTACTGCAACCAATTCCCCGTGACTCCCCCTGCAGAGCAACCATCTTCTCCTCCTCTCCCTCCCACTTGTTCCAGTAATTGTGTCCCCCCCCCCCCCGATATTTTGATCACCCCCCCTCCACAATCAGACCCTCTTTTCCTACAGCTCTGATCCCCCTTGCAGTGCTGCTGGATCTCAGGGTGGAAAGGAGAGCAGTAAACATGTCATATTTACCGGCCCCTTCATTTCTTGAATGAACACAGTAAGCAATAGGTGCCAATTGTCCCTGTATTCATTTATAGCTGAAGCATAGTAAACGTGTTTGTGAATGAGCAAGTAGCTTCTGTACAGAACGCTTCCTGTTCATTCATTCTGTCTGTGTTTGGTACTGTACACCTGCACCCACATGCCTGGAGGGGGGGCTGTCAGGTAGGTTGTATGGTGCCTAGTGATTTCTAACAGCAGCCCTGTACAGTTTATACAATATATATACATATATATTGAGCAAAATTATAAACGCAACACTTTTGTGTTTGCCCCTATTTATCATGAGCTGAAATCAAAGATCTACGACTTTTTCTATGTACACAAAAGGCCTATTTATCTCAAATATTGTTCACAAATCTGTCTAAATCTGTGTTTAGTGAGCACTTCTCCTTTGCCGAGAGAATCCATCCACTTCACAGATGTGGCATATCAAGATGCTGATTAGACAGCATGATTATTGCACAGGTGTGCCTTAGGCTAGCCACAATAATAGGCCACTCTAAAATGTGCAGTTTTACTGTATTGGGAGGGTGGGGGGGCGAAAACCAGTCAGTATCTGGTGTGACCACCATTTGCCTCACGCAGTGCAGCACATCTCCTTCGCATAGAGTTGATCAGGTTGTTGATTGTGGCCTGTGGAATGTTGGTCCATTCCTCTTCAATGGCTGTACGAAGTTGCTGGATATTGGCAGGAACTGGAACACGTTGTCGTATACGCCGATCCAGGGCATCC